>CM061245.1:45024710-46274710 GCA_030848705.1 Heracleum sosnowskyi | reverse complement strand
TGTTTCTCCTGTGAATCAGCCCCCACTCTCTGCTACACTTTCACCTTCTTCCTTCCCTATGCATTCTTTTGTTTCTTCTCCACAACCTAGAGAAGGGTACAGTCCCAACCCTTCAGGTTTTGATCATCCATCTCCAATCATGGATGAGCCCCCATCTGGTGGTCCACAAGAACCCATTTCTCAAAGTGAAATGGATACCACTCCTACAAACACTGAGCAAGGGCAAAGTGGTATTTTGTCAGAAAATAAAACAGCCAACACTTTGTCTGAACTCCAAGGAGCATCTTACCTTCAGGAAGATGCTGTCACAGCCTCTGTTGCTGTCAATGACACTGGAAATGTTGCTGTCTTGGACACAACTGCTGTCATGGGTGGAGAGAAAGCTACTGTCAACACAGAACCTACTGTCACCCCACTTCCCAAAGATGCTGTCATGACAGAACCTGTTGTCCACGCTTCAGCTGACAGTAACATTCCTGCCAAAGATGCTGTCCAGTCCTCTCATCCAGATTTTGATGCTGTAACCATTGAGGATGCCTCTGATGATGACCTACCTCTTGCCAAACTCTTGAAAGTACATTCTAAATCTTCTAATTCAATGCATGTTAGTACTGCTCATACCCATGCATTTAGGTTGAGTGAGGGTGTGCAAAAGAAAAGAGAGATAAAAGAAGAGAGAGGTGAGCATAAAAATGAGAGGTAGCCAAATGAGCTGGCAAAAGGAGAGGGACTTGAGCATGTCCAGAGAGATCTTGAGGGAGCCCACACTATTCAGACATTAGGCATTGAGAGTCAAACAGTGAGGAGTGATGAGATCTCAAAAACACCCTGAGAGTGTGAGAACCCCCATAGCCTCCAAGCCCCTTTCTTTTCCTTCCCCTCCAAGAAGGTTAAGGACTGGTGGCCCCTCTGTAAATTTTGGTAACAGGATTGAAGCTCTGGAAGGACAGTGTGCTACCTTGAACTCCAAACTGGACTCTCTCTCTCAACTGGTGGTTGATGGTTTTGCTGCTACTCAACTCTCTATCCAGTTCCTTACTGACCTAGTAGTTGCCAACTCAACTAAGGGGGAGAAGGTAGCAAGATCAGAATCAATATCTATTCAGGAATCAGGTGGAACTCAGGGGGAGCCAGTAACTGTGAAGACCAAAGGGGGAGCAAAACAAGTTTTTGGAATCAAGAGTAAAGCAATGACAAAGGGGGAGCAAGTCAAACCAAACAGTGGCCAACCAAAGGATAAAGCTGAAGATCTTGTTGAAGTTGACTTGGATGGTGAAAAGGTGTTAATGTCTAAGGCAACTCAAGATGCAATGCAAAGAAGACCTGCATCTAGACACCCAATTCTTCCTCCTGTGACAATTAGAGAACCAACTTCAGCAACTCAAGAAACTGCTCTACAGAAAAGATGGAGAGAAATGGAGGAACAAAACAAGCTTGGGAAAGGTAAAGGGAAACTGCCTGAATCCATCCAGAAGGGAAATACTTGGTCCAATGGTACTGAATTTGATCAAGAAGAAGCCAATACTATAATGGTGGATTATAGGGAGAGCACATTACACAATCATGACACTGAATTTAGCATTATGGTGGAAGAAGCAATGAATGCACCAAGCAACAGTCCAACCAACACCACAAAACTGTTAAAGGATCAAATCATCGGTGTTAGTGTAATGGTGAATGATGAGAAAAGATGGGCTGTAAGTATCTATTTCACTTCTGGCATATCTTATTTCATCACAATGAAGTTATTGCAGAGTCTGCCAGCAAAGGTGTTGTGTGCTATGAAGGGAAAGATCAAGGCAACTCAAACACCATTAAATGAAACATTGAATATGCAAATCCAGAACATGCTCACACAGAAGCTACCTGAAGTCTACACAAATCCACCATGTGTTTTCTACAGATCTACTACAAAGGATGGCACAAGAAGGAACAGCTACATGAATTTGATCAGTCCATCCAGGATGCAAACTGAGTCAATTCTGAAAGTGTTATATGGAATACTCAGCTCAAATGCCAATCCAGGAAGAGTCTATGCTGTTCAAGAGATCTACAAAATACTGTTATTGAGAGACAAGGCACTGGGAGCTAGAGTGAAGGAGTCAATCACTAGAGCCAATGCCAAAAGAACTGATCAAGGTGGAAGCTGCCTCTATGATATTCCTTTTCAAGATGATGATGATGATGATGAGATTGGAGGTGGTGAAGCTTCTGGAAATGCAGGTAATGCTGGTGGAAGTAATTCTGGGAATACTGGTATTCAATCTCAGAATGAAGGCAATGAAGAAACTCCTAGTCAAGAAAAGAAAGATGCTGGTGCAACAGATGAAGAGGAGCCAAGAATACTGGAAGCTTTGGAGGCAAGCATTCTTAGATGTGCTATTGACTGCATAAATGCAGAAAAAGATGTTGTCACCAAAGATACTGTCGACAAGGAAACTGTCATAGAAGATGCTGTCATGGAAGATACTGTCGACAAAGGTACTGTCAAGGAAGATTCTGTCAAGGATGAAGCCAAAGCTACTGTCAAGCCCAAAAGACTGAAAGCTAAAGCAAAAGCATGGTTTTCTAGACAGAAACCTAAAGGAAAGCACAAGTACTCAGGAAAGGAAAAGGCCACTGGATTTGGCAGAAATCTTAAGATGCCAATTCAATCAATACCTCCTAACAGTCTTAAGATACAACAGATGCAATCTAAAGAAATCAAGAGTGTTGAGGTTAAGCTGGATGCAAATCAAGAGGCCACTGAGTACATTCTGTGGTGGGAAGAATCAAGATCTGCCAAGGTTAATAAGGACTTCTATCTGGAAGCCACATCAACCAGTGGTAGAACGACAACCATAGATAAAAGGAGAATTGACTTTTTCTACCTGGAAAGAATGGTAGAGTTGTTGGAGAGCTATGAAAATGGCCCAGAGTCTGTCATGGAACATATTCTGAAATATCAGGCTGATAGGGATGCTGAGTTCTATCAGAAATTTGGCTACAATTTTGCAGATTTTGATGATGCTGATATTTTAACTGATCTACCAGCGTCTCCTATACCATATCACTGGTACTATAAGTTTGATGATTTACCCACAGAAGAAGGGGAAACCCAACCAACTCAGGAAGGGCAACCCAAGCCAAGCAAAAGACCTGACTCTTCTCAATATGCTCAATATCAGTCAGAACTTGATAAGAAGGAAGCTGAACTCCTGGAAAGATGCAAGACTGCCAACAAGGCAGAAAGTGAAGCTCCAAATTATCAAACATGTATGCCGGAAAATCCCTTAAGAATCAAGTACCTAAAAGAAGAAATCTACGTTTGCAGCTTGCACAAGCTAAAAACAACTATTCTGAAGGATTTTCAGTATATGGTAGCAGGATCAATTCATCCATTGGAGCAGATTTTTTCTGATGAGATAGAGGAAATATTGGAAAGGAGAAAAGGAGAATGTTCAAAGCTGGACAAGCAAAGGAGGATGTCTCTCAATGCTTTTCCTGGAAGTAGATTCAAGCTCATTCATGAAGAACTCCACTTCATAATCTATCCATATAATCAAGAGCAATGGATGAATCTCAGGGATGCTAATTCTCTTATCTCTCCTACTATCAAGAAGATCATTGAAGATATAGAAGATGCTGCAGTCACTCCTGCTGAAATCTCTCTTGTGGAAGGTCTAAGAGGCTGCTTGGTAGAAGATCTCAAAAGAGAGGATGTAGCAAGACAGAAGAGGAAATCTCAAGCTAAGTAAAAATTCTTAATCCATTCTGATATTGTTAGTTAAGTTGTCAGCATATATTGTAAATTTGTTGTTATTATCCATAATGTTGCCCAGTAATAATCTATTGTAGAAGGGGGGTTGAATACAATAGAGTAAGATAATCGACTTCTTAATGTATATATCACAAATATGAAAAGAAAGATAACAGCTTTATTAAATCTGATATAAAACTGTTACAAACTCTCTCAAGAAATTCTGATGTTCTTGAGAGCTGCTAGTTTACAAAAACTCTCTCAAGAAATTCTGTTCTTAAGAGCTTCTCTTCGATTATGTTCTCTCTCTAATGAATACATAAATCGAAACCAAGACTGTGTTTATATAGTACACACAGCTTCTCTATCAATAACAAGATAAGTCCTAATCAATAACAAAGATAGAAACCTATCCTTAATCGATAGCTACATTCTACAAACCAGGAACAAATAGAATAAACTTCCATGTTTATCTAGACTCCAAATATAACTCGAAGTAGGAATCCTGATCAGCTTCAAGTTCTGATGATCAATCCTGATCATAGTCTGAGTAGGAATCTTGATGATCAATAAGATACTGACGCTTGATCAAATACTGATGACCATGCAATACTGATGACGTCAGCAATCCTGATCAGTTGAGTCTAGCTTCTGACGATCATTGAATTCTGATCTAACAATCTCCCCCAATCTCATACTTTGTGAAATAAAGTATAGATTCCAAATATTCAATGATGTCAAAAACATGTATCAAAATGTACGAGTATCTTCAGAAACAACTTATCTGTTTAAGCTTTGTGATAGAACAGATTCATCTTCGAGAAGTTGGATAATAAACTTTCTTCTTTTTCTTCAAGAATTTGAATCAGTCTTTCCTTAAGATTTCTGAGTTCTTCATCTTCCTCATTAATCTGGTAGATAGCTGCTCTGAGATTCTGTATGGAGCTTTTCTGTAGACTGTGCTCTTCAAGCAAAAGATAAGCAATTTCCTTCCCATCAGGATTGAGAGTAAGTTGGGTCATACCAAAAGTTACTTCTTTAACAGCAGTACCTCTTTGCATTTCCACATCCTGACCTCTTTGATTTAAGTACATGGGAATATAATTACCATCAAAATTACTGTTTCCATCCAGTCTTCTTCTTATAGTTGACAAAATCATGTCAGTCCATACTTTGTACACTTGGTTCTTCCATCTTAACAGATAGTGAACATATTTCAGTTCCTGTGTAGTTTTCATCAGCAGATCTTGAATAGATAGAATCTTTACACTACCATCTTTCATGAAGTACAGAAGCTTTTCTTTCTTTTCAAAACCATCATGACAATCTATAACTATATCAACAGCTAATAAATTGTTCAGGTTTTCAGAAGTTAAAGTACCTCCAATTTCTGTCAAGGAGTAAGGATCAACATATGACATATTCAGATATTCACAATCTCTGTGTCCAATACCTCCTCTTGAATTACTTGACAATTGCTTCAGATTTGAAAACATCTTTAACCAGAGTGCTTTTGATCTAACCATCTCAGATAAATCAACAACACTTGAAGCGCTTGTAATAATTCCACCAGACTGAAAATTGATAGGTGTATCACAACTTAATGTGCTAATATGTTTCCACTTCTTATCCTTTTCCTTTTCAAAAACATAGCTTCTTTCCAGTAAAGATTCTTGTCTACTTGAATTTCTCCATTTTCTTTCATTTGAAACTTTAAGCCTTTGTAGATAGAGATTAAAATCTTCATTTGTTCTCTTTGTAATATCTCTTCTTATGGCTTCTTCTTCTTCATCTACTTCTTTGTTGTGACAATCAACAACAGTAGATAAGATTATCAAATCAACCTCTTGCAGAATTTCAAATTCGTCAGGATCTTGAATATTGTCAGGATTAGAATATTCAATTTGATTTGTATTGCTGAGAGTTGATTTACTTGATTTTCTTCTCAATTCAGGTTCTTCTTCAACAAATTCCTTGTCTTCTTTCTCCATGATATCCTTGATAACAGGATCTATTAGATTTTGTGAAGCTTCAGGAATTTCTTCAATTCTTAACCCTCTAGACCTTGTCTGTCTAGGTACTGTTTGAGTTGAAGAACCTCTTCTATTTCTTCTAGCACCTCTCCTACCTCTGCTTCCTCTACCTCTAGCAGGAGCGGTATAGCTTTCCATTGTCTCTCTTTGTAATCTCAAGAATTCTTCATGTGAGAGATCTGGATATTCTTCACTTGCTGTAGAGAGTGCTTTTCTGGCAAATAATTGTTGAACTCTTTTATCAGTGTGATAAAGAGTAACAATTCTACCGTCTTTTGTAGAAAACTTCTGGAATAAATTTGATGCATCTTCAGGATTATCAATAATCACATCTTCATCACCTTCAGGAATTGTAGCAAGAATGTGTCCATGACCAGGTGTCAGGATTTGATCTTCCGTCAGGATCTGAGATTGCACCAATGTTCTTACTGTCTTAACTCCAGAATCAGAAACATGAGTTGACTGAGTTGTTTGACTTTGAGAAGTTTGGATTGTCTTCATAACAACAGCATCAGAGGTTTCTCCTTGTATCGCTTTGTCACCACCATCATCTCCAGTATCATCATCATTATTTCTTAATACTAGATCAGGTGTACATTTTGTCTGAATAACCTTCTCCCCCTTTTTGACATCAGGATTTGACAATAATTGCAAAATTAAGGAAAGAGAGGCTTGAATTTCAGTTACCTTAGTATCCAGAGAATCAATTCTTTGATTGATTGAGGTTTGTTCTGAAACAACATATTTCACTTGGGATTCCACTACCCTCAATTGTAAAGTAGTAGGCACCTTTGTAAAATTATTAAAGATATCAGTCCTCACTTTTTCAGTTGAGCCCTTGATAGAATCAATCTCACTTTTAAGACTTTTGGATAACAGAGTTGTAGCCTTCAGATGATTCTTCAAGTCTTGATTCTCTATAGACTTCACTGCATTATAGGCATGTTCAATAGCAGAAGAAAAACTGATAGATTCATCAGATTGGTGCCATGAATTGTTCCATTCATTCTGTCTAAATGCCTCTGCAGGATCAAAGGAAGGAATAGAAAAATCTTGTCTCTGATCTTTCCCAGTGGAAGCATTGCTAGCCATATATGTACTGGATGAACCAAAATTAGTTCCAAGACTAATTTTGAGTGCTGTAGCAAGCTGTTCCTTCTCTTTTCGATTCTCATCATCATCATCACTATCATCAGAAGTATCATCAACAGTACCATGAGTAATATCAGGATCAGGAATAGCAATACCTTTCAGTTTATCCTGTGGTTCTGAGATAGGATGATCCATTGGTCTTGAACGAAGTGGCTGTATCAAAATAGGTTCATTATCAGGAGCACCACTAGCGTCAGGATGAACATCGTCAGGATTTGATATGCGTGCATCAGTATTTGCTACCAATGGTTCTTGTGGAGCTTGAGGTTCAGAAGCTTCTTCAACACTTTGAGTTAAAGGTTCTTGTGGGCTTCCCTCATTGACAATGTTCGCGACCAATCTTTCAACAGAAGCTGTAGCTTTGCCTGCATCTTCACTTTGAGAAGATGGTTCTTGTGTAGCTGGAATGTTGATGTCTTCATTCTCCCTTTGAGAAAATGGTTCTTGTGTGACCATTCCACTAGCTAAGCCTTCACCCAAACTTTGATTGAGTGGTTCTTGTGTGGCAGGATCAACAGTAGCTGCTGAATTACTCTGAAATTCAGGTTCTTGTGGGCTTGATCCTTTCAGCTTCTTCTGTCTCTGATAGACTAACTCTTCTGCATTCCTCTTTTTCTTTGATGTAGGTGTAAGACCAACCAAGGAAGCAGTTTTAGAAACCTTCTCCCAAGAAATTTCTCTAATCTGAGATGGAGAGGCTGGAGAGTCTGATATAGAGACAACTTTTGTTGTTGCATCAGGAATACTAACATCAGGGTTTGCTAGAGCATCAGGAGTAGATGACTCATCAGGATTTGATGTCTGAATATCAGTATCCTTCATTTGCACTGTCAAAGGAATATGATACCTGCTCTTTGATAATTTCCTTGTCTTTTGTGGTTTTGATAAAGGTACCACAGCTTTAGTAGCAGTATCAGCAACTTCCTTGTTCACATTCATCACAGAGGATATAGGTAAGTCATCCTCTGAATCACTTTCATCAATCAACCTTAACTTCCTTTTCACAGGAACATTCTTAACAACCTTATCAGCTTTCTTCACCAGGACCCCTTGTACACCCCCTTGTATCTTCTTTTTAGTGAGTGGTGTAGAGGAAAAATCCTTTGAACCTGATTGCCTTCCAGACACATCAGTTCTAGCTGATTTCTTTGATTTTACAACTAAAGTCTTTTGAGAGACAGTAGAGGTGGTTGGTAACTGTTTAGACTGTTTAGGTTGCATGCTTGTGTCAGGAACAAGGTGGGTTGGGCCTTGCCCCATAGCATTAGAAAGTAGTCCATAATGAGTAGGCATTTTCTGATGTAAGAAAAACCTAACCTCATCAGGAATAAAAGCATTTCCTATGAAACCATTTGCCTTATCACTGTTGACTAAGGACTTAATATTATTCTCAGTAATTCTACAGATTGGTAGAACCAATTTTAAGAGATCCTGATGGAAGAGCATCAAAATTTGATGTCTTGTTCAGGAAACAGCGGCTGATTGTATCAAAGAAGAAATTCCATTCCTTCTTAAGCTTTGTCCTGAAGAGATTTCCATATCTCTTTACTTCACCATTGTAGCCCAACTTTGTAACAAACTCAAAAAGAGTAGAGTCCGAAACATTAGCAGGAATAGCATCACCAAGAACGGGTAAATGCAGGGTTGCCTCCACAATTGTAGGAGTCACATAGTGAGTAATTCCATTATATCCAAAACTCATCAAGATTGTATCAGAATGCCCTTTATCAAAAGTAACTGAGTTCCACACCTGCATTACAGACTTAAAAGAAACACTTGCAGGTTCTGTTAAAGCAAACTTCAATGGGCTTGAAGCTAGAAAATCTTGAATGATATGAAACTCATTGGGTAAATCTTGATGATTTAGAATAGCCACAAAATTGTTAGTGGCAAATGTAACACCACTAATCACTGTCTGTTTGTTCATGAATGATGAAGATGTCATTGTAATGCTTTTGAAAACTCGAGAATTAAGATTTGAAGCAATTAGGGTATGAAAGCACAGAGAGAGATAGAAAACGAAAAACTGATGATAAGAGAGTAATTAACGATGTAGACCAATAAAAAGTATTTTGTTAAAACAAAATATTACTCTCAAAGACAGGTGGCAAAATATGATTTGTGCACAAAGAATTAGTGGACAGATTACGTGTGTCATTTAAATAAATCTGCACCGCCTTTTATGTGTATGTATTGATATATCTATAATAGTGCAACACACGCGCGCATACAGTTGTCCTACTAAAACTCAACCGTCCATCAGTAGATACTGACGAAAAATTAGGCACAAATTAAGTAATGAAATACTGACCTGTACATCAGGATTGACCAGTTGACTTCCTGTTAGGATTGAGTCTTATCAGGATTTGATCAAAGATACATACCTTTCTGAATAACCATCAGGATTTGACAGTTATCAGGATTTCCTCTCTGTAGCTTTTCCTCAGAAATTCTCAAAATTCATCATTCCAAGTTCATTCACCAACTTATTGAAAGTAGCTTCAGGTAGTGGCTTGGTGAATATATCAGCTAGTTGTTGATCAGTAGGAACAAAGTGAAGTTCAATTGTTCCTTCCAGAACCTGTTCTCTTATAAAGTGATATCTGATACTTATGTGTTTAGTAAGAGAATGCTGAACTGGATTTCCTGTCATTGCAATAGCACTTTGGTTATCACAATAAATAGGGATTTTTGAGTATGACAGGTCATAATCTAACAACTGATTTCTCATCCACATTATCTGAGCACAACAACTTCCTGCAGCAATGTACTCAGCTTCTGCAGTTGAAGTGGAAATAGATTTCTGCTTTTTACTGAACCATGAAACTAGTCTTCCACCCAAAAACTGACAACTTCCTGAAGTACTTTTCCTGTCTATTTTGCATCCTGCAAAATCAGCATCTGAATAACCACACAACCCAAAATCTGATTCCCTTGCATACCAAAGGCCAAGTGAAGGAGTGCCTTTGAGATATCTGAAAATTCTTTTGACTGCAATCAGATGTGGTTCTCTAGGTTTTGCTTGAAATCTTGCACATAGACAGGTTGCAAACATGATATCTGGTCTACTGGCAGTGAGATACAATAAAGAGCCAATCATTCCTCTGTAGTGAGTTACATCTACCTCTTCACCTTGATCAGGATCAAGTTTGGTAGCTGTAGCTATGGGAGTTGAAGCAGGAGTACTGTCTTGCATGTTAAACCTTGTCAGTAAATTCCTTGTGTATTTAGACTGATTAATAAAAATCCCTTCATCAGTCTGTTTAACTTGAAGACCCAGAAAGTAACTCATTTCTCCCATCATGCTCATTTGATATCTTGACTGCATAAGCTTGGAAAACTTTTCACACAGCTTATTGTTTGTTGACCCAAAAATGATATCATCAACATAAATCTGAACTAACAGCAACTCCTTACCATGATTCAAATAAAATAGAGTTTTATCAATTGCACCTCTTTTGAATCCACTTTCCAGTAAGAATTGAGCTAAGGTTTCATACCATGCTCTTGGAGCTTGCTTTAGTCCATAAAGTGCCTTATCCAGTCTGTAGACATGATCTGGATATGTAGGATCAATGAAACCAGGAGGTTGTTCAACATAAACTTCTTCCTCCAGTTCACCATTTAAGAAAGCACTTTTAACATCCATCTGGAAAACCTTGAATTTCTTATGTGCTGCATAAGCAAGAAATATCCTGATGGCTTCTAGTCTTGCAACAGGAGCAAAAGTTTCATCATAGTCAATTCCCTCTTGTTGGGAATACCCCTTTGCAACTAGTCTAGCTTTATTTCTGATAATGACTCCATCAGAATCAGTCTTGTTCTTGAAAATCCACTTTGTACCAACAATTGATCTATTCTTTGGTCTTGGTACCAGTTTCCAGACTTCATTCCTTTCAAATTCATTCAGTTCTTCTTGCATTGTAGTAACCCAATCAGCATCTTTAAGTGCATCTTTAACTTTCTTAGGCTCCTCCTTGGATAGAAAGTTATTATATAAACATTCATTCTGAGTTGCACTTCTTGTTTGAACACCTGCATCAGGATCTCCAATTATCAAATCAGGAGTATGATCTTTTGTCCATTTCCTTGCTGGTGTCAAATTGTTTCTTGAAGTAGATGCTCCCCCTGGATTGGTGTTATCTTGATTGAAAGAATTTGATTGATTTGAAGCTCTCCCTGAATTATTGCTATGCCCTCCTGATGTGTTATCAGGATCTTCACTTGAATCAGTATCTGAAGAATTCTGTTCTGATGATTGAGTTGACTCTGAACTTGTAGTTGAATGCCGTTGCTCCCCCTCAACATTAGCACTACTAGTTGTATCACTGTTGTTTGCATCATCAGTATTAGCACCATCAGTACCTGGTGAGTCATCAGGATTTGGTGACCCATCAGTATCTGATGAATTGACAGGATCTGATTCAATTTCTTCAGGTTCCTTGGAAGCTTCATTTTCAAATAACAATCTATCATGCGAGTCTTCAATGATTCCAGTTATCTTCTTATCATCAAAAGATACATGAATTGACTCCATGACAGTTCTTGTTCTCAAATTAAAAACTCTGAAGGCTCTTGATGTAGGATAACCTATGAATATTCCTTCATCAGCCTTTGTTTCAAATTTCCCTAGCTGTTCAGGATGAGTTCTGAGAACAAAACATTTACAGCCAAACACATGCAAATGCTTCAGACTTGGTTTCTTTTCCTTGAGTGACTGATAAGGAGTGACACCATGCCTGTTTATCAATGTGAGATTTTGTGTATAGCATGCTGTGTTGACTGCTTCTGCCCAGAAATATGTAGGTAATTTAGCTTCTTCCAACATAGTTCTGCCAGCTTCAATAAGAGTTCTATTCTTCCTTTCTACTACTCCATTTTGCTGAGGTGTGCCAGGAGCAGAGAATTGTTGAATGATTCCTTTGTATTTGCAGAACTCTTCCATCTTTGAATTCTTAAATTCAGTACCATTATCACTTCTCAGAATCTTGACTTTGTACTTTGTGGTTGTCTCAATCATCCTCACATGATCCAACAGAACTTCAGGAGTTTCATCTTTTCTATGCAAAAAATACACCCAGGTGAATCTAGAATATTCATCAACAATTACAAGAGTATACCTTTTCTTACTGATGGACATGATGTTGACTGGACCAAACAGATCAAGATGTAGCATGTGATATGGTTCTTCAATCGAGGATACTGATTTACTCTGGAATGATGTCCTTCTTTGTTTTGCTTTTTGGCATGCATCACAGAGTCCATCAGGTGTATATAAGACATTAGGTAATCCTCTTACTAACTCTTTCTTAACCAACTCATTGATGTTGCTGAAGTTGAGATGAGAAAGCTTCTTGTGCCAATTCCAACTTTCATCTACTGAAGCTTTACTGATGAAACATGTAGGGGAGCCATCAGTATCTGAGAGAATGTTGGCTTCATATATGTTACCATGCCTGTAGCCAGTTAGTGCTATCTTCCCTGTTGCTTTACTGACTACTTCACAATGTGTGGAATAGAAATTGACATGATAACCCCTGTCAGTGATTTGACTAATACTCAACAAGTTGTGTTTTAGTCCCTTCACTAGAGCTACTTTTTCAATGATGACATTTCCAATGATTATATTGCCATATCCCAAGGTTTGTCCAATGTTGCCATCTCCATAAGACACAGTTGGGCCAGCTTTTTCCTCATATTCTGATAACAGGGCTTTGTTTCCAGTCATGTGCACAGAACATCCACTATCCATGACTAACACATTTTTCTTTTTACCCTGCATCAGAATAGAAACACACTAGTTAGAACACTTAGGAACCCATACATGTTGGGTTCCTTTCTCATGCAATTTATTAATTTTAGCAGCAGAAGACTTTCTGACTTTAGCAGTCCTGACAGGATTTACTCCATCAGGATTTGCTTTGTCAGCATCAATATTAACAAAAGCATGCTTCACTATGACATTTTCAGTTCTATCAGACTTTGTACTACTTTCAAACTTAGGCAATGGATCATAAAAGTTATAGTACAAATCATGATACTCTTTACATGTATAAATAGAATGCCATAGACTACCACAATGAAAACAGGACTTCTGCGGTTTATAGAGTACTGATCTATTCCTCACATCAGATTTAGAAATATCAGCAATCTTCTATTTAATCTTCTTACAATCAATAGCAAGATGATTAGAGTTACCACAGTTAAAACAACACTTTCTAGGTGCATTTGGGATATATTTATAACCATTCTCTTTATTGATCCCAACTTTACCATTCCTGTTTCTCTTAACAGTAGCTTCCTTTTTCTTATCTGTAACCTCACAGATTTTATCTTTAAGCTGTTTCTGAGACAATAGACCTAGATTCTTAGTGACTTTGTTCATGACAGGTTTAGACTTTATAATTTTAATTCCTTGAGTAGAAGAAGATCCCTTTTCAAAAGTAGAATTGGAATCCTTACCAAAAACAAAATTAACAGGAGTAATCTTAGATTTGGTTGAGTCTATAACATGTCTATAGGTCTTTGGACTGACTGTCTCATCAATGACAATTTTCTCTGCTAATTTCTTATCTTCATCTGACTTATATCCTAGACACTCTTTCCAATTCTTAGAGGTATTAATCTCATGAAATTTCCTACCAGAGTATGTCCAGGTTCTGATTTTCTCATTAGCATATTCAAGTTCTTTTTCAAGGGAAGTACATTTAGATGTCATCTCTAAGTGCATGTGTTTAGCATTATCACATTCTTTTTGTACTTCTTGCATACGAGAAAATTCAGCTTCTAATATCTCATTCCTCTTTCTAAGGTCAGACATCTAAGATAAGATTCTAGTATTCTCAGCAGTTTGACTTCTAAAGCTAATATGTAATGACTTTAGAAAACGTCTTAACTCAGAAGCATTATCAGTATCAAAATCAAAGATAGTATTTAGTACCTTATCATCAGGAGCAGCAGTTACATCAGCATTGGCCATTAATGCATAGTTGACTACCTCAGTATCAGATTCTGAGGAAGAGTCCATCCAATCCTTGCTTGATGTGATGAGTGCCTTTGTCTTGTTGCATTCAGAAGCAAAGTGACCCATTCCATTACACTTGTAGCATCTAACCTTTGATTTGTCAAATTTGCTACCCTTGCTGTCCTTTTTGATATACTTGTCTTTGTCTGCTTTGAAGGTCTTTTTCTGAAAGTTGCCTTGTCTTCTATTCTTCCTAAACTTCATCCTTCTGAAGTTTCTGACAATCATAGCAACCATCTCTTCCATGTCTGAATCAGAAGATTCATCACCAGTATTGGCATCAGAATTGCCATCAGTATCTGATGAAGAGTCGTCAGGATCTGACTCAGCTACTCTTGCTTTCCTTCTAGAGACCTCCATAGCTTTTCCTTTTGATTTAGCTTCTACATTCAAAGCAATTGACTTTGCCTTGCTGCTTTTCTTGTTCTTTCTCTGTTGAACTTCAAGATCATGAGTTCTTAGCATCCCATAGATCTCATCAAGAGACACAATGTTCAGATCATACTGGTGTCTAATGATTGAGGTCTGAGTATCCCATTCTTCAGTTAAAGCTCTAAGAAATTTGGTGTTTGAATCTTCAGTTTCATATACTTTGTCAACTAAGGATAAGCTGTTCAATAGTGTCAGAAATCTATCATATAGATCAGTCAGGCTCTCTTCAGGTCTTGCATCGAATTGTTCATATTCTTGAATCAAAAGAGCCCTTCTGTTTTTCTTAACAGATGCAGATCCCTGGCACTGAGTTTCCAAAGTATCCCAGATTTCTTTTGAAGACTTGCATGCAATCACTCTGTTTGACATGACAGCATCAAGGCTATTATGCAAGATATTCTTTATCTTTGGTTCCCTGAGTACATGAGCTTTTTCTTCTGGAGTCCATTCAGCTTTAGCTTTGACCACATAATGTTCTGGTACTGTATCTGTTCGTTCTACGAACTTTGTTGGTATATATGGTCCATCACGAATCCTGTCCAAGTAGTCAGGATCCATAGCCTCCAGGTACATCAGCATCTTTACCCTCCATGTAGGATATTCTGATATCTTTAAGATGGGAATCTTCATGCTTTCATACTTGGTTGTCGACATCTTTAGATCGTATCTGATTCAGAATTAAATCAGTTTGCTCTGATACCAATTGTTGCCCAGTAATAATCTATTGTAGAAGGGGGGTTGAATACAATAGAGTAAGATAATCGACTTCTTAATGTATATATCACAAATATGAAAAGAAAGATAACAACTTTATTAAATCTGATATAAAACTGTTACAAACTCTCTCAAGAAATTCTGATGTTCTTGAGAGCTGCTAGTTTACAAAAACTCTCTCAAGAAATTCTGTTCTTAAGAGCTTCTCTTCGATTATGTTCTCTCTCTAATGAATACATAAATCGAAACCAAGACTGTGTTTATATAGTACACACAGCTTCTCTATCAATAACAAGATAAGTCCTAATCAATAACAAAGATAGAAACCTATCCTTAATCGATAGCTACATTCTACAAACCAGGAACAAATAGAATAAACTTCCATGTTTATCTAGACTCCAAATATAACTCGAAGTAGGAATCCTGATCAGCTTCAAGTTCTGATGATCAATCCTGATCATAGTCTGAGTAGGAATCCTGATGATCAATAAGATACTGACGCTTGATCAAATACTGATGACCATGCAATACTGATGACGTCAACAATCCTGATCAGTTGAGTCTAGCTTCTGACGATCATTGAATTCTGATCTAACACATAAAAACAAATTGGGGGAGATTGTTGGGATTTATGGGTGATAACATAGAAACAACTTAACCTTGTATGCACTTAATTTTTAATTAAGTAGAACATACTATCACAGCCAAAGTATGTTCTTGTAATCAGTATGCAATGTCATTTTAGTTGTGTAATTTGGAAGAAGTTCACATGTTGTGTTCAAGCCTCAAAGAATGCATATTAGATGACAGCATGAATAAAGGTTACTGTCATAAACATTGACAGTAAGATTACAAGAAGACAGAATGTTGCAAGTCACGACAGCATATACACTCTGACAGCAACATTGGCGGAAGACTATGCGACAACAACTTTAGCCCTCGACAGTAAGTTTGGAAACCTCGACAACACTCTGTGCGGGGAACTCATACTGTCACCAAAAGAACATTCCTGTGACAGCAAGCTTTGCGGCAAAAGTAACTGTCTCGAGAAAGATCCTTGTTCTAGGTATCTTCTCAGTCAAATCCCGTGATAGTTTCAATGTTCAAGAAACAGGCGTGTTGCAGTATCCCTAAGCTGCACCAAGTCTGCAAGACTATGACAGAAGCTTCAAGCACTACAAAACAAAAGCGAATAAATTCAAGAGCAAGGTCAAGTCTCTATTTGCTGAATTGTTTTAGCTGGAAATAGAATGAATCTAGGTTGCTTTCTTTGTAATGTATATCTGACATGTTAGCAATTTAGGAAAGTCACATGGGTAGACATTTTGTAAGAAGCTGCCACTTGATAATGACAGCAGCTTCACAAACCCGTGTTGACAGTGATAGGATTAGTTATATACTTAGACTATCAATTCATTCTAGGTACAAAGCGTAACGCAAGCAAGTAAGTGTCTTGAAGAAAACCGAAGCTCAAGATTTCTGTCTTGAGGTTGTAGCAACACTTTGCAAAATAAATAAAAACATTTATTTTGTGAAACTTGTCTTTAGACCATACTGTTTGTGAATGCATACATATTACTGATAACGTTAAATCTTAGTTTTGGTTGTTGAAATTGAGATTGAATTTTATCAGTATTTCATTCATTCCCCCCCCCCCCCCTTCTGCAATACACGAGGACCAACACTTCTAGACACCTCACAACAGCTGGAGTAATTCAAATTTGCATGGAAAAGAGTGCCAACACGTTTTTAATAGGGTAGCAGAAATTAAAACGCGAAAACGCTCTTACCAACAAACGATAAAAGCAATATTTGTAATAAATTGAAAAATACTCTAAAAATTATGAAATTTTGGCTATACTCTTGAAATAATCAAGAGAGAAGGGACTTTTTATAGCCAAAAATTAAGCATTTTTGACTTAAATAAAAGACAGCCTTATCTTTTAGGATAGGAAGGAAGTACATGGTACTTCTAGACACCTCACAACAGTTGGAGTAATTCAAATTTGCATGGAAAAGAGTGCCAACACGTTTTTAATAGGGTAGCAGAAATTAAAACGCGAAAACGCTCTTACCAACAAACGATAAAAGCAATATTTGTAATGAATTGAAAAATACTCTAAAAATTATGAACTTTTGGCTATACTCTTGAAATAATCAAGAGAGATGGTGGTTAAAATTTCATCAATAAATTCAATTCCCATAAAAGACTTTGAAACGACCGTTAAATCAATTACGTATCGATTTTAGGGGTCTCAGAACAAAGTCCGCCAAATATTATGAAACTAACAACATTTGAAATTATAGAGATAATAATGGCAAATATCAAGTTTCAAGTCAAAAGGATATGTGGAAGTAATTTTACGGATTTTTTGAACGTTAAAACAGCCTTCCGGAACGACCGAAAAATTCATTTGTCTTTACCGACAACTTCGACAAAAGTTTTGACTTGACACATATTCAAACATAATATTCCATAAAGAATAATGACTATGAATTCCAAGGAATAAATAAGTTTGAATTAAAAATGATTTTATCCGGAAAAATAAGGATTTACGGGTATTTTGGGATAAAATCTATTTTGGGCAAGTTGGCATGGCTTTAGCTAAGGCATTTTGATATAAATGTTTAAATAAATATATCAAATATATTTGAGGCTAAAACATTTAAGAACAACACTCTTTTAAATAAATTGAACAGTTTTGACTCGTAAAAACAGTATTTGAAATATCTCGGTTTTCGTGCCTTTAGCCAATGCCTATTTTTCTGACAAAAAAAAACCTAGTATAGGAAACATCATTAGCATGATATTTCTATCCAAGTCGATGTCAAATAGAATATGTCGGAAAAAGTTTTGGTTTGGGTTGACCAGTTTGACTTGATTCCCGATCAATGTCAGAAAGGAAACCTAAGGGAGGATTTACTAAATGACTTAGTAACTTCCTAAATCTAATTTAATTTTCACTTTTATTTTGACAAATTACAAAACCTAAAGGAAAAGGCTGATTCTCACATAATTGAAAATTTTATGTTCACCACGTCAAAATTAAATCGTATGAGGTGATTTTAAATTCTTGTGAGAGCGTTGAAACTCTAGAATTTAAACTAATTTTAATACATTCGAAACGAAGTAGATTGTATTAATATGTACTAACTTTCAATCATTCAAAGAAATAGTGAATGTCTGAATTTTTCCTAAAATGATTTTCAATTTTCCAAGATAACGTTTTCATTTTCTTCTTATGATGAAGGTTTTAAATTAATTAGAATAAATTATAAACTTACATTTAATATGCTATACTTTTAGGATTTTGTATTTAGTACGTCATTACCTTTGACCACAAAGGTTCTCGTCAATATTTGATGATATTGACCGCATCACTTCATAATTTTTGAACTACTTCACTTTAATTAATAATATAGATGGGTACCCTAAAACTAATATAATTATTGCAAAGAGGATAATTTTCGAAGAATTTGATTTATTAAACATGATGCATCCTCGGGTTTGAGATGATTTTACCACATTTGCATTTATATGTATGGTTAATGATATAGAGTTTCCCAGATTACATTTTCAACACTGTAAACTCATAAATGATATATTGTCTTCATCTGCATTAAGATTTTAAAAGTTTAATAATGAAAAATTGATGAGTCTACTACACCTAATTGATAACGAAATAAAGAAGAAGTAATGTACCGGTTTACTATTTGAACTTCAAAAATCCATAATATGCTTATAAAGAATATATTATCAAGCTAATGTGAAGATATGTCATATTAACAAAATTAAAAATACTTAAAAAGATGATGAATTTATTCACGTACAATGTTAAAAGTTACTTATGAATTAAAATAATTTAAAATTTTATTTTATTAATTAAATTTATATTGCTAATATTATTTTAAAATGGCCTGGAAAACAGTTTAGTTGACCTCACATGTAATTCATGTAAGATATGTTTAAATTATTTTTACATCGGTAAATTCAATTTTTAATACTTCGTCAACATATTTTGTAATACAATTAATTTCTTTTACTTTTAAATTTTAATTTTGTTTAAATTCAAAATAATTATACTTACGAAGATAACGTGTTCGTTTAAGTATGACTTTAAAAATTACATGTGAATTAAAATAATTCAAAATTTTAAATTTAATTAAATTTACATAGTCTATTGTTTTAAATCGGCGTAAAAGACGCTTAACTACCAATCAAATGAGACATATTTAAAATAGTTATATTTTGATAAATTGAGGCATATATTGTATTAAAATGGTTTTTCCACTTTTAAAATTTTAACATTTATTTAAAGCATACAATAATGTAACTATTAATCTATATATTTAATGTAATATGCATGTAAATAATTGATTAACATCTAATGTTTTTAATTACAATAAATAATATATTGGATAATTAGCCTCACATATATGTAAAAATCTAAAATTACGACATTTAACAATTAAATAAAAAAAACATAAATTATATATTAAAGTTGTAAAAGTTATACATATACTCAAAATATTTCCTCATTAAGTGTGTTAAATCATAGAATTGTATTAGGAATTTATCTATAAAATAGACGATTATTTATTGAATGCATAGTACAACAAATGATCATAATCTCGAAGTATATAAATTGGCATTTTAAGTTCGCCGTAAAATCCCAGGGCTCAACCCTGGACATGCGGTGGAAACAATAACAAAATATTAGATTATAATTAAAAATAAAATAATTTTAATTGATAATCAAATTCTCGAAATAGAAAAATATAATAGTGAATGGATTTAAATTTTTTAATATAATCAATTAACATTGGATTTTTTTTTTATTTTATAATAAATAATAGATAACTACCCTCACATTTTTGTGTAAAAACCTTAAATTACGACCTTTGACAATTAAACAATAAAAAATATAAATTATTCATTAAAGTTGTAAACACTATACATATACTTGTAGTGCTTTCTCACTCATTGTGTTTGGTCACATGTTGGTATTAGAAGTTTATCAGTAAAATAGACGATTTTATATTAAATAGATAATACAATTGATTATCAAAATCTCGAAGTATATAAGTATCATAAAGGATTTAAATTGTAATCAAAAATTAAATAATTTTAATTGAGAATCAAATTCTTGAAATATATAAATACAATAGTCAATGAATTTAAATTCTAATTAAAAACAAAATAATTTTTGAACTTTGATTGGTTATCACGTTGTATGGATAATATAACCACCTTTAGTTAATAAAATTATAAGAGTAAAATTTTAATGAATTTAAATTCTAATTAAAACCAAAATAATTATTGAATGTTGATTGATTAATCAAGTTGTATGGATAGTATTATCACCTCTGGTTAATAAAATTATATGAGAAAAGTTTTAATAGATTTAAATGCTAATTAAAAATAAATTAAATTTTGAACTTTGATTGGTTAATTGCGTTTTATGGATTATCTAACTACGATTGGTTGATGAAATTATATGAGGAAAGTTTCCTGGCTCTTGTGATTGGTCTAAAATTTAGTACTGACATATGATTGGTTAACCGGTTAATAAAATTATATGAGGAAAGTTTCAATGAATTTAAATTCTAGTTTAAAATTATATGTTTTAAATTATATGAGGAAAGTTTTTAGACTCTTGTGATTGGTCTAAAATTTAGGATTGACCAACCATTGATTAATAAAATTAAATGAAGAAAGTTTTAATGGATTTAAATTCTAATTAAAAATAATAATTTTTGAATTTTGATTGGTTAATCACGTTGTATGGATAGTTTAATCACCCTTGGTTAATAACACATCTCACCAATTCTTAAATATTGTAAATATAATTACAAGTCCATTTACATATGTGGATACCACATTGCTATATATCTTGAACAAAAAACATGCATGCAGATTACACTTTAAACAAAAGTTTGTCACTTTTTTCCGTGACATGCAAAACAGAGTGTTCCATTTATATTCTTCCCAGCATATAAGAGTTGTTTTCTAAACAAAAGTTTCACACTTCCTCTAACTATTGGGAGCAGCCTGCATAAACTGAATTGCTTGTTGAACACTACCAACGTCACAGTTTAAAGTTGTTGGTAGTCCAGTAGTATGAACCAACTTATCTTTTCCAAGATGAGGCAATTTATAAGCATTGTTACTAAGAGACTTAATAACCTCAACCATACATGCTTGTAGAGATAGAAATACATTGTTAAGACAACTTGGTGATAATTTATCAAAAAATTTATACACCGCATCAATCAACTCGTCTATGTTTTTAGGAGCTTGTTGGTGTTGAAGTGATTGGATTGATCTAAAGAACCCAAGATCAAGAACATTCAAATCGGGACTATTTGGTGGTTGACAAACCAATCTAATATCGAACCCATCTTGTTTTGCAACATTTGTAAACTCCTCGTCATCTATTTTTATATGCGGTTTAGCGTTATCTTATTGGATATAAATAAGTGGTGAAGATAAGAGAGGCCATTTTTGTCGAATGGTGGGTAAAACTTGTTCAAGTAAATAAGCTCTGTACACATCTTTTGTAACTGATGTACATGCTTTTGTTTCCAAAGTACCCGCGACACGGTTTTTACTACTTCGTTTGGCAGGTCCTTGTACACCAGAGGAAATATACCGATTTTTCCATCAAACAAAGTGTTGTTATCACTATCAAATTGGGGACGAGCAACCGCTGCAAGGAACATAACTTTTGTAATAAATCTTTTACTCTTACATGTTCTTATTGGATCACTTTCCTCCGGTAATAGGTAGTACTTCTCCGTTTCTTTGGTTTGAAAAAACCATTTTTCATCAATATGCACTACGTTAAACATTTCTTCGAACTCGGGATTAGTATTAAGTGAGTCATGTTTAAGTTTTTTTAAACAAAAAGCTAACCTGGATAGTTTGTTTTCATGAGTAAGTTGAGGCTTAATAGCATTTGAATGAGATCGAATGTCACCTTGTTTAATTCTTCGGTGGAGAGTAGATTTTGCCATGTTTAAAGCACTAGCCATTGATCGTTTGTTTGTCCGACGTCGTAGCGGAATTTCCGAGAATTCTCTACGATCAATCTCAATTTTCTTCCGACCAACTATGCCTTTTAATCTTTGTGATGTATCAACAGGTAATTCTTGTGTGAAATTATGTTTGGCTTTCAACCAAATTCTTTTAATAGTACTGATTGAACATGAAAATACAATACTTGCTTCAAGTAGTAAACCCCTTTTTAATTTTCCATGTACCACTCTTTCTAACAAAAATTGAAAGATTACTTGTCTCTCAGCTTGGGTTAGTATTTTGTATACCATCCTGATTTACAAAGTATTTTTATAGAAGTTGATTTGGTGTAGTACAGAAGAGTTAATTATAGAAATGGGTCTTTCAAATGCTCTGTATATGGAAAAGTGGAGGGAATAAAATGTTAAATTTGGCGCCTTTATTATTTTAAGAGTGTTGATCAGAAATGGGGGTAACATTTGCCGCCTCCTCAACCTATCATCTTGCACTTTAAGAAACATAAAATGATAATATAAATAAGTCAGCACTGGTTTTCTTAATTTCTATGTAAAATTGACCGGCTCAATGTTTAAGGGACGGACAGAGTATTAAAGTTACTTTTTAATAAATGTAGGTTCAATTATATTGAGACATCCAAAAAAGGAAAATGTGTCAACCTTTTTGGGACGGAGGGAGTAATTTGTATCTACTTTTGTACCCAATTCGTAGCCTTATTCATTTCTTTTAACATCCTCGTACTCACTCAAAGACACCAGCACAGGAAGAATGTTTCAAGATACGAAGAAAACCAAAGTCGCATTTTTAAATTTAGTTCGGCGTACAAATTAAACAGTTGAATTCCTGTTAATCACTCTTGAGTATCCGATCTTCCCATAACTCTGGTCTTCCTACAAGCTATAAACGGTAGGTAGGTAAACACGCATTAAAATCGCAATCTTTCATTACAGAAAAAAGAAGGATACTATAATTTATTCCTTTTCAATTTCGAATATTAATTCACATAGCGAAATTTAATGCAAAAATACAGAAATAATAAATTTGATAGGGTAGGCACCTCTGTGCATGTATCGACTAAACGACACATGCTTCGGCACCTCTCATTTCGATGCACCTTCTTCTCAATAATTGCCAGTCTCAATCTTATCCCTTACCCATGTTTATCTGTACACTCACCTCTGTACACCACACGTGAAGGGTAAATCCGTCACTCAAATATTTAATAAATCCTCTAGTATTTATATCTCTTATCTTGCTCTCACTTCAATGTGCATGCCATTGTTTACTCAACTAATTCAGATTTAACTTGTTCTACACAGTCTTAAAATGACTTCTTTCTTGTTCATCACTGCTATACTACTAGCTGCAGCTTCGGCAGTTACTTGCTGCCCGGCTTCGGATAGGGATGCTTTACTTGCGTTTAAAGCTTCCCTACACGAACCGTATTTGGGAATATTCAACTCATGGACGGGCAACGATTGTTGTCATAAATGGTACGGAATTAGCTGCGATTCGACTAATGGTCGAGTCGCGGATATTAATCTTCGTGGCGAATCTGAGGATCCGTTATTTCAGAAAGCTCATCGAACCGGTTATATGAGTGGTACCATTTCACCAGCTATATGTAAGTTAACTTGGCTCTCAAGCATCATTATAGCAGATTGGAAAGGCATTACTGGCCCTATTCCAGATTGTGTTTCTTATCTTCCATATCTCCGAATGCTTGATTTAATCGGTAATAAACTTACTGGCCAGCTCCCCAAAGATATTGGCCGACTCAAACGACTCACGGTTCTAAATGTTGCGGACAACAACATTTCAGGTTATATTCCTCGGTCTATATCAGGTTTAACATCCCTAATGCATTTAGATCTCCGAAACAACCAATTTTCGGGGCCACTTCCTCGTGACATTGGAAAGCTCCGCATGATGAGCAGAGCTTTGTTGAGTCGGAATCGGATTTCTGGTCCGATTCCAAACACAATATCCTACATATATCGTCTTTCTGATTTAGACCTCTCTCTAAATCAAATTTCGGGCGCAATTCCACCATCACTAGGCAAAATGGGAGTTCTTGCTACACTCAATCTTGACGGTAACAAATTATCAGGCACCATACCGACAACATTAATCAACTCTGGCGTAAGTATACTAAATCTCAGCAAGAATGCACTTGAAGGCAACATACCGGATGTTTTCGGGCCAAGATCTTATTTCACAGCAATGGATTTATCTTACAATCAATTGAAGGGTCCTATTCCAAAGTCCATATCAGCTGCAAGTTATATAGGCCATCTTGATCTAAGTCACAATCATCTTTGTGGTCAGATTCCAGTTGGTTCACCCTTTGATCATCTTGAAGCGTCGTCGTTCGCTAACAATGATTGTCTCTGTGGGAAGCCTCTTAGATCTTGTTAATGATTTACTCTACCAAGCTTCAAGAATTATGGTTTTTTTTAATGAAAATATATGCTAAACATATACATAAAAATGTGTTTTATCATGTTATAGAGAGTGTGTACCTAATCATATAAAAGGGAAAAAGTGGTTTGATTAATTATAGTTAAGTAGCAGTACTACAGTCTGAATAATTGTTTTATGAACTTTGTCCATGTAACTCTTGGAATATATTGAACTTTGTACTAAATTTTATATTTCCGTATGAGCACAAAAAGCTTCTTAGTTTTCCCAAATCTGGCTAGAAACGAAGAAATACTGTTTTTAAGTCAATCTTGGAGACTGTCCTTGAAACAGAAAAGAAGAAAAAGAAACAGGACAATCTATCAACTGTTGATTTCTCCTGTACAAATAACCTACAATAGCTATATAGCTTACAATAAATCTTAAATTATCTCCTTTGGGCATGGTCATAGATTTCGGAAATCGGAACAAATAGGTTGAACTATTATATAGTGATTTATTGGCAAATTGGGGATTTATCGGAGTGATAAATTGAAACAAAAATCGGATAAATTGTAATATTTTAAATATATTTAATATATTAACCTTATATATAATATAATAAACCATTTAAAAATAATTCATAGCAATATATAGGATTTCAAAAATCGAATCGGTTAAATATTTTTAAACGATTAAATCAACGATTTATAGGCGATTTTTGAAAAATCAGACGATTTTTAGAACACTGTCTTATGATAATAAGAAAATATGGAAGATTTATATCTATGAGTATAATTGTGGTCTCGGGTTCTGCATTACTTCAGATTTGTAATTAAAATATTTAAAACTCGTTACTATTATCTATTTAGATAATTTCCAAGTATAATACGTGTAGAGGCAGTTTCAAAACGAGTAAAGATTCCTTATTTCAAGGGCGAAGCAAGTAAATCTTTAACAACCTGGCTAAAACTGTATCAAATTATAGGTGATAAAGCTTTCCTGCCCAAGTATGTTTGATTTCGGGTTCGAGTATCAGCGAAAGCATTAAAATATGGTGGGTACACATTTCATGTTACTGCATCAATAACTTTAGGAGTAACAAGAATGTTACTCCCTCTGTCCCGCTGGGTTCGGACACGGAGACCAAAAAAATGTATAAAAAATGAATAAAATTAGATGAAAAGTGAGTATAGCAGCCGGACTTATCAATATTATAATAATATTTAATATTGAATAGAGATAATGTGAAAAATAATGGGTGTCATATGTTTTATATTATTAAAAATTACTATTTTTAAAATATATAAATATGAGAGGCACATTCAAAATGAAAACTGTATAGAAATGAAAGGCATATGGGGAGTAGTTGTTAACCTAAGCCTCAAAACACAAGATGACAAAATGAAAATTAGCAGTGAGTTTAAGCAAACAAAAATGTTTGAAATGAATGTGTTGGAATCATGGAGCAGTAGATCTGGGGCAGGGAAGTATTAACAAAAGGACAGAGAGTGGCAGCTGCAACACATCTGCCAATAGTAAATGAATCCCCACCATGTGATCAGCCCTCCTGTTTTTATGAATAGATGCCTGCTGTTTCTTACGATTGCTGATTCTTATAGTACATGCATGAATCTCACCGTCCCCATATATACTTTGCTTTCACAAATAATCCTACCTAGCTTCCCCGTAATATATGTTTTGCTTTCGCAAACAAAATATTTTAAAATAGTGCTTTTCTCTAACTTTTTTTAAAAGTATAGTCAGATTTTGTTTCAAAATTTTAAAAGAATACTCTTTTTTCACGTTCATAATTAGCATGAGTCATTCTTTTGAAAGACGAAAATAAAATTTGATGAATAATTTGCAAACTCGAAAATTCAGTCATTTTAAAAAAAAATTAATATAAAATAGGATCATCACTTTCTAGTTTACTCTTTATATAATTATGTATTTTTTTGGTATATATATATATGCCTCGCTTTCCGGAACCGCGAGCAAGGTAAGCTACTAGGATCAACAAAACGATATTTGTTTGAAATTACAAGGCGTCTATAATTTGTACACTGTTATGTAAATAATTTAAGGGACCTTTGGCTTTTGGATGACTTTGTCCTTTAGCTTTCTCCCCATTAATATGTGACTCTTGGCCCTTCATTTCACTTGTAACTTATTTTCTAAGTCCTATATAAAGGCACTTGTATTACTTCAAAGATAACTTGAATGAGAATGAAATTCTTACTCTCTCTATAACTCTTTCTAATCCTATATACAATATTACATATATATATATACATAGCACGTTATCAGCACGAGGTAGCTCACGGTATTGTTCATCAAGAAAGTTGCATTTGAACTCTTAAGATTAAAAGATCTCCTCCAAATTTTAGGTATGTTTCATGTTGCTTCAATATATACATGCCGACTATTTTCTCTCTGATCTGCTAGACAAAATCCTGCACATGTAAAGTGATAAATTAGTTATTTAATTTAATGACATATTACATCTGGCCATTTGTCCATGTAATATATGGTACTTGTTTATTCCTCTGGGCAACATATAGTACACTATATGTAATAACATACTTTAGTTAACATGAGGTCATAGTACTGTGCATTCATTTAGGTTTAGATTTTCCCTTCACAAGTTATCTATTCACCGTAAACATTTAACTTGATAGGTGATTACAAATATTCATATTAACCATGACCATATAGCTAGAAACAATGAATTTTATATGCAGACACTGACAACATACATGTTTTAGTGGCCCAACCTAGTAGTATTGTTAAGTGATAACACCTCCTTAATTTCTTTATATTCTCGTTTAAATAAATTGTAAAACATTTATTGTTTACCTTTATTTTTCTAGAACATTATATAAAATACCACGTACATATAATTTATTAAGTGACATTCTTGGTCATATAAAAAAAATGATATTCAATTCCTTTGTTTTTCCACAGTAGTTTATTTGTCATAAACAAGTTACAATTAGTTCTTTTAAGATTAATTAATCGATTGTGTACATGTTATGCACTTTTAAGAGTCTTGCACCCAATAATAGAGCACATGGAATTTATTTGTTTTATAAGTTATGTCTATGTATTTAAAATGCAAATTCAAAATTGACTGCAATTCTGTCATGCTATTTGTTTTATAAATTATAACAAAGTTTCATTGTGTTTTATAGTATAAAATGTCTAATCTCACAAAACTCGAGTTCAATGCACTTGATGTCACCGGAAAAAATTATTTGACATGGATTCTCGATGCTGAAATCCATCTTAGTGCTATGGGTCTTGGTGACACCATAAAAGAGGGAAATAAAGCCTCCGAGCAAGATAAGGCAAAGGCTATGATATTTCTCCGCCACCACCTTGATGAAGGTTTGAAAACCGAATATTTGACTATTAAAGATCCATCACCCCTTTGGAAGGATCTAAAAGAGAGGTATGATCACCAGAAAACGGTGATACTCCCCAAAGCTCGCTATGATTGGCTACACTTGCGTTTGCAAGACTATAAAAGTGTGAGCGAGTATAACTCTGCAATGTTTAAAATTACATCTCAATTGAAACTATGTGGGGAGAATATCACTGATAAAGATATGTTGGAAAAGACTTATTCCACTTTCCACGCCAATAATATACTCTTGCAACAACAATATCGTGAACGAGGATTCACAAAATATTCTGAGCTTATTTCGGTACTACTTCTTGCCGAGCAAAACAATGAACTTTTGTTGAAAAACCACCAAACACGTCCAACTGGCTCAACACCATTCCCTGAAGTGAATGTTGTGACTAGTAATGAATATGGACAAAGTAAACCATTTGGACGTGGGCGTGGATATGGACGTGGGCGTGGGCGTGGAAATGGACGTGGACATGGTCGTGGACGTGCCCGTGGTCGTGGTTTTGGGCATGGTCGAGGTTATAATCATCAAAACTATTCCAACTTCAAAAAGAAGCCTCACCATCACAAATGGACAAGAAATGAGGAGAAACCTGAAGGTAGTGCAATGGTTAAAAGAGGTGAAAGTATTTGTAATCGTTGTGGAATGAAAGGTCATTGGCGACGTACATGCCGTACCTCAAAGCATCTTGCTGACCTTTATGAAGCCTCATTGAAAGATGTTGAAACTAATTTCACCGAACAAAATGATCCTTTGGGAATTTCCCATTTGGAAGCACACCTTGGAGGTGGAGATCAAGTTGACCCTTCGGGCTTTACTCACATGGAAGTTGGTGACTTCTTTGAAGATGGGAATGAGGAGATGGCCAAATCTGGTGGTGGCAATAATTAAGTCATAAAACTTTGCTTGTTTTTAATAATTATGTTCAAACTCTAAAATATTTGGCTTTTCTTTATGCATTATATGTAATTTCCTTTATCATGAATGAGATGTTTTTGAATATTAATTTTCTAATCTTCATTTATATATTTGCTTTGTGAAGAAATATGGCCAGTAATTTCTCATTATGTGCAATGAAAGATGATGAATCATTTTGTCTGGCGGATAGTGCAACGACACATACAATTTTGAAAAATAAAGGATATTTTTCGCATCTCATAATAGCTAGAGCTAATGTAAATACAATATCGGGTGCATCAGACCTTATTGAAGGCTCCGGAAGAGCAAATATAGTGTTACCTAATGGTACACGTTTATTTATTGAGAATGCAATGTTTTCCACCCGATCAAAACGAAACCTTTTGAGTTTCAAAGATATACGTCGCAATGGCTATCATATTGAGACTACAAATGAAAATGACGATGAATATCTATGTATCACGTCAATAGTCTCTGGGAGGAAACAAATAATAGAAAAGCTCCCATCATATAAATCTGGATTATATTATACCTTTATTAATCCAGTAGAGACGCACATGGTGATAAGCCAAAAATTATCAGACCCGGAAAGTTTTCTTATATGGCATGATCGTTTAGGTCATCCGGGTTCAACAATGATGCGAAGAATTATAGAAAATTCAAATGGGCATCTTTTAAAGAACAAGATTGTCCCATTGTCCAAGGATTTTTCTTGTGTTCCTTGTTTCCAAGGAAAATTAATAACAAGACCGTCGCCTATGAAAGTTGCAATTGAATGTCCATCATTTTTAGAGCGAATTCAAGGAGATATATGTGGACCTATTACCCCATCAAGTGGGCCATTTCAGTACTTTATGGTACTTATAGATGCATCGACACGTTGGTCGCATGTTAGTTTATTGTCCACTCGTAATGTTGCATTCGCAAGACTCCTTGCCCAAATAATCCGTATACGGACACAATTCCCTGATCATGCAATCAAGAAAATTCGATTGGATAATGCAGGAGAATTTACTTCTCAATCTTTTAATGATTATTGCATGGCAATTGGGATTGATGTGGAACATCCGGTTCCGCACACGCATACCCAAAATGGTCTAGCAGAATCTTTTATTAAGAGACTGCAATTGATTGCTAGACCGTTACTTATGAAAACAAATCTACCAAATACTGCTTGGGGACATGCAATATTACATGCTGCATCACTTGTTCGTTTAAGACCGACTGCTTATCATAAAAATTCCCCATTGCAGCTTGTAAATGGTCAAGAACCAAATATTTCGCACTTAAGAGTTTTTGGGTGTGCGGTTTATGTTCCAATATCTCCTCCCCAACGTACAAAAATGGGACCTCAAAGAAGATTAGGGGTATACGTTGGGTTTGACTCTCCCTCAATTATCAAATATTTGGAGCCCTTAACTGGTGATTTATTCAAGGCAAGATTTGCCGACTGTCAGTTTGATGAGACAGCTTTTCCTGCATTAGGGGGAGATAAGTCAAAATTTGAAAAAGAAAGAAAAGAAATTTTGTGGAATGCAGTATCTCTGTCTCATTATGATCCTCGCACAAATCAATGTGAGCTTGAAGTTCAAAAGATTATCCACCTACAAGAAGTGGCAAATAAATTGCCAGATGCATTTACTGATGTCAAAACAGTGACGAAGTCACATATACCAGTTGTTAATGTTCCTTGTAAAATTAAACTTCCTGATGAAGGGAATAAAAGCATGCTAGCAAATGAGTCTAAAGCACGCCAGAAGCGTGGAAGACCTATTGGATCCAAAGATAAAAATCCTAGAAAATCAAGGAGACTTGATAAACAAGCTGGTACATCAAATGACATCATTCCAAATGAAATAGAATTGATCACTGAAGAGACGTCTTCAAAAGATGATCAAACACCTGAAATTGTTGACAATGAAGAGATCTCGATAAATTATATCGTTTCAGGAAAGAGGTGGAATAGAAAAGAAATTGTCATGGATGAAATATTTGCATATGCAGCTGCTCTTGACATTTCTGAAGAAATTGAGGATCATGAACCTAGATCGATCTATGAATGTAAAAGAAGAAGTGATTGGCCAAAATGGAAAGATGCAATTGAGGCAGAATTGAAATCACTTGAAAAACGTCAAGTTTTTGGACCAATTGTCCAAACACCTGCTGGTGTGAAACCCGTTGGATATAGATGGGTATTTGTGCGTAAAAGAGATGATAAAAATGAAGTTGTGAGATACAAGGCACGCCTTGTTGCACAAGGCTTATCACAAAGACCGGGAATTGATTATGAAGAGACTTATTCCCCGGTAATGGATGCAACAACATTCAGATTTTTACTAAGTTTATCAATTTTGGAAGGGCTCCGCATGAATTTAATGGATGTTGTAACTGCTTACTTATATGGGTCACTAGATAATGACATTTACATGAAAATCCCTGATGGATTGAAAATGCCTGAAATATGTAGTTCAAGACCCCGAGATATTTACTCAATTAAGTTACGGAGATCATTGTATGGATTGAAACAATCAGGTCGAATGTGGTATAATCGTCTCAGTGAGTACCTTTTGAAAAATGGTTATGCTAATAATGTGATTTGTCCATGTGTTTTTATTAAAAGGACAAAAATGGGGTTTACTATCATTGCAGTTTATGTTGATGATTTAAACATCATTGGGACCCCAGATGAACTTCATGAGACGATTGAATATTTGAAAAGAGAATTTGAAATGAAAGATTTAGGCCAAACGAAACTTTGCCTTGGTTTTCAGGTTGAACATTTATCTAAAGGAATCTTTGTCCACCAGTCATTATATATTGAAAAGATCCTTAAAAGATTTATTATGGATAAAGCATATCCTGTAAGTACACCCATGGTCGTTCGCTCGCTTGAAAAGAAAAAGGATCCATTTCGCCCAAGAGAAAAGGAAGAAGAACTTCTTGGTCCTGAAGTACCATATCTTAGTGCTATTGGTGCACTAATGTATCTTGCCAATTGCACACGTCCTGATATTGCATTTTCTGTTAATTTATTGGCAAGACATAGTTCTGCTCCAACTCGAAGACATTGGACTGGTGTGAAACAAATATTTAGATATCTTCGAGGAACAATAGATCTGGGTTTGTTTTATTCTAAAGACTCACGAGTGGAATTAGTTGGTTATGCAGATGCAGGATATCGATCTGATCCTCACAAAGGAAGGTCACAAACAGGTTACATATTCACGTATGGTGATACAGCTATATCTTGGCGCTCTACAAAGCAGACTCTTGCAGCAACTTCTTCAAATCATGCTGAATTATTGGCTCTTCATGAAGCAAGTCGAGAATGTGTATGGCTAAGGTCTCTTGTCCACCATATTCGAGATTCATGTGGCCTTTCACTCAACAAAGGAATTCCTATTACCTTGTACGAAGACAATGAAGCATGTATTACTCAGACACGAGAAGGTTATATTATATGGCATGATTCAGTCATTTTAAAAAAAAATTAATATAAAATAGGATCATCACTTTCTAGTTTACTCTTTATATAATTATGTATTTTTTTGGTATATATATATATGCCTCGCTTTCCGGAACCGCGAGCAAGGTAAGCTACTAGGATCAACAAAACGATATTTGTTTGAAATTACAAGGCGTCTATAATTTGTACACAAATATTTCATTGAATTTTTCTTTTTCTTTTTCTATTTATAATAGCTTACTCATAAGGTTGAGACTGAACCTGTTTTATTGGGCTAGAGTTTAAGCTTTACTGGGTCTTTGATAGGTTAAACCCAATTCACCATCAAGAAAAAAGGTGGTTTATGGGACACATAGCCCATTTCCTTAATGTTGGAGCAACGTCCTTGCATAAGGTTTATTATAAATACTTTTCCAGTGGCCTAAGGTGCACAATAAATTTTACAAGCAAGGTTGTTGGGGGTGGTGTCACTATCAAGTCAAGTATAAATTTCAGTGGCCGACCAACAAATTTTATTTAGGGAGGGTCAAGATTCACTATATATTTTTTACTATAGTAAAATTCCGAAATCTTACATCAAAAATAAGTTATTACATATTTTAAATTACAGCTTGTTATGCTAATAAAGTTTAGTCACTAACCAATGGCTTAAAAAATAGGAAAAAATAACTCAAATTTTGAAATTTGGAATAAACTCTCCCTCTAACATATACAAATTTACAAACAAATTGATAGGCTATAAGAGCCCAAACTCCCATTGACAGGCTACAAGAGCCCTAACTCCCAAACCTAGTACCCGAGCCTGGACTCAGGACTCCTGGTGGCATATTCAACGGTACCTGAGCCCTGACTGACAGGCTGCAAGAGCCCTGACTCCCAAACCTAGTACCCGAGCCCGGACTCAGGACTCCTGGTGATGACACGTAAGGACACCTAATGATTGGCATCATTGTGTCCTAATCAAGCCACACGCTAGCAGGAGCCTGGCACATGTCACCACAATTCTCACCTGGGCACGTGTGACCCATCAACATCATCCAGGTGTCCCACCTACCTAGGATCCAACGCTCATGATTGCAGGTACCCCCTGAACCCTAATTCTGGGCCTATAAATAGCCCAAGAAGGAAAGGTTCAGGGTTAATCTCTCTCTCTCTACACATTCTCTTTTACACACTTAACCTATACACACACCCTCAATATTTAGATTTCTCTATAGTCTTGTCTTCCTTTCCAAAACCATTACTTATTCTCACGCCGGAGGCGCCGCCAGGGTCCAAACCCCCCTCCGGTGTTGTTTTGCAGAGTCCCAACCGCAGCGACACCGCTTCCAGGCATGGGATCGGCTGGGAAGGACTAGATCAGGATTTGGAGTTATCATTTGGCGCTAGAAGGAGGGGTGAACCCTGTCTTGTGGTCACGGTGCCATAAGACTCACCATCATCAACAAGCTCCTTCATCTTTGAAGGAGTCCTAGCTAAGTCCAGTAAGATCTAAGCAAACTCATTTGTCTTAGCCACCAGATATGAACTCTTTAGCCCATTTCTCCAATGTATGCATGTTTTTAACCTTATTTAGCCCAGATCTGTTTATTTTTAGCCTTGTTTAGCATTATCTAGCTTTCTTGCTCCAGTTGTTGCTTAGATCTACATTGCTCTCTTATAGATCTATCTTGAAAACCAATTTTCCTGCTTAGAGAAACGTTAAAACCAGAAAGTGCGCGCATATGCTGATTTACCTTCGTTAAGTAAACCCAGATCTAGTTGAGATTTTCTTTGTCATCGAAAATTGCTATAAATTGTGTCAAAAATTTTGTGCAAAATTGTTGTTCTTGAACCATGGCTCGAGGAAGCAAGCCCACACTGAGACCCGCCACCAGTACCCCAAGACAAGAACCGCCACCCAACCTGAACCCAAATACTGTGGAAGTACCAACAGCCCTGGCTCTGGCATCTCAGATAATCCGGCCTAATGATGCCCGGGTGGAAATTGAAGTTAACAAATACAAATACACTAATGTTGACATGGAACCCGGACTCATGGAGAACCTAACTGGAAACCAGATTGCTGATGCAGTCCGGATGTACAAAGAAGCTCGGATGAACGAAGTAGATCAAAATGAGCACTCTCATGATTCTGGAGAATCTCACCGATCTCGTGCCTCGGTTTTTGACCGAATTGGGGGCAAAGACAAAGAAGGCCGGAAAAGAACCCAACACAGAACTCACAGTAAAAACCAAGACACTGAAGCTGAGAAGCTCAAAAAACTAGCTGAGCTAAGGGAGAAAATCCGAGTTGAAGAACAGGCTAAAATCGACCTAAGAATCCAGAAAAGAATTCAGGAGGAAGAAGCCCAGATTCTGGGCAAAACTCATGACATGAGAAGGACCCGGGCTCCAAGTCTTGACATAATATCAGATGAAGAAGAACCCCAGGAGGACTTGATGGAGATGATCCATGAGCTCCATAAAAAAGTTGGCCATGATTCGGGAATTGATATAGGGGATACCCTGACACCATTTAGCTACTCTCTGGAGGCTACACCCAGGCAGAAAAATCTCAAACACTATAACCTCGATTCCTTCAATGGCTTGGGTGACCCCGAAGAGCATGTTAATTACTTCGAACAGATTGCCATGATCTACTATTATAATGATTTAACCAAGTGCAGGTTTTTCGCCTCTACTCTTAAATCCGGTGCACAAAGATGGTTCAGCCGAATCCCATCTCGAAGCATTCACAATTGGAAGCAGTTTCGTGATTCTTTCTTGAGACGTTTCAGAGCCAATAAAACCCATGAAATGCACATGTGCCACCTAGAGACAGTCCGGCAGGCTTGGGGAGAGACACTGGCAACTTACATGAAACGCTTCCAGGAAGCCATAAACAATATGAGCAACCTGGATGAGCGTGAAGCTCTTACAATTTTTCGAAGAAACCTGGACCCGGACAATAATGAGAGGTATGTCCTCGATCTCATACACAAAGAACCACAGAGCCTGGCGGCGGCCTATTCCATGGCAGCCCGGTTTATCAAAGAAACAGATGTCCTCCAAGCAATGAGGATGACTAGGCAGGGCATTTCTCCAACCCGAATTTAAGATCCACCCAAAAACAACTACAATCATCAAGACAAAAAATTCAAACCCAATAGACAAAGCAACTACATTCAGAGCTCTCAGCTCGCTTTGCCAACCTCAACCCCGAACTCCAATCAAAGTGTGGCGTCCGGACAATCTAAACAAAAACTTGAGCCCAGACCTGAACCAAACTGGACTCCTCTCAACCGGGCTCGAGCTGATATTTTGAAAGAAGTACGAGACAAGCCTTTCTACTACCCTCCTAAACCCATGGCGACCGGACCAGAAAATCGGTCTGTCCATAAACACTGTGACTATCATGAAACATATGGACACACAACCGAGAATTGCTTGTCTCTAAAATTTTTTGTGGAAGAACAGATCAAGAAAGGTAACATGGGACAATACATAGCCCGGAAAACTGATGACAGGGGAACAGGATCCGAGAAGGGTAAAAATGTCGTGAATGTCGTATTGGGTGGGTCTAACTCGCCACCCCCAAGTCCGGACTCGAGAGATGAGATAATGATGGTTCAAACCTGTCCAGAACAAATAATCAGTTTCAACAAATATGATTTTGAAGCACTCGACCCAAATCATAATGAAGCTCTAGTTGTTAGTCTAGACATAGCTGACAATGAAGTTAAAAGAATACTGATTGACAATGGTTCTTCTGTCAATATCATATTCAAACATACTGTGGATCGAATGCAGCTGGGGAGTGTGAAGATGAATGATTGCAGAGAAGATCCTCTCCACGGTTTTGGGAACAACTTGGTCCCAATTCAAGGAACCCTGTATCTACCAGCACTATTTGGGACTTATCCAAACCAAGTCACCAACATTGTTAAATTCTATGTCATCAACACTCCTTCTTCTTACAATGTGATCCTGGGAAGACCAGCCCTGACTAAGCTCCAAGCTATAACCTCAACCCCACACCTAAAGTTCAAGTTTCCCACACACTCTGGCATTGGAGAAGTCCGGGGAGATTATGAAATGGCTAGTAGATGCTATGGGCAAGGGTTAGTCATGGCTGAAACATACCCGAAAAATAAAAGGAAAGCCAATTCTTACCAGAAAAGTATGAGCCAAAAGAAACATAAATTCAACCCAAGGAAAGAGCCCGGCCAAAAAATTGGTGAGTAGAAGATTTCAAAACCCGGGCCAGAAATAAAGATCAATTTGTATTGAAGAATAGAAAATTTGTACTCGTGATCAATTTATGAATAAAAATAGGGCACGATGTTATTTCTCACAAAATTGTATTTCACATTATCTATATTTCATTTTTCTTGTATCAACCCTGGCTCAGAGCCATAGGCATACAGAGGAGCCAGGCCCCCCAGCAATATGCAGATCAAGAGTCCGGCTCAGAATCAAGCCATGAGACCGGACTCACGAGCAATATGCAACCAAATCGAAGTCTTAGATTCCATTCTAAGTATAAAAGAAAGAGTCCGGCTCAGAATCAAGCCATGAGACCGGACTCACGAGCAATATGCAACTCTATAACCCTGGCTCAGAGCCATAGGCATGCAGAGGAGCCAGGGTCCCCAGCAATATGCAGATCAAGAGTCCGGTTCAAAATCAAGCCATGAGACCGGACTCATGAGCAATATGCAGCTCAAATCTTAGATTATATTCTAAGTACAAAGGAAAGAATCCGGCTCAGAACTAAGCTATGAGACCGGACTCGAGAGAAATATGCAACAAACAAAAATCTTAGATTTTATTCAAAAAACATAAGCAAGAGTCCGGATCAGTAGTAAGCTACGAGACCGGACTCATGAGCAATACGCATTCAAAAAATTCGAAAATGAAGTCAGCAAAAGAAATACGCATTAAAAATAAACGAGTACGGGAGCCCGGATTGACCGTTCAACCCGGAAACACTCCAAAATATTGGGGACAAGTAAAAAATAGTCAAACATTACAAGAGAAACACAATTGCAGGTCTATTCTACAGTTTTGTTTACAGCATCAAGGAAAGGAGTATCACTCGGAAAGATGAGAGGGTTTGGGCCCTGGAAGCACTCGGGCTCGCCTTCACCACGATCAATAGCATCCTTAGTAGCCAAGAAAGCTTCAACGAAGGTATCCCAGTTGGCTTCAGGGTTGGTCTTGATCAGGGTCTCAGCCACCTTCCAAGATCTCAAAACCTCAGGAGCACCGGCATCAGCAACTGCCTGTAGATAAGCATCAGTTTCCTGGAACTCCTTAATAATGTCAGCTTCGGGCTTCACGGCATCAAGTTTTTCCTCAGCTTCCTTCAGTTTCTTTTCAAGATCAGCATTCCGGGCTCTCTCCGTAGATAAATCAATTCGGAGCCCGGACACTTCACCATCTCGAAGAAGTTTCATTTCACCAAGTTGCTTCCCGAGGTCGAGAATTTGTTCATCCTTCTTCAACATAACTCTGGTTAACTTGTCATCTTTCGCCTTAAACATGGCTGAGACTCCGGCAGCCTTCACAGCAACCTACAATCCAAAAGAAAAGAAAGATTAAGACGATATTCAACAATAAAAGAAAGGAAGTAAGGAAAAAGCATACCTGACAAATACCGGTAATCAGATCTACCAAGAGTCCCCTCATCCCGGTATCTCCCATCTCTTTCCAGTCATCTTCAGAAGGGAGATGTCCAACATATTCGGCAAACTGCTCACGGGTAAGCTTCCCAACTCGGGGTTTAGCCACTCCGGTCTCCACGTTAACCTCCTCAGCTACTTGGTCCACCAAATCCTCCTGATTCACTAAATTATCCGAACCCGGAGTCCTGGGACCTGTCTTCCTCTTCTGTTTCCGGGGTCTCTTGGTAAGTTCAGGGTCAGGGAGCCCGGTAACAACCTCAACAACTGGGTCAGGAGTGGGTTGAAGAGGAGCAACAGATTCCGGACCATCTTCTTTGAAGCGATTGGACCCGGACTCATCACCAGTCTTCTGGATTCGAGGAGTATGAACCCCAGATAACTGTCTCAAGGAAAGGGCATAATTGTTGCGAGCCATCACTTCGTCAAAATGGGAGTCGTAGAAGGGACGACCTGAAAAACAAAATGAAACCGAATTAGAGAAATAACAAAAGAATCTGGACTCAAGATTTAAAATATCAACTTACATCCGAATTCAAATAACTTGTGATGATCCATGAAAGTGTCTCGGGTTAATTGATACCCTAGACACTCACAGAAAGCATGAACTTTAGCCCGGGCTTGACCCTCGAGCTTGTAATAAGGAAAGACTTTGGGTTTGTCACCGGCCACAAAGTGCGGCATGTATAATAGGTCTAAGCCCTTCAGCATAATGGCTTCTCCATTCCAGCCCTTTAACGATATATTCTGCATCACCGGCTTCGCGCTTCCGGAAGGATACCCACACTCTTCACTGCGAAATCTTAACTCGTAGAAGGGTCTCTTGTTAGACCGGAGGAGGTAGAAAAGTTGATGAAAGAGTTTGAAAGTGGGCAGGAGCTCGGATTTCTCACAACAAGCTAGGAACCAGGTTATCCATTTTACACCGTTGGGGGTTATTTGTGGGGAATTTGTATAATATATCCCAAATTAATGATGTACTTTATAGATATATCCCTTTTTATTCAATAATTATGAATATGTCCTATGGTTAATTTTTAACTCATATATAACTCATATAAGATATAATTAAGTTATAAATATAAATATTTGTACTAGAATGCCCTTAGCTTTGTTTCGTTGGTGTACTCTGTTTGTGATTATTAATTAGAGTAGAATTCTTGCAAAAAATTTGTTGTGTTCTTGAAATGGAAACTTCAGTTTCCCTTGCGTGAGTCATGCCGAGAGTAGGATGAATTTTGTAGTGCGAGATATTATTATCAAGTGTTATCTATTGTGACTTGATGAATCTGGCAAAACACTTAGACATGTTCTGCATTATTGAAGTACAGACTTGGGCTTAAAATATTAGTTGTGTTTTTATCACTTGTAGATGGTATCATCTACACATCACAACAAAAAAATTATTGACTAGTAACCTAGCTTCAGACCCTTGCATGCCTTGATCTTGGCATTTAGACAGAAATTCCGTAAGTCTAATTGGCTAGTGTTGATTAAGGGCCTGTTTGGCTGCAACTTCTTATGGCTTATAAACCCAAAAATGCTTATTTGTTTGCTCTCTTTGATGGCTACTATGCATTGGCATTATTTGTTTGCTCTCTTTGCTAGTTTTCGTTAAATTTTTTGCAATTCTCTCAGGCGGTTCGAGCTGCATTAATTTATTCTTTATAATGAGTATAGAATGTGGACCTTATAGAATGAGTATCATTTCTTGGTTCCCCATAACCACCAACATGATCATCGCATATATATTTGTTACTATTCATATTTTCCTCGATGTTATCTGTTCATAGAGCAGTAATGGTACGTGTTGCACGTTATCCATATGGTACCTTTGTTTCAGCTCTCCCTATTGATCTAACTTTACTCAACCTTTCTGGGACGATACCGCTTCTTTGAGCATCAACAAGACGTTTTGTTGGTTGTAAATAACTCGCTTGATTGTACCGCTGGTTACGTATGTCATTTTAAAATGTTAAGTAATAAAATTAACCATGGTTAATTTAAAATTATAAAACAAATTGAATATAGGATATATTTATAAATATTATTATAGTTGGGATATATTCATAAATCAGTTTTTAAAATGGGACATATTAGTAAAAAACCCTTATTTGTGTTATTGGAATCTCATAAATATACTTGCAAAGATGTTTAACGAAGACGTGGCACTCCGGGTTCCAGCCTGAGCGCAAGTGCTCTAACCAAACGCCAAGGAACCCATCTTCGGTCCTATCGTATACTCTCTCCCCGGGTTCAGGCCACCTCCATTGTACCCGGGGTCCAAGATGGAAAGCAGCCCGGACTATTGCATCCATTTCAGAAAAAGGCATATTCTTAAAACTCTCTTTCAGCGGAGGGAGAGGCTCACCTATAATGGTATCAGCAAATACGGCATCCATGGCTGTCTTATCATAAGGTCCAGGATCTCCATTCTCGTTTCGATGCCTATAGGAATAACTAAGGGACCGGTATACGCGAGACATGTCCTCGTCAGGATCTTTCCTAACAAACATAAACTCAGAGTCAACCCAATAACCATCAGGTGTGATAAGGCTACCCCGGTCAGCTAATACGTTGGTGTTAAGTTGGGTGATCACAGATATCTTTTTCTTCTTAGCCATTATGCACCAATGTAAGTCTACTACTATTACCCCTGAATCAGAATTATGTGAACTTGTGGATGGTTCTGAATCCGGGATCAACACTCTGTTAGCTCTTCGTTTTATCCGAACCATAAACCTAGAAATAAATTGTTTTATCCCCAGTTAGTCAAAATATACATAACCTGAAATCTATAACATATTAAAGCCAAACCGACCTCAAATGGCATCCAATGTTCCAAAATCCAGTATTCCCCATTTCTCAAATTAAGCCCGGACTCTAGCCCGTTATGAGTAGGATAAGTCCGGTCTTAACAATAATCCTATATCACCTATATACCTAGAATTTCTACTATGAACCCGAATGCATGTCCTACCAGGGTACGGTTACACATTAACCAAAGCAGCAAAGACGAGCCTACTAGGTCACACTAGACAGTACCAAGGAGACCGGATACTATTCAACCCGGACTCCTGTTACATACACAAAAACCAGAAACACTTTACCCAAAATACCAAACACAAAACAAAAATCAAATTGCGATTACATACACTTACACAACAGAACAGTTCAAGAACATCAAGAACAACCCAGAAAACCAAAAACCAAAAACCCCAAAATTGCAAATAACGTCACATGCAAACAAAATTCCTAGACTAAACAACTATATAAGCACAAAACAAACACAAAAACGCAATCCAATAAACCAACACAAAAACTTCGAATAAAACCCTATATTCGAAGATAAACAGTCGTGCGAATAGAAGGAAAAAGGGGAGACCTTGCAGCAAATAAGAAAGAAAAGCAAAGGGATGAATTCTTACAGATAGAAGGAGAAAGTAGTGGCTTCGAAACGATACCACAAAAGCTCGGAACGCCGGTGGTCGGAAAGCAGGAATCGGAAAAGTGACAGTGAAGAAGTAAAATTTGGGGAAAGTAAAAAGATGAAGTGAAGAAATAGGTTTTTGTAAAGAAAACAAAACTGCTATAAGACACGTGGCTGCAGGTGAGTGGGTGGAAAAAGGAAAAGAAAAATGAGAAACAGTCGAAAAGACAAGGGTATTTATTGTTGATAGTACTGGTGCGCAAGTTCCCGAGGAATTTTGGAATAATGAGAATTCAAATGTTTGAGGGGGAAAGTTATGAAATCGATTGAAATTCCGAAAGGAGTCGAATTTAAACTAGGAATCCGGATTCGAATTAACCATGGCTGCAGAATAATCTTATCAACCTGGAAATTTATTTACCCTTTTAATCCGGTCTCATGTCACTAGACAACAACCCGGATTGGGGGGCAATAACCAACCAAAATTTCTTCCAAGTTACCCGCTCACAACCTTGGACTTGAGAAAGAACTCTATCAACTCTCAAATCCGGGCTCATGTCACTGACACCTATCCGGATTGAGGGGCAATAACCAACCAAAATTTCTTCTAAGTTACCCAAGGCTCACAACCTTGGACTTGAGAAAGAACTCTATCAACTCTCAAATCCGGGCTCATGTCACTGACACCTATCCGGATTGGGGGGCAACTACCAACCAAAATTTCTTCCAAGTTACCCAAGGGTCACAACCTTGGACTTGAGAAAGAACTCTATCAACTCTCAAATCCGGGCTCATGTCACTGACACCTATCCGGATTGGGGGGTAACTACCAACCAAAATTTCTTCTAAGTTACCCAAGGCTAACAACCTTGGACTTGAGAAAGAACTTTATCAACTCTCAAATCCGGGCTCATGTCAATAGACAACAACCCGGATTGAGGGGCAATAACCAACCAAAATTTCTTCTAAGTTACCCAAGGCTCACAACCTTCGACTTGAGAAAGAACTCTATCAACTCTCAAATCCGGGCTCATGTCACTGACACCTATCCGGATTGGGGGGCAACTACAAACCAAAATTTCTTCTAAGTTACCCAATGGTCACAACCTTGGACTTGAGAAAGAACTCTATCAACTCTCAAATCCGGGCTCATGTCACTGACACCTATCCGGATTGGGGGGCAACTACCAACCAAAATTTCTTCTAAGTTACCCAAGGATCACAACCTTGGACTTGAGAAAGAACTCTATCAACTCTCAAATCCGGGCTCATGTCACTGACACCTATCCGGATTGGGGGGCAACTACCAACCAAAATTTCTTCCAAGTTACCCAAGGGTCACAACCTTGGACTTGAGAAAGAACTCTATCAACTCTCAAATCCGGGCTCATGTCACTGACACCTATCCGGATTGGGGGGCAACTACCAACCAAAATTTCTTCTAAGTTACCCAAGGCTCACAACTTTGGACTTGAGAAAGAACTTTATCAACTCTCAAATCCGGGCTCATGTCAATAGACAACAACCCGGATTGGGGGGCAATAACTAACCAAAATTTCTTCTAAGTTACCCAAGGCTCACAACCTTCGACTTGAGAAAGAACTCTATCAACTCTCAAATCCGGGCTCATGTCACTGACACCTATCCGGATTGGGGGGCAACTACAAACCAAAATTTCTTCTAAGTTACCCAATGGTCACAACCTTGGACTTGAGAAAGAACTCTATCAACTCTCAAATCCGGGCTCATGTCACTGACACCTATCCGGATTGGGGGGCAACTACCAACCAAAATTTCTTCTAAGTTACCCAAGGGTCACAACCTTGGACTTGAGAAAGAACTCTATCAACTCTCAAATCCGGGCTCATGTCACTGACACCTATCCGGATTGGGGGGCAACTACCAACCAAAATTTCTTCTAAGTTACCAAAGGCTCACAACCTTGGACTTGAGAAAGAATTCTATCAACTCTCAAATCCGGATTCACGTTTCTGACACCTATCCGGAGTGGGGGGTAACAAACAACCAAAATTTCTTCTAAGTTACCCAAGTTTTACAACTTTGGACTTTAGAAAGAATTCTGTCTTACTCTCGAATCCAGGCGCATGTCATCAACAACAACCCGGATTGGGGGGCAACTACCAACCAAAATTTCTTCAAAGTCATCGAAGTTCTTACGTGGAGAATTCTACTCCCCCATCCAGAAAATCTGAATAAGGGAGTGGGGGGCAAATGATAGGCTATAAGAGCCCAAACTCTCATTGACAGGCTACAAGAGCCCTGACTCCCAAACCTAGTACCCGAGCCTGGACTCAGGACTCCTGGTGGCATATTCAACGGTACCTGAGCCCTGACTGACAGGCTGCAAGAGCCCCGACTCCCAAACCTAGTACCCGAGCCCGGACTCAGGACTCCTGGTGATGACACGTAAGGACACCTAATGATTGGCATCATTGTGTCCTAATCAAGCCACACGCCAGCAGGAGCCTGGCACATGTCACCATAATTCTCACCTGGGCACGTGTGACCCATCAACATCATCCAGGTGTCCCACCTACCTAGGATCCAACGCTCATGATTGCAGGTACCCCCTGAACCCTAATTCTGGGTGTTAGGCCGAATACAGTATAATCAAATATATATGAGAATAACAATAATCAAGAACACTGTTTATGAATCAATAAACTGTAATTGTATTAACAGATTCTCTCTTTATGATGTTAATGAATCACAAAGAGCTTCTAGGTTACAAGAATAATAATTCTATGTTCGCATCCCTTCTAGGGATAACCTATCTGTGTTTATATAGTACACAGTTACACAATCCTTATCTAATTGATACTCCTATAAATTAGCTATACAATTATTATCAATTAAGGATTGCTTCAGTCTTCTGTCCAGTTTTCTTAGCTGTATCAATATATTCTGCTTCTTTCCATCTTCAGAATATATTGCTTCTAGAATCTTCATGATTTGCACCGACAGCTAAATCAACTTTCACCCCGTCAGACTTTAACAAACTCTGACTTGCTTCCAGTAAACTCTGATAAGTACTTCAGGCTAAACTCTGAACAGTACCTGTTACTTAAACACTGATTAAACAAACATCAGCAATTATATCTAACAATCTCCCCCAACTTGTGCATAATAAAAATGTACAAGTTAAACAGATAATTGATGATGTCAAAACATATAACAAATGCAGTGTTTAATCATAACAGAGTTTAATTTTAACTTAGAACAGAAAACTTTAAAAACTTACATTCAGACTTTATTTGATTTCTTGAATATCAGGAACAGTTCTGAGATAATCTATGAGAAGTCTTCTTTCAGCCTTTTCCAGCTCTTCAATCATAACTTTCTTCAATTCTCTCAATTCTGAATCAGATTCTCCAGTCTGATAAATTGCAGCTCTCAAAGAATAGATGGAATTTTTCCTCATCTCATTCCCTAGCCTAATAAAATATGATTTATCAGATTCTAGATTGAATTCTAAGACTTTAACTCCCAGATCAGTCCTTAGTCTTGCACTGTTTCTTTTCATTTCTACAATCTTTCCATAAGCATCTCTGTACTTAGGAATATATGCACTCGAAACTCCTCCTCCAAGCATTATCTTTGATTTCAGCATCCTTTCTCTGATAACTAAAGCAGCATCATGAGTACTTCTATTTTTGACTTTTAACAAATACAGAACATACTCCAATTCTTCATAAGATTTGAGATTGATGTCAGACTCTGCAACCTTGTAAACTCTTCCATCAGCCATAAAATACAACAAAAACTCTTTCTTTAACACTTTATGAAATATCATCTGAACAGATTCTAGCATATCAAGACTCTCTTGAGTAATAATACCAGATACTGCCAGTGATGATTGATCTCCAGGCCTGTTGTTTATTCTCTTCTCCCTGTGTGAACCTAATCCAGATTTATCATAAGATTCTTTACCCAATACAGTTCTGGTTTCTGAGAAGTTAACAGTTTCTAGCTTCAGAGTTTCAGGAAGTATAGGTCTTCTAAAAGTACCTTGGAGTTGAGGTGCTAGTTGAGTTTGCACAACATGAGCATTGTCAGAGGTTGAATAATTATTCCTTGGTAACTGTCCTTCTTCTACCAGTTTACCCTTGCCCTTATCAGTGTTTGCTATCACAGGCTTCCTTGAGTTTTGCAAACTCTGTTGAGTATTCTCTTTGATAGAAATTCCAGTTTCTTTCTTTCTAGGAGCCTTGACAGCTTTCTTTTTGTAAGTACCATCCTTCAATTTCTTCTCATGCTCTTCAGCAAGACTCAGCATTTCAGCTTCCATGTCTTCAACTGTAGCTTCATTACCATGTTCTTCTAGAAACATTTTTGTAGCAATTTCTTCATCAGTAGATGGATTGGCTGAAATAATTAAACTCTTAAGTCTTGAACCACTGGCAGAGTTTGAGATTCCTTTACCAGAGTTTGTCAACCTATCAGAATTTAATCTTGATCTTCTTTGCCCTTGAGCAGAAATTTGCTTCCTCTCAGTTTCCTTGCTTCCACCATCAGCAGAATTATCCCTCCGTCTCAGAGTTTGAGTGTCTTTGCATTTGTCAGTGTCTTTGCATTTGTCATTAGGTACACTCTCCCCCTTTTTGACATCATCAGAAAGTAGTACTGATGTCAGCAATTCTAGAGCAGTAGAAATAGAACTCAATTGTGCAGACATTGCAGTCTGATTCTCCTCAACTTTCCCAAGCCTCTTCTTAATTTCATCAGAATCCTTGGCTTGCTGCTTGAACATGGCAGAATAATAAGACCTATCAGTCTTTAAGGTAAGATCCCTTATACCAACTTCATTCCTAAGATTGGTAACCACTGTTTGTGTTTCATCAAACCTATTGTTTAAGGCTTTGACTTGAACCACAGTGGCCTTTAGACTTGTAAGAACATCAGAGTTTGAAATTTTCTTCACAGAATCATCAAGAACATCAGCAGCCCTCTGTGCAGAAAAGATACAATCTGCAGCATCCCATCTATTGTAGTACATATCCTGATAATACTCAGCAGTTTCTCTATTAATCTCTCTTTCTTCATCAGTATTGACACCATCAGCCAATGAAACTTGAATACTAGGGTGTGAATGAGAACCCTCAGCATCATTTTCAGCTTCTTCATCAATATCTGCTTCATTTGCAGCAGGAACATTTTCAGCAGTTTCATCAATTAACTGTGCAGTTTCATCAATTACTTTATCTGCAACAGTTTCAGGAATATCAGAGTTTGGTTGAGCAAAAACCTCTGCTTCTCTTGTAACAACCTCAACAACAGCCTGTTGTAGAGCTTCAAGTAGAACAACATCTTGTACAACATTCTCTGTCACAACTTCCAAACTCTGATCAACTTCCTCACCTTTTTCAGAATGTGCATTATTTACTGAAAGAACTTCTGTGTGAGAACTCACAGAGTCTTCAAGCACTAAGGTGGCTTGATCAGCTGCCACATCCTCAATATCACAAATACTGATACTAGTGTTGGGTATAATTACTAACTACACAGCAACAATAGGGCAGTTATATATATAATTGTATTAACAAGAACAGGCAAAATACCAATAAACGAAACAAACACAAAGGTCGAAACAAAAGTGTAATCAGAGACTGAAAATAACAAGACAAGAAAGAACACTTATCTCTCAGGAGCTTTAGCAAATACTGATAGATAAATAAAACAGCTGAGTCGCCAAGCCTTCGAGAAGTCTTGACTGTTCTTGAAGAGATTATTGCCCCACTTACGCTGTGTTGGGTTGCAGCAATATCACTCCCAGGATAAAACAGCACAGATCAATCCACTCACAGTAGTCGGAATGATCAACAGCGACCAGCACCTCACTTCGCCCAAGAACTATGTATTCTGTATGTGTTGAGAGAAAACAGAGAAGAGAATAGTTGCTAGGGTTTTTAGAGTTACGTATCTGTCTCCTTAGTCAAACGTTATGATTTGTATCTCTATATAAAATACAAAATAAAAACGTAAAACAGACCAAATATTGTAACTGAAGATATGACATTTAATACTAAATATTCTGATTTAATTACCATAACAGTTGTCATCAGGATTTAATAGCTCAGTCAGGATTTCCTGGTCCATCAGGATTTGATCATCATCAGTACTCCAAGCCATCAGGACTTGCTGTCCGTCAGGAGTGGCATCAGTACTTGATCGACCATCAGGATTTCGTCAGGACTGGACCATCATCAGGATTTAACTCCGTCAGGATCCAAATACTGACGCAGGCCATCAGGATCAGTAGTCATCAGGATTTCACTCCAAGTACTGACCAGGCCATCAGGATTTGATCCAAGAACTGGTCCATCAGGATTTAATATAAATCCTGACCCAGTTCATATAGCTGTTACAAATAAATACTGATACTGTTAAATTAAATCAATAAATAATATTAAATAAACAGGTAATAAAATTCCTCGCCCAGGTCGCCTCGCGTACGCGAGACGCCGAGACATTCGCCCAAATCGCCCTTCGACCCGACCCGAGTCGAGTCGTGACGTGGCGGGGCGAGGCGAGGCGGGCGGCGGCGGCGCGTGTGTGTGTGTGTGTGCGCGTGAGGCACATACTAACACCATGCACACCCACATGCCTTAGTAGTTGTACACTACTCTTGCACATGTTTCTATATAAACCCACCAACCTCTCATTACCAATTCTATGTGGGATACAAGTTATTTCAATATAACCAACCCACATAACCCATTTCAAGCAACCTATTTCAACTCAATTTATTTATGGATTACACTAAGAAAATGTCTTAGATCCAAACATGAAAGTTTAAGTCCTCATTACAAGGAACAGCCTCCAAGTGTTAGTTTCCGGAAATTCCATCAAGAACATATATAAAATATGCCTCAAACTTTCCATTTTCTAACAATCCCCCACAAATCCATACAGAAATGCTTACATATCGGTCCTTATCATGACTTGTTTTTCAGAGTCGGTACCCTTCCGGGTTTGAACCCTCCTAAGTCCTCTACTTCGATGGCTACCGGATCTAGATGGAATGTTTCACCTTGAATCTTTATCCGTTTGGTGTAACCACACTCCATAGACGACGACAAATCAAAGGCTATGGTGCTGATCTACGGCTTTGAGACGTTAATGGTCCTGTCTCGATCCTGTTCGTCGAATGCTTCAAGGAATAACCCTTTCCTCTAATTGCGACCACACAATTACATTCGCTTAGCTGGGCATCTCCAGAGATGTACTGCGATCATCTCGTCAAATGACTTGACCCCATTCAGAGTTCAAAATAACTCTTGCTATACTGGCAGTAACAGTACCTTTTAGGTTTACAGGGGATAGACTCAGATACGTGCGTATCAGGGTATATAGTAAAGGTACTACCAACTCACCCTCACAGCTTGTTATTACCACATTGAATACACTTCAAGGGATCTCCTCTCAGGTGTATTGGGTTCCCGCTGCTGATGAATCATGATGGGCTATCAGTCCCATCCCCAACCTAGACTTTAGGACTACTGCATGCTCAAGTCCTTTAGTCAAAGGATCAGCTATATTATCCTGAGTTCCAATGAACTCTACAGCAATAATCCTCTCAGACACTAGACCCCTTATAGACTTAAGTCTAACTTGGATGTGTCTCTTTGTTTTAGCATTATACTTTTCACTACTGATCTTGTCGATAGTTGTATGGCTATCACAATGAACAGCAATGGCTGGAAGCGGTCTGCTTACTACAGGTAACACTGACATAAGTCCATGCAACCATTCAGCCTCCGTCCCCGTGGCATCTAGTGCACACAACTCAGCCTCAAACGTAGACCGAGTTATCAAAGTCTGTCTAGTAGACTTCCAGGATATTGCTCCACCTGCTAGGGTAAACAAATATCCAGTCACTCCATTGGTACCAGATTTCTTAGCTATCCAACTTGCATCACTATATCCCTCGAGTACTCCAGGGAATCTTCGATAATGCAAACCAAGGGAAATCGTTCCCTTAAGATATCTAAGAAGTCTATCCAGTGCCTCCCAATGAGTCTTGTTCGGACAACTTGTATATCTAGCTAACTTAGACACAGAATAAGAAATATCTGGTCTAGTCACATTAGCAAGATATTGCAAACTCCCAATAATCTGAGAATACCTTAACTGAGACACAGGTATACCTGAACTATTCTTGACTAGGGCAACTTTAGGATCGTACGGTGTACTAGCGATTCTACAATTTGAATAACCATACTTCTCAAGTATAGATTTCTCTATATAATGAGATTGTGACAATGTTATTCCATCAGTTGACTGTGTCAACTTGACCCCAAGAATCACACTAGCCTCACCCATATCCTTCATTTCAAAGTGCCTTCTCAAGAAACTTTTTGTCTCGTTAATAATCTCAATATTGGTTCCAAACAATAATATATCATCCACATATAGGCACACGATAATACATTCATTTCCTTTAACCATATAGTAGACACACTTGTCACTTTCATTAACTACAAATTCTGATTCTAAAACAGTATCATCAAACTTTTTATGCCAGTCTCTAGGAGCTTGTTTTAAGCCATATATAGACTTGATCAACTTACATACTTTCCTCTCGTTACCCGAAGCAACAAATCCCTCAGGCTGATCCATATAAATCTCTTCTTCAAGATCACCATGAAGAAAAGCTGTCTTTACATCCATTTGATGGATGATAAGACCATGTACGGAAGCCAATGCTATAAGCATTCGGATTGTTGTCATCCTTGCAACAGGAGAGTATGTGTCAAAGTAATCAATGCCTTCCTTTTGCCTAAAACCCTTAGCTACCAGCCGAGCTTTATACTTATCTATTGAGCCATCAGGATTCATCTTCCTTTTGAAGATCCATTTACATCCTATAGTAGTACACCCAGGAGGAAGGTCAACCAACTCCCATGTTCCGTTAGAAACAATAGAGTCAATCTCACTCTTTACAGCACCTTTCCAGTGCCTTGACTCCGAAGAATCCATGGCCTGTCTGAAAGTTAAAGGTTCATCCTCGACATTGTAAGTGACAAAATCACTTCCAAAGTCCTTGACTACCTTTGCACGCTTACTCCTTCTAGGTTCATCTACTTCGTCAGGAGTAGAACTACTGTCAGGATCTGCCCCCACATTTGTCATCTTTTCCACATGATCAGGAATAGAACTTGATGTGTGAGTAGGATCATCATTAGAAATACCTTGAGGTATACCAGTCTTCATAGGGAACACATCCTCAAAGAATGTTGCATCACGAAACTCAACTATAGTGTTAGCCACTATACCGTCTATGTCAGATTTTAATACTAAAAATCTCATAGCCGTAGTGGTTTCAATATAGCCCAGAAAGATGCAATCAACAGTTTTCGGACCTAGTTTCTTTCTCTTGTGTTCAGGGACAAGCACCTTTGCAAGGCACCCCCACACACGAAGATACTTTAAACTTGTCTTTCTACTTTTCCATAATTCATAAGGTGTCTTGTCCATATGTTTCAGAGGAACTCTATTCAGAATATGGCAAGCCGTATTCAAAGCTTCTCCCCACATGTACTTAGGCAACCCAGAATTAATAAGCATGCTGTTAATCATATCTTTAAAAGTTCTGTTCTTTCGTTCAGCCACCCCATTAGACTCAGGTGTGTATGGTGGAGTCACCTCATGAACTATACCATTGCTTGTGCAAAATTCATTAAACGAGGTACTAGTATACTCACCACCTCTATCAGATCTCAAACGTTTAAGTACTTTACCAGTTTGTGTTTCAGCTTCAGTTTTGAACATAATGAATTTTTCTAGTGCTTCATCCTTATGTCTAAGTAAATAAACATAACAATATCTACTACAATCATCTATAAAGGTAATAAAATATCGTTTATTATCCTTAGTCAACATGCCACCAAATTCACATATGTCAGTGTGTACTAAATCCAATACTCCTGAATCCCTAACAACATTATGAAAGGGTTTCCTAGTTTGTTTAGCAGTCACACATACTTGACATTTAGATTTCTTATCAATAGCATATTTTGGAATCAACTCTAAGTTCATCATATTCTTTAGAGCACCAAAATTTAAATGACCAAGTCTAGCATGCCATAAATCAGATGATTCAACACAATTAACAGAAGGTGCAACACTGTCATTAATAAAACTGCCCAAAACAGGTTCAACATTTATTAAAAATAAACCATCAGACAAATAACCTTTGCCAAAGAATGTACCAGTATGTGTAATAACTACTTTATTACATTTCAAAGAAAGTTCAAAACCATTTTTAACTAAACAACTTCCACTTATAATATTTCTACGAATATCAGGAACATGGTGCACTCTAGTGAGGGATAGAACACGCCCAGAAGCAAACTTCAGGTCCACGTTTCCTATTCCAAGAACTTGAGCAGCACTAGCATTCCCCATCGTCACTGTCACTCCATGACTCTGTTGATAAGATACAAATAAACTAATATCAGTACAAATATGTACATTAGCTCCAGTATCAATCAACCATTCATGTGACAGATAAGTGGAAAGAAGTACAGGGTCATAGGTAACATACCCGTCATTGGTTCCAGAGGCAACAGCCTCACCAACAACCATGTTATCCTTAGGCCCATCAGTGGTTGCAAGCACAGTATTAGCTTGTGCTACCACAACAGCTTTCTTTGCTTTCTTTGTAGGACAGTCCTTGCTCCAATGACCAACCTGTCCACAAGACCAACATGGTTTGTTTGTCTTTGGTTTCTTAGCCTTGTTCTTGTCATTTTTAGTTTTAGTGTTATCCTTCTTAGTGACAGCCTTTCTTTTCTGTCCAACAGTCACTACATTAACCTTTGAACCCCCATGTTCAGCAGGCATCACATGTCCCTGTTTGGACTTGTGTTGTTCCTGCACAGAGATGTCCAACATCAGGTTTGTCCAAGTGATCTCTCCTTTCTGTCTTTTCAGGGAGAGAGCAAACTCTTCCCAAGACTTAGGGAGCTTTTCAATCACTGCCATAACCTGAAACTTTTCAGGAAGGTCCATTCCGGACTCCTTCAAAGCATGCACCAACATCTCAAATTCATGTGCCTGCTCGGTCATGGACTTTGTATCCACCAGTTTAAAATCAAGAAACCTAGCCACAGAATACTTTTCCAACCCTTGCGAGTCAGTATTGTGTGTCTGGTCCAGCTTCTCCCATAAAAGCTTAGCAGTGAAAGAGTCAGATGAATAAACATCAAATAGAGTGTTCGCCAAAGCTGCCAGTATAGCAGCCCTAGCCACCCCATCTTTTTCCTCCCACATGGCATAAGCCTTAAGAGTTTCAGCCTTTTCCTGATCAATAACCGGTTTCTCATACTGCACCACCGGCCATAGACCCTTTACCGTAAGCCACAGTTTCATCTTTTTCTGCCAACGAGAAAAACCAACACCCCCACCGAATTTATCAGGCATTCCTGACAAATCAATAGGCTGTGGGAAACGGTACGTGGTCCAATCAATTGTGGGTACAGTAACACCAGAACCAGAAGCAATAGCAACATCAGGAGTTACAGTTCCGTTAACCATCTTGTTAATTAACAATATATAACACAGAAATAGTAATCTCTTCAAGATTGTTGGGTATAATTACTAACTACACAGCAACAATAGGGCAGTTATATATATAATTGTATTAATAAGAACATGCAAAATACCAATAAACGAAACAAACACAAAGGTCGAAACAAAAGTGTAATCAGAGACTGAAAATAACAAGACAAGAAAGAACACTTATCTCTCAGGAGCTTTAGCAAATACTGATAGATAAATAAAACAGCTGAGTCACCAAGCCTTCGAGAAGTCTTGACTGTTCTTGAAGAGATTATTGCCCCACTTACGCTGTGTTGGGTTGCAGCAATATCACTCCCAGGATAAAACAGCACAGATCAATCCACTCACAGTAGTCGGAATGATCAACAGCGACCAGCACCTCACTTCGCCCAAGAACTATGTATTCTGTATGTGTTGAGAGAAAACAGAGAAGAGAATAGTTGCTAGGGTTTTTAGAGTTACGTATCTGTCTCCTTAGTCAAACGTTATGATTTGTATCTCTATATAAAATACAAAATAAAAACGTAAAACAGACCAAATATTGTAACTGAAGATATGACATTTAATACTAAATATTCTGATTTAATTACCATAACAGTTGTCATCAGGATTTAACAGCTCAGTCAGGATTTCCTGGTCCATCAGGATTTGATCATCATCAGTACTCCAAGCCATCAGGACTTGTTGTCCGTCAGGAGTGGCATCAGTACTTGATCGACCATCAGGATTTCGTCAGGACTGGACCATCATCAGGATTTAACTCCGTCAGGATCCAAATACTGACGCAGGCCATCAGGATCAGTAGTCATCAGGATTTCACTCCAAGTACTGACCAGGCCATCAGGATTTGATCCAAGAACTGGTCCATCAGGATTTAATATAAATCCTGACCCAGTTCATATAGCTGTTACAAATAAATACTGATACTGTTAAATTAAATCAATAAATAATATTAAATAAACAGGTAATAAAATTCCTCGCCCAGGTCGCCTCGCGTACGCGAGACGCCGAGACATTCGCCCAAATCGCCCTTCGACCCGACCCGAGTCGAGTCGTGACGTGGCGGGGCGAGGCGAGGCGGGCGGCGGCGGCGCGCGTGTGTGTGTGTGTGCGCGTGAGGCACATACTAACACCATGCACACCCACATGCCTTAGTAGTTGTACACTACTCTTGCACATGTTTCTATATAAACCCACCAACCTCTCATTACCAATTCTATGTGGGATACAAGTTATTTCAATATAACCAACCCACATAACCCATTTCAAGCAACCTATTTCAACTCAATTTATTTATGGATTACACTAAGAAAATGTCTTAGATCCAAACATGAAAGTTTAAGTCCTCATTACAAGGAACAGCCTCCAAGTGTTAGTTTCCGGAAATTCCATCAAGAACATATATAAAATATGCCTCAAACTTTCCATTTTCTAACAACTAGGATGTGCTTCCAAATCTTCATCAACAAAGAAATCCATATTCTCAAAAACTCTGCTATCAGAATGATCATCAGCTTCCTCAACTACATCATCAGCCTTGGATGTAGGAGCTTCTATATCAGCACTTACCATTTCAGGCATAGGTGCTGCTTCAGCATTTACATTGGATGCACCAAAGAGATGTGCAGCCACCAGTCTTCTTTTCCTTTGATGAAGAGTTTCATCATCAGTTTCACTCTTCTCACCAGCATCATCAGACTTTGCCCTGTTGGCTCTTCTTTTCTTTAACCTTTTCTCCTGAGGCATACCATCAGTGGTTGATACCCCAGCTTCATGAGAGCAGTACCAATATCAGAGTTTGACAAGAAATTCTGAATCAAATGAAACGCCTCCGGTGCGTTCTCATTTGCCAGTGGAGCTGAATAGTTATTAGGGACAAATTCTAACCCAGAAGCAGTAAACATTGTTGTAGCCATGAGAAAAGTTTAGAAGTAAGCAAGAAATAAGACAGAGAAAAGTGTAGAATGTATGCAGTGAAAGTGTTTGAGACAGTGTATGTGAGTAAAAACTTATGAAAAGATGAAGTGTGTAAAAGAATGAACCGTTTATGTGTAGTAAGTTTAAATAATAACTGTGAAAATTAAAACCCAATCGTTTTAATCATTACTACACACAGCAGGCGTCTTTGAAAAGTGTGTGAGTGGGACAGATGTCAAACATGCATACGCTGACAGTTGTATGGAACAACTTCCAATACACACGCGCAGTAAAAATAGCCATAATTACCGCTTGTCACATTGTTCAAAACACGCAACCTCTCTCTCCTCTGTTTAATACAAATATGAACCGTTTGTTATCATACTCTTTCGAATTTCAAAACAAATGTCTAATCTCAAAATTATAAAATGTCTGAAACAAAGAAATCATTTTAACCATCAGAGATTAAAACAAAGTTACCTCGGCGTATTTCACACAATACATCAGTGTTTACCATTTGTCCTTCTTTGTCAATAAACTCTTTTCTCAAACTGGACAGGTGTGAATAATTGTGTGTGCAATAGCAGAGTTTACCGAAATCAATATTTAGATCATCTCAAAGTGCATAAAATCCACAAACTAAAACAGTAAAAACTGATTACCCAAACTCTCATGTATAAAATAAAATCTGATACTTATCTAAACTCTGTCTTCTTATATCCTTTCATTTGGATATTTTTATTAATTTCACCCCCTTGTATAATTTTTTTTTTAAAATTTTTCCAGTAATCAGTGGTTGGCACTAGTCACCAAAAATCAAAGATTTTAGCCCTTATTTCATACAATAAGTTCCTGGATCTTCCTAGGCACAACATGATCTCAAAGGAATTTGTGCTCTTTTTGGCATCTTTTGATATGAGGGTGAAATATTTGCTATTAATTAGCAGAGTTTAGACTTTTCATCAGTTAATACAATTAATTTATGAGAGAAAGTGCAAACAGCTAATACAGACTCAGTGTATAGGATTAATAAACTAAGAGATGCTATAAATATAGAGACAGTATCATGATGTGTTATCTGACTGCACATATTTGAGATCAGAATCTATACAACTCTTAAGGATTCATAATTACTTACTGAGAATTATGCTTCATACAAATTTCTTCATTGGTCCATATGTTTCAGACAAAATTACAATCAGAGTATAGCATTAGACTGTAACTATCAGAGTATGACCAACACTTTATGACTAACAGAGTTTAGCATCAGAGTTTACTTTCAGAGTTTATGACACCGGTACTCTTAACAGTTTACATATGCAAGGAATCATGAGCATAAAATCAAACATGTATAGTTTTTTAGTCTAACCCGTATCTCTAGTCGAAACCAGAGATTATTCCAAGTTCATTTACCAATCTTGTAAAAGTAGCTTCACTCAAAGGTTTGGTGAAGATATCTGCAAGTTGTTGGTCTGTAGACACAAAATGAAGCTCAATGTTTCCTTCTTCCACATGTTCTCTGATAAAATGATACCTTATGCTGATGTGCTTGGTCATGGAATGCTGTACTGGGTTACCTGTCATAGCAATAGCACTTTGGTTATCACAGTAAATAGGTATTTTAGAGTACCTTAACCCATAATCCAGCAACTGATTCTTCATCCATAAAATCTGTGCACAACAGCTACCAGCAGCTATATACTCTGCTTCTGCAGTGGATGTGGAAATTGACTTCTGTTTCTTGCTATACCAAGAAACCAATCTGTCACCTAAGAATTGACAGCTTCCACTTGTACTTTTTCTGTCTATCTTACAGCCTGCAAAATCTGCATCAGAGTAACCAATTAGCTTAAACTCTGATTCTCTAGGATACCACAAACCCAAGGTTATGGTTCCTTTGAGATATTTGAAAATCCTTTTTACAGCTGTTAGATGAGGCTCTCTGGGATCTGCTTGAAATCTTGCACAAAGACATGTGGCATACATGATATCAGGTCTACTTGCTGTGAGATACAGAAGAGACCCTATCATGCCTCTATAGGTTGTCATATCCACTGTAGCACCTGTGTCTTTGTCTAGCTTTGTTGCAGTAGCCATGGGAGTTGGAGCAGATGAACTATCAAGCATACCAAATTTCTTTAGAAGATTTCTGGTATACTTTGCTTGATTGATAAAAATCCCATCATCTATTTGCTTGACCTGTAAGCCTAGAAAATAACTAAGCTCTCCCATCATGCTCATTTGGTACCTGGACTGCATAAGCTTTGCAAACTTCTTACAAAGTTTGTCATTAGTAGATCCAAAAATAATATCATCTACATAAATTTGAACTAAAAGCAAATCATCACCAGAATTGAAATAAAACAAGGTTTTATCAATTGTACCTCTTGTGAACCCACTTTCTAAAAGAAATTGAGCAAGAGTTTCATACCATGCTCTTGGTACTTGCTTTAGTCCATATAATGCCTTGTCAAGCCTGTAGACATAATCTGGATGCTTGGGATCTACAAATCCTGGTGGTTATTCAACAAACACTTCTTCTTCAAGCTTCCCATTGAGAAAAGCACTTTTCACATCCATCTGAAAGACTTTAAACTTCTTGTGTGCAGCATAGGCCAGAAAAATTCTTATGGCCTCCAATCTTGCAACTGGAGCAAAGGTTTCATCATAGTCAATTCCTTCCTGTTGTGAATAACCTTTAGCCACAAGTCTAGCCTTGTTTCTTGTAATCACACCTTCACTGTCAGTCTTGTTTCTGAAAACCCACTTTGTACCTACAATTGATCTATTCTTTGGTCTAGGTACAAGTGTCCAGACTTCATTTCTTTCAAATTCATTTAACTCTTCTTGCATTGCTGTAATCCAATTAGCATCTTGAAGAGCTTCCTCCACTTTCTTTGGTTCTGTTTGAGACAAGAAAGCATGATACAGACACTCATTATTTGTTGCACTTCTAGTTCTCACACTAGCATCAGGATCTCCAATTATGAGATCAGGTGTGTGTGCCTGTGTCCACTTTCTTGTTGTTGGTAAGTGGTTTCTTGCATCATTATTGGATCCTCCCCCTTGATCCATGCTCTCCTGATTCATATGTTGACTTTCTGCAGCATCTGAGGCTCCCCGTGAATTGGATGGCTCAGAGTTTGAACTGTCAGAGTTTGAATCAGTTTCCTCAACTGACTCACTTGCTGTGTCTTGTTGAGCTTCTTCACGCTCCCCCTCAACTGGTTCTCTATTTTGTTCAATTTGAGAATTTCCAGTTTCTCCAGTATTTACCAGTAGAGGTTCAGAGTATGCTTCGTCAGAGTTTGTCAGAACCGCTTCATCAGAGTTTGTCGGTACTGCTTCATCAGAGTTTACATCATCAGAGAATAAATCTTCATTTTCAAAGCGCAGTTGATCATATTCATCTAAGTCATCAAGTCCAGTTATTTTCTTGTCATCAAATGACACATGTATAGATTCCATGATCACCTTTGTTCTCAGATTGTAGACTCTGAATGCTTTTGTTGACAATGGATAGCCAACAAAGATTCCTTCATCAGCTTTTAACTCAAATTTGGTCAACTGTTCAGGATGAGTCTTCAGAATAAAACACTTACTTCCAAATATATGAAAATATTTCAAATTTGGCTTCTTGTTCTTCACCATCTCATATGGTGTCTTTCCATGCTTGTTGATCAATGTTGCATTCTGAGTAAAACAAGCAGTTTGAACAGCTTCTGCCCAGAAATAGGTTGGTAACTTTGCTTCATCAAGCATTGTTCTGGCAGCTTCAATTAGAGTTCTGTTCTTTCTTTCAACTACACCATTTTGCTGTGGAGTTCCAGGTGCAGAAAATTCTTGTTTCACTCCTCTTTCCTTGCAGAAAGCTTCCAAGATTGAGTTTCTGAATTCAGTTCCATTATCACTCCTTATAATTTTGACTTTGTGCTGTGATCCTTTGTCCAGTAGATTTACATGATCCATCAGAGTTTGAGCAGTTTCATCTTTCTTTGATAAGAAATACACCCATGTATATCTAGTATATTCATCAACAATTACTAGAGCATATTTCTTTCTGCCCATAGACATCACATTCACTGGTCCAAAGAGATCAACATGTAGAAGATGATAAGGTTCCACTACTGAAGATTCAGATTTGCTCTTGAAAGATGACTTCCTTTGCTTGGCCTTTTGACAAGAATCACATAGGCCATCTAGACTGAGTATTGATTTTGGGAGTCCCCTTACAAGATCCTTTCTTATTAGCTCATTGATGTTGTTCAAATTGAGATGAGAGAGCTTCTTATGCCATTTCCAACTCTCTTCATTTGACATTCTTGCAGACAGACACACTGTTTTTCCATCAGAGTTTGTTACCAAACTTGCTTCATAAATGTTGTTGCGCCTGTGTCCAACTAGAACAACTTTTCCAGTAGATTTACTGATAACTTCACAGTGTTCAGTATGAAAATATACATGGTTTCCTCTGTCACAGATTTGACTCACAGATAGCAGATTATGCTTGAGTCCTGAGACTAGAGCTACATTAGTGATGATGACATTTCCAAGATTGATATTGCCATATCCCATAGTACGTCCTATGTTGCCATCTCCATAGGAAACCTTTGGGCCAGCCTTCTCCTCAAAATCTGATAGCAGAGCTTTATTTCCAGTCATGTGTCCTGAGCATCCACTGTCCAAGATAAGGGTGCTCTCTTTTATGCCCTGCAATCACAACCAATTACAAAGAGTTAGTTTTAAGGATCCAGACTTGCTTGGATCCTTTGGCTTTCTTAACATTGTTAGCTTTTGCAGCGGAATCACTATCAACAGAGTTTAAACTAACATTGTCAGACTTTACACTTGCAGAGTTTGCTCTAACCCACTTCAGATTGGGTTTTAGCTCATAGTAGCTGTGATAAATAGCATGATAACTCTTACAAGTATAAATAGAATGCCAAGTGCTCCCACAGTGTGTGCATAAAGTCTGTGGTTTAACCCTTACATAATCATTCTTTACTCCTGATGTAGAAGGTAAAGAATTAATATCTTTGTTCTTATTGCAAAATCTAGCAAGATGGTTAGTACTACCACAATTATAACATGTTTTCCTTGGAGCAGCAGCAGTAGGCAAATGATTATTTCTTTTATTTATGCCTATCTTCCCATTCTATTCTTCTTGGACCCTTTTGGTTTCATGGCAGACTTTACCTCTTTGAGCTTATGATTGAACTGTTTTCCTGTCATCAAGCCAACATTAACCTGTTTTTCACAAGTTTTTACTGGCTTTCTAACAGCTTCTATTTCCATAAGATTTTCTGTTATAATATTTTCCTGTCTTTCACAGGTTTCATCTGATTTCATATCAGCTTCTCTTACTACAACAGATTTTAACTTAGTGGACTCTGGAACAAATTTCACAGGTTTAAGTTGTGGTTTAACCTTAACCTTGTCTTTAAACCTAAGTTCATCATTTTCACAATAGCCTAAACCTACAGAATCTGTCTGAAACACTTGATGAGTGTCTCTTCCAGAGTTTGTCCAAGTCTTGATTATTTTTCTTTCTTTTTCTAGATCAGATTCTAGCTGCTTATATCTCTTAGTCAACTCCTGTTCAATATAAACAGCATCATCTCTTTCTTTTTGAATCTGCTTCATATTTTCAAGTTTTCCTTCAAGAAACTTGTTTCTATCTTTAAGGCTAAGATTCTCAGATTTAATTCTCTCATTCTCTAAAGTCTGATCCCTATAACTAACATGTACGCTTTTCAGATATACTCTTAACTCAGATATATTATCAGTATCATAAGCATAAGTAGTTAGGGGTACCTTATTTTCAGATGATTCAGTCTCATCTTTGACAGTTGCCATAAGAGCATAATTTACTCCATCATCAGAGTCTGAAGTATCTGCCCAGTCTTTGCCTTTAGAGATGAGTGCTTTCTCAGATTTTCCTTTCTTGCACTCTGGGGCATAGTGACCCATCTCCTTACACTTGTAGCACTGGATTTCAGATTTATCCTTCTTGCCAGACTTGGTCTCCCTTCCATCAGACTTTCTAAAACTTTTCCTTTCAGAGTTTGAATCTTTCCTTGAGAATCTCTTTCCTTTCTTGAAGTTCTTGAATCCCATCTTCTTGAAGGTCTTCACCATCAATGCAGCCATTTGCATCATCTGTTCTTCATCATCCTCAGAGTCAGAAGCTTCATCAGAGTTTGAGTCATCATCAGAGTTTGATGACTCACTTTCAGATTTAATGACTAAAGCCTTTCCCTTGGCTTTCTTCCTTGATGATTCCTTCTTGATGGGCTTCTCCTCAACTTTGAGAGCAACAGATTTTGTCTTCTTGCTGGATCTCCTGTTTCTTTGTTCTATCTCAAGTTCATGAGTCTTTAACAATCCATAGATCTCATCAAGATCTGTATCTGCAAGATCATAATTATCTCTGATTGTTGTCGCCTTTAAATCCCATCTTTCAGGTAGGGATAAGAGAAATTTGAGATTTGACTCTTCAAGCTCATATTCTTTATCAACCAGAGACAGATCATTCAATAGTTTGCAAAATCTGTCATAAGTCTCAGCCAAGGTTTCATTAGGTCTTGAATCAAAGTGCTCATACTCCTGTGTGAGTATTGTCTTTCTGTTTTTCTTTATAGCAGTGGTTCCTTGACACCTGACTTCCAAAGCATCCCAGATTTCTTTTGCAGTTTTGCAACCAATTACTCTGTTAGACATAACATTATCTAAAGCACTGTGGAGAAGATGTCTAACCTTTGCATCTTTTGCAAGAGATGAGATGTCCTCAGGAGTATAATCTTTCTTCTCCTTTGGAACAGTCTTTTGTTCTTGGCCAGCAACAACAGGGGCTAGTTTGGTTGGATTATGAGGACCATCATTAATTCTGTCAAGATATTCTGGATCTGTAGCCTCCAGAAACATGGTCATCTTCACCTTCCAAATTGGATACTCCACTGGCCTGAGAATTGGAACCCTGATTGTTTCATATCGACTCACAGAATTAGGTTTAACCTGTTCAACCTTGGGAGGAGCTTGATTTTCTTCAGACATGATTATTACTGTGTTTGAATCGTAAAACTGTATATATTAAACAGCTCAAGCTCTGATACCAATTGTTAGGCCGAATACAGTATAATCAAATATATATGAGAATAACAATAATCAAGAACACTGTTTATGAATCAATAAACTGTAATTGTATTAACAGATTCTCTCTTTATGATGTTAATGAATCACAAAGAGCTTCTAGGTTACAAGAATAATAATTCTATGTTCGCATCCCTTCTAGGGATAACCTATCTGTGTTTATATAGTACACAGTTACACAATCCTTATCTAATTGATACTCCTATAAATTAGCTATACAATTATTATCAATTAAGGATTGCTTCAGTCTTCTGTCCAGTTTTCTTAGCTGTATCAATATATTCTGCTTCTTTCCATCTTCATAATATATTGCTTCTAGAATCTTCATGATTTGCACCGACAGTTAAATCAACTTTCACCCCGTCAGACTTTAACAAACTCTGACTGGCTTCCAGTAAACTCTGATAAGTACTTCAGGCTAAACTCTGAACAGTACCTGTTACTTAAACACTGATTAAACAAACATCAACAATTATATCTAACACTGGGCCTATAAATAGCCCAAGAAGGAAAGGTTCAGGGTTAATCTCTCTCTCTCTACACATTCTCTTTTACACACTTAACCTATACACACACCCTCAATATTTAGATTTCTCTATAGTCTTGTCTTCCTTTCCAAAACCATTACTTATTCTCACGCCGGAGGCGCCGCCAGGGTCCAAACCCCCCTCCGGTGTTGTTTTGCAGAGTCCCAACCGCAGCGACACCGCTTCCAGGCGTGGGATCGGCTGGGAAGGACTAGATCGGGATTTGGAGTTATCACAAATCATATGTTGAGGAAGAAAACTATAGATTAAAAGAAACAATATATTACATAGATAAACAATCAACATCCAATTGCCTACAAAACACACTAGTTATTCTTATATTACGGCTGAAAAAAGAAATAACGGGCCTATGATTTTCAGGATGGGCCAAAGGGGGTGATGGCGTGGTAGTAGGTCCGCCCAGGCCCTGAGTACAACATCAATGAGAAGATGAGAAATAGTATAAAGAGTAGCTGGTAAACTTCTATCGGTATGTGATATTTTGGTAGGATTTTCTAGTAGGGTCATGTTATAAATTTACATTACTATGATATTGATATTGTTAGTAAATCTGCATAAATTTGTTTTTAAACACATTTAAAAAAGTTTCATATTAATGGAGTTATTTACTTTTTATGCCATAATATTATGAATTTTTTCGGGTTAAATATCAAAGTGGTCATTGAAGTGAAGACCATATATCATTTTCATCACTGATCTCAATGGTGTATCGTTTCAATCACTAAAGTCATCATAAACATCAAACATATAACTCTAAATATGTGTTCGAAAAGTAAAAATAACTTTTCTCGAGTTCTACACGTATTTCTTCAATACTACTGCAACCAAATGAAAAGTTATGAGTTCTAGTATTTCAGATCATTTATTTAGATTTTAAAAAATTCATTTACTATTTATTTTTAATTTAATCAAATTAAATAACTATAAAATTAAAAATAAATAGTAAATAATTTTTTTAAAATCTAAATATAATATCATAAATACTAGAGTTCATAACTTTTCATTTGGTAGCGGTAGCATTCAAGAAATATGTGTAGAACAAGATATAAATTATTTTTGCTTTTCGAACACATATTTAGAGGTATACGTTTGATATTTTTGACGACTTTAGTGATTAAAGTGATACCTCGTTGAGATCAGTGATGAAAGTGATATATGGTCTTCACTTCAGTGACCACTTTGATATTTAACCCGAATTTTTTCTAGTATATGTTTTCCACTTTCAATGATAGTTAAAGCTGTGTATTTACTTGGTTTGTTAATTTCAATGATAAAGTATATATAATTTCTATCTGTAGAACATTTAATGCACTTGAGGTTACAGAAAAATTACATTACAAATACAAACTTATACAAACTTATGCACTTGAGTTTGTAGTTATGACGGATACGCTGTAGTTATGACGGATACGCTGAATCTCAAAAGATTTTTATCTCATCCGTTGAAAGTCGCGCTTTAATCTCAACCATTGAAAGTCAGTTGTTTATCCGCCGCTATATGCATACATACATGTGTATATAACTACTGTAAATTCGTGGTTATTTTCTCTCTTAACTTTATTTTGTAACGGTTACTTTTTGCACCAATCAGATAATTTCTTTTAATTACTTGATTATTTTAGTGAGCTATTTGTGGGAAGTATAAAAGCCTTTTTAATTCTAACAGTTCATTTTTATCATTTCCCCAAATTCTCTAAGGCAAAAATACTATCTTCTCTCTCAAAGTACAAAGTTCTTTCTCTGTAACCAAGCTTTTTTAGCAATGGCACCAACAAACAAGACTTTGTCACTCACTGGGTTCACATATGAGAAGAACAATTTCACTGCGTTGGTTGATTTTGAGAACCATCCAGAAGCTTATCACAAAATGATGAAGTTTCTCAAGAACTGCAAGCTCTCTTATGCCATGTTTGAGGCTCCAACTCTATATTGTGAAGTGATATAGGAAATTTTGAGCTCTGTTGTCTACGACTCTCAGGACGGTATAATTTCTTTCTCTCTCAAGGGTAAGAAACATATTATTAATGCTGATATTCTCACTACATGCTTAAGATTGTCTGAGAATAACTGCCTAGAAAAACATACTGATAATGATGTAGTTACCATGCTTAATTCAATTAGGTATGCTAAAACTACTGAGAATCTAGGTAAAATTCAAAGAAATGGCATGAGGAAAGAGTGGATATTTTTATGTGATGCTTTTATTAAAGTGTTCTCTGGAAAAATTAGCAATTGGGATGCAGTATCTATGCTTGACATGCTATATATGTTCCTAAATGATAGGTATTTTAACATAGGATCCATGATTCTAATTGAGCTAGGTGCTAAGTTAGGTCATAAGGAGCCTAGGAACAAAATATCTATTTTGCTTGATTTTTCATGTTATTGGTTAATCACTTTGACAAGGATTTGGAAATCACCCTTCCTGCCAATAAAATGGCTTGTTGGGTGCAAAACAAAAGAGTATTGGAGGATCTGAATAGAACAGACCTTAACATCAATGTGGAATTGGTCTATTTGACTATCACAGAGGCAAATCAGTTAAGTCAGGTATCTTCTGCTTTACCTCTGTTTCTAACCCCCCCCCCCTATTTCTTTGCCTTCAAGTGCTACAATGGAGGCTAACAATGTCCAACAGGCTCCTACGCAAGTAGCCAAAACAAATGTGTTAGACAGATGAGGGGGGGTGAATGGATAGTTTGAATGTTTTTCGTTTTCTTGAAACTTAAACGTTGTGCTAGATTGTGTTGTATGAGAATGCGGAATAAAATAAACAGAACAAACAATAACTTTAATCTACTTTGTATTAAGTAAATCAAATACTACAGCTTCCAAAATTTCACAAGTAAATTTTTGGCTTCTAAACAAGAACAGTGTTTTCTTGTTTTCTTACAGAGAAAAGAGTGCTTGAATATTTATGTGTATATCTCTTACAGCTAGCTATAGGGTGTGCACAATATATATATTCTATACAAACTGGTGCACACTCCTATTTACACAGTTACCCCTAACTATAACTCCAACTTGTCCTTCCAAAAGAGGTTAACTGTGTCAGGAAGGACCACTTGCTTTCTGTAGTCTTTTCCCGTTTCTGTAGCTGCTTGTCTCCATTCTTTCTCTCCAAGTTTTGCTGTAAATTTTCCATTTGTCTTTGGACCACCTAACCGTAACAGATGCTTCAGTATTTGTCTCCTTTGAACTTTGTTTCTGTACCTTGATTTGTCTTGTTATATACGGCTAAGTGTTGACATCGTGAACTCCAGCATATTCCTGATCCTATGACTTGTCGACATAGAGCATTCATGACTTTCCTATATGAGGACTTTGCTATATGAGTATTTCAGGAGTATGCGATATGGCTTATTTCTGACTTCACGATATAGCTTTTGAAGACTTCATGATATAGCCTTTTTGAGGACTTCACGATCTAGTACATTTTGACTTTGCGATCTCAACGCTTCACGACATGCGCCTTGAGGACTTCACGAAATAGTTCATTTAGGACTATGCGATCTCAGTACTTCACGACATGGATATTGTGGACTTCACGACATAGCTCATTCTGACTTCACGATATAGGGACTTAGATAAATTTCTGCAACTTATTTCTTCAAGGACTTATTCACTTCAATCCTGCTGCATGAACAAATTGAACTTCTTCCAGGACAATTATTCCATGGCCTATATACATTCTAGGTGCAAGAAACTTACTAAGCTCATTATAAACTTGAGCATACAGAATAAAGCTAAGTACAAGAAAACAAGACAAGTACAATAGAGACCTATACTATATCCTAGTGATAAACTTCACTAGGTCATGTAGAGTGACATAGTCACAATGTGTAGGCTTGTTAATAGTGGTATTCAGACGTGCCTTGAGCCTAACAATCTCCCCCCAAATTATGAGTAAGAAACTTAGGCACAATTTCATGTCTGATAACAAGCCTAACTTACATAAAAGGAAACATATTTCAGAGAAAACAACAGATGTACATTATGAACATGATTTGATTACAAATAGAAAATGATAGCTTACAGATGATTTCTCTGTTGCTGAGCAGCTTCAGATTCCATTTGTTTTTCTAGATAATCATCATAAACCTTCTTCTTTCTTGCTTCTTCCCTTCTGTTCATTTCTGAAATGGCTTCCAGAATTTCATCTCTTGCAGTCAGTTCTTCTAAGAGAGGAGAGTCTTCTAAATCTTCAACAGCAGTCCTTAGGGCACTTTCAACATAAGAATCCAGAAACTCCATCCTTATTTTGCTTATCCCTCCATTTCTATTTTTGTACTCCACCACATAAGGATTTAGCTTCACTTTGCACAACCCTTTCTTTCTTAACTCCTTAGCCTTCTCTTCCATTTCAGCCATCTCCTTTTCCTTCTGAATTTTCTTCTCTTCATTCCATTTCCTTAAATCTTCTTGATAGTCAGAATGCATTTTAAAAAATCTGGAAATTTCAATCTTCCACATTCTTTCTTCTTTTTCCTCAAAATTCAGCAAGGCATTTATTCTTTCAAGATCATAAGTTGGAAAGTATTGCCAGCTCCCTGTCTTCATCTCTTTCTCCCTTCCATCAGTGTATTTGATCTCTAGATGATTTTGTTTCACTTTGACTTCAAAGATTCTTTGGGCTCTCAGAAATGCTAGGGCATCTTCATCATAATCTTCATCAAGAGAAGGTACATTCAGCCCTACAATATTTGTGATCACTCCATTCCTCTTTGTTATCCTTGTTCTTTTGGCTGCCCTTTTGATTTTCCAGTGCTTCACCTGTGGTAGCTTTCTTGAACATGGAGATTTAACCTTCAGTGCCACATCACTTGGAAGTAACCTTGATCCTTTCCCTTTGATCCACTGTAACACTCCACTAGCTGTGACTTTGTGGAAGTGTCTTTTAGATTTTGATGTTGTGGCTTTAATTTTCTTCAGTGGAAAATCAGTTTCAGAAGTCTTGGATTTAGATTTTGGAGGATCATTACTCACAGTACCCACCCTAGACTTAGAGTCTTGTGTTGTGGTTAAGATATTGCTAGCAATGTCCTTGACTTGCTGATTTCCACTCTTCTTCTTTTCAACTTCTTTCTTGTCTTGAGTATCCTTATTGTCTTTGTTTGCATCTTTGGATCTTTTTGATGATTTGCTTCTACTGCTTTCACTTTTCTCATCCTTATCACTCCTTTGTTGGCTTGATCTCTTGCTCCTCTTATCCTCATCATCTTTATCATCTTTCTTTTCATTTCTTGGTTTGACTGCTTCAGGTAACCTTCCATAGGTAAGGTAGAAGTGTAGAATTTGAATTATTTACAGTTCTTCTGCAGTTCTGAATCCCCTCTTGGCTCTTAGCATTTGCACCACTTGATTGATTTTGCCTTTGTTCTTCATCTCCAAATGAACAGGAATCACCAATTGATCAATGCAGTTTGACTTGGTGAGACTTTGGAATATTATGGTTCTGGGATTTGAAACAACTTCAGGCAGTCTCAAGAATTGATCTCTCTTCAGCTCATCATATTATCTTATGTTGTTCTCCCCTTTCTGTTCAACTAACTCCAGTAGTGTATCCAGTTCATTGTACTTGAGAGTGTCTAGAGTATTAAAGGACAAATGCCAGATGCAATTGCCTTTGGAAACCATGAGTATCTCTCTTAGATGCATTTCTTTTACTTTTCTGATTGTTACTGTGAGATATTTGATTTCTTCCTTGATCTTGTTTCTTTAGTCCAGGGCTTTTCCTTGTACACTGATTTTCATGGCTTTCAGAAACTCCAGGAAGGCTTCATCATGATAGAGATTTGAATTGGCAACTTCCTGTAGCTTGGCCTCAGTGACAATATCAACTATGACTGGTTGAGCACTTGAAGTGATTTGAGCAGTAGTGACATCCATGGGCATTGTGTCAGGATAGAAGGTTGTTGTGACAGAGATCTTCTGGCCATCTTTTCTTGTGACTGAAATAGTAGGAAGGGTGAGAGGCTTGAGATCTTTTTCTATAATTTTGCCCTTTAGCTTTTGTTTCGCAAGTGCTCCCCCTTTCTTTTCCAGAATGATACCTTCCTTTCCTTTCTCCCCCTTAGGCTTGGGATCAGACAAGATGTCTTGAGCTTCACCTGGAACAGGAAGATTCATGCTTCTCATCATTGTGGTCATCATTTGCTGTTGGACTAGCAAGATATTTGAAGTTATATTGCTTTGGTCATCCAGCTTTGAATTTAGGAGCTCCAAGGAATGAGAAATCCCTTGGTTTTCAGATTTTAGCTCAGCTACTTCTCTTTCCAATCTATCAACCTTGGTGAAAAGTTGCTCAGACTTGAAGGAGTTAAGAGACTGGTCCTTGATCTTTGAGAAGTCAAACTTGGAGATGTTGGATATTGGAACTTCATCCACCAAGTTTGTCACCATACTGGTTTTTCCACATTACTGAGATCATGGAGTTGGAGTTGATGTTGGATTGCACTTGATTTTCTAGCTTGGTGGATAGCTTCTTGAGATTATCAGTAACCAAGGCTAGAGTGCAATGCATCTTTGTGACATTCTGAACAGTCCTTTGTACCTCCTTCAGGATGCCATCTACCTTGGGAAAATCAGAGAGATAGGAGTTCCTGAGATGTGCCAAAGATTGGTCTGTTTCCTCCTTGATGGTAGATATCTCTGATTGAAGACCATTCCCAAGATAGTGCAGAGCCTTCAGCTGACTTTTGTAGACTTCATTCAAAACATCATAGACTTCTGCAGGGGAAAGATTCTTGGAATTTGACCCCAAAGTGGTAAGATATTCTTCCCTGAGATAGGCTAGAGCAGCTTTCAGCTTCACAGACCTTTTGGCATCCAACCAGGCATCTACATTGCCATCCTGTTGAGCCTCATCTATAATCTTCTCCTTCTGTGCCTCAACATCCTCCTTATGGCATAACAGAATAGTTTCATAGTCTTTATTTGGTAGTCCATATGTGAGGAGATGTTGGGCAATCTTTGAGAACTCATCAATCTGTGCCACATGTAAGCTTTGGAGTGCTTCTTCAGTCAATTCAGTGGGCACAAAAGATGATCCTGAAGGCCTGTCATGTTGTACAGACTTCAGCCATTGGGACATGGTGGCCTGAGCCAAGTGAGAGCTAGTTCTAGGCACTCCTGTCACAGATGAGGGTTCTGCAATAGGTATGAAAGTGGATTGAGTCTTCTCCAGCCTTGGAATGGCTGTAGAGTATGATGCTGTCTCCATTGAAATGGGATGAGTTACAGCATCATCTCTATGTGCCTGTGAAGGCATTTCCAAATCCCTAAGTATTGGAGAAGTAGGCATAGAGTCTCCAGTTAAAACTGGTGAATCCTCCATGTTTGTGTTGGTGTCATTAGAATATGCCCCAGCATGCAGTTCCTGACCAACTCAATGGGGGTCATGGGTGGTGTGCACAGTGTCAAGCACCAAGTCACTTGAAAGGGACTCATTCACAGAATCAAATTGTGAATGATCAAGTGCAGGATTGTCATGTGAATGACTTTCCTATATTGAAGAAATTTGTGCTTGTGTAGATTCTGGAAGAGAAGAGGAGTTAGATTGGATTTTGGCAACTCCCCCTAAGAAATAGGAGGAGTTTCAATATTGATGTGCTCTCCACTCTGTGTAGTATCACCCTTATTTTCACCTGAGTCAAGAGTGAGTTCTTGACCCTGTGCTGACTCTGTACAAAATGTAGTGGGGAGACTACTCTTTTCAATAACAATGTCCTTTTGAGAGGACATTGATAGTAATAGGTTTACCCTTTTTATCACATCTAAATCTTGTTGGGAGGATTCAGTGGTGGCTATATTTTAGGATTTCTTCTTTTGTCTAGTGAGATGTGACTCAGGTTCCTCACCACCTAGATCTACAGACTCATCAATGATAGCAAGGGTTCTCTTCTTAGTCTTCTTTTTAGTAACACCAACCTTTTGAGAGATTGGTGCACTTGGCTCCCTAATCACTAATGTACTGTTTGCAGGGGGGGTCACTGGATGGGATATGAAGGCTTGAGATAGACTCTGAGGCTCCATCAGTCTTAGCCTTCCCTTTCCAGGAAAGAGAATGGTATATAGGCTTATCAAGGGTGTAGGTTTCGAATGTGTCTTGTATATGCTTTGTCACACTCAAAATTACATCCACTTGATTCCTAGTGTCCAATGTACCAAAAATGACTTTGGACATGGACTTAGGATAAGCCAATTTTGATGTATCTATCCCGTCTACTTCATGCAATTGATTATCTAGATGATTTAAAATGCATTGAATAAAACGAGGGTAGAAAATGTCCGTACCTCTGCCACATGGAGTCTTACCTAGCCTTTGAGTCAACTCCCTAAGGATGATTGCTCCAACATTGATTTCCTGGTTGTAGGCCAAGGAGTAGGCAAGCTTCACTGCAATGTGGCTTATTTGGTCTCATCCTGTCTTCTTGCACATGAACACCTTCTGAAGAGCATCAAACAAGTATGACCACTCGCTCATGATATTCTTCTTGTTCAGCTTGGCCATGTCAATTGTTCCAGCATACTTAATCAAGGACAAAAAGTCCACCATCTCCTTTTCATTTGCTTCAGCATCATGATTGTTAGTCTTGAAGCCAAATGTTTCATTTATTTCTTTCTCCCCAAAATGCAATTGCTTTCCCCCAACTGTGCAGTGTATCTCTTGAAATGAAGTACCATCCTCCCTCGCTATTACTGTACAAGTTGCAGTCCTCCAGAATCCTTCCAGTATATCAACATACAAAGGTGGGTTCATTGATAAAGCTTGGCGAAGGTAGGATGTGTTCAAAAAGCGTACAAAGCACTTGTACCTAGGGTTTGCCTCTGTATCAGATGGGATGGTGAGAAAGTTGGTTTCTTTGGGTATGGTTAAAGGGTTTGATGAAGCAATTGTTTGTGATTTGGGTGCCATTTATGAGTTTGAGATTGAAGAGAGGGAAAAGATTTGAAATTAGGTTTAAGAATTGAGAGTAATCGACAAGATGAAAGGGGGTAAAAGTGTTTGCAGAAGGTATTTATATGACTGAGACAGTGCGATATAGAAATATGAATGTGTACAGACTATTCTGATGTCGTGAAGTCTCAAAATAGCCTGTATCGCGAAGTCTTGTAAAGTACATCGCAAAGTCGAGAAATGAACTATGTTGCAAAGTCTGAAGGATAGGAAATTTAAGGAAACTTTGCGATATAGTGTAAATACCCTGTCGAGAACTCTCTTTTTGGAATTTCAAACAATTTGTCAAACATATATCAAAATTTTGAAATAAAATCAATTTAAATAAAAATTCTGTTAATATGTGGAGACTTGTCGATATAGTTATTCTGTGTCGCGAAGTCCAATAAGTAGATCGCAAACTCAAGAATTGAACAATATCGCGAAGTCTCACAATTTTAACAGTTTGTGATATAAGTCTGTTTATTTTGAACTAAGTCGTGAACTCTCAAAATCACCTATATAGAGATGTCTCAAAAGCTCATAACTCCACAAATAAATATGATTTTGAAAAATATGCAGTAAAATACTGAAATATTTATAAATCATATCTCAACTAATTTTCACTCCAATCAAATAGTGCATTTAAATACAGTGAAAATTTAGTGCTGCAACAATTAACCAGCATAATTACTTAGAACAATTAAATGAAGGATTGAGCATTCCAATTTCACTCACTAGTCTGTTGAAGACAACTTCATTTAGAGGTTTAGTAAATATGTCAGCTAATTGTTTCTCAGTTGGAACATAAGAGACTGTTATAGTACCATTTGCAGCATGTTCCCTAATGAAATGGTACCTTATCTCAATGTGCTTTGTAGTAGAATTATTAACAGGATTGGCAACAATGGATATTGCACTAGTATTGTCACACATCAGGGGAATGTGCTCCAGCACTAGTCCATAATCCATGAGTTGATTTCTAATCCAAAGCAATTGAGCACATCAGCTTCTAACAGCAATATATTCAGCCTCAGCTGTAGATGTTGTTGTGGATTGTTGTTTCTTACTGAACCAGGACACTAACCTTTGACCTAAGAATTGGCAGCTTCCCGAAGTGCTCTTCCTGTCAATTCTGCAGAATCTGTGTAACCAACCAGGTTGAACCCAGTGCCCTTTGGATACCATAAGCCAAGATTAGGAGTCCCTTTCAGATACTTGAAGATTCTTTTGATTGCCATCATGTGAGATTCCTTGGGATCAGATTGAAACCTTGCACATAGACATGTGTCAAACATGATGTCTAGCCTGCTTGCTGTGAGATACAGTAATGATCCAACCATGCCCCTGTAAACCTTGATGTCAACTCTCTTGCCTTTCTTATCTTCATCAAGCTTGATTGCAGTAGACATTGGAGTTTTTGCAGGGGATGAATATTCTAAACCATATTTATTTAAGAGATCTTTGACATACTTTGATTGATTTATGAAGATGTTATCATCCCTTTGATTTACTTGCAGGCCTAGGAAGTACGTTAACTCTCCCATCATACTCATCTCATACTTGCTTTGCATCAACTTGGAAAACCTTTGACAGAGTTTTTCATTTGAAGAGCCAAAGATGATATCATCCACATAAATTTGAACTAGAATGATATCATTGCCATGCTTCTTGAAGAATAAAGTTTTATCTATTATCCCTCTTGTGAATTGATGGTCAAGAAGAAATCGAGAAAGAGTTTCATACCAAGCTCTAGGTGCCTGTTTGAGACCATAGAGTGCCTTAAGCAATCTGTACACAAAGTCTGGAAATTCTTCATTCTCAAAACCAGGAGGTTGGGATACATATACTTCTTCAGCAAGATCACCATTGAGAAAAGCACTTTTCACATCCATTTGATACACCTTGAAGTCTGAGTGAGCCGCAAAGGCCAAGAAGATTCTGATGGCCTCCAGTCTAGCTACAGGTGTAAATGTCTCATCATAGTCAATGCCTTCTTGTTGACAGTATCCTTTAGCAACCAACCTTGCTTTTTTTCTCACAACCACACCTTCTTCATCCATTTTGTTCCTGAACACCCATTTGGTTTCAATGACATTCTTATATTCAGGAGGTTGTACTAATTCCCAAACTTTGTTCTTATCAAATTGATTCAACTCTTCTTGCATGGCAACAATCCAGTCAGAATTCTTCAAAGCTTCTTCAATTACTTTAGGTTCTTCTTGTGACAGAAAACAGTTGTACAGACATGTATTCATTGTAGCTCTCCTTGTTCTAACACCTTCACTAGGATCACCAATGATCTATTCCCTAGTGTGGGCTTTGTCCCATTTCCTTGTATGACCCTGTTCATCTCCTTGATTTGACTCAGGATTATTTTGATCACCAACATTGGAATTTTCTTCTTCTCCCCCTGTGTTAGTGTTCCCTTGCACAGGTGTTTGAGGGTGATCATCAACTTCATCTCCTTCATCTTGTGGAACAGTTAGAACATGTATCTCATCTTCACTTTCAGAATTTTCAAGATATCCTTGATTTTCAAATCTTAATGGCACACTATCTTTTTCACTTGTTGCAAGTCCAGGAAATTTCTTGTCATCAAAAGTAACATCCATGCTTTCCATCACTTTGTATTGCTCAGGTACAAACACTTTGTATGTTGTCCTTTCCAGAGAGTATCCAATGAAGATACCTTCAAATGCCTTTGCATCAAATTTTCCAACATGCTCAGATGTATCTTTCATCACAAAACACTTGCTTCCAAAAACAAGAAGAGGCTTGAAGGATGCTCTTTTTCCAGTCATCAAAGAGTAAGAAGTTTTTCCTGACCTCTTATTGATTAATGTTCTATTTTGCACATAGCATGCTGTGTTAACAGCATCAGCCCAAAAGCTAGTAGGTAGCTTTGCATCCAACACCATTGTTCTTGCAGCTTCGATGAGAGTTCTATTCTTTCTTTCAACCACTCCATTTTGCTGTGGAGTTCTAGGAGCTGAAAATTGTTGAGAAATGCCTTTGTCTTTGCAGAACTCATACAATATGGAATTTCTGAACTCAGTTCCATTATCACTTCTCAAAGTAACCACAAAGGAACCAGTGCTTTGTGCTTCTCTATCAACTTTCTTGATATGCTCTATAATTACTTGAGGAGCTTCATCCTTGGAAAATAGGAATTCCACCCAAGTGTATCTTGAATAATCATCAACCATGACTAGAGCATATTTCTTCTTGGAAAGGGACATTACATTCACAGGGCCAAATAGATCCATGTGAATTAACTGCAGAGGTTTTGAGTTTGAGTTGAGCAATTTGTTCTTGTGACTTGACCTTTTTATTTTCCCTCTTTGACATGCTTCACATGCTCCATCTTGAACAAATTCCAAAGCATGCATGTCTCTGATGAGTTCTCTCTTTGCCAGAGAATTCATTGCCTTAACATTCAAGTGAGACAGTTTCTTGTGCCACAACCAGAATTCTTCATTTGTGGCCTTTGTGTAGAAACAACAAATTTCACCCTTGTCTGCAGCCTTTAGATTTGCCACAAACAAGATTCCTTTCTTCACACCAGTCAAAACAACTTCACCACTTCCTCTTTTAGAGATTAGACATTGATCTTCAACAAATTCCACTTTAAAACCCCTATTTGTGAATTTTCCAATGCTCAAGAGGTTGTGCTTCAGTCCTTCAACAAATGCTACATCTTCAATTATGACATTCCCAGATACAACACTGCCATATCCCATTGTATAACCAATGTTGTCATTTCCAAAGGTTACTGATGGGCCAGCCTTCTCCTCAAAATGTGAAAGCAGGGCTATATCACCAGTCATGTGACTTGAGCATCCATTGTCCAAGATCCATATGACTCTTTTATTCATGTTGCCCTGATCTGAGGAGTTAGAATCACCATCATTGGAGTAAGCCATCAAGGCATAGTTTACATACTCCTGTTCTTCTTCTTCATCTGAATCATCCCAGCATTTTCCCTCTGCAATAAAAGCTTTACCCTGCTGTTTCTTGAGTAGAGCTTCATACTTAGCTTCAAGCTCTAAGTATGTCTTGTCCTTTTTGACATGTTTGGGCTTCTTGCACTCTGTAGCAAAGTGCCCAAGTTTATTGCAGTTATAGCATCTTATCTTTGTTCTATCCACACTACCAGTTTTGTAACCTCCTTTTGCAGCACCAGCAATTCCTTTCCCTTTACTGAAGGTATTTGAGCCACTTGATCCACCAGCACCACTATAATAACCCGAATTTTTGGTAAAATTAAAACTTTTCTTATTATGATTAAGTGCATTGGTGAATAGTGAATTTGGTGGATGAATAGTGATTTTGAGGGTTAAGAAAATTTTTCATGCCACCTATGTACGAGACGTAGTGTGGATATTCCGAAGTCATATTAGTGATCTACGGAGTAAAGAAGTGAATGCAAAGACGATCGGAATTCAGAAATTCCAAATTTTATTTTGGTGTAGAATTTGACCGGGCAGTGAATTATATATTATTATATTCAAGAAATGAGATACTAAATTTGAGGATTTGAGGATTTAATATTTTGGAATTTTATTATTTTATTAAAGTCGATTTAAGGATTCGATTGTTGGAGTGAATAGTGAATAGTTACTATTCACTGCGAGAATCACGTAGAGTTTATTCGCTCTTTTTAGGAAATATTTTTGAATCGTTGCAAGAGGAACAAAAACAAGGATGAATAGTAACATTGATGAATAGTACTCCAAGGTGAATAGTAAAATTTTATAGTCTCCGATTGATCCTAAATTTCAGCGGAAGTTCAGAAATAATAAACGGTTACTAATCTTGTAGTCAGAAATCGCAAACGAAAATGAGAATCGAAAATCCGTTCGAAGGAGTAACCTTGGACATATTATAACTTAGGAAATAAAGAATAAGATATGTATTATAATAAAAAAAGGGAAAGAAAGGAAGTGGTGGGAGAAGTGTGTTAAAGAAGCTTGTAAGCTTAACCAAACTTGAGGGGCTAACTTGTATTTTGTTAAAAACAAAATATCTACCTTATCATCACACCTCCACCACACATTACACACACAAAAGTAGCAGCCCCCCACCCCCATTTTCTTGAAAAAAAAAACGAATGGAAGAAGAAGAAGAAGATGGGATGCTTGCTTGCTTGTTTCTCGTGTTCTACCACTCGAATCGAAGCCCTTTCCAAGCTCTTCGCATCTAGGGTAACATCTCTCTCACCCATGAACTCTAGATATCTCTTTTATTAAGTTAAAGAAGATGATGAATAGTGTTTTGTTGAGTTTTATGTTTATAATTGAAAGATGGAAGCATGAATGTATTGTTAAGGTCATGAGTAAGTGGATTATGTAGTTTGTTTAGTTGTTGGATGAGTTGTGGATGGATTTTAAATATGGTACCAACTGGTTTGGCTCGGTTTGAGATTGATAATGGACTTTAAGTGTTGTAATTGATATGTATGATGATTGGTGGTGAATTGGAATGAGATTTGAATCTCGGAAATGTTAAGTTTTAAGCCGACGTAATGCCCGATTTTCGGTAACGCTAAAAACTGCCTAGAATCCGAAAACCTAACTGCTTCTTTTGGTTCAGTGATGAACATGAGTGTGTAGATCTTTGTTTCTAGTTTACGTGAGCGCAAGAATCATGTCATTAGGATTTACGGTTTATGAGATATGACCATTTTAGTGAAAGTGGTTCAAGGAATGAGATTGCAGAAATGTACCAACTTTGTGGCTATGTTTGAGACCCTTAAAAGTTGTTTTAAAATATGAAATTTTGTATTGAAGTGCCAAGGTCAGTTACGAAAGTTTTTACGAAGGTTTCGAGTCCAAAAGATTATTTTTCGATTTTATAAAAATGTGTTCGCCGAGGTTGCGCAAGTGAAAACCACTAAGAACATGACTTAGAAACCAATGTTGTAAATGGTTAAGTATAACTTGTATTCGAGGATCGATTTCGGACTAAACCTACGACTTAAGTAATTGTCGATTAACATGGACTTAGTATGAGCCTATAACGAGCTATTAATGCCGTGGTTGTGTTTCGCTTACGTGTTTAAGCATTGAGTACAAGTGGATTATCCAGGGGATTAATCGTGCGCTTTCTTTGACTTTGTCTAGATTGTCCGACATCGTCGCGAACCCCTATCACTTCTCAAGCATCAGGCAAGTTTCTAAATCTATAGTTTGAAGTATTGACTATATAATACTGCTTTTGCCATGTATAAATTTGGACAGTTTTGCGATATATCTTATTTCTTGTTGGAATAGATTTGACCTTTGGATTATATAAAATTTTCGGAGTTAAGTAGTTATGAACCGGTTTACCTGGTAGCTCTAAATATAAGAGCATATTCATTGTTTTCGACTCTAAATCGGGAGTCGGTATTTTGAGATATGTAGATAGCCGTGGAAACCCGGAGGGATTCCATCGGAAGAATACTATGTATTTTGAGGATTGTTATTTGAGTATGATATCATTCGAGGAATGATATTTGATTACTATATCTTTCAAGGAATGTTATTTAAGTATTATCTCAGTCGAGAAATACTATTTGAATACTATTTCGGATATATATGCTAATGGAAGGCATAACTGTTTTCGAAAGTATATTGTGATACTTGCTTTATAATTTGATTATGGGCTTCTAAGCTAACTATGTGATATTAGCTAGAAGCCAGGTTTTTATAAATGTCCTAGGTAAAGGACGTATGATTTTATTCTTTAGACCGAAGTAGTTATATTTTCTGTATATGTTAAAGATTATTTTCCGATAAATATATCGGGTAACTGTTATTCGATGATTATTTAATTAATGAATATTATTTTGAATATTCATTTAATCCTTATTTATTTAATGAATATTATTTTGAATATTCATTTAATCCTTATTTATTTAATGAATATTATTTTGAATATTCATTTAATCCTTATTTATTTAATGAATATTATTTTGAATATTCATTTAATCCTTATTTATTTAATGAATATTATTTTTTAATATTCATTCAATCATTATGTACTTAATGAATATTATTTCCGAATATTCGTTTAAGGTTTACTTACTTAATAAATATTATTCGATTATTTATTAAATACTTTTAACACGTTTTAAAAATGAGAAATGTTATTTAAAGTTTATCCTCGACCTTCGATAATTACGAAGGATACTCTAAGCTGTATTATTAATTATTTTAAATCAAAAAGTGTTAGTCCTTGTGTATTGCAGAAGGGGGGGGATGAATGCAATACTGATAAAATTCAATCTAAATTTCAACAACTAAAATCAAGATTAAACGTTATCAGCAATATATGCAATCACGAACAGTATTCAGTAAGAACAAGATTCACAAAATAAATGTTTTATTTATTTTGCAAAGTGTTGCTACAACCTCAAGAAAGAATTCTCGAGCTTCGGGTTTTCTTCAAAGACACTTGTTTGTCTTCGTTACATTTCTAGAATGAATTGATAGTAGGTGTAAGACTAACCCTATCACTATCAGTCACGGGTTTGTGAAGCTGCTGTCACTGTCACGTGGCAGCTTCTTACAGATTGTCTTACCCATGTGACTTTCCTAAATTGCTAACATGTCAGATATACATTACAAAGAAAGCAACCTAGATTCATTCCATTTCCAGCTAAACCAATTCAGCAGATAAAGACTTGACCTTGCTCTTGAATTGATTCGCTTTTGTTTTGCAGTGCTTGAAGCTTCTGTCGTAGTCTTGCAGACTTGGTGCAGCTTAGGGATACTGCATCACGCCTGTTTCTTGAACATTTAAACTGTCACGGGATTTGACTAAGAAAGATACCTAGCACAAGGATCTTTATTGAGACAATTACTTTTGCCGCAAAGCTTGCTGTCATAGGAATGATCTTTTGGTGACAGTATGAGTTCCCCGCATAGAGTGCTGTCGAGGATCCCAAACTTGCTGTCGAGGGCAATAGTTGTTGTCGCGTAGTCTTCCGCCAATGTTGCTGTCAGAGTGAATATGCTGTCGTGACTTGCAACATTCTGTCTTCTTGTAATCTTACTGTCACAGCTTTAGGACAGTAACCTTTATTCATGTTGTCATCCAAAAAGCATTCTTTGAGGCTTGAACACATAAGTGAACTTCTTTCAAACAATACAACTAGAATAACATTACATACTGATTACAAGAACATACTTTGGCTATGACAGTATGTTCTACTTAATTTGAAAAATTAAGTACAATCAAAGTTAAGTTGTTTCAATGCTATCACCCATAAATCCCAACAATCTCCCCCAATTTGTTTTTATGGAAAATAACAACAAATTTACAATATGTGCTGACAACTTAACTAACAAGATCAGAATTTAAGAATTTTTACTTAGCTTGAGATTTCCTCTTCTGTCTTGCTACATCCTCTCTTTTGAGAGCTTCTGCCAAGCAGCTTCTTAGACTTTCTACAAGAGAAATTTCAGCAGCAGACACTGCATCATCCTCTACTTCATCAATGATCTTCTTTATGGAAGGGGATATGAGAGAACCAACATCCCTGAGATTCAGCCATTGCTCTATATCATATGGATAGGTTCTGAAATGAAGTTCTTCATTAATGAGCTTGAATCTACTTCCAGGATAAGCATTGAGAGACTTCCTTCTTTGCTTGTCCAGTTTTGAGTCTTCTCCTTTTCTCCCTTCCAATAACTTCTCTATCTCATCAGAACAAATCTGTTCCAAGGGATGAATTGAACCAGCTACCATATACTGTAAATCCTTCAGAGTGGATGTTTTAAGCTTATGCAAGCTGCAAACATAGATTTCTTCTTTTAGGAACTTGACTCTTAGGGGATTTTCCAGCATATATGATTGATAATTTGGAGCTTCACTTTCTGCCTTGTTAGAGGCCTTGTGTTTTTCCAGTAATTCAGCTTCCTTCTTATCAAGTTCTGACTGAGTTTGAGAATATTCAGAAGATTCAGGTTGTTTGCTTGGCTTGGGTTCCCCTTCCTTAGTTGGTTGGGTTTGCCCTTCTTCTGTGGGTAAGTCATCAAACTCATAGTACCAGTGGTATGGTATAGGAGAGGCTGGGAGATCAGTTAAAATATCAGCATCATCAAAATCTGCAAAGTTATAGCCAAATTTCTGATAGAATTCAGCATCCCTATCAGCCTGATATTTCAAAATATGTTCCATGACAGTCTCTGGAACATTATCATAGCTCTCCAGCAACTCTACCATTCTTTCCAGGTAGAAGAAGTCAATTCTCCTTTTATCTATGGTTGATGTCCTACCACTGATTGATGTGGACACCAGGTTGAAGTCCTTATCAACCTTGGTAGATCTTGATCCTTCCCACCACAGAATGTACTCAGTGGCCTCTTGATTTGCATCCAATTTAACCTCAACACTCTTGATTTCCCAAGATTGCATCTGTTGAACTTTAAGACTGTTGGAAGGAATTGATTGAATTGGCATCTTCAAATTTCTGCCTAATCCAGTGGCCTTTTCCTTTCCTGAGCACATGTGCTTTCCTGCAGGTTTCTGTCTAGTAAACCATGCTTTAGCTTTAGCTTTCAGTCTCATGGTCTTGACAGCAGCTTTGGCTTCATCCTTGACAGAACCTTCCTTGACAGCACCTTTGTCGACAGTATCTTCTTGGACAGCATCTTCTTTGACAGTTTCCTTGTCGACAGTACCTTTGGTGACATCATCTTTTTCAGCATTTATGCAGTCAATAGCACATCTAAGAATGCTTGCCTCCAAAGCTTCCAGTATTCTTGACTCCTCTTCATCTGTTGCACCAGCATCTTTCTTTTCCTGGCTAGGAGTTTCTTCATTGCCTTCATTATGAGATTGAATACCAGTATTCCCAGAATTACTTCCACCAGCATTTTCAGCATTTTCAGCATTTCCAGAAGCTTCACCACCTCCATCCTCACCATCTTCATCATCATCATCATCATCATGGGGAGGAATGTTATAGAAGCAACTTCCACCTTGATCATTTCTTTTGGCATTGGCTCTAGTGATTAGCTCCTTCATTCTAGCTCCCAGTGCCTTGTCTCTCAACACCAGCATTTTGTAGATTTCTTGAACAGCATGAACTCTTCCTGGATTGGCATTTGAACTGAGTATTCCATCTAGTACCTTCAGAATTGACTTGGTTTCCATTCTGGATGGGCTACCCAAATTCATGAAGCTGTTCCTTCTTGTGCCATCCTTAGTTTTGGATCTGTAGAAAACACTTGGTGGATTTGAGTAGACTTCAGGTAGCTTCTGTATGATCAGGTTCTGGATTTGCATATCCAATATTTCATTGAATGGTGTTTGAGTTGCCCTGATCTTTCCCTTCAAAGCACACAACACCTTTGCTGGCAGACTCTGCAATAGCTGCATTGTGATGAAATAAGATATGCCAGAAGTGAGATAAATACTTACAGCCCATCTTTTCTCATCATTCACCATTACACTGACACTAGTAATTTGTTCCTTTAACAGTTTTGTGGTGTTGGTTGGACGGTTGCTAGGAGCATTCATTGCTTCTTCCACCAAACTGCTAAACTTACTGTCATGGTTGTGTAATGTGCTCTCCCTGTAATCCACCATCAAGACATTGGCTTCCTCTTGATCAAATCCAGTGCCATTTGTCCATATAATTCCACCATGAATGGATTCAGGCAGTTTCCCTTTACCTTTCCCAAGTTTGTTTTGTTCCTCCATTTCTCTCCATTTCTTCTGTAGAGCAGTTTCTTGAGTTTCTTGAGTTGGCTCTCTAATCACCACAGGATGCAAGATTGGATGTCTAGATGCAGGTCTTCCTTGCAATGCATCTTGAGTTTCCTTTGACATTAACACCCTTTCTCCATCCATTTCCACTTCAACAGGCTTTTCAGCTTTATCCTGTGGTTTTGCACTTCTTGGTTTGACTTGCTCCCCCTTAGACATTGCTTTCCTTTTAGCTCCCCCTCTGGTCTCCACAGCTACAGGCTCCCCCTGAGTTCCACCTGATTCTTGAATAGGCAATGATTCTGATCTTGCTACCTTCTCCCCCTTAGTTGAGTTGGCAGCTACCAGGTCAGTAAGGAACTGAATAGAGAGTTGAGTAGCAGCAAAACCATCAACCACCAGTTGAGAGAGAGAGTCCAGTTTGGAGTCCAAAGTAGCACACTGTCCTTCAAGAGCTGCAATCCTGTTACCAAAAGTAGCAGAGGGGCCACCAGACCTTAACCTTCTTGGAGGGGAAGGAAAAGACAGGGGCTTGGAGGCTATGGGGGTTCTCACACTCTCAGGGTGTTTTTGAGTGATCTCATCACCCCTCACAGTTTGACTCTCAAGGCCTAGTGCCTGAATAGTGTGGGCTCCCTCAATATCTCTCTGGACATGCTCAAGTCCCTCTCCTTTTGCCAGCTCATTTGGCTGCCTCTCATTTTTATGCTCACCTCTCTTTTCTTTTATCTCTCTTTTCTTTTGCACACCCTCACTCAACCTAGATGCATGGGTATGAGCAGTACTAACATGCATGGAAGGAGAAGATTTAGAATGTACCTTTAGGAGTTTGGCAAGAGGTAGGTCATCATCAGAGGCATCCTCAACAAGTACAGCATCAAAATTAGGCTGGGAGGGCTGGACAGCATCTTGAGTAGGAATGGTACTGTCAGTTGGAGTCTGGACAGCAGGTTCTGGCATGGCAGCATCTTTGGGAGGTGGAGTGACAGTAGGTTCTGTAGTGACAGTATCTTTCTCTCCACCTTTGACAGTAGCTGTGTCCAGGACAGTAGCATCCCCAGTGTCTTTGACAACAACAGAGGCTGTGACAGCATCTTCCTGAAGGTAAGATGCTCCTTGGAGATCAGACAAAGTGTTGGTTGTTTCATTTTCTGACAAAATACCACTTTGCCCTAGCTCAGTGTTTGGAGGAGTGGTGTCCATCTCACTTTGAGAAATGGGTTCTTGTGGACCACTAGATGGGGGCTCATCCATGATTGGAGATGGATGATCAAAACCTGAAGGGTTGGGACTGTCCCCTTCTCTAGGTTGTGGAGAAGAAACAAAAGAATGTGTAGGGAAGGAAGAAGGTGAAAGTGTAGTAGAGAGTGGGGGCTGATTCACAGATGAAACATGTGAACCATCAATAGGAGTAGAGAAATCCTCACTATGTGTTTCTTCAAGTGGGGGTATCTCAGGTTGGGAACCATGAGTTTGTGTAGACTCTGTACAGGGTGCCTTGGGAGACAGGCCAATTTCAATAGATGTCCCTTGTTGAGAAGGCACATCTAGGGAGGAGTTTATTTCCCTGGTTTCCTCTACAGTCTTTTGGGAGACTGCAGGGTGGCTGACAGTGGTTTTGGTCCTCCTAGCTCTCTTCTTCTTAGGCTCAGGGGGAACCACTGTGGGTTCTGTTTGACTACCTTCCTTATTTGCTGCACTAGGTGCAGTGTCTCCCTCTTGACTAACAGAGCTACCACCAACATCAGCATCTAAGGATCTTTTTCTGGATTCTTGCAAGGCTTCTCTTTGGGCTTTGGGAAGTCTAGAGGGCCTAGGCTGAGTGTATGGTGTTGAATGGGGGTTAACTGAATTTGGGTCTAATTCAGTTTCATTCTCAAGAGAAAAAGAATCATAACCAGTAGGTAATGGATAATCAAGGTTGGACACTTGATCAACCATGTGCTGAGTGAAGCAAAGTGGAATATGTGCATTTAGATCCTGTGAAGATAACAGTGTGTGCGTGTTCTTTTTCAAAACTGAGCAAGCCTATAAACGAGGAGCAGCATCATTAAAATCACAGAATGAATTAATGCACATCATAAGAAAGCGAGGGTAGTGTGATACCTTCTTACCTATGGCAGCTTTGAGTTGTGCCATGAGGAGAGCTCCAACATTCACCTTGTATCCATGGACAAGAGAATGTGTCAGTTTCTTGATGTAGGAGGGTATCCCATTCCAGCCTGTGGACTTGGTAGAGAACACCTTGACCATTGCATCAAATATAATGCTCCACTCCTTCCTTAGATACTTCCTGTCCATTTCACCAGACGGGTACCACTTGGTTGTTCCCTCTTCGAGAATAGGGCCTGCATACCCAATCTTCAAGAAGAGCTTCTTCAGAGTGTCATCATTAGCAAGTGGAGCAAAGTTTTGGCCTTCTTCCAGTGTAATTCCAAGAGCAGTATTGATGACCTCAGCTGTGAGAATGTATTGTTGCCCATTAATCTTGAATTGAATAGCTGGGTTTTCACCCACAGTTAGAGCAACAGCAGTTCGCCAAAATTCCTCAAGTTTGTCTAGGTCGAGATGTGGAGTTGAGGTAATGGCTGAACGAAGATAGGACTTGTTCAAGAAAAACACCAGTCCTTTGAAACCTTCACCAACATCATTTGGGGAAAAGATGCCAGCAAAGTTTGTTTGAGAGAGAGACTGTTTGGGGGCCATGGAGATTTCAAGAAAAGAAGAAAGTGAGAAAGTAGCTTTTTGCTTGAAGAAAAGTATTTTGCCTTGAGTTTTGTGAGAGTGATATGTCTGAGTAACTGGAGAATAAATATGGGTATCTCAAACGTTTGCTCAAAAAGTGGAGTTAAAGGACGTGTCTTAACCCACTCTCTTAACACGTGAGTTACTGCCCGTTATTCACTGTCAATCGTGGGGTGAATATCCAATTACAACGGTCCACTATTGTTGACAGTAACCTGTGCGCTAGAAACAATCTGTCAGTAAGAAGTGGTGGTGACAGTAGGTTTCGCGCGACAGCAACTATTGCGCAAAAACTTGCTGTCACCGTTAAGCATTTGAGTGACAGTATCCTTTAAAGGTCGTGACAGAAAGTCTTTCCCTGCTGTCAAGAAGGTTGCTGTCAAGAGACACAGGACAGTATCCTTCTTTGTGATAGTAATTTAAATGGGAAATTGTTTCTGTCATGAACTAATTAGGATGCGTTGCTCATATACTTAACCTAAAATTAACAGAATATGAATTTAGCAATGTAATCTTTCAAACACAGATATTAAACAAGTTACACAGACAAGTCATAAACTCAGTAACCACATAAACAGGAACTTTTATTATTATTAATAAAATCATTAATATTGAACATTGAGTACATCATTCTATGATTTTATCAACTAGTTCTAAGACTTCTTCCTTAATCTCTTCTTCAGAGCGGCCTTCTTTTTCAAGAAGTGCCTGAAGCTCCTTCTCTTCTTCCATAGCCTTGGCCTCCTTTTCCTTAGCCTTGGCCTCCTTTTCCTCGTCTATCTCATCCATGGCGACCAACAACATTTCAAAGAGCTCATCGATCTCTTCATTGTCGGGTTCACTATCACACTTCTTTAGACCAACTTCGATTCCTACTTTGTTTTCCATTATTTACTTTAAAACTGAGAGCAGACTGGTGAAACCTAAGGTTAATTTATAGGCAAAACCGTCTAAGGATTAAAGTCTAATGGTCAACAGTTAGAGTACCCATACAACTACCACAAAAGTAATTAATGGTCGTATCCTCCTTTAATCCTACAGATTAATGCAAAAGAGTGTGAAAGTCCAATGGAACATATTTTTAACTCTCAAACTTAATGGATAACCACATTAAAGTCATACACGGTTTAAAAGTATGAGACTGGCACAAAATACTGACATGAAAAGTCAAATCAACACATGCTGTCACATAACAGACATAAACCAAGTAGACAGTAACTTCTTTTGACAGCAGGTTTGAAGTTGCTGTCATGAGCTTCAATAAGAATTGAAAATTTAGAAACCTTAGTAAATTAACATACCAGATTCAGCATTCCCAATTCACTTACCAACCTGTTGAAGGTTGCTTCATCCAATGGCTTAGTGAAGATGTCAGCAAGTTGCTTGTCAGTTGGGACATAAATCAGCTTCACAGTTCCTTGTTCAACATGCTCTCTGATAAAGTGATGTCTTATATCAATGTGCTTTGTCCTAGAGTGTTGAACTGGATTGTCTGAGATGGCTATGGCACTAGTGTTGTCACAGTAAATTGGAATTTCTCTTAACACTAGACCATAATCTAGAAGTTGACTTTTCATCCATAGAATTTGTGCACAGCAACTGCCTGCAGCAATGTACTCAGCTTCTGCAGTTGAGGTAGAAACTGAATGCTGCTTCTTGCTAAACCATGAGACCAATCTTCCACCAAGAAATTGACAGCTACCAGTAGTACTCTTTCTGTCAATCTTGCATCCAGCATAGTCTGAGTCTGAGTAACCAATTAGATCAAATCCAGTATTCTTAGGATACCAAAGGCCTAGGTTAGGAGTGCCTTTTAAGTATCTAAATATTCTCTTGATGGCTACCAAGTGTGACTCCTTTGGATCACTTTGAAACCTTGCACAGAGACATGTAGCAAACATGATGTCAGGTCTGCTAGCAGTTAGGTATAGGAGAGATCCTACCATGCCTCTATAGGTGCTTGAGTCAACTTTCTTTCCTTTAGGGTCAAGATCCAGACTAGTTGCTGTGGACATTGGTGTCTTTGCAGGAGATGAATCTTCCAAGTTGAACTTTTTGAGAAGTTCCTTGATATACTTAGCTTGACTTATGAAGATTCCATCAGTTTGTTGAAGAATTTGTAACCCCAGAAAGAATGACGATTCTCCCATCATGCTCATCTCATATTTGTTGCTCATGAGATGGGAAAACTTCTCACACAGCTTCTCATTTGTAGAACCAAAAATGATGTCATCCACATAGATTTGTACCAGAATGATGTCCTTGCCATGATGCTTGTAGAAAAGTGTCTTGTCCACAACTCCTCTGGTAAACTGGTTTTCCAGAAGAAAGGTGGAAAGTGTGTCATACCATGCCCTGGGTGCTTGCTTTAGTCCATACAAAGCTTTGAAGAGTTTGTACACAAAATTATGCATTTCAGCATCCTCAAACCCTGGTGGCTGTTCCACATACACTTCTTCTTCCAGCTCTCCATTTAGAAAGGCACTTTTGACATCCATCTGAAATACTTTGAAGTTGCAGTGTGCAGCATAAGCTAGAAAGATTCTTATAGCTTCAAGTCTTGCAACAGGAGCAAATGTCTCATCATAATCTATTCCCTCCTGTTGACAGTAACCTTTAGCCACTAGCCTTGCTTTGTTCCTTGTCACCAATCCATTTTCATCAAGTTTGTTTCTGAAAACCCACTTGGTCTCAATAACTGACTTTCCCTTAGGTCTTGGAACCAATTTCCATACATTGTTTCTTTCAAACTGATTTAGCTCTTCTTGCATGGCTATCACCCAGTCAGAATCCAACAATGCTTCATCAATTGTCTTGGGTTCCATTTGTGACAGGAAGCATGAAAACATGCTGTCAGCAGAGACTTTGTTCCTTGTCCTCACTCCAGAATTAGGATCACCAATGATAAGGTCATTTGTGTGATCCTTGTTCCACCTGGTGATTCTGGGCAAGCTACTTGATTGAACAGGAACATTTGCTTCAGCTTGTTGAGTTGAATGCTCATCAATTCCATTATCTCCACCATGTTCTTCATTGTCTCCAGAGTCATCACTGTTCTGAATGTTAGATGTTATGGTGTGTGATTGAGCTGGAGTTTGATTGACAGTAGTGGTGTTGACAGCATCTTTGTCAACTTCAACAATTTGAGTGAAGCTAGGTTCTTCATCTACAATCTCCTCAGCTTCCAGGTATCCTTGATTCTCAAATCTGAATGTCTGCATCTTTCCTTCTTCATGCAGTCCTGGAAACTTGGTTTCATCAAATGTGACATTAACACTTTCTTCAATAATCCTGTGTTCCATAACATAAACTCTGTAGGCAGTCCTTTCTGTGCTGTAACCCATGAATAGTCCTTCAAAAGCCTTGGTGTCAAATTTTCCTTTCTTCTCATGATTGTCCTTCATCATAAAGCATTTGCTTCCAAACACATGAAAATATTTGACAGTAGGTTTCTTTCCAGTTAGCAGACAGTAAGGTGTGCTTGCATGAGTTTTGTTAATCATGGTTCTGTTTTGAGTATAGCAGGCTGTGTTGATAGCTTCAGCCCAGAAATATGTTGGCAACTTAGCATCATGCAACATAGTTCTAGCTGCTTCAATGAGAGTCCTATTCTTTCTTTCTACAACTCCATTCTGCTGTGGAGTTCTTGCAGCAGAGAATTGTTGTACAATTCCTTCATCTTTACAGAAATTTCCAAGTGTGGCATTTCTGAATTCTGTACCATTGTCACTCCTCAAGATTTGAACTTTTGAGTTTGGGGTTCTATCAAGAACTCTGACTTGATCAATAATCACTTGAGCAGCTTCATCTTTGGATTCAAAAAATTTCACCCAAGTGTACCTTGAGTAATCATCCACCATTACTAAGGCATACCTCTTTCTGGCCATAGATGGTACATTGACTGGTCCAAAGAGATCCATGTGAATTAACTTGAGTGCTTCTGTGTTGGTGTTTACTTGCTTGGACTTGTGCACAGCTCTTCTCAGTTTGCCCATTTGACAATCTTCACACAGTCCTTCTTGACAGAATTCCTGTTGGGGCAAACCTCTCACTAACTCCTTCTTCATCAGAATATTCATTGTCTTGAAGTTGAGATGTGAGAGCTTCCTGTGCCAAAGCATACTGTCACCAACAGTAGCTTTACTGTAAAAACAGTAAACTTTATCCTTCTTTGTTGAGCTTAGATCAGCAACAAACAGGCTTCCTTTTCTAACCCCTTTTAGAGAGAGGCTTCCATCCTTCTTGTGATAGATGTTGCACACCATCATGTCAAAGTCAACCTTAAATCCTCTGTCACTGAATTGGCTGACACTGAGTAGGTTGTGCTTCAATCCATCCACAAGAGCAATATCTTCAATGACAACATTTCCAATTTCCAGACAGTCATATCCCACTGTGTAACCCTTGCTGTTGTCTCCAAAGGTTATGATTGGGCTAGCTTTCTCTACATAATGTGATAGCAGGGCTTTATCACCTGTCATGTGTCTTGAGCAACCACTGTCAATAATCCACATGACCTGATTTTTCTTCTTACCCTGCAAAACAGAATGTTTCTAAGTTGCATATGGTACCCAATCTTTGTTGGGTCCTGCAGTTTCAGTGTTTCCTGAGTTTCTTTCAGTCACAACATCACAAGCATTATCAAAGACTTCCTGTTTGACTTCTCTTTTCACCCACTTAGGTTTAGAATTGGACTTGGTCCTTTTCTTAGTGGATGAAGCCTTTTTGCTGTTGCCAGCAGGCTCAGAAGTCTCAACAGTGTTTAGGTATGAGCATTTTTCAGTAGAGAGAACAGGTAAGTTAAAGCATGTACTCATGGCAGTGATTTTGCATGGCATACAATCAATGTTATTACAGACACTCATAGTTCTATGCATAAGGGGGGTTCTGTGTAAGTTACCATTGAGTTCAGTAGCATTGATCTTATCCTCAATTGGTTTCTTACAAACATGTGTTAAATGATGAGTAGATCCACAGTTATTGCACAGTTTCCTAGAAGCACCTCCAACATTAGTGTATCCATTTCCTTTATTGACACCTACCTTACCATTCCTGTTTTTAGACTTGGGAGTTACTGGATTGACAGTATGTTCAGAAGTTGCTGTCGAACTTTCCTTGACAGTATCTTTTATTCCTACTGTCTTGACAGAAGGTTTGAAAGTTGCTGTCTTGGAACCATTCTTGACAGTATCTTTGAAAGATTCTGTCTTGCCAACTGTGACAGCATCTTTTGAACTTACTGTCTGATTGCTTGGTAAGTTTACTGTCTTGGGGATTGTGACAGTATCCTTTCCATCCTTGAATGTGCTGTCAACACCTTCATCCTCATCAAGAATTTCTTGTTTGATGAGCATGGCTTCTTCATCAAACTCAATTTCAGCAACTTTGAAAATAGGAGTTTTAACTTTCTTGAGAATGGTGGGTTTGACAGCAGCATTTCCAGGACAATCTTGAATCACAGTTTCCTTTCCAGGTCTTCTACCATAAGAAAAACCTATACCAACAGACTGATTTTCTGTATGCTTATCATTGTAATCCTGAACTATCTTTGATGAGTTTCTATAGGCCTTAATCTTAAATTCATTTTCAGCAATCTCATTCCTCAGGAATTCCTCAACCTCCTTAGCATATTTTAATTCATTTTTAAGTTTAGCATTCTCTTGAGCTAAAGAGCCTAGTGAACTGGTTTTGAGAACAAGAGAATCATTTTCAGACTGAAGTGTTTCATTTAGCTTACTTAGTCTAGAGATTTCCTCATTAGCAGCAGACAAGCTAGTATAGACATTGAACATTTCAGCACTTAAGTCTTTAATGGTTTTCTTATACTCATCAGTAGACATATCAAGTAAGACAAGTGAAGGTACCTGACTTGAAGGTGTTGATGCTACCTCATCAGTGCTAGCAATGAGAGCTAGGTTGACATATTCTTCCTCTTCTTCATCATCAGAATCATCCCAACACTTTCCTTCAGCCACATAGGCTCTACCTTGATTTTTCTTGGAGTATCCACCAGTTCCTTTCTCATATCTTTGAACTTGTTTGGGTCTTTTGCATTCAGTAGCAAAATGACCAGGTTCTCCACAGTTGTAACATTTGAACTTTGATCTATCCACAAATCCAGTTTTGTATCCTCCTTTGGTTGAACTTCCCACAGCAGCCTTTGATGAGCTTCCTTTGCTGAACTTGGATGCTTGGCCTTGAGGCTTGTATGACCTATCCTTCTTGAACCTAAAGTTCTTGAACTTTTTGGCCATGTAAGCCATAGTAGGGTTGTCCATGCTTTCCAGTTCCTCCATTGTGTAGAAGTCTTCATCTTCCACATCTTTGAGCTGTAGTACCACTTTCTCATCATCTTCAACCACCTCTTCTATCTTCAAGGTCTGTGTTGGGGTTGATGGTGTGATCTGTAGTACTTCACTTGGCTGTGTGATCCTTGGCACATGTGCTACTAGGGCACTTGACATATTAGCCATCTTGTTCCTTGTTCCACTTTGTATGGCTCTCTTTTGAAAGAGTTCGAGTTCATAAGATTTCATAATACCATAAAGTGTCTCAAAGGTTATATTGTTGAGATCTCTTCCTTCTCGTATGGCTGTTGTCTTGTGTTCAAGGTGATCAGGCAGTGTGAGCAGGAACTTGACATTTAATTCTTTTATGTCATAGTACTTGCCATGTATCTGTAATTCAGTTAAGAGCTTACTGAACCTTTCAAACATGGAGGTTAAGTCTTCACCAGGCTTGGCCATGAATGCCTCATATTGAGATATTAGAATTTGCCTTTGGTTGCCCTTAACCTCTTCACTTCCTTCACAGAGTAAGGCTAACCTGATCCACATCTCCTTGGCTGATGTGCAGCTTATCACACTTCCACACATGGCTTTATCCAGCGTGAGAGAATCGAGCAAGATAAGTTGCAAATGATCATCTAGCACCATTTTCTCTTTTTCAGGTTCCAAGATTTCTGAGGGATCTTTGGGAACACAATGTGCAGGGATAATCTCACCATTCACTGTAGTGGCTTCAATTTCCTTTCTTGGTATGAAAGGACCATTCTCGAGTATACCTGGGTATAGTGGATTTGCAGCTTTGATAAACAACAAGATTTTTCTTTTCCAAATGCTGTAGTTCTCTTTATCAAATGCTGGGATCTTGATACTGTTTGATTTCTGCATTTTCTTCGGGATCTCAGATATGTATGTTAATCTGAAAGCTCTGATACCAGTTGTTAGTCCTTGTGTATTGCAGAAGGGGGGGGGATGAATGCAATACTGATAAAATTCAATCTAAATTTCAACAACTAAAATCAAGATTAAACGTTATCAGCAATATATGCAATCACGAACAGTATTCAGTAAGAACAAGATTCACAAAATAAATGTTTTATTTATTTTGCAAAGTGTTGCTACAACCTCAAGAAAGAATTCTCGAGCTTCGGGTTTTCTTCAAAGACACTTGCTTGTCTTCGTTACATTTCTAGAATGAATTGATAGTAGGTGTAAGACTAACCCTATCACTATCAGTCACGGGTTTGTGAAGCTGCTGTCACTGTCAAGTGGCAGCTTCTTACAGATTGTCTTACCCATGTGACTTTCCTAAATTGCTAACATGTCAGATATACATTACAAAGAAAGCAACCTAGATTCATTCCATTTCCAGCTAAACCAATTCAGCAGATAAAGACTTGACCTTGCTCTTGAATTGATTCGCTTTTGTTTTGCAGTGCTTGAAGCTTCTGTCGTAGTCTTGCAGACTTGGTGCAGCTTAGGGATACTGCATCACGCCTGTTTCTTGAACATTTAAACTGTCACGGGATTTGACTGAGAAAGATACCCAACACAAGGATCTTTATTGAGACAGTTACTTTTGCGGCAAAGCTTGCTGTCACAGGAATGATCTTTTGGTGACAGTATGAGTTCCCCGCATAGAGTGCTGTCGAGGATCCCAAACTTGCTGTCGAGGGCAATAGTTGCTGTCGCGTAGTCTTCCGCCAATGTTGCTGTCAGAGTGAATATGCTGTCGTGACTTGCAACATTCTGTCTTCTTGTAATCTTACTGTCACAGCTTTAGGACAGTAACCTTTATTCATGTTGTCATCCAAAAAGCATTCTTTGAGGCTTGAACACATAAGTGAACTTCTTTCAAACAATACAACTAGAATAACATTACATACTGATTACAAGAACATACTTTGGCTATGACAGTATGTTCTACTTAATTTGAAAAATTAAGTACAATCAAAGTTAAGTTGTTTCAATGCTATCACCCATAAATCCCAACAAAAAGAGGTTCCCAAAACACTGTTTTCCATTTAAATCTGTCTTTTAAGAGGATTTAAATGCTCGCTCAACTATCAAAAATATGGGAAACCTGATTTAAGTGACTGCTACTCATTTTAAACTCTCAACTCAAAACTGTCAGAGGACAGATATTTTCTCGGAGCAATTTAATTGTTGCAAGTCAAATGTTGTATTACCACCTCAACAATCGAGGGGTAAATTGATGGAACAAGTCGATATCCATTAACAAGCATCGCTTGGGAAATATTGGAGAATCTTCCTTTCCAACCTAGATATAACTACTTAGCGGAGTCGTATCAACAAGTATTACACTTGGGGAAAGGAGGACGATCTTTACGTTTCAGAGTCATGGATTTCATCCGAACTAGGAGTGGTGTAAGTGGTCCAGTTGCACCGACCCATCCATATTATTGTCCCAAATGGGCCGGGAGATCCGGGAAGGCAGTAGACAATGTCAGGCTGTCGTGATTCTTCCATCTACATGTAGAAAACATATTTTGTTGTACGACCTGCTACTGATCATAGTAAGGTTGGGACAACGGGCGCGGTAGCAACTCCGGTATTAGTTCATCATCCATTTTGGATAATTCTGCAACATGTATTGAAAGGGACTACGGATGACATCCTTGGTACAGGTTTACCGATCATGTTGGCAGGGGGTTCTGCAACATGTATTGAAAGGTACCAAGGATGGCACTGTGGTACAGGTTTACCGATCATGTTGGCAGGGGGTTGAAAAGTGTTCAAAAATGAAGTTACAATAAATCCTTGCAACTTCATCTTTTATTTTATGAGTTATGACTCTGATAAAACCTCTCAGATTATATATGCATAAGTGGATTTTGGGTTACGGAACATTATATGAAATTTTTCTCGTAACTTCATCTTTTATATCATATGACTCTGTGGATACCTTACATAACATGAGTTATGGTAAGGGAGTTGTTTATACTGAATCACCTTATAACTTCATCTTTTAAGTTATATGTTGATATTCTACTTACATAACAGATATTTTTCGGAAAGGTTATATTGGGTTACTTTGAAACCTCATCTTTTATATTATACCAGAACTTTGTTCATAATATAGCAAAAGTTCGCAGAAATATTATGAAAATGATATTTGAAATACAATAATGGTACTGTTTTTGGAATACATTCCGATAAGGAAATAATTCCAGCATCGAGATATTTTGACAAATTATTGTCTTATACCCGCTTTATTCTAGGTTGAGTTAAAGGCAGGATTATGCCATACTTTTATTACCTTGTTGAGCTATCGCTCACTCTTACTATTGTTTTATAAAAATTATATAGCAGCGAAGTAGGATACCAAGGATTCGGCTTACATCCCTCAGGCGAGTGGTAAGCGCAAGGCAGTCTCATGAGCAGTTTCTAGCAGTGATCCTGGAAGTAGTGTGAACCAGTCAGATCAAGCTGGAGCTTTTGGTATTCATCTTATGTATAGATATGAATGGTATGAGAGGGTGGTGAGTATTACAAGGCTAGGTTGGTAATGTACCATTACTTAGAAGTTGTATCAGTAGCAAATTCAAAAGACATTTGGGTAGTGTAATAAAGATTATTTATTCCGCAATGGTTGTATTTGTGTCGTTTCTGAGACTCTAACCTGTGTGTGTGCGTGAGAGATATATTCATTGTGGGGGTCATAACCAGATGAATTGTGTCTATTGTGAGTAAAGCAGGCAAGGCAAGAAGTAAGTGGATCGTGACTACTCTAAATCCCTGACCCCGGATTTGGGGCTGTTACAGAAATGGTATCAGAGAGTTAGGTTACAGTCCTCAGAAATGATAGGAGATCGAGTCTTACAATACCCTTAATAATGATAAGAACATCTAGAGCTCGGATTGAGTTCGTAGTCGAGTTAAAGGACATGACCCTGACTGTTTAAGATGAAGCCCGAGAGGGGACTTCTTCTGGGAAACCGTACTTAGGACTTCATGGTTAGTCACCTCGATTCGTATGAGTTATAGATTGATGGGATTCTGAGATGCCAGACCCCGAGGCCTTCGAGTAGGCAATTGATGATGTGTTCCATGAAATGGACGGATACCCAATAAAGGAGATCCAATGGAGGATCTGGAGGAAGACCCCATGGTGGGTCAAGGAAAGAATCTTGTAGAGAACGTGTTGATTGATAAAGATGTGGTATGTTACTTGAGGTCGTACAATAGGACCGGACGAACCTTCAGAGGTCAAATAAGTGCTGATACGAGAGTTTAGAATCGTTATGCTCCAACAAGAGATATGACGAAGAAATGGGGTAGAGTCTCCAGAGCAGAAGAGGTAGAGGCAGAATAGCCAATACCGGTGGAATGATTCGATTTGAACGAGACCCGTTACTCGTAGTCTGTTGCAGTGCCTAGGGAGGCAGCATACGTAAGAACGAAGACGTTCAAACTTCATCTATGATTAAGGGTACTTAGTGACCTTAACTAGTAGAGGCATTACCTTATTTATGGGGTTTAACTCCCCACGATCAGCGATTCCACCAAGGAAGGTGTTTACTACGGTACTGAGGCATTTAATTACCTCGAGCAAGATTTTTGTATGTACGTACTACGTAAGGTGTCGTTGTAACACGAGTGCGCCAAAACGAAATATATTTGAAGAATCAAGACGGACTAAGAAAGTCTGGGAAAGACTTAAATAAAAAGGCTGTTATGCCACAAGTGTTAAGCTTATGTAGCATCCGGGATTGATACAAGAAAGGAAATGTTTGGTATGAAAACGGTTATAATAGTAATTGAGTTTAAGCCTGTAGATTCTAACGATCTTCCGGAGTACCGCCCAGTTGACATATGGAATTCGTCGTTGCTATGGGCGACACCGGTATCGAAGTCCTCTTACGATAGGACGCTTGCTAGAGATGCTTGCTCCGAGTCGAATAGAACTCCCTGCGATTGCAAATGTTGATGGTTGAATTCTTAACGACTATTATAAGTCGGAAATGACGTAAGTATCGAACACCTTAGGGTGCGTGGAAAAGAAAAGCTTTGGAATTGAACAATTATCCATTAGAGGAGCCGACATAAAAGGCATCCGTAGAGACCTTGGTAGTACCCTCCCCATTTTCAAATTATGTGGGGTACTTCCCCAATCTATGATCTATCTTGACCTCTCTCCAAGAAAGAATTCTGATAAAGGGTATATTCCCTCTTCGAAGTTATTTTATAACACTTTTGTTAAATCATATTTAATTTCAATTGTGTTAGAGGCTGTCACGATGCCTACTTTCAGGTTTTCGAAGCCCTGTCAAATGATGTTATTCAAGCTTCCACTTTTCTTCAAATAATGAATAACCCTATGATGATACCTCACCATTTGCTTGTTAAATACCGGTATCTTTTTGGTTATTCTTTTCTTTGGAAACCGTACCTTTGGAATCTGTTCAATTTTAATCCAAGGTGTTCCTTTGAGAAATATTGTCGAAATGCGATAATCATTAAATTGATCTCGAATTGCTTTCATACTTTTCAACTTCCACTGAGACGAACAACCCTATACTTATAAGGGCTACAAGGACTATCTGTCTATGTGATAGAAGTCTGATGGGACGCCATCACTTGTGAGTTGTGAAATACAAGAAGGCTAATTACCTTTAGTAATGTCTCAATCGAGGCACACAATGTTAAGTTCTTATGATCATGTTGATCTCTCGGTAAATTCTCTTACCTCCAATAAGGTTACCTTAAAACTCATAACCTTATGATCACCAGTGTGTGACGTTTTCCTTGATATGGGAGCTATCTTTTCAAGGCCCCATAATTTTTGTTATCCTCATTGAATTCCAAGGGGAGGCCAACCAGGTCAAATAAGTCAAAATTCGCTGATAGGAATTAGATTCGCAACGAAATCGCCTATGACAGGAGCGAATCCCTAAGACGAATAGAATATTAGTGACATATCAATGAAATTGGTTTATTCTCCCAAGGATATTATGATAATGGAAAAGGGGGTCAATCGATATATGTGAAAGGAATAGCGATGTGCCGTGAACTCCAGTGACAACGATGTTAGATAGATGCCCTATAGTGGAATTGCGATTTTGGAGGAGTTGTTTACGAATGGACACTGCCTCTGGGTTAGCAAGATAAGTACTGACGATGGAGTCAGAGGGAGCTGATATTGTGACTTGGGAGAGGTGCAGCGTGTTGTTTTTAGAGAAATAATTTCCGGAAATATATGGAGACCCGGATGAAAATAAAAGTTAAAGAGTTAAAACAAGAAACCATGACTGTGACTGAGTATGAGGCCAAGTTTTCCGAATTATCAAGGTTTGTTACGGAGTTTGTGAACACAGAAGAAAAGAAATCCAGTAGGTTTCAACCAGGGCTACCTCCAACAAGCAGCCCACTGTCAGGACCTTTAAATAGCAGGTACCCTTCTATACTATTTAGACAGAGCTAATGTATCGTTGTATATCAAGAAGTTGCATGACAATTAAACCTTAAGGCCGAGCCGCTAAGGGAATAATTACAAGTAGAAATAGTCAATCGAGGGATTTTCCCATAAGACTGGTACATCCAGGTTGTGAACTAGAAATATGAGGTCGACACTTTTGATAGACCTGATTCCTTTCAAGTCGGGAGAAGTTGATATTATAATAAGGATGAGTTGGTTGACACCCAATGGAGCCCAGACTGATTGTAAGGGAGAGAGAGTAATAAATAAAGGATGGAGACAGATTCAGAGATTCTTGAATATAGTTCATACTAAGAAACTATTACGCCAGAGATACGAGGCTTAATTAGCTCTTATGGTTGATGCCAAGAAAAGAGACACCAAGTATAAAGGAAACTACAGTGGTTTTGGGAGGCTGTACAAGATCCTAATGCGCTACCAAATATCGATTGGGATGACATGAGAATGAATAACGAGTATTCAGGTTATAGTGTCGCATCTCCTGTTAGCCTTAGTGGGAATGAAAGAGTTAGCGACTCAGTTACAAGAATTGTTGGGCAAGAATATGATAAGACCCAGTGTACCACCGTGGAGAGCCCGGTGTTGTTGTAAGAGAGAAAGATGTTAGCACAAGATTATTCATCGAACCTCGAGAGTTGTATGAATTCGACATGGAGAATAGGTACCCTTGTAAATGATTGTTTGATCAGTGGAAGAACGCTGTGTATTTCCAAATTTATTTAAGAACTGGATATCACCAGTTGGAAGTTAAATCCGAGGATATACCCAAGACTGCGATTCATACTAGGAATAGACGCTTCGAGTTTTCAGCGAGGTTATTTTGGGTGACTAATGCACCCACAAATTTTTATGGAATGTAATGAATTGGCTTTGAGTTACCCGTGATAGTAGATAACATGAGATGGAGAAATGGCTAGAATTGACCTAGGATTATGACTGTGAGATACACTACCATTCGGGGAAGGCCAATGTGGTGGCCGATAGATTCCGAATGATCGGGAATTAAAGGACGAGATTTTACACAAAACCCAAGTTAGTCCAACAAACTAGAAAGACAAAAGATTTAACCAACAAGCGGCTAGTGACAGCCAAGACAGACAGAGAAAGTATGCGGACTAAGCCCGCGAGTATAGAGATAGTACTGCTATTGATAAGCTAAATGGCATGTTGATGAATGACAAGCAAGTTTATGTTGGTGTATTTTCTGTACAAACAAGATAGAGAATATGAGGTTAGAGATTCGTGATGCCAAAAGATATCCTCGTGGAAGGAATTAATGAGATTTGGAAAGAAAGGGAAGTTGAGCCCGAGATTCATTGGGCCATCTGAGATTTTAAAACGCGTCAGGAAGGTGGCCTACGAGCCAGCCTTACCCCCCCAAACTTGTAGAATGGTCATAACGGGGTTCATGTGTCAATGCTACGTCAGTATACTATAGATGCCCGGCATATGTTAGAGTACGAGCAGGTAGATATACAACCTGGTCTGACTTACAAAGAACAACCTGTGGAAATCACGGATAGAAAAGAGCACGTGCTAAGAGACAAGGTTGTCAAGCTAGTGAGAGGTTTGTGAAAAATCAAGAAGTGGAAGAATCCACTTGGGAGTTAGAAAGTGCAATGGGAGAGAAGTACCCCCCAGTTATTCCTAAGCTGATTCCGGGACGGAATCCTTTTAAGGAGGGGAGACTGTAATAACCCGAATTTTTGGTAAAATTAAAACTTTTCTTATTATGATTAAGTGCATAAGTGAATAGTGAATTTGGTGGATGAATAGTCATTTTGAGGGTTAAGAAAATTTTTCATGCCACCTATGTACGAGACGTAGTGTGGATATTCCGAAGTCATATTAGTGATCTACGGAGTAAAGAAGTGAATGCAAAGACGATCGGAATTCAGAAATTCCAAATTTTATTTTGGTGTAGAATTTGACCGGGCAGTGAATTATATATTATTATATTCAAGAAATGAGATATTAAATTTGAGGATTTGAGTATTTAATATTTTGGAATTTTATTATTTTATTAAAGTCGATTTAAGGATTCGATTGTTGGAGTGAATAGTGAATAGTTACTATTCACTGCGAGAATCGCGTAGAGTTTATTCGCTCTTTTTAGGAAATATTTTCGAATCGTTGCAAGAGGAACAAAAACAAGGATGAATAGTAACATTGATGAATAGTACTCCAAGGTGAATAGAAAAATTTTATAGTCTCCGATTGATCCTATATTTCAGCGGAAGTTCAGGAATAATAAACGGTTACTAATCGTGTAGTCAGAAATCGCAAACGAAAACGAGAATCGAAAATCCGTTCGAAGGAGCAACCTTGGACATATTATAACTTAGGAAATAAAGAATAAGATATGTATTATAATAAAAAAAGGGAAAGAAAGGAAGTGGTGGGAGAAGTGTGTTAAAGAAGCTTGTAAGCTTAACCAAACTTGAGGGGCTAACTTGCATTTTGTTAAAAACAAAATATCTACCTTATCATCACACCTCCACCACACATTACACACACAAAATTAGCAGCCCCCACCCCCATTTTGTTGGAAAAAAAACGAATGGAAGAAGAAGAAGAAGATGGGATGCTTGCTTGCTTGTTTCTCGTGTTCTACCACTCGAATCGAAGCCCTTTCCAAGCTCTTCGCATCTAGGGTAACATCTCTCTCACCCATGAACTCTAGATATCTCTTTTATTTAAGTTAAAGAAGATGATGAATAGTTTTTTGTTGAGTTTTATGTTTATAATTGAAAGATGGAAGCATGAATGTATTGTTAAGGTCATGAGTAAGTGGATTATGTAGTTTGTTTAGTTGTTGGATGAGTTGTGGATGGATTTTAAATATGGTACCAACTGGTTTGTCTCGGTTTGAGATTGATAATGGACTTTAAGTGTTGTAATTGATATGTATGATGATTGGTTGTTAATTGGAATGAGATTTGAATCTCGGAAATTTTAAGTTTTAAGCCGACGTAATGCCCGATTTTCGGTAACGCTAAAAACTGCCTAGAATCCGAAACCCTAACTGCCTCTTTTGGTTCAGTGATGAACATGAGTGTGTAGATATTTGTTTCTAGTTTATGTGAGCGCAAGAATCATGTCATTACGATTTACGGTTTATGAGATATGACCATTTTAGTGAAAGTGGTTCAAGGAATGAGATTACAGAAATGTACCAACTTTGTGGCTATGTTTGAGACCCTTAAAAGTTGTTTTAAAATATGAAATTTTGTATTGAAGTGCCAAGGTCAGTTACGAAAGTTTGTACGAAGGTTTCGAGTCCAAAAGATTATTTTTCGATTTTATAAAAATGTGTTCGCCGAGGTTGCGCAAGTGAAAACCACTAAGAACATGACTTAGAAACCAATGTTGTAAATGGTTAAGTATAACTTGTATTCGAGGATCGATTTCGGACTAAACCTACGACTTAAGTAATTGTCGATTAACATGGACTTAGTATGAGCCTATAACGAGCTAGTAATGCCGTGGTTGTGTTTCGCTTACGTGTTTCAACATTGAGTACAAGTGGATTATCCAGGGGATTAATCGTGCGTTTTCTTTGACTTTGTCTAGATTGTCCGACATCGTCGCGAACCCCTATCACTTCTCGAGCATCAGGCAAGTTTCTAAATCTATAGTTTGAAGTATTGACTATATAATACTGCTTTTGCCATGTATAAATTTGGACAGTTTTGCGATATATCTTATTTCTTGTTGGAATAGATTTGACCTTTGGATTATATAAAATCTTCGGAGTTAAGTAGTTATGAACCGGTTTACCTGGTAGCTCTAAATATAAGAGCATATTCATTGTTTTCGACTCTAAATCGGAAGTCGGTATTTTGAGATATGTAGATAGCCGTGGAAACCCGGAGGGATTCCATCGGCAGAATACTATGTATTTTGAGGATTGTTATTTGAGTATGATATCATTCGAGGAATGATATTTGCTTACTATATCTTTCAAGGAATGTTATTTAAGTATTATCTCAGTCGAGAAATACTATTTGAATACTATTTCAGATATATATGCTAATGGAAGGCATAACTGTTTTCGAAAGTATATTGTGATACTTGCTTTATAATTTGATTATGGGCTTCTAAGCTAAATATGGGATATTAGCTAGAAGCCAGGTTTTTATAAATGTCCTAGGTAAAGGGCGTATGATTTTATTCTTTAGACCGGAAGTAGTTATATTTTCTGTATATGTTAAAGATTATTTTCCGATAAAGATATCGGGAAACTGTTATTCGATTATTATTTAATTAATGAATATTATTTTGAATATTCATTTAATCCTTATTTATTTAATGAATATTATTTTGAATATTCATTTAATCCTTATTTATTTAATGAATATTATTTTGAATATTCATTTAATCCTTATTTATTTAATGAATATTATTTTGAATATTCATTTAATCCTTATTTATTTAATGAATATTATTTTTGAATATTCATTCAATCATTATGTACTTAATGAATATTATTTCCGAATATTCGTTTAAGGTTTACTTACTTAATAAATATTATTCGATTATTTATTAAATACTTTTAACACGTTTTAAAAATGAGAAATGTTATTTAAAGTTTATCCTCGACCTTCAATAATTACGAAGGATACTCTAAGCTGTATTATTAATTATTTTAAATCAAAAAGAGGTTCCCAAAACACTGTTTTTCCATTTAAATCTGTCTTTTAAGAGGATTTAAATGCTCGCTCAACTATCAAAAATATGGGAAATCTGATTTAAGTGACTGCTACTCATTTTAAACTCTCAACTCAAAACTGTTAGGGGACAGATATTTTCTCGGAGCAATTTAATTGCTGCAAGTCAAATGTTGTGTTACCACCTCAACGATCGAGGGGTAAATTGATGGAACAAGTCGATATCCATTAACAAGCATCGCTTGGGAAATATTGGAGAATCTTCCTTTCCAACCTAGATATAACTACTTAGTGGAGTCGTATCAACAAGTATTTCACTTGGGGAAAGGAGGACGATCTTTACGTTTCAGAGTCATGGATTTCATCCGAACTAGGAGTGGTGTAAGTGGTCCAGTTGCGCCGACCCATCCATATTATTGCCCCAAATGGGCCGGGAGATCCGGGAAGGCAGTAGACAATTTCAGGCTGTCGTGATTCTTCCATCTACATGTAGAAAACATATTTTGTTGTACGACCTGCTACTGATAATAGTAAGGTTGGGACAACGGGCGCGGTAGCAACTCCGGTATTAGTTCATCATCCATTTTGGATAATTCTGCAACATGTATTGAAAGGGACTATGGATGACATCCTTGGTACAGGTTTACCGATCATGTTGGCAGGGGGTTCTGCAACATGTATTGAAAGGGACTAAGGATGACACTGTGGTACAGGTTTACCGATCATGTTGGCTGGGGGTTGAAAAGTGTTCAAAAATGAAGTTACAATAAATCCTTGCAACTTCATCTTTTATTTTATGAGTTATGACTCTGATAAAACCTCTCAGATTATATATGCATAAGTGGATTTTGGGTTACGGAACATTATATGAAATTTTCCTCGTAACTTCATCTTTTATATCATATGACTCTGTGGATACCTTACATAACATCAGTTATGGTAAGGGAGTTGTTTATACTGAATCACCTTATAACTTCATCTTTTAAGTTATAAGTTGATATTCTACTTACATAGCAGATATTTTTCGGAAAGGTTATATTGGGTTACTTTGAAACCTCATCTTTTATATTATACCAGAACTTTGTTCATAATATAGCAAAAGTTCGCAGAAATATTATGAAAATGATATTTGAAATACAATAATGGTACTGTTTTTGGAATACATTCCGATAAGGAAATAATTCCAGCATCGAGATATTTTGACAAATTATTGTCTTATACCCGCTTTATTCTGGGTTGAGTTAAAGGCAGGATTATGCCATACTTTTATTACCTTGTTGAGCTATCGCTCACTCTTGCTATTGTTTTATAAATATTATATAGCAGCGAAGTAGGATACCAAGGATTCGGCGCGCATCCCTCAGGCGAGTGGTAAGCGCAAGGCAGTCTCATGAGCAGTTTCTAGCAGTGATCCTGGAAGTAGTGTGAACCAGTCAGATCAAGCTGGAGCTTTTGGTATTCATCTTATGTATAGATATGAATGGTATGAGAGGGTGGTGAGTATTACAAGGCTAGGTTGGTAATGTACCATTACTTAGAAGTTGTATCAGTAGCAAATTCAAAAGACATTTGGGTATTGTAATAAAGATTATTTATTCCGCAATGGTTGTATTTGTGTCATTTCTGAGACTCTAACCTGGGTGTGTGCGTGAGAGATATATTCATTGTGGGGGTCATAAGCAGATGAATTGTGTCTATTGTGAGTAAATCAGGCAAGGAAAGAAGTAAGTAGATCGTGACTACTCTAAATCCCTGACCCCGGATTTGGGGCTGTTACAACCACCAGCATTAAACTTGGACTTGAATGGTTGCTTCCTCTTGAATCTTATATTAGGATACCTCCTAGCCATATAAGCAAAAGATTTATTCTCCATTTTGTCCAATTCATCTATGCTGTAGAATTCATCATCCTCAGGCAAGTCATAGATGACTTGAGATTCATCAACTGTGTCCTCAACATCCAACTCTTCAATCTTGACTTGGCTGACTTTCATTGCTTCCATTCTTTGACCTAGATTGTCAGCAATAAGAGCACATGACGTGTTAGCCATTATTCCTTGCTTAGCATGAATGGATCTTTTCTGAAATAGCTCCAGTTCATATGTTTTCAGAACACCATACAATACATCAAAACCAATCTTGGTTAGATCTCTCTCTTTGAGGGAAGAGATCCTTGGTTCCAAGTGATTTGGTAGAGTCAACAAGAACTTCATGTTAAGCTCTTCTGTTTCATAGTGTTTATCATAAAGTTTGAGCTCATTTACCAACTTGTTAAACCTTTCAAACACTTCTGTGATGCCCTCTTTTGGTTGGGCCATGAAGGCTTCATACTGTGAAATCAGAATCTGCTTCTTGTTCTTTCTTACTTCTGGAGTTCCTTCACATAGCACTTCTATGAGATCCCACATCTTCTTTGCACTACTACAGTGAGCAACAGTGCCATACATGTTGAAATCCATAGATTCACAAATAATGAGTTGGAGATTTCCATCTAGTGCCACATTCTCCTTTTCAGGATCAGTGTATTTTGAGGGATCTTTAGGCTCATGATGTCGTGGTATTTTCTCAGTATTAACAGTTGTTTCAGCAATCTCAATCATTGGAATGAAGGGACCATGTTTTAGGATGTTTAAATACATGGGGTTTGAAGCTTTGATGAACAACAACATCTTCTTCTTCCATAGATTGTAGTGTCCCTTGTTAAAGGCATGAATCTTGATACTGCTTAGTTTCTGTGAACTCATTCTTGATCTTTTTCTGTTTGTATATCAACAGCCCGCTCTGATATCACTTGTTAGATATGAATATCACTAAGAAACTAGACAGGGGGGGTGAATGGATAGTTTGAATGTTTTTCGTTTTCTTGAAACTTAAACGCTGTGTTAGATTGTGTTGTATGAGAATGCGGAATAAAATAAACAGAACACACAATCACTTTAATCTACTTTGTATTAAGTAAATCAAATACTACAGCTTCCAAAATTTCACAAGTGGCATTCTGGCTTCTAAACAAGAACAGTGTTTTCTTGTTTTCTTACAGAGAAAAGAGTGCTTGAATATTTCTGTGTATATCTCTCTTACAGCTAGCTATAGGGTGTGCACAATATATATATTCTATACAAACTGGTGCACACTCCTATTTACACAGTTACCCCTAACTATAACTCCAACTTGTCCTTCCATAAGAGGTTAACTGTGTCAGGAAGGACCACTTGCTTTCTGTAGTCTTTTCCCGTTTCTTTAGCTGCTTGTCTCCATTCTTTCTCTCCAAGTTTTGCTGTAGATTTGCCATATGTCTTTGGACCACCTAACCGTAACAGATGCTTCAGTATTTGTCTCCTTTGAACTTTGTTTCTGTACCTTGATTTGTCTTGTTATAAACGGCTAAGTGTAGACATCGTGAACTCCAGCATATTCCTGATCCTATGACTTGTCGACATAGAGCATTCATGACTTTGCTATATGAGGACTTTGCTATATGAGTATTTCAGGAGTATGCGATATGGCTTATTTTTGACTTCATGATATAGACTTTTTGAGGACTTCACGATCTAGTATATTTTGACTTTGCGATCTCAACACTTCACGACACGCGCCTTGAGGAATTCACGACATAGTTCATTTAGGACTATGCGATCTCAGTACTTCACGACATGGATATTGTGGACTTCATGACATAGCTCATTCTGACTTCACGATATAGGAACTTAGATAAATTTCTGCAACTTATTTCTTCAAGGCCTTATTCACTTCAATCCTGCTGCATGAACAAATTGTACTTCTTCCAGGACAATTATTCCATGGCCTATATACATTCTAGGTGCAAGAAACTTACTAAGCTCATTATAAACTTGAGCATACAGAATAAAGCTAAGTACATGAAAACAAGACAAGTACAATAGAGACCTATACTATATCCCAGTGATAAACTTCACTAGGTCATGTAGAGTGACATAGTCACAATGTGTAGGCTTGTTAATAGTGGTATTCAGACATGCCTTGAGCCTAAAAAAATGTTACCAAACACAAATCTAAAATACCAACCTCGGGTGCTTCTCAAAAAGCATCTTTTGCAAAAACTACTACTCAACCTGAGGGGAGTGAACATGTGGTAGTGAGGGGAGAGGGAAGGGGTGAACATAAAAGAAACCCCAAGGATAGGTTTGAGAGGTGAGTGAGTCCCAACCAAGCCACCATGTGTCCTCTCAAAAGGACACAGTGGTTGAAATGGATACAAGCACATCCCTAGTTGCATCCTCCCAAAAGGATGTCATTATTGAAAAAGGTTCCCAACCAGGAACAACTAACAAGAGGGATATGGACACCAGAAGCCCAAAGTCTATATCCAAAACCTATGACAAGAGAAAAAAGGATTAAGACCACTGAGGGGGCACAGGGTTCACACATAATGCAGACCAAAATCTCTGATTTTGTGTCTGTACCATCACAAAGTCAGATTGATGTGGCTCCAGTAAATTTGGAGTCACAGCCCCACTCTCTCAATATTCAAATTGAAACAAACACACCAAACTCACCAACTCATTCTCTGGATGTGGATATGATAAACACATCAATTCCTGATTCTCCATCTCTAAAATTCATGGAGGAGCCCCACTCTGCAACTGGTGGTCATCATCTTTTAGATAATTTGTTGGACCACCAATCTATTATTTCAGAAACCTTGGTTACATTTGTGGCATCTAATTTAAAATCAATCTCCACATATTCTACCTTAGTTTCTACTTCAATTGATATCTCTTTTCCTTCTTCGACAAATATTCTTCATCCGTTGATATGTGTTTCTTCTTCGACGGATATGCCTCACAGCAGCCATCTGTTTAAACTCACAACTACTTCTTCGATGGATATCACCTATCTGTTGAAAGTCTCATCTACATTTGGAAATTTATCAAATCCAATTCCAATAACAAGTGTAGAAGAGTTAGTAGTTGTTGAAGCACTTCTAGGTATGAGGGCAGGGAGTGATACAATTGAGAGTGAGAGGTTGGCTTGCAGTCAGGCAAAAGGAGAGTGTGGGAATGAGGGGCAAGCTATTTCTTTCAGCTTGGTAAAAGGAGAGAATGGGAGTACCACCTTAGTAGGTGAAGGTGAGAGTGTGAGTGGTGTGAGCCAGGGGGAGCCCCTGATGCAAGAACATAGAGATGAGAGAATAACAAGTACGGGAGATATAAGGATGTAAGCTACTACAACCATTGATAGTGAGTTAATGGATGTCAATGAGGCTGAAAGGGAAATATTGGCTCAGTTAGATTACCAAAATGCACTGAGTCAAATCAACCTGGATGCTGACACATTTACTCATCTTGAGTCAGCCTATCAAGTTTTGGCTGGACAGGGCAATGTGGAGGTAGAAAAAATGTTGCACTTAGTCCATACTACTGAGTCAATGTTGAGAGCCAAAGATGCAATCTCCAATCTGCCTTCAGGAGCTGGTGAAGATTTTGAATATGACAGTGCCTTTGAAGGAGAAGACAGTGGTGAAGATATGGGTTCAGATGGTGGTGAATGAGTAGATGCAGGTCCTTCCACCTTAGAAAGCACACCTGGTTGGCTATTCTCAAACCAAGTTACTCCAGAGGATATCAATATGGTGCTTCTCAAGCAACATCAACAAGCTTTCACTGAATACCAGACAACCAACTCTACCAAGAAAGTCATCATATATAAGTTTATGGCTTCTCTACATCTTCAAAAAATGCAGTTCCTTAGGCACAAAGTTCTAACAGAGGAGGTCAAAACTAAGATGGATGAAATCAAAGATGCTGTAGACAGAAGAATTGACAATGTCTTCCCTGTCAACACTGTCAATTCTATCAAAAGGAGGATTCAAAAGGATGATCTTCTCTCTCAATCTGTGGAGACTCTTCCTAAGAGGGTAGATCAAATAGAACAGAAGATGGACACCTTTCTAGCCAATCAAAAATTGCAGACTCAACTCCTACAACAATTGCTGCAGGCTATTGGTACTGTTCCAATCCTTGATGATAACAAAAAGGGGGAGAATATGCTAGTGGTCTCTGAACCAGCAATCACAACAAATCTACCAATGTCACAAGTTGATGGGGAGACTGCCAGCTTAAGTGTGTCATCTACTGTGGGGGAGAAATCTTTACCAACACCTCAGATAATTAAAAATTCAATTGAGTTTGAACTCAAAAGGTGGTGGTGTCTCTTCCTCTAGTCAAGGCTAGTGATTTTGATTTCTCTGGATTTAGTGAAGAAGAGATGGTTGCAAGGCAAAAGGAGATTGAAAGGACAAATGATGCAATCACTCAAAGAATTCTAAATACTAAAAGACTAATCAAAGAATCCATTTTCAAAGCTGTGACTACTTCTCAAATACCTTCATTGCCAGTATCCTCAGAACCAGCACCCATCCATACCATAATTTTAAAAGTGATCACTTCAGAGATAGTTTGCCCTAATAGGCTTTTTGATGCTGAACCCTCTTATCTCAAGGAGTTTGAATTAATTCTAAGTGGAAGGACTGGTTATCCACCTAAACATCATGACAAGAACAAGTTAGAACGGGATTATCCATTCTCCAAGCCTGATGAAGACAAGGTGATGGGAAAATTGATTAATATGTTTAAAGGGACTTCTGATGTGAAAGCTAAAGAAGCTATGACAGTAATCTACAGGAATGGAAAAGCATTGCATATCACAAACAGCCATCCTAGATTCACTGAAGCCAAGAGATAAGAAACCTCAAGACTTTTGAGGGAAGCTCATCCTGATTCCTTTGAATCTACACCTGAAAAGCAAGCAAGACTGACAAAGGAATTATGGAATGAGTTAGAGAATGAGGAGAGTGAGGCTGAAGTAGCCCATCCTCATAAAAAGAAGAACAAAGGAAAGACAGTGCCCAAAACAAATCCAATCATGAGGCAAAATAAAAGATCCAATAGGTTTGTCTCCCCTGAAAAACAAGAAGATGTGAAGAAAACAGAGGCTAAATCAATCACCCTTGAAGACATAATTCAACCTGCAACTCAATCAGACACTACATTCCATGGGACTCTAGTCTCAAAGATGAGCCCATATAATTTGAAAATTTGGTATTCCCTAAGATTATACTGGAAGCTGATAAGAAGAAGAAAAAGAGGGAGCCAAGGAATAAAGTTCTTAAGGGACCAATCAAACTCCATATTTTGTAACCCAAATAGTCAAGCCTATGAAGAACAAGGATGATTATCTATACAAAGCTTATATTCAAGAATATTCAGACTTGGATCTCTTTCTGGATGAACTTATTGAAGTGATGGGCATTGACAAATACAAGAATATGCATGAAAGACTCATGTTTGTCTACAAAGGTGGAGTGGAGAGATCATGGCCCTTTCAAAGAATTATATGAGAAGGATACCCAACCTTAGTCAAGGTATTTTCAAGCTTTAAGAGTACAAGAGGATTCTCTCAAGTTTCAAGGGGGTTAGTGATGAAACAGATTGAGAAAATCAGGGCTAGTTGGAACTCACCTGAGAGTTTGCCTATGAAGTTAAAGATCCCATACAATGGACAGAAAATTCATCTCCAATCCTTTTGGATGATGGAATTCAAGGATGAAGATGGTTGTAGAAGGTTTTTCAGACTGGAGGACCAACTATCTAAGGCAAGTACTAAGTACCTTAGATGGTTGCAATCTAAGCTAGACCCTAAAATTGTTGAGGAAGACAACTTCTATAGACAACTTCAGCAACAAATTGAGGCCAATTATGCAAGACAAGCAAATACAAAAATTCAGCCTCCTAGAGAGAAGAAAAGGAACTAAAACTGCTCAGACTAGAGGAGCACTCTCTCTATAATGTACTTCACACTTCAAGTTTTTCACATTTTTATGATACTGCAGCTCAATGCAAATTCTACATTTATCTAAATATTTTTAAGGAGTGTTTTGTTATCATCAAGCCCTGAATTTATGTCTGATTTTCAACTAGGCATAAATTGGGGGAGATTGTTAGGAATTATGTTGATTCTTGATGATAACGAAATTAACTCTGTAAAATTTGTGTAAGTAAAAATGTAGCCTTCAACGGATAGCATGTGTATACAATATCTGTTGAAGGGTAGCTTATCAATTGATAAGATTCTTTGTAACATGTTCCTTTAGTTTTAATAGCAGTTGAAAGTATAAATGTAAGGGTTGAATAAGTCATGTTGACTATCAATTGATATGTAGAATATGAAGGCTAATTATAAATATTTGATGCCTTGTAATTTTACATAAGTGAAATGTACTTCAATGGATACAATTCAACCTTCAATGGATGCATCCAATACATCTTCAATGGATGCAACCAAGATAGTTTCAACGGATGCTTGACAAATCAACCTCAATCGATACAAGACCAATACTTAGCAGTTGAAAGTGTGATATGGACAGTTCTGACAAGTCACATGGGTTGATGGAACAAAAAGGAGCATGGAAACTAGCATTTTGTGAAACCCTGACGAAGAGGAAGCATTCTATTTTCATCTGGTCAATAGAGATGATTGAAGAAGGGTATTCAGCTGAAAGGCAAATCACTTCAAGGACCATTGGACTTAGAGTGGAAAATCAAGCTTTTGGACTTTACCTACTGTACATTTCAAGTAGTTCAATTTAGCTTATAAACTTGGAACATATATATAACCAAGTGTATCATTGTTTTTGAAGTTAAGAAATATGTTTTAAGTTTTCTAGAGCTCAAGCAATATTTTCTTGTAAATTGTTGAAGCAAAAACATTGTAACTGCAGCTGTGTGTTTGTTCCAAATATCACATAGATTTCTTCAAATAAAAATCTCTCAGGTGGAACAAGCAATCCACCTGAATTTTTAATTCTTGTATTTTTATTTATTTCAATTTCAATTTATGTTCTTAAGCATTTCTTGTCTGCAAAGAACTGATTTTTTTTAAAGGGATTTTATTCAACCCCCCTCTACAATCCTGTGATTATATTGTTTGAGAATAACAATTATCTTATTCATGTTCACTTCAGTCATCCTACTTTTCGTTTAACCAACTATAAATACCCCATTACCAAGATTCCTTCGGTGAAATTCTATATGCTCGACACATGTAGATTTTCCTCCATTCCAATTATAAACCAAAATATCAGCTGGACTAAGGGTCGATATAACTACCATGCCCTTTATATATATCATATGATGCATCTCTGATCTTAATGTCGATATTTGAAGCATGGTTATTTTTGGTCGAGAACAACATGCTCTCCAAACACATCCATATATATGGAATAGATATAAAGGAAAATGTGCACCTTTGAACGAATTACGAGGCTAAGACATAATATCATCTGATAGTTAGTCATCATAATTCTTTTGTAAGAGTAGCTAATAGAAAATTCTTAGTATGTTTAGTTCCTAAACATTTAAAAATTGCCGCTTGTTGCTATGAAAAATTAAACACAATGTGCATATTCTTGCAAATACACTAAAATAAAGAACTACCAAGTAGTGCATTGATTTTGGAGAAATAGACCTTTTATTGAATAGTTACCCCGAATCTACATTTGTGAGTATTAGTTGCAGAAAATCTTGTGCTTAAGCAATACAGTTTTCTGCAAAAACTCATCAGATTCCCTCAAAATATGATTTTGAAAATTAATAAACGAATTCGGGAAGCCATAAAAGCATACAAATTAGCATCGTTCGCAACACACATTTAGCCTAGCTTTCGCGGAAGCCTAGCTATTGCTAAGACTGTTACTTGGAATTTGCTCTAGGAAGTTACAATCTGGAAACCTCTTCCAAGTAACTATTAACCGTGAGTTAATAACTGGAAGCTATTTCCCGGCGCCATGGACCTCTAAGCTAACCATTGGACCATTCCGAAACCATTACAAACCTCTTTCAGTATCCAATTTTCTTCAAAATTGGATCATGTACCTTACGCGGGAACTCTGTTGAATAATATTTGTCTTAGTATAAGAACATAAGATCTTATTGGGGCCTTATTTTGACACCTTAAAGTTTTAGAGTGACTGCTTACTTAACATGGTATCAGAGCTCGGAACTCGGTTAGGAAGGGTGATAATTGAAGGGGAATGTTGAATAGCATAAGATCCTGTTGGTATTACTTCAGGTAAGACGATTATTCTGAATGCCCCCTTCATACTCGATTCATTAGGGTTTTGCAACTAAGCACATTATAATGTGTTTGTAAAGCAATTTAGACTAAATTCTTTGATTAGTAAGTTTGCTCCAGTATTATTGTAATAATTTTATCATAGTAGGAATTGAGAACTTTCTAAGCAATTTAGACTAAATTCTTTTATTAATAAGTTTGCTATTATTGTAATAATATAATCTGTGATTTTCATTTTTTGTCAAAATTAATATTATTTTGACATAGTTTGATGTACTACACTTCCTTTCTGGAACCCGTTAGGAAACTTTGTAATATAATATGAGATTTTATTTTTTGGTCAAAATTAATATTTGACATAATTTGATTCGACTTTGTACTACACTCCCTTTCTAGAACTCAGTGAACGAACCTGCAGGGGTATGGGTGAATTACACGAAATTTGCAGGTCAACTGAAACCCGAAAATGCACAAGTAAATTCACAATAATTTTATTAGCTCATTAGCTACCACAACAGATTCCATGCATTACACGTAAATTTAAAATTTTCACATAGCCAACTATCTTGTTTACCAAAGCCTAGAAACAATACACACCATTACAATCTCCAGTCTGAATTATATATTGAAATACACAGTGTATTTTTCATCTCTAATGCTAAATAATGGCTGCATTAGAAACTTCCTGGTCCTCCCTTTTGCGACAAAGCTAATAGGATCATACTTGCTGATTCCATCTCTCATTCTAAAGCTGGCTGCCTCTTTGAAGTCATCATCCCATGATTCCATATTGCACTTGAGCTTCACAACTGCACCTAATCTATGCTCGCTATACACGAAACAACCTTTCTTGCTTTCAGATTCTAAAGAAACAGAATCTTTCTTCTTGTCTAGGCCATTAACTAAACGAAAAACTGAAGTATTTTGATCAGAAGTAGCTTTCACCTCAAGGTTCTCATTTTTGCCACGGTGCATCACAACCATGCCTGGATGACCAAATGGTTCAAGCATAACTGATTTCCAGATAGCATCTTTTGCCATTAAAGTTTTTGAGTCTTTGGGAATTAGTCTAAAAGTGGCATAGACGGAATAGTTTGTCCCTGGTTCAGGTAACTTATCTAATACAATATCTGCTCTATATTTGGTAAAAGCAAGTTTTAAGTTTTCGGATTCTTTGGAAAGCGTAATTACATGAGAATTGTATTCAGCTGGAACTGGAGTCATCCATTCTGAAGGAGAATCTGCTGCTTCTGGACTTATATCCATATCACCACTGCTCAAACCAACCAGAAGATATGGACCATAAAATATTGCTTTATGAGAGGCATATTCAAGCCGATCATCTGAGTATCATGACAATAGTTGGTCATTAGTGCTTTAATTAGTTTTCTTTAATTTGCCGATTGCCTTTGCAGCTTACATATGCACACACACACAAAAATACGAAAAGAGTACCTTTAATAGCCTCAGTCCAGATACTGATTGGTAGCGTCAGAGTGATAACATCATTAGTGCTCCAAATTTTAGTAATTGATAGGAAGTTTCCTATAACAAGTGAAAAACATCAGTAATCTCAAGATTCTGCTATGTACTACAAACGTCTGAGTTTGTAATTGTTATGAGTGGACCAGAAAACTTTTGTTTCTGTACTAGTTAACACAATCTATAAAAATGGCAAAAACGCCACAGAGAAGAAAAATAGAAGACACACCTGGACTTGGAAGAGACAATGGCTTGCTATTTAATGCTGCCATGGCACCATCTGAACGTGACCATATCGGTATTCTCAAGTTTAATGTAGATGAAATGGCATTTGTCTTCTGAAACTATAAAAAAAGTAATTGTAGAAGAAACTTAATGAAATAAATAGAAATATCTTAGAGACCAGTTTCTGAACCAATGCTATCTTACAAACATTTAAGAACAGAAAGAATGTGTCATAAGAGTTCGAGTTCCACAGGTGACAAATGTGTTGGTGAGTATTTAAATTAATTTTAATTGACCTTACTAAAAAAAAGAACATGTCATAAGAATGATCAATCTATACTTAACATAGATATATTATGTGATATGGAACTGCATAATCTGAGGATATGGTGAAACTGACAAATTTTACTCTTGTAATGTCCTTGTCCACTGCCAAGGAATGAGATAACTTTCTTGAGGCATACCTTTTCAGTGGAAACGATTAAGGCCAGCATAAGGTGATTGTCCCAGGAAACAACAGGCTTTACTTTCTGAACTAGTGACAAATGTCCAGATTCCCAGTCAACTGAGCTTTTTATGTACTGGATAATGTAAATGCCTGGAACTTCTCCCTCCTGTTCAAAGTATATCGAATCTCCTAATTTTGAGAATGACTCAATTCCTGAACAACAAACTGGAAGTGAGCAAGTGCAAAGCTACTAGAGTGGCTGTGTGGTGTGTGTATGGATGATTTTTACTGAAGTGATACTTCACAGCAAAAGGAGCACGGAGAGGTAATCAAAATTGTCTTTTATTTGCGGCACAAACACAATGTGATATCTACAAGGCTATATATCTCTTAATCATACTCACATGGAGCTGAGAAGAAAGTTGCTACTAAGAAGTTGAAAGGAAAATAAGTAAATTGCCTATACTGTGTTCGAAGTCAAAAATATAAAACACAGACGTCAAACCTGTTCCATAGCAGCACCAGAAACTATCATTCACTGTACCCCATCCATGCTGACTTATGGCCTTAGATTGACCATGCCCTAGTGGTAACATGTAGATCATCACTCCAGGTTCCATTCCTCTTTGGATGCTGAGAACACCATTTGTAAGAGCACGTTCATAGTAATCAACGTATGCCATATCCTTAGTCCACCTAAATAGGTTTCGTGAAACCTGCAATACTTAACATGTCAATGTGTGCTTGAATATCAAAAGAACCAAATTTTATATGTGAAAAACTGTAAGAATATTAGGTAAACTGCTCCTCTGCATTAGTGAACTTATCTAAGAAACAGATGCAAATTTTCTTTTTACTGAAGAAGTAATGAAATACTTAAACGGATGCCAAACGAAGTAACAAACCAAATACTAGTGTAATCTCCTACCTTTAGCATATTATAGGTTGTACAAGATTCTTCAGTCTCAGATCGTAAATAGCTTCCTAGGCGATTTGGTTCACTCCTGTTTTCAGTTGAGAAAAAAAATATCGTTGAGGAGATTGAGAATTACACATCAAAAAATGGTTATCATTGTTCACAAACTACGATGAAATTTCTGCAAATAAGAGAGCTGACAATTGACATATTTATCTGGAGGAACACAGTGCTGAAACAAAGTTTTCTACCAAAACTCGGAAACTGACGTCCCTCCAGTGGCATAGGCATGGGAGGAATTCACAATATCCATAAAGAACTTCCCTATTTCCTGAAAAACTAACATTTTTATTGTTAGAAAACACTCTACCACCCAACAATACTTGCAAAAGTTAACTGCAACCATAAAAGTTGGGAAAGGTGTGATCAACTTACTCTGTAAAGTGGATTACCAGTAATTTCATATCTCTGCTGAGAACCGATTACAATTGGGATGTGTGTATTGGCATGAAAGCCGGATATATCGTCAGCCTAAAGATAAATAGCAAAGATAGCACAGATTCAGAACTGTAGTATTCTTCTATTAGGCTGTCAACATTCGCAAGGTGAAAGCAGTCATCAATTACCAAGAACTTATGCTATATTTGTGAATTCAGTTAATTCTACCTGTACAGCAAGTATCCCCAAAAAGCATGGTTTGTCAAAGAGGTGAGCCAACAACAAATGCGACGAGTTTTTCTGCATACCAGAGGGGTCAATTATGTCAACATGCTACGCCAGAATGCGTCATTTGTTCCTTTCAAACAAGCATGAAATTCAAGGCCCAATTGCTTTAATTTCTTTTCAAACTTATACTACTTTACACAATTCCTTAAACAGAACAGAATCCAAGGTAACCTCAACAATGATTCATACCGTTACATAGTACAATTTGTACAGAACATCATTCATGCCACCTGTTTCTTCATTCAAAGACTGCCAATGTCTCTCAACAGTGTACTTCAATATCACGTTTTTTACACGTTTGGTAAAATAATCAGCCATCCATGTTACCATTCTCAAGGCTCGAGTATCGTTAGCAAATAAATACTGATCCAAAAGGCCTGCCATTATCTGTTACTTGCACAAATGAGATTAGGGATATAACAAGTTGGACTAAATTCCACAAACATTAGAAGTTTGGCTAAAGCATTTACCTTGTGGATGGTGTAATATGGCGCCCACACAGGTTTGAGAGCCTCAACACGTTCAAAAAAATCCGAAGGGAAAGCAGAAAGGTACCCAGTGCCAATTATATCTTGACAGTCACAGAGAGCAGAAACCACTGCAGCCATTTTCTCATTAAGCCTTTCATTGCGAGAGCTAGCCCACATTTGTGCTGAAGCACTCAAGAAATGACCTGCATTATATTAAAAGCTCTTATGTTCCGGTAAAAGCTTCTAGTATCATCAGTTCCACTTTAAGAAAGCTTTGAACATATATGTTTAAGTAAAGGGTGAAACTACATCCCTGTGCCACCATACCATATCAAATCATTAGTAACAAATTAGGGTTATTAGAGCAAAACAAACCTACAAAGTGTCCTCGAAGCTCAACGTTTGGGGCCTCCCAACCTCCATAAGGACGGCCTGGAGCTGGTACATTAGCAGTCTTTCTGAAGTTCCAAACTAATCTATCCACATCCAACATCAATAAATATTCCAAATTTGTCTGCTGAGCCCGCCCATGAATTGAATTCAAATCCAACCTCACATTTCCTAAAGGCAACTCCTTGAGAAGACCTTTGGGGACTTCAAATTCACTAGCTTTTTGCATCTTCTTATGCATAATATCCCAATCAAATCTATCTTCCTCCCTCAAAACTTTCCTAGGAATCACATTAGTCCAAGTAGAGCTATCGGTTGGATTGAGATAGTAAAGCGGAAACATTTCATTTATCCATGTTTGATTGTCAGTTGATAGCAACTCATACCTAGCAGTGTGGGATGAAATCTTAGGAAAAACATTTGTACACTCCTTACTCGACGAAAAATCACATAATAAAAACAGAGGAACTATAAAATTTAGCACATTACAGAACATCAAACTTCTCCTTCTGAAAAGACTGTTAAAACTAAAACCCATGACTAAATATGAAGATTTCACAAGAAAAAAAGAATTAATAAACAAGCTTCTAAGATATATTGAGAAGTAAATCAATAATACAAGACATCTATATGTAATACATACCAACCCTAAGATTAGACAAAAGAGAAAACCAAATCACAACCACTAAAAAGCAAAAGATTTAACAACACAAAAGTATATACAAAACCTAGAACTAGTTGAAGATCAGAACAACCAATTTAAAGTAGATGAGGAAAGGGTACAAAAATTAGCAACTTCACTACTTTTCGAAAATAAGTGGCAACCTCACACTCGATTTTGCAATGCACGTAATAATAATCTTGATCAAATTAGGTCATCATATTATCCCTTTGAGTTCTCAACAGAGCAGATATACTAGTAAGGTGGAATCGTTCTTCCTGGCATTTTGCTAAACAGGTCAGCCAGTAGTTAGGCACCCCCTGCCCCCTGCATGTGTTGTGTGAAAATAAAACGTACGTAACCAAAACAAACAGCTTGTTCAAAGCCAAATTCAGCTGTTTAACTTGAAATCAACTCAAGTTCGTTAACTAATTAAGTTCGTTAAACTTGATTAGGCTTGCAAAGTTCATTTTAAATTTAAATTCATTCCAAACTTCTTTGTATTTATAAATTCTAGTAATCTCTCATTTGGTCCTTAAGTTTTTATAATAATCTTGTTTTAAATAACTTAAGATATTTCTAAAATTATATCCTATATAAAATTAGGGTTTGATGGGGCAAATTCATCATTTATAAATACTATTAATAATTAGAATTCAAATAATATTCAATAGAAACTAAATATATTGTTAAATTGTACTCCAAATTGCAAAAAAAATGTGAATCTGATTTGTGGATACTATTACAATTTATCTTGAAAAAGAGAAATTAATAATATATAGTATGATTAAGTTATTGAGCAAAAAAATAATATTAATATAAAATTCAATAATTTTAAAATTAGAAAAATATGAAATTTCATGCAAAAAATACAATAACAACTAAAATATTATAGGTTAACGTTAATAAAAATAAATATCATCAACTTAAGAAGATTTGTAGACATTATTTTGTAATTTTTTCAAAAAGTAATTAAAATCAAAATTAATCAAATAAAAAAATTATAAATAATGGTTATATAAAGCATCATTCACAAACATGATTTTGTAATTCTTTTCTAAAATAAAATTAGAAAAAGAAAGTTAACATTAAATCCGTATATATAATAAGCGTATTATCCAAAAACTTTGGTTGCCAAATCAATAATAAGACAATAAGACAGTCGGATAAAATAGATGAATAAGAACCGTTAAATTTAATATTAAAAAGATTTATTTTAATAATATAAACCAAGTATAAGTTGTTTTTCTAATTTAACTAGAATTCTCACGTAACTTCATTCATTCTAAGTTGAGTAGATCTTATTGATTCTTCTTGGTCTATACTTTAATTCTAAGTTGAGTTGGTTTTTTCTTTTAATTCTATTCCTAAGTTGAATAGAACTAATATAAAAATTCGTTATTTTATTCTTTCTTCAGTTTTAGGGTAGTTTTAATTAAAAAAGAATTTGTTAAACTATGATTATTTTGTGAATTTTACGTGGGCTGTAAATTTGTTTTTAAATCTGATTTTTAGAATTCAAGATACAACTTAAATAAGGTATTGATCGTATAAAACGTAATAAATAAAATCTAAAAACTATTAATATAAAACTAATATATTAAAAAAAGAATCACTGATTATAAGATAGTAATATAAACAAACTCATAGATAAATCATCTGATTTAAAGCTAGTATAAATAAAATACCTAAACACATTAAAATTCCATGTAGACATTTTTTTTCTGAATCCTAAAAACGTGCTTGTATATCTTTGCTCAAACTCTCTGTACTTTAAATAAACATGAGAAATCGATTTATTTTTAAAATTTTAATTTATTCCCGTACCTCAATGTCATGAAAATTTAATAAAAAGTTATTTCTCATTTCTTAAACAAAATAAGTTTGATTTAATTCACTCACACATATCAATTAATTATATATTATTATATAATAAAAGTAATAGGGATAAAAAAGAAATACTATCATAGATTAAGAGTTCGATTTCCATCTATATCTTATTAATTTTTATTTTTATTTTCAAAGCATTACTATCAAAGTACAAGTAGAGTTCACTTCGAACATACTACATTAAATTTTCGTTAACTTTGTTGCAACTTACAAGTTGTAGATGAAACTTATAATTGGAGTTTGTAAATTAGTAATAGGAGAGGATTTTCTGGGGTATACAGATTTTCGATCACATTGAGAAATATGAGCTAACGCACACACGAACTATAGAGAGTGAAAAAATAATAATAAATATAACTGGTGACCTGTAAAACAACGCTTTTGTCCTACATTCTATTAAAAAAATTATGATACCGTTTATTATAGGATGCAAACAACTTATTAAATATTTTCATATTTAACATAATTTTTTTTAATTAGTTTTGAACTTATTTAATTTATTTGATAAATATAACTATATTTAGTGACAATATTAGTTAAGTAGAGTACTAAATATTCAGCTTAAAATAAATAAATAAATAGAGTATTAAAGATAATTTTTAAATAATATTTTTCACTTATAAAAGTTAATTATAAATTAAATCAATATACTTATATAAAGAAGAAGACGGGGGCGGTGAGGTGGCACCTCTAGAATCGCTCCGTTCTAATTTTCTAATTTTCTCAATTTTTCACAATTTTTAATTTTAATAATTACAACTTCCTTTATTATTTTCGATTTTGTAGAAAGGAAATTGAAAATTACAATTTCAAACTTGATAGAACTTTCTTTGATTTAGAAAATTACAACTTCCTTATTATTTTCGAATTTGTAGGACTTGATAGAACTTTCTTTGATTTAGAAAATTACAACTTTCTTATTATTTTCGAATTTGTAGCAATTTTCTCTTTTGTTATTTTCAATCTTGATAGAACTTTCTTTTATTATTTCCAAACTTGATAAAACTTTCTTTTATTATTTTTAAACTTGATAGAACTTTCTTTTATTATTGTCAAATTTGATAGAACTTTTCTTTTATAATACTTCTTGACTTTTAAACATAATGGATTTCTATGTTATTTACCTTACAAACACCTATAAATTAAAGGTCATTCATAACAAAAAAATCTACACCGAAACTTTTTTACATAACTTCAAATTTTTACAATCAATACAACTATGGCCTACACCATGTTGGATGCTTTGAACGATAGCAACTATACCTGGATGATAAGAGTACGAGTGTGTAGAATGTGGGAATATGTCAATCCAAATACTGAATAACTGATCAGTCTTGACATGATTTTGATCGATGAAAAGGTTAATAAATCAATATACTTATAACTTATTAATTTGTCAAATTGTATGATGTTATTAACTTTTCTAAGATATGTTGTATGACAGGAAAATTTGATCCATGCTACGATCCCGAAGATTCTGGTCTCTCGGTTCAAAAATCTTTTAGAGGAAGGCTCCGTGTACAACATCAAAAATCTGAAAGTTGTTTCAAGTACAGGGAAATATAGACCACTATCACATGGGTCTAAATTGCTCTTCATACGCATAACGTTGCCTAAGAGATTGGAAGAAGGCATCGTCAACATATCACTGCATGGATTTCAGTTCATATGTCCGGATATAATTGATGCACGTATTAATGACACCAACATACTCTCAGGTTTTTGATGCAGTAATATATTATAGTAATATATAAGTAATACTATTATATAAGTTATAATTCAAACTATCATGTTCTAATATTATTTTTTTCTATGTTGATTTAGATATTGTGGGCTGCTTGACCTATTTGGATGGCAATGAAGTTGTCAAAGGCGGTTGAAAAAAAAGAGATCTCAAAATTGTCACAAATTAGTAAGTTATGCATTATATTAATTGTAATATAATTGTTAATTGTTTTTTTATTGTTCTTGTAATTTTATATTACTTCTTTGGTTATCCCAATTTATTTGTTTTACTTATTTAATTTGTTTTAATTTTTTTTCTTAAACATCTCCATTACCAATACCATAACTTTGTGGAAAAAGTTGGCCGAGATGGTTGATACAAATTTATAGAAGGAGGATGGTGGACCCTATATAATAATTGTCACATCTACCCAGATTAAAAAATTTAAAAATAATTATATTTATTAATGTTTTTATAATATATAGTTTTAGAAATTGCACATATATAAATCTATCTTATCTCGATTGAACGAATATCATTATATATTATACAAATATTTGTTTCATTGATATTATTGATTTAATTTATATTAGTTTTTTAACCGTTTATTTACTCTTATATGCAGATACAATTAGCTTTTCTACCACAAGAAATAGTAAAATTTATATAAATTTGGATACACCTTATGTGTCATCCCCAAGGGAGAGATTTTTTAATATCTTTTAATCGAGGAAAATAAAAAAAAAAAAATGATTTGCGATGTGCCAAACGATTTGAGTAGAAAATATCTAAATTGGCTTTTAAATCTTTAGTAATGGAAATATTAAAGTTTTAGAAAAATAAAGTGATTAATATACTAATAATTGATATAATATTAAAATAATGAAATATATTAAACAATTATCGTTTTCTATAATTATTCAAAATTTCGGTAATAAACAATACTAAACGGAGAATTTAAAAGAAACCTTAATTTCATGTTTTAAATATAATTTTGTTTAAAAACATATTTTTTAGAATAGGTTTTAGAAAAAGTTTGAGAAATTATTATAAAGCCGCTGCGAAGCGCGGCTTAGTAAACTAATTAATTATTAAGGAACAATTAGAAATTAAAAATAAATATCTAAAAAATATCCATAGCACGAGTTATAAGCTACATAATAACAATAATAATATTGGTATTATTTAATTTACGTGCTTGCTTGGATTTCAAGATTTTTTTGCTACTACACCTCATGTACGGAAACATTCTACACATGAGTATGTATATTTTATCCTATATATTAAAAAATAAATATATACTAAATACTATCATAAAACTTAATATTGGTTATATCAAATAACATGGTACTATAATTTTCAATTCATATAAAAATATATTAATGATCACATAAACATAATGAGCTATAAAAATATAGAAAATATACAAGTTAAAAATAGTCCAATTGTATGTAATTATGTGTATTTTTGTGCAAATTTAATCTAAACGCTATCCGTCTTTAAATCTAAAAATTTAAAATAGATTGAAGGTTTTGATAAGTATTTAACACAAATAAAAAAAGCTCAAGTATTTTAATAAATTAATTTTGAATTGTTTCTATATTTCCGTTTAAATTAAAATATTTAAGTAACTTATACTATTACTTTTCTTCTACAAAAATATATTATGATTTATTAGTGTACAAAATTATTCTTTAAAAATAAATTTAAAAATTTTAAATTATGAATTTTGTACATTTTACGAGATGTAAGTAAGAATGACAATTGGGTCAAGTCATCGGATTTGTCCGAATTTAAATCGAGTTTTGATAATTTTTTGTCATACTTGAATGCTATTTGAACTCGAAAAATACACGAAAATTATAATTTAAACCTGACCGATCAAATTTCTGATCAGATTTGTATATATCGAATTTGAAAAAAAAAACTGGATTGAATTTATCTAATATTCGAAGCCATAAATTTTAATCCAAAGCTTTAAAAATGTCTACAAAATTTAGAAACCATGGTATGCACAAATCAATAACATGATCAAATCAATTCAATTTATGGACCAAACAAAGAAATAGACGAGAACAATTGGATCTAATTTAAACAAATATTCTACATTATTACAATAGGTAAATCAATTCTTCAAAAGTCAAAGTTCGAACCCCTGTGAACAACAAATTGATAATAAAAATTATTTTGTTAGAATAAAAAATTAATAAAGTTTAAACTTAAAAAGTAAAAAATACTTAAAAATTTATGAGTTAATATAGTTATAAAATTTTTAAAAAATATGTGCAATCCACATGTTATAAGCTATTAAATAATTATATTCTATTATTTAATGAGAATAAAATGGATTATAAGAGAGTATTATCGATCGTTTCTCATTTACAAGATGTTAAATTAAAAAAATTATATACATAGATCTAAAACTATACTAAAAAGTCTATAATAATAACGAGTAAGAAAAATGATTTAAAAGTAATATGAAAGGCCAGAGTTCGAAACTCATGAACAACATATATAAATTTAATATTCGAAACTCAAAATATACTAATATATGTTAATATCGGTTAAAGTGTTCGAATCACATCAATAACGTATAAAAACATAATATTTACAACTTTGAAATTACTAAAATGTAAGAAAATAATAAGATAGTACTACCATAAATTAAAGGATCCTTCTCATCTATAACATATTTCAAAAAAAAATTATATATACAGATCTGCAACTATACTAAAATGTCTATAATAAAAATGAGTAAAAGAGATAATTTAAAAATACTGTAAAAGGTCAATGGTTCAAAACTCATTAACAACATATTAAAATTTAATATTTAAAACTCTAAATATATTAATATAGGTTAATATTTAATATAAGTTAATATAGATGTGTGAGGTTCGAATTTCACCCACAACTTATCACTTTAGATTTATTACTAAAAGTTGTTTTTTGTAAATGTACAAGATTTGAATCCCGACAATAACAAATTAAAATTAATATTTATCATATTATAATACACTAACATATTAATTTAGATTTAGTATTAAAAAAAATTATGTACAAAGGTTCAAGGTTCCAATGCCGCCAACAACATATTAAATTTAATATTTATAATATTATACTACCATATAAGTAAATTAGAAAAAATTAAAAAAAATTCGTGTTTTGCACTAGCTATATTCTATAAGCTAGTAAACTTAGGGCTGTAAACGAACAGAGCCGAGCCGAGTTTTGTCCGAATCGAGCCGAACTTGATTTTTTTTAAAAACGAACAGAGTCGAGCCGAGCTTTCTAATCGAACGAAAAGTGATGTTCAAGATCGGCTCGTTAATAAACGAGCCGAACACGAGTTTTTTCACGAACATTTCGAGTCGAGCCGAACACAAACCGAACTCGAGTCGAGTCGAGTTGTTCACTTATAGTTCGTACTTTTATACTCAACTAAATCCAATTTTTAAAATTTCTTACTCGATTTACAGTCTCACGCCTAAAATCACATATTAAGAATACACGATTATGTTTGAATTTCAATACTAAAGTTAATTTATTTTCTTCTCTTAATCATATTAGGTTAATATTTGTACTTATGAGTAATCAAACCTTACTCACTTCACCTAATAACAATAGTTAAAATAAAACAATTTTATCACCAACTTAGAGCCTCTCTATCTTGGCTTTTAACTTGAAATTTGAGGAGGCGAACTTTTTATTCCAAGATACTCTTATTAACCTTAAATTCACTAAAAATCTCATCTTTCTCCTCAATTTTAAGAGGTACGAGCCACTTTTAAATAATATTATATAATAAATTAATAAGACAAACTCTTTTTCTCTATTCACTTTATTTTGTAATTTTATTAATGCAACTTATAAATTTTAATAATGAAAAACTAATTTGGATTGGATATAAAGAGTTTAACTTTTGGTAGTACGTTGATGTTATATCTTTTAGATATAACAAATACAATTCCCTATTCAACCACAAAATAACTAAAATAGATCGCAATTAAGTTTTATTTAACATAGTCAAATTGTTAAGGATATTATGAAATTCACAATTTATAATTAGTTAAACGAATCGAGCCGAGTTTAACGAGTTCGAGCCGAGCTCGAGCCGATCCCGAGCAAAACGAGCCGAGTTCGAGTCGAACAGGTGTAAAGCTCGGCTCGAGCTCATTTACTAACCGAACACATTTTCATGTTCAAGCTCGTGTTCATTTAGTAAACGAACCGAGCCGAGTCCCTCTAAAACGAGCCGAGCTCGAGTTTTGTTCACGAACGGCTCTGTTCGCTTACAGCCCTAAGTAAACTCTTAATGAATGACAGTTTCTTCATGCATAGCATAACTTCGTAATTTACATGATTATTTTTGCTATTTATTGCTGCTAGTACTATATCTTTGTGCAACCGCATTTCTTATGTATGTCGTTTGAATTAATATTAAAACTTGATGTTCTCTGAGACAGTTTTGATCTTATTAAGTAGGAGTAATTTATTTTCTAAAAAGTTAACAAGAGATTTTAACTAATTATATTTCCTCTGTTTTTTATTATTTGATGCTTTGATTTTTGACACATATGTGACTGTATAGTTAAAATTATTAATTTTAAAATTTTTTTATGAATAAAAATGTACAATCAAAATTTTAATTCACAAAAAAATTAGTGAAAAAACAATAATTTTTACTATATAATCAAAAAATCGTGTGAAAAGTCAAAGTGTCAAATAATAAAAAAAACAGAGCGAGTATGTTATAGGCAACATCTCTCACGTTCGAGTTGATTTCGAGTTTGATAATTTTCCCAAAACATTAATACATTGAACAAGTATTAATCTTCGCCAAATGTTAATCAAGATAGTTTCCCAGATGGTTGGACAGTGGTTGGACAGTGGCGCTTAAGGCTCGCTGCCTTGAGGTCGATTCCTGAGCGTTTCGGGATTAAGTGGGCTGCCATGCTTGGGGGTTGAGTGTGCTAGTATGCCCAACCAGATTAGTCGAGATGCGCGTAAGCTGGCCCAGACACCGGTTTATCAAAAAAAAAAGAAAAAAAAGATAGTTTTGATATTTTTAGACTAAGACAAGTGTAAACAGATAATATCAAAATTTACGGGAGACATATACAAATTTAGTGTCACTCTCATACAGTTCTGCAACTATACTAAAATGTCTATAATAAAAATTAGTAAAAACGATAATTTAAAAATAATGTAAAAGGTCAATGGTTCAAAACTCATTAACAACATTTTAAAATTTAATATTTAAAAATCTAAATATAGGTTAATATTTAATATAAGTTAATATAGATGTATGAGGTTCGAATTTCACCAACAATTTATCACTTCAGATTTATTACTAAAAATTGTTCTTTGTACAAGTACAAGATTTGAATCCCGACAATAACAAATTAAAATGAATATTTATCATATTATAATACACTAAAATATTAATTTAAATTTAATATTAAAAATTGTTTTATACAAAGGTTCAAGGTTCAAATGCCACCAACAACATATTAAATTTAATATTTATAATATTATACTACCATATAAGCAAATTAGAAAAAATTAAAAGAAATCTGTGTTTTTTATTCAAAAGAAAAAAATATTTAAAATAATTTATATAAATATATTTTATAGGAGCCCTAAAATACGTACTGAGCCCCTCCCTAATGTAAAAACTCGGGGGACAGAGGGAGTAGTAAACTAGGAAGAAGGAAAATGATAGACATAGGGCCAAAATCAATATAAGGCTATGTTCCAACTTCCAACTATCAATTCACGAGAAGGTTCAAAACTTGGCCCAACTACCAATTTCACAACACAATTTACTGTTTTCTCCTTCTTTTTTTTTTGATATATTCCAATTTACGGGATCAGAACTTTTCATTTACTGGTAAATTCATTAATAATTAGAAACACAATTTTATCAATGCAAAATGCTTAGGGATCACATATTAAATTTATGATTATCCTATAATCTTTAATTGATAGAGACTTTTTTTGTAAACTCCGAAAAAATGTCTTTTAAGTTTTAACTACTCCATTCTTTAACCACTATCGGATACCCTATAAACAATATTAATTTAAACCGTTAAAATTAGAGCCTGCATTGATCAGATAAAACGCAAATGGGTGTATAAAATATAAAGCCCACAAGTCCAAACAATGGAAGTTTGTCAGGCTTTGGGACACATTTAGAGGACCACAAACAAAACTGTTCGGCAAAGTGCATGTGCACAAAGCTGTTCACCAACAATTCCTTGTACATCTAATTCTATTTTCTACCTCGCAGGAGACACAAGTAAGTCTAAAAAAAAACTGGGTAGTAGTATATTGCTCATGGCAGATCTAGTAAATAGCATCCGGGGACACATGTTTTTTCTAAAATAAAATTTGACGTTCTTTCATCATTAAAATTTAAAAATAAGAGAATGTCTTCCGAAAACATACTCGGTGTTCCCCGAAAAAAGATTCACGGATCCGTCCCTGATATTGCTAACCATCATCTTTGTTATTAGAAATCAAAAGTTCAAGACTCTTAGTAGAAAAGAAAAAAAAAAGTTGAAGACTGAAGCGAGACAAATATTTACGTAAACCCAAATATTTAACTATATTTATACCGATATTAGGATAGAGATTATTCTTAAAGTGATGGAGTAAAAAGGAAAGATGATACTTAGCGAAAAAAAGAGGGAGGGATGAAGACAATAGTACTTGTTATGTTATGCCTGGAAAAAAAAAAGACAATACTTGTTAGTGAGTTGGCCCAAACGTGCGGAGCGACTCAGTATAAAGTTTAATCTTTTACATCTCAATTTGCATTAAAGTAGCATTTTTACTTTCTTTGCCTTTTTCCTTATGCTCAATGAGGCTAAAACTTTTGTATCTTGCCTCTGCGGACCTAGGATTACTTGCAACCTTTTTTCTTGGCTTAATTTTAAAATTACCTTACATAATTACTGAGCTTTTAAATATACTGCTCACCTTTATAAAATTATAAATTACAAAATTATGATCCATACTTTCAAAATTTTAAAAATACGTTACTCTATCCTGTTATGTTATAAGAAGAGAGGTTGTATACACGTGCCTCGATCTCTCTCTCGTTCACGGCGATCACTGTATCTTTCATTCACGCAGCTTGGAGTTTCAGCAGTGTAGTTCTTCTTCTTTAGTTAATTGGCCCCGCAGGGGCAGTTTCAAGGTGGCTTTGAGTTGAATCGGAACAACAGCGAGAGTTTCACGGTAACGACTGAGATTTGTAAGTATATTTGTGTGTATTATGTATGTATATATGCAAAATTCGCAGTGATAGAGAGATAGAGATCAAATTGAGAGGAGAGATTTTGTTATAGAATGAGAAAGTGTGTGTATATATATATATATATATATATATATATATATATATATATAATGAGATTTTGTTATGTATTTATGTGTTTTATATATGTATATCTTCAGAATTGTAGTATAGAATGATTGTTTGTGTGTGATTTGAATTGAATATACAGAGAAATATTAAGCACGAGATGGGGAACAAAATTGTGATGAAATTCTGTTCCGTATCGATCTGATACATTCCATAACTGTTTGTTTTATGTATATATATATATATATATGAAGAATTGGTAATGATATTTATCTGACTACTTCAATATTTCTACTTTAACTAGTTCTATCAATTGCAACCATGGTTGCAGAAGTTGCAAACATGGTTGCAACCATGTTTGCAGAAGTTGCAACTATGGTTGCAACCTTAGTCATTCTAATGAAACTATTAAAAAAATCTTGTTTAAAATGATGTTAAATCAATAGGTGAATCCATCAAATGACTCGGTGTTCGAAGTTTGTAATGTTGACAGAAATCTATAGTTAATTTGGATGCCAAAAGTTGTACATGCAACAGGTGATTCTCAATATTGTTTCAATAAAATTTCATAAATACATGTTCTTCGTTTATCTTTATACAATATATATTTTGTTCTAAAATAGGTTTCAGATGGATCAACTTCCCTATGCACATACAATTACTGTTTTGCAGAAAGTAAATCATGATCCTTATGATTATTGTCCATCATATTACACAAAAGAAGCAATGATTGCTGCTTATAAAAATTGGTATATCTTGTTGGAAAGAAAGACACATGGAAAGTACCAGAAGTTATCAAAACGAGGACATTGGACCCCCCCCCCAAAGGCAGAATCAGAATAAGAAAACCAAAAAAGAGAAGGTGCAAAGCTTCATGGGAGAAAAATATGTCAATTAAACCATTCAAATGCGGGAAATTCTGTCAATGCGGACATAATAGAAGAACTTGTAGAAACCCTACATCGAAATATATAACTTAGTTATTTAAAAATTATATTGCAAATACTGTTACAAATACTGTTGCAAATACTGAATTGCTAAGTTGATTGAATTTAAAGTAGTAATGGAACTGATATGACATGTGTTTCTAAATTTTTAAGTTTTTTTAAGTTAATTAAGTTGCAAAAGGGTTTTGTATTTTGTTTTAGTTGAAAAAGTATTTTGTATAAGTTACAAATGTTGTTGCATAAGTTGCAAAATTGCTACAACCATGATGGCAATTTCTGCAACCTTGTTTGCAACATTTGCAAACAAGGTTGCAAATGTTGCAAACAAGATTGCAAATGTTGCAACTGTTAGAGATAGCTAAATCTTACTATTAAGATGGATGCCCCTGCGGGGCCTTTTCCACACAAATTCAAATTTTATTCATATTACTAGTTGATGACCATAAATTATTGTACTTTGTATAAAATCTTAAAATCTCAAAACAATGAACCATTACCAAACATAATTGCAAAACAAAGTTTCTATTAAAATTTGAACCATTAATTATCGAATTCCTCGAACCAAAAGAACTACATAGTTATGTCTACAACATTGTTTTTCTACTACTTAATGTCATAAAATAAAAAACAAAACTCATTTCTTCACATCTCCCGCCTTTCTCTTTCTGCCACATGCCTTTGTTGATGGAGCCTTTGTTGTTGGAGCCTTTGTTGATAGTAACATGAAAGGTGAAATCGACAGAAGTAATTTTGTGTAGAGATGTTGACTTGGACTTTAACTTTTTCCTCAAATGATGAAAAAGACATCAACATGCTGCATAAAGATATTTGGACATTACCAAGAAATCAAAAAATAAACCATGCAACCTAAAACTAAACAAAAAGTAAAACTTACGGAGTAAGTGAGATTGCTGCTACCATACTCCAAAGTACGAAACCATATCTTTTGGGATATCGAATGAACCCCTAAATCTAGAGGCGAGCTGATCTCATTATTTTTCTTCGAACAAAATGTAGTCGTCCTGGAAGAATATATGCATGATATGTGTTATCCATGTGTGATCCTTTACAAATGTATAATTATAAGCTTAAACCTTGTTTGCAACATTTGCAACCATGTTTGCAGAAGTTGCAACCATGGTTGCAAAGGCTGCAGATATGGTTGCAAAGGTTGCAACTTTTAGAAATAGATAATTAAGATTAGTGCCCTGAGGGGCCTGTACTGATATCATAAATAAAAAGAAATAGGAATCAGGAAATTAAATACCTCATCAATACGAATAGGATCGTCTTGGATGGCTAACTTGGGCCTCGTATCTTTGACTGCCACCTTGAATTTTTTAATTGTCTTTCGTTTTTAAGGCATAACTGTTTTGGACGTTGAACCCGAGGAAGCCTCATCCACAAAAACCGGAACATCGTGGATGGCCGGCCAAACACGCTTTGTTTTCAAGGGTGCCTTGGATTTTTTATTTATTTTTTGTTTTGGCGGAATATCTGATTTCGACGTTGGACTCGGGGAAGATGAGAACCTTGTGTGAACCATGTCCCAAACTGTCAAAAATAACATACGCACCAAAAACTGACATATTCTATTCATAAGCTAACTGTACTATATGGTAACATGGAATCAACCACATGATAAAACACAAACAAGTGTTGAATTCTTGTGATTCATTTTAGTAATAACTTCTGTGTGAGAGAGTTTCATTAAGTCAAGTTCATAATTACATTTAATCATGTTCATGGTAACAACGAACAACGAATCACTAGTGTCTACCCCTGCGGGGCCTCTATTACATAGTATAAAACTGCTACAAGATCGCAAAATGAGGCATAAATTTCACTTCATTCAACCATTAACAAGCATACTCTCGAAAACTTAATTGAAAGTCTACACAGTTAGGGCTATAATCACACTTTATATTAACAAAATTGAAACTTAATTGAAAACTTAACTGTGTTTACATTTGTGCAAAAATCACATCAACAAAACTTCAAATAAACACAAAAAATTAGGGCTATAATCACACTTTATATTAACAACAAAGTTACACAAATCAATTAACAATTACCAGTTAACAAACAGTGTGTGTGTGTGTGTGTGTGTGTGTGAGAGAGAGAGAGAGAGAGAGAGAGAGAGAGAGAGTGTGTGTGTGTGTGTGTGTGTGAGAGAGAGAGAGAGAGAGAGAGAGAGAGAGAGAGAGAGAGAGAATGAGAGAGATAGAGAGAGTACGGATTGAGATAATCGTAACTTACATATAAGATGATCTCCGGAGAACTTCAAGCTTTCGTGTGTTGTTCGAGAAGAAGAAGACAATTCATTCGAGTTCGAGAAGAAGAAGAAGAAGAAGAAGGCAGCGGGTTATGTGTTGGTCGTGTGTTGGCCGTATATTTAAAAAGTGACAATTAAGAAACTTAAGGTAACTAGTAAAATTAAAAAAACAGTATTATAGAATTGAGACAGTAAATTAATAACAGTAAAATTGTAAACAAAAGTTAAAAAAATATATATATTTGTAAATTTCCTTTTTTTTCTTTTATAGCTAATTAGTTTGATTGAAGTTTAATTTCATAGAAATTGTTAATTTTAAGTATCTGAATATACAAAATTATAAATTTAATAAAAGAATTGAAAGTACAAATGTATCACTTTTTATAATAATCACGACGCTTAACAACTAGCTAACAGATACTATCTTCTCACTCTTTCTATCTTAATTCCTCAACTATTCATAAATTACACTCTACTCTTCTCCCACATTATTATTCCATGAGCTACTCAAATACACTTTCTTCGCCCTCTGCCTCTCACTCGTTCCATCACTCAATTTCACCTTCACCATTATATCTTTGTGCGTTATGGTTTTTTGTCTACAAAATAATTTCACACAATCATTTTCTACAAATAAAAATCCTTAACAAAATAATGTTGTTACGAATTAGGATCTAAATAATTTCTTCAATGTCCTTGGATGTTGCTACCAATAAACATAATCAGGCTATGACAGATAAGCTTACACACTAGTAAACTCTTACCAAGAATCAGAGAACAAAGCAAGTTGTCATTTCTTTGGAGATTAAGAATGGAACTCAACGACAGGTCTTTGCTCAGTTCAGGACTGTCTCGACGGATTTTGGGGCCATATGCCAAAAAACAAATATTATGACCTAACTAATTAAAAAAACCTTTATTATATACATTTAATATTTGATCATCTTTAAAAAAGATTATATATATTGTTATTTATAATAATATTATATGTTTTTAGAAAAAAAATAAACATTAAATGAATTTCGAGTCATATTTATTCAAGATCAATTAAAATTTGAACAAAATGTCTAAAATTTAGAATTCATACACAATAAAATTATGTATAGAATTTTTTTAATGAAAATGAGTAATTAGTTATAATAAAATATAACAATTCTTTTTACGTAATTCTTGATTAATTTTTAGTATAACAAAATTATGTTACACCCTAAATTTTGGGGCCCTAGAATTTTGGGGCCATGTGTAGTTGCCTTTTTTTTGCACACCTTAAAAGCCATTCCTAATCCAGTCCATCTTCGTAGTGATTGATATTGTTATTTTTGTAAAATTCTCTTCTTTTTTTTTCATTCTTCGACTGCCTTGTATAAAATTATTGGTTTTATATTCCTAAAAATATCAATTATAATTTTCTAGAGTTAAAAAGGTTTAATTTGTATATGTATAAGTTAATTGGACTTATTAACATGCATCAACACGATGGTGTATTTTTGGTAGTTAAGTTTTGAGGCAATCATTGTGTGGTTAATGCTGTGTATAAAAATATGCAATTAAAAATTAATGGATGTTTGTGTTTGTTGAGTATGAGTTTCACTTCAAGATAATATAGAGGGTATGAATATATATTATCTGTAGTTTCTTTGATTATCTTCGTTTTGAATCTTGATTACTTGTAACTTAAAGATGTATGTTATAATCAAAATATTGCGGAATAAAACCAACACACAAATTTACTTTAAATCCAATATTGTATTAGATTAAAAATGCTACAAACTGTGAATTCGAAAGATGAATTCTCAGCTTCGTTTTTATCAGAAAGATAAATCTGAATTCTACAATGAAAAACTTAATAACTAAAGCTATAAGTTTGTATACTTATCACATGTACACAACTCATAGATACAAAAGTAGTACTAGACAAAATTCTTGTCAAACCATGTCTATACTATTCATGGCATCATAAGAATTTGCCTTGTCTTGCATACTGCCAGATCCACTTCTTTAGTTGTTCATCTTTGACTGTCCTTCTGAGCTTCTGTGTAGACTTTCCATGTGCTCTCTACATCAATTGCAGGTGCCTTACCTTATCTGTAAATTTTCTGTCATTGAATCTTCTTTGAACTTTGTCTTTCGCATATTCGAGAATTAGCTAAATACTTGATTCGAGAACTAGTTTTTAAATGTTAGATATCTCAGAGTTCTCGATCAAGTCTTTTTAAGATATTGAGTTGTACTTCTCGAATAGACCTTTTACTTCTGGAATCCTTGAGATATCGAGTGAGTGTATTTACTTGTGGAATCTTTGACATGTCAAATAACGTAAATTACTTCTCGACTACTTGACATATCGAATAGTTCACTTCACTTCTGGGATACTTGAGAAATTGAATAAGTGAGGTATTCTTGACATCTCGAACAGAGTATTTTACTTCTCGATCCCTTGACATATCGATTAGATAAAATGCCCTTGACATATCGAACAATTCACTTTGCTTCTCGAATCCTTGATATCTCGAATTCTTGACATCTCGATCAGTTCAAACTTACTTCTTGAATTTGTACTTAGTGAAATTTCCAACCTTCAAACTCCGCTTGTTTTTATTCTTCAGTCTTCATCTTCAACTTGAGGCATGATTCAAGAATCTTCTTTCAAGAATTGTTACTGTTGGGTTTTATGCTGAACTATTCGTTTGAAGTATATAAAAATTCACCATTTTATTGAGAATCTTGATTGCATATTATTACTGAAGGAATTTACGGATGAGCGGAAGCGTGATATAACATTTATTCCGTAAAAACCATGTATCGCACATATAGAAAAATATATCAAATCTAGAGCGAAGGGAATCGTAACCATACCTTGAGAATCGAAGCTTTAAAATCGATGGTTGCAAGCAGTTGCTCCTCAGAGTGTGAAGCACTCTACCGGTATCCACCAAGAATTTTCCTTCGATGAATTTCTTCAAAAACTCTAAGACCTTTTAGAGAGAAAAGAGAGAAAGAGATATGGAGGCTAGCTCCTTGTCTAGTTTTTCACAAAAACAAGATTATTCTTAGAATGAACTATCTCATTCTATTTATAGGGCTTTCTTAGGGTTTTTTTTAAACAATATATATATATATATATATATATATATATATATATATATATATATATATATATTAACCCCACATTTCTAAAATGCTTTAATAATGATTAAAACTATTTTAATCATTATTTCTTTTTCTAAACTATTTAGAAAATAATTCTTCCTCTCTCATAATTTAAATCTTTTCATCAAAGAAAATATTCTTTTATGGTGTGACCCTGTAGGTTCAATATTAAGCCGGTAGTAGAAATAAATAATAATAAACTTTTTATTTATTATTTATACGAATTCTAATAATTCATTAAATATAATTAACTGATTAATTATGTTAGATCAGAATTCAATGATCGTCAGAAGCTAGACTCAACTGATCAGGATTGCTGACGTCATCAGTATTGCATGGTCATCAGTATTTGATCAAGCGTCAGTATCTTATTGATCATCAGGATTCCTACTCAGACTATGATCAGGTTTGATCATCAGGACTTGAAGCTGATCAGGATTCCTACTTCGAGTTATATTTGGAGTCTAGATAAACATGGAAGTTTATTCTATTTGTTCCTGGTTTGTAGAATGCAGCTATCGATTAAAGATATGTTTCTATCTTTGTTATGATTAGGACTTATCTTGTTATTGATAGAGAAGCTGTGTGCACTATATAAACACAGTTTTGGTTTCGATTTATGTATTCATTCGAGAGAGAACATAATCGGAGAGAAGCTCTTAAGAACAGAATTTCTTGAGAGAATTTTTGTAAGCTAGCAGCTCTTAAGAACATCAGAATTTCTTAAGAGAGTTTGTAACAGTTTTATATCAAAGTTAATAAAGCTGTTATTGTTATTGTTATTGATCTTTCATATTTGTGTTATATAAAGTCAAGAATCTTATACAATTGTATTCAACCCCCTTCTACAATTGTTATTTACTGGGCAACAATTGGTATCAGAGCAAACTGATTTAATTCTGAATCAGATACGATCTAAAGATGTCGACAACCAAGTATGAAAGCATGAAGATTCCCATCTTGAAGATATCAGAATATCCCACATGGAGGGTAAAGATGCTGATGTACCTAGAGGCTATGGATCCTGACTACTTGGACAGGATTCGTGATGGACCATATATACCAACAAAGTTCGTAGAACGAACAGATACAGTACCAGAACATTATGTGGTCAAAGCTAAAGCTGAATGGACTCCAGAAGAAAAAGCTCATGTACTCAGGGAACCAAAGATAAAGAATATCTTGCATAATAGCCTTGATGCTGTTATGTCAAACAGAGTGATTGCATGCAAGTCTTCAAAAGAAATCTGGGATACTTTGGAAACTCAGTGCCAGGGATCTGCATCTGTCAAGAAAAACAGAAGGGCTCTATTGATTCAAGAATATGAACAATTCGATGCAAGACCTGAAGAGAGCCTGACTGATCTATATGATAGATTCCTGACACTATTGAACAGCTTATCCTTAGTTGACAAAGTATATGAAACCGAAGATTCAAACACCAAATTTCTTAGAGCTTTACCTGAAGAATGGGATACTCAGACCTCAATCATTAGACACCAGTATGATCTGAACATTGTGTCTCTTGATGAGATCTATGGGATGCTAAGAACTCATGATCTTGAAGTTCAACAGAGAAAGAACAAGAAAAGCAGCAAGGCAAAGTCAATTGCTTTGAATGTAGAAGCAAAATCAAAAGGGAAAGCTATGGAGGTCTCTAGAAGGAAAGCAAGAGTAGCTGAGTCAGATCCTGACGACTCTTCATCAGATACTGATGGCAATCCTGATGCCAATACTGGTGATGAATCTTCTGATTCAGACATGGAAGAGATGGTTGCTATGATTGTCAGAAACTTCAGAAGGATGAAGTTCAGGAAGAATAGAAGACAAGGCAACTTTCAGAAAAAGACCTTCAAAGCAGACAAAGACAAGTATATCAAAAAGGACAGCAAGGGTAGCAAATTTGACAAGTCAAAGGTTAGATGCTACAAGTGTAATGGTATGGATCACTTTGCTTCTGAATGCAACAAGACAAAGGCACTCATCACATCAAGCAAGGATTGGATGGACTCTTCCTCAGAATCTGATACTGAGGTAGTCAACTATGCGTTAATGGCCAATGCTGATGTAACTGTTGCTCCTGATGATAAGGGTAAAAGGAAAAATGTGTTAGTCATGGATAGTGGATGTTCTGTGCACATGACTGGAAACAAAGCCCTGTTATCAGAATATGAGGAAAAAGCTGGCCCAACTGTGTCTTATGGAGATGGCAACATTGGACAAACCTTGGGATATGGCAATATAATCATTGGAAATGTCATCATTGAAAAAGTAGCTCTAGTGAAGGGACTAAAACACAACTTGTTGAGTATTAGTCAAATCACTGACAGAGGTTATCATGTCAATTTCTATTCCACTCATTGTGAAGTAGTCAGTAAAGCAACAGGGAAGATAGCACTAACTGGCTACAGGCATGGTAACATATATGAAGCCAACATTCTCTCAGATACTGATGGCTCCCCTACATGTTTCATCAGTAAAGCTTCAGTAGATGAAAGTTGGAACTGGCACAAGAAGCTTTCTCATCTCAACTTCAGCAACATCAATGAGTTGGTTAAGAAAGAGTTAGTAAGAGGATTACCTAATGTCTTATATACACCTGATGGACTCTGTGATGCATGCCAAAAGGCAAAACAAAGAAGGACATCATTCCAGAGTAAATCAGAATCCTCTATTGAAGAACCATATCACATGCTACATCTTGATCTGTTTGGTCCAGTCAACATCATGTCCATCAGTAAGAAAAGGTACACTCTTGTAATTGTTGATGAATATTCTAGATTCACCTGGGTGTATTTTCTGCATAGAAAAGATGAAACTCCTGAAGTTCTGTTGGATCATGTGAGAATGATTGAGACAACCACAAAGTACAAAGTCAAGATTCTGAGAAGTGATAATGGTACTGAATTTAAGAATTCAAAGATGAAAGAGTTCTGCAAATACAAAGGAATCATTCAACAATTCTCTGCTCCTGGCACACCTCAGCAAAATGGAGTAGTAGAAAGGAAGAATAGAACTCTTATTGAAGCTGGCAGAACTATGTTGGAAGAAGCTAAATTACCTACATATTTCTGGGCAGAAGCAGTCAACACAGCATGCTATACACAAAATCTCACATTGATAAACAGGCATGGTGTCACTCCTTATCAGTCTCTCAAAGAAAAGAAGCCAAGTCTGAAGCATCTGCATGTGTTTGGCTGTAAATGTTTTGTTCTCAGAACTCATCCTGAACAGCTAGGGAAATTTGAAACAAAGGCTGATGAAGGAATATTCATAGGTTATCCTACATCAAGAGCCTTCAGAGTTTTTAATTTGAGAACAAGAACTGTCATGGAGTCAATACATGTATCTTTTGATGATAAGAAGATAACTGGAATCATTGAAGACTCACATGATAGATTGTTATTTGAAAATGAAGCTTCCAAGGAACCTGAAGAAAGTGAATCACAAGCTGTCCATTCATCCAGTACTGACGGGTCACCAAATCCTGATGACTCACCAGGTACTGATGAGGCTAATACTGATGATGCAAACAACAGTGATACAACTAGTAGTGCTAATGTTGAGGGGGAGCAACGGCATTCAACTACAAGTTCAGAGTCAACTCAATCATCAGGACAGAATTCTTCAGATACTGATTCAAGTGAAGATCCTGATAACACATCAGGAGGGCATAACAATAATTCAGGGAGAGCTTCAAATCAATCAAATTCTTTCAATCAAGATAACACCAATCCAGGGGGAGCATCTACTTCAAGAAACAATTTGACACCAGCAAGGAAATGGACAAAAGATCATACTCCTGATTTGATAATTGGAGATCCTGATGCAGGTGTTCAAACAAGAAGTGCAACTCAGAATGAATGTTTATATAATAACTTTCTATCCAAGGAGGAGCCTAAGAAAGTTGAAGATGCACTTAAAGATGCTGATTGGGTTACTGCAATGCAAGAAGAACTGAATGAATTTGAAAGGAATGAAGTCTGGAAACTGGTACCAAGACCAAAGAATAGATCAATTGTTGGTACAAAGTGGATTTTCAAGAACAAGACTGATTCTGATGGAGTCATTATCAGAAATAAAGCTAGACTAGTTGCAAAGGGGTATTCCCAACAAGAGGGAATTGACTATGATCAAACTTTTGCTCCTGTTGCAAGACTAGAAGCCATCAGGATATTTCTTGCTTATGCAGCACATAAGAAATTCAAGGTTTTCCAGATGGATGTTAAAAGTGCTTTCTTAAATGGTGAACTGGAGGAAGAAGTTTATGTTGAACAACCTCCTGGTTTCATTGATACTACATATCCAGATCATGTCTACAGACTGGATAAGGCACTTTATGGACTAAAGCAAGCTCCAAGAGCATGGTATGAAACCTTAGCTCAATTCTTACTGGAAAGTGGATTCAAAAGAGGTGCAATTGATAAAACTCTATTTTATTTGAATCATGGTAAGGAGTTGCTGTTAGTTCAGATTTATGTTGATGATATCATTTTTGGGTCAACAAACAATAAGCTGTGTGAAAAGTTTTCCAAGCTTATGCAGTCAAGATATCAAATGAGCATGATGGGAGAAATGAGTTATTTTCTGGGTCTTCAAGTTAAACAGACTGATGAAGGGATTTTTATTAATCAGTCTAAATACACAAGGAATTGCCTGACAAGGTTTAACATGCAAGACAGTACTCCTGCTTCAACTCCCATAGCTATAGCTACCAAACTTGATCCTGATCAAGGTGAAGAGGTAGATGTAACTCACTACAGAGGAATGATTGGCTCTTTATTGTATCTCACTGCCAGTAGACCAGATATCATGTTTGCAACCTGTCTATGTGCAAGATTTCAAGCAAAACCTAGAGAACCACATCTGATTGCAGTCAAAAGAATTTTCAGATATCTCAAAGGCACTCCTTCACTTGGCCTTTGGTATGCAAGGGAATCAGATTTTGGGTTGTGTGGTTATTCAGATGCTGATTTTGCAGGATGCAAAATAGACAGGAAAAGTACTTCAGGAAGTTGTCAGTTTTTGGGTGGAAGACTAGTTTCATGGTTCAGTAAAAAGCAGAAATCTATTTCCACTTCAACTGCAGAAGCTGAGTACATTGCTGCAGGAAGTTGTTGTGCTCAGATAATGTGGATGAGAAATCAGTTGTTAGATTATGGCCTGTCATACTCAAAAATTCCTATTTATTGTGATAACCAAAGTGCTATTGCAATGACAGGTAATCCAGTTCAGCATTCTCTTACTAAACACATAAGTATCAGATATCACTTTATAAGAGAACAGGTTCTGGAAGGAACAATTGAACTTCACTTTGTTCCTACTGATCAACAACTAGCTGACATATTCACCAAGCCACTACCTGAAGCTACTTTCAATAAGTTGGTGAATGAACTTGGAATGATGAATTTTGAGAATTTCTGAGGAAAAGCTACAGAGAGGAAATCCTGATAACTGTCAAATCCTGATGGTTATTCAGAAAGGTATGTATCTTTGATCAAATCCTGATAGGACTCAATCCTGACAGGAAGTCAACTGGTCAAATCCTGATGCTCAGATGATTGAAGCTGGTATGAAAACCAGAGGTTCTATGCTAATTTGTCATCAACACTCCTGGTAAACTCTGGACAATTAGATTATTACTTAGTCTTTGATTAAGTTTTCAGTCTTAATTATCAATGTCATTATTATCAGAGTTTATTATTTATCATATCTATATCACTATGAGTGTTACTAACAAATTTTGCAGGTAAGAAAAGGAAGAAAACAATTGAGAAAATAGACAAATTTCATTAATACTTGAAGATACATTACACATGAAATATGGAAATTACATATTTGTTTTCCTAGTCTATTTTCTACTCAGGAACTCGTGCTTTACAGATAAGCATGAACACGTGCCCTGCAAATTAGCATGAATGCTCCTGAGCAGCTTCACAGTCCATCAGGATTGGAAGATTTCTATGTCCATCCTTAAAGGACAAGAAGAGGAGCTGATGCACTTGAAGGCGGATCGTCATCGTGATCACCGGAATGCTTCCTTGCCTCCACCGTGCATGAAGCACTTGCATCAAGCACTTTCTTTCTTCTCCTCTCTCGCTCTTCAACGAGGTCCTCATCCTCTTCATCATCCTCATCGTCTTCATCCTCTTCATAGATGAGATTCTCAAGAGGATTCCAGTCAGGATTGGCTTGCACAAAGTCGTGCCACACCACATCAACCATAGCGTTTATAAACGCTTCATATTCCTGAGGGTCAGGAACTGGTTGTGGCTCAATCTCTGCTAGAGCCTCATCCATTTGTTGCCAAATTCTATCAAGTTCTTCATCAGGTATGTTGTTTTGATTGTTGGCAGCCATTGAAAAACAAAGAAGGTGAAAGGTTTTTGTAAGTTTTTCTCTGGAAAGGGTTTGTGTTTTAATAGATATATGATGATTATGCTTAACAGTTCTCTTTTATAGAGAATGTGTATTAAGGGTGCAGGTCATTTCTACAATCTCGATGAGACGGTTCGGTTTTCCATAAATATTTTTGCCTCGTTTGCTGGTAAGCGTGTTTTAATTCTATGACCATTAATTTGGTTATTTTTCTTATACCAAAACGCTATTCAGGATTGTTAAAATAAATTTTGTTTTCTTAAATAAAATTTTATTTTAATCTTATTGAACATTTTTTTTTCAATCCTGATATGGCAAAATATTTTGTGCGGAAATGTTTTTATTCCTGATGAGGTTAGGTTTTTCTTACATCAGAAAATGCCTACTCGTTATGGACTACTTTCTAATGCTATGGTACAAGGCCCAACCCACCTTGTTCCTGACACAAGCATGCAACCTAAACAGTCTAAACAGTTAACAACCACCTCTACTGTCTCTCAAAAGACTTTAGTTGTAAAATCAAAGAAATCAGCTAGAACTGATGTGTCTGGAAGGCAATCAGGTTCAAAGGATTTTTCCTCTACACCACTCACTAAAAAGAAGATACAAGGGGGTGTACAAGGGGTCCTGGTGAAGGAAGCTGATAAGGTTGTTAAGAATGTTCCGGTGAAAAGGAAGTTAAGGTTGATTGATGAAAGTGAATCAGAGGATGACTTACCTATATCCTCTGTGATGAATGTGAACAAGGAAGTTGCTGATACTGCTACTAAAGCTGTGGTACCTTCATCAAAACCACAAAAGACAAGGAAATTATCAAAGAGCAGGTATCATATTCCTTTGACAGTGCAAATGAAGGATACCGATATTCAGACATCAAATCCTGATGTTAGTATTCCTGATGCAACAACAAAAGTTGTCTCTATATCAGACTCTCCAGCCTCTCCATCTCAGATTCGAGGACATTCTTGGGAGAAGGTATCTACAACTGCTTCCTTGGTTGGTCTTACACCTACATCAAAGAAAAAGAGGAATGCAGAAGAGTTAGTCTATCAGAGACAGAAGAAGCTGAAAGGATCAAGCCCACAAGAACCTGAATTTCAGAGTAATTCAGCAGCTACTGTTGATCCTGCCACACAAGAACCACTCAATCAAAGTTTGGGTGAAGGCTTAGCTAGTGGAATGGTCACACAAGAACCATTTTCTCAAAGGGAGAATGAAGACATCAACATTCCAGCTACACAAGAACCATCTTCTCAAAGTGAAGATGTAGGCAAAGCTACAGCTTCTGTTGAAAGATTGGTCGAGAACATTGTCAATGAGGGAAGCACACAAGAACCTTTAGCTCAAAGTGTTGAAGCAGCTTCTGAACCTCAAGCTCCACAAGAACCATTGGTAGCAAATACTGATGCAAGCATATCAAATCCTGACGATGTTCATCCTGACGTTAGTGGTGCTCCTGATAATGAACCTATTTTGATACAGCCACTTCGTTCAAGACCAATGGATCATCCTATCTCAGAATCACAGGATAAACTGAAAGGTATTGCTATTCCTGATCCTGATATTACTCCTGATACTGCTGATGATAGTTCTGATGATGATAGTGATGATGATAATGAGAATCGAAAAGAGAAGGAACAGATTGCTACAGCACTCAAAATTAGTCTTGGAACTAATTTTGGTTCATCAAGTACATATATGGCTAGCAATGCTTTCACTGGGAAAGATCAGAGACAAGATTTTTCTACTCCTTCCTTTGATCCTGCAGAGGCATTTAGACAGAATGAATGGAACAATTCATGGCACCAATATGATGAATCTATCAGTTTTTCTTCTGCTATTGAACATGCCTATAATGCAGTGAAGTCTATAGAGAATCAAGACTTGAAGAATCATCTGAAGGCTACAACTCTGTTATCCAAAAGTCTGAAAAGTGAGATTGATTCTATCAAGGGTTCAACTGAAAAAGTGAGGACTGATATCTCTAATAATTTTACAAAGGTGCCTACTACTTTACAACTAAGGGTAGTGGAATCCCAAGTGAGATCTGTTGTTTCAGAACAAACCTCAATCAATCAAAGAATTGATTCTCTGGATACTAAGGTAACTGAAATTCAAGCCTCTCTTTCCTTAATTTTGCAATTATTGTCAAATCCTGATGTCAAAAAGGGGGAGAAGGTTATTCAGACAAAATGTACACCTGATCTAGTATTAAGAAATAATGATGATGATACTGGAGATGATGGTGGTGACAAAGCGATACAAGGAGAAACCTCTGATACTGCGGTTTTGAAGTCTACAATTCAAACTTCTCAAAGTCAAACTACGCGGTCAACTCATGTTTCTGATTCTGGAGTTAAGACAGTAAGAACATTGGTGCAATCTCAGATCCTGACGGAAGATCAAATCCTGACACCTGGTCATGGACATATTCTTGCTACAATTCCTGAAGGTGATGAAGATGTAATTATTGATAATCCTGAAGATGCATCAAATTTATTCCAGAAGTTTTCTACAAAAGACGGCAGAATTGTTACTCTTTATCACACTGATAAAAGAGTTCAACAATTATATGCAAGAAAAGCACTCTCTACAGCAAGTGAAGAATATCCAGATCTCTCACATGAAGAATTCTTGAGACTACAAAGAGAGACAATGGAAAGCTATACTGCTCCTGCTAGAGGTAGAGGAAGCAGAGGTAGGAGAGGTGCTAGAAGAAATAGAAGAGGTTCTTCAACTCAAATAGTACCTAGACAGACAAGGTCTAGAGGGTTAAGAATTGAAGAAATTCCTGAACCTATTCAAACTCTAGTAGTTCCTGACAGATCTACTTTTGGTGATGATGGAATTGTTGAAGAAGAACCTGAATTGAGAAGAAAATCAAGTAAATCAACTCTCAGCAATACAAATCAAATTGAAGATTCTAATCCTGACAATATTCAAGATCCTGACGAATCTGAAATTCTGCAAGAGGTTGATTTGATAATCTTATCTACTGTTGTTGATTGTCACAACAAAGAAGTAGATGAAGAAGAAGAAGCCAGAAGAAGAGATATTACAAGAAGAACAAATAAAGATTTTAATCTCTATCTACAAAGGCTTAAAGTTTCAAATGAAAGACAATGGAGAAATTCAAGCAGACAAGAATCTTTACTTGAAAGAAGCTACGCTTATGAAAAGGAGAAATACAAGAAGTGGAAACATATTAGCACATTAAGTTGTGATACACCTATCAATTTTCAGTATGGTGGAATTATTACAAGCGCTTTAAGTGTTGTTGATTTGTCTGATATGGCTAGATCAAAAACACTCTGGTTAAAGATGTTTTCAAATCTGAAGCAACTGTCAAGTAATTCAAGAGGAGGTATTGGACACAGAGATGGTGAATATCTGAATATGTCATATGTTGATCCTTACTCCTTGACAGAAATTGGAGGTACTTTAACTTCTGAAAACCTGAACAATTTATTAGCTGTTGATCTAGTTATAGATTGTCATGATGGTTTTGAAAAGAAAGAAAAGCTTCTGTACTTCATGAAAGATGGTAGTGTGAAGATTCTATCTATTCAAGATCTGCTGATGAAAACTACACAGGAACTGAAATATGTTCACTATCTGTTAAGATGGAAGAACCAAGTGTACAAAGAATGGAGTGACATGATTTTGTCAACTATAAGAAGAAGACTGGATGGAAACAGTAATTTCAATGGTAATTATACTCCCATGTACTTAAATCAAAGAGGTCAGGATGTGGAAATGCAAAGGGGTACTGCTGTTAAAGAAGTAAATTTTGGCATGACTCATCTTTCTCTCAATCCTGATGGGAAGGAAATTGCTTATCTTTTGCTTGAAGAGCACAGTCTACAGAGAAACTCCATACAGAATCTCAGAGCAGCTATCTACCAGATTAATGAGGAAGATGAAGAACTCAGAAATCTTAAGGAAAGACTGATTCAAATTCTTGAAGAAAAAGAAGAAAGTTTATTATCCAACTTCTTGAAGATGAATCTGTTCTATCAAAAAGCTTAAACAGATAAGTTGTTTCTGAAGATACTCGTACATTTTGATACATGTTTTTGACATCATTGAATATTTGGAATCTATACTTTATTTCACAAAGTATGAGATTGGGGGAGATTGTTAGATCAGAATTCAATGATCGTCAGAAGCTAGACTCAACTGATCAGGATTGCTGACATCATCAGTATTGCATGGTCATCAGTATTTGATCAAGCGTCAGTATCTTATTGATCATCAGGATTCCTACTCAGACTATGATCAGGTTTGATCATCAGGACTTGAAGCTGATCAGGATTCCTACTTCGAGTTATATTTGGAGTCTAGATAAACATGGAAGTTTATTCTATTTGTTCCTGGTTTGTAGAATGCAGCTATCGATTAAAGATATGTTTCTATCTTTGTTATGATTAGGACTTATCTTGTTATTGATAGAGAAGCTGTGTGCACTATATAAACACAGTTTTGGTTTCGATTTATGTATTCATTCGAGAGAGAACATAATCGGAGAGAAGCTCTTAAGAACAGAATTTCTTGAGAGAATTTTTGTAAGCTAGCAGCTCTTAAGAACATCAGAATTTCTTAAGAGAGTTTGTAACAGTTTTATATCAAAGTTAATAAAGCTGTTATTGTTATTGTTATTGATCTTTCATATTTGTGTTATATAAAGTCGAGAATCTTATACAATTGTATTCAACCCCCTTCTACAATTGTTATTTACTGGGCAACAAATTATATTTATTCTACATCGTGAGTGATGTTTCTCAACATATCGCGACTATCCGGATAATATGAATTCACTGCTTAGAATACCAAGAACCTGTTTAGTGACTAGTTACCGTACAATCAATTGCTTCTTCCCTACAATGTCCCGATTAAATACAAGGCATGGATCTCGTGTCAAGCCTATTTAATTTAATCATATGTTTTCCTATTCACCATGCCTAGTTCCGATTAATGCAAATTAGAAACTTCTTTCTAATTTCATTCACTCTGGCCAGAGATTCCTGAACTTGCATAAATGGAATAATATAGGACATTCTCTTCCTTCACTGGAAGGGGCAGATCCTTTATTGATCATTCACTATCTTCGTGCACAAATTCCTATACCCAGAAGAGCACTAATTATTGTCCCTCGAGACTAAGAGCTAAACCAAAGTATAGTTCAGTGTACACAAGATGACTATGATGATCTCAAGTCAAAGGACACTTGTACAACCATCACTATATGAACAACTACTGACACATGAGTGAACTCCATTAGTTGTTCAACTGATCGAGTCATGTTCAGTGAACTTATTCCTAATAAGCACCTACATACTAGCTATAGTGTCACCACACAAATGCCTATGAGAACAGACATCCTTCATAGTGAAGCAAGCATAGTATGTACCGATCTTTGCGGATTAATTAACTACCAATTAATTATCCTACGACCAGGAACTATTTAAGTTTAGAGTTATTATCTTTAAGGTCTCATTATAATGATCTCATCATAATCCATTAAAGCTTTACTCTAAACTATGGATCATCTAATTTAAACACTTTAAATAGATAAAGCCCGTTATAAAACATATTACCAAACTTGAATCAGATTGAACAAAGTATCTCCTAACTCATCATCCATGATTGGATTTAGGACACACGTCTTTCAATCTCCCACTTGTACTAAAACCAATTACCTTGGTATCTCATATACAACTTCTCCTAATAGAGAACAAAGCGATTTTCAAATAACGGTTTAGTAAATGGTATTTACTATGTTTTTATGGGTGTCAAGTCAATATTGACTTAAACATCTCTACTTTCAACGATCTCATATATCATATGAAAGTGCCGTAACTTGGATCTTGAATCCCTGATTAAACCTGGGTTCCATAGCCTGCGCTACTACCAAATGTTGTACAGATACAACAATATAAATCCTATTCTAGGAACCATGTCTAACCAGCGAAAACAGGTTTCGCTATCCAAAGAACCTCCTTTGCAGCTTCACTTATAGTTATATACATATAGTGCTTCCACTACGGAATCAGTTATCTTAAGCTGCTTGGAATTCTTCCAACAAACCGCTCATCCATTCAGAATTAACACTTATTTTGACATGGATTTTCTATCACATTTGTCCTAAGAAAATCATAGTGTTTATAACACTCGTTTTTCATTTTGGACCCACCATAATCAAGAAAGATGCCTTCAATTCTTCGAAAGTATTTAAGGACGTTCTTCCAGCTTACTATCGCGCTTCTCAAGGACTAGACTAGTGCTCGCTTATCTCACCTAGTGAGTTAGCGATCATCAAGTCTTGTATAGTACATCCGGTATTTTGATAGATACATTTGCCGAAGCATAATAAATCTTACTCATACGTCATTTCTCCTCAGATGTCGTAGAAAGACACTATCTTGGAGAAAGTAACTCCGTGACTTGACAATTCAAGTAACTTCTTGGAGTTATTTATGCTAAACATCTTAGCATATAAATGATGTACACACTTAGGGTTTAGCCCAACACTTGGTTTATCCTATAAATTCTCATTCATATATCATAGGAAGCCATTCTCAAGTCCTTTATAGAGAATATGTTAGATAACCACACTTTGACTAATTTTAGCGTCGATAAATCATTCCTTATCATAAGTATGTCACGTACATTATTAGGAATGTCATCACGCTCCCACTAACCTTCTTGTAGATCCATGATCCATCATTGTCTTTGATAAAATCAAACTATTTGATTGTCTCATCAAAACAGATGTTCGATCATTGAGAAGCTTGTTTCAATTCATAAATGGATTGTCGTGGCTATTAGACCATAGATTTGCTACTCATAGCAATAAATCCCTCTAATTGTGTCAACTACACATCTCTTCAATTTTCCTATCGAGGAGGGTCGACCGTTCGACCATTATTAGATATTATAGTCATTACTAGCCGCAAACGCAAACAAAATCCGAATAGACTTGAGCACTACTTCATGTGAAATTTTTTCATCAAAGTCAATCTCTTTGCTTTGATTGAATCCTTTCACAATAAGCAAGGACTTATAGGTCTTTACCCAGCCAATCACTCCAATCTCCCTTTTATAGACTCATTTGTACCCTTCCGGTTATAACACCTTTAGGTCCTCAACCATAGTCCGTACTTGGTTGATGTACATGGAATCTATATTGGATTTCATGGTACTATGCCATTTCTCCGAGTCATAACTCATAGCTTTAGTATAGGTCATAAGGTCATTATCATATAATTGACACCTCATTGTCATTCTTAATGACAAGGCAGTCAACCTCTCAGGTTGGTGATAAAATATCAAGACCTATACTTAAGCTAACCTACAAAAAGTTATCCTGTCTGAAAATGTTCTTCCTATAGAACCTTTGTAATTTGTGGTGTTTGAACTTAGTTAAGTTCAACCTTCCTCCCACTGAACCCTTCTAGAATGAACAATTCCTCTAAGTAGGCAGTATGTCATACACACTATATTCAGTAGAATATTCAACCAACATCCTTGACTATCATTAGGATATCTCACAAACTTACATTTTGGATCTACCATCTAGCTTATCAAATTAAACATTTTGACATAAGCTAGACATCACAAATCTTAACAAGTTTAAGACTAGTGTTCCTTGCACTACATATCTCATATGACAACTTAGGAACAGATTAAGAAGATACTATATTCAGCAGATATACTGATATTTATAAAATTCAACTCTAAACATATATTAGAAGATCAATTTAGCTTAACATGAACCGAACGATGTCTAACAAAGTTCGTTCGCTCCTTCGTACATTCGATCTACCTGTAGTATCTCAGGATCTGTCCAACGTGAAGCTTTAAACTTAAGATTTGAGATAACCTCAAAACACTCACTCAAGTGTATATCTTTTTGATCTTATCAAAGAGTCCCAACACTTGCTGTTTTGTTTTGTATTTCATTATTATTCATTTTGAAACACTCCAAAAGATTCGAATTTGTATTGTACCAAATACATATATCTGAATCCGGATCATATCCGTGAATTCTAATGAAGCGTGTGAATCCTTTTCTGGCATGTGTTGTCAATGGTGCACATACAATTATGTGTACTAATTTTAACACTTTTGTTGCTCATTATCTCTCTATTTCAAGAAAATAGAGATATAGTGGTTTTTCTAGTGAGACGAGTTTCGCATGCATAATGTGATTCAATAATCATATGGTTCTTGTAACCCATCACCATGCAACAAGCGAATACTCTTCTCACTCATGCAAACAAGCCTATAGTTCTTTGAATTTCCATTACCTCTATTCCATAGTCCCTATTTCAAAATGAGAAGTTTCAGTCCCACTAAACTTCTCTTATTCTTCAACTCTACAAGACAACTCTTGTAGTTGATCTTCCAATAACCCACCTTTGATAGGTGGCAACAAACTCTTTTGCTTTTGGAGTCAAACTTAGCCTTTGACTAATTATGTTATCACTCACTAACAAACTTCTTCTTGATGGTATGGTTCATCTCCCACTACTTGATTCCAGAACCGTTACCAGTCTGAAGAACAAAGCTCTCTAAGAAGGAAATACGTCTCAACAATCTTTAACATGAAGTAGATTTCAGACAATCTGATATCCAACCTTTTCATGTAAGAGTTCACAACAAATTTGTGAGTTCGTATTCGGAAGCTAATTCAAGATCATATCTCGACTTAGCTTCCATCTATGACAAAATCAACCTACCCTAGACGATCAATCAAATTGATTGTCTTGAGTCTATGATTATTCATAGATCAACCCTCATCATAACTATTATGGAATAGCTCATTCGATATCTTATATTGAATCGTCTTATTTATCACATTCTACAACTCTTATAGAAGCAACAAGGTAGCCCTGAATGTCCTTGTGCTCATACTGTTTGCATAGTCTCAAGCTCATAGACATCAGTTTGGTTTACTTTGCAACATTTGCATTATTAGACCTCTTGCACTTGGTCTCATACACATCTCCATGTGCATCACAAATAAGACACTTTGTATTAACGAGTTAAACATTTTGTCTAACTTTTCATTCTTGAGAACATTTCTTAAGTTTCAAAGTTCATCAGCATATCCAGGATAAGTCAACGTGTTATTCTACTACGATGTGTGATAGTGCAGAAATTATAGTATATATATAATTCTATTAGTGAATACACATAACTACTAAGTAAATATTCAATTTTATTCTTATAACACCATATGAATCGGGTCTTTATTCATTGGTGGCTCCCACTATTTTATTTAAGTTATACAACCCTCTATATGTATAACTAAACATTCATAATGTTAGTGAGAATAAGGATCCTATTTTCCATCACATCACCTCGGCTGTGGCACGAAACGCAATGTGATGTTCCATAGGAAGACAACTCTTGTCAACTACATCTCATGTTATTCCTTATTATCTTTTAGCCTCTTGAATCATTGAGTCTCGGCTGTGGCACGACTCACTCAATATTCTAAGTCAAGTCAAACCCAACATCTTGCATAATTAAATTAGAATTCCAAAAGCCCACGGCTGTAGCACGTAACGACAATTGAAACCTAATTTATCATACACATCTCATGTGATAGACAAGCATCTCTTAATATCAAAACAAAGCCCTCGGCTGTAGCACGAAACGACAATGTCTCAATATAAGAACTCTACTTGCTATTATATTGGAAGGCTATGACCGACACAAGCCCGTTGTGTCATTGGCCATTTACTACTTGATATAAATTTTAATTAAGAGGGATTATATTATGTTGCAACCATAATCATATTACTAGGAGATTCTATTTTTCTTGAACAAAATACAATTATGATATTTAAATGAAAAATTCTCAGTGTGTTGTAGGGGTCACATCGGTCCCGCTTAAAACCTAATGGCCTAGACAAAAATTTTCATTTTCAACATCAAAAGAGTATTTCACTCTATGTTTCATAAACATAAGAATCTCATGGTTGTACTCATAATATTATTGTTAAGGTAAGAAACGATTCATATTCTAGATTTTCTAGAGCACGCCTTATTTTGATTTAAGTTCACCTAAATCTATCATCGCATGGTAAATATAGGCATATATCTCATATATAAAAATAAATAAACAAGTAAGCATGCAAGTAATATCATGTCATACAATGATATAATGATGTATGGATTTATTATAGTATTTAAAAGCAATTAAAACAATTAGTACATGCTTTAAAACACTTCCGGGAATATAAACAGTTTCAAACTTTTATATAAAAAATATTTGACCACTCCATTAGATCCGTCTCGGAAAAACGAATCCAACGGTATATTGCACGCCCAAAACGGAGTTACCAAACTTCCAAAAAATCAAATTTAATGTGGACAGAAGGGCTGTAACGCATTACTGGAATGTGTTACAACAATTAAATGCTATTAATTGTGTAACGCATGACGCTCATGCGTTACAGGCTCTGTCACGCATTCCCCGAATGCGCAACTCCCCTACCCAGCAGTTGCGCACCACGCGCGCGCGCGGACAGCTGCGCACCACGCGCGCGCGCGGACAGCTGCAGCAGAAAAAAAAAAACTTTTAATATTTTGTAACTCCTTTGGCTTAATAACACTTAAATATTGTAACTCCTTTTCATTAAATGCCTTTATTGTTATTATTATTTTATTTTAATATTAATTAATTAATTAACAATTAATTAATAAAAAATCAAAATAATATGATTTCTGAAATCAAACAAAAGCAAAAATAACCAAGTGCCTATGGGGTCCTTGTGCAAATTTTAATTCATATATTTCAACATGCATAATTATATTATGAATTTTAATTAAAACAATTTTTAAAAATTCATAACAAATAATCTACACATCACAAAATTATGAAACAAATACCTGGATGATCCACAACACTTGTAGAACCCAGATCAATGGTCAAAATCTCATGCAAATAATATTTCGAATTAATTCGTAATTAAATCTAAATATACTTGCAAAAATCATAATAAATCCATACATGCATAAAAAAATCTGAATTTTTTTATATGAATCTCTATATGCAAAACCTGGCTCTGACACCATTGAAGGAATTTACGGATGAGCGGAAGCATGATATAACATTTATTCCGTAAAAACCATGTATCGCACATATAGAAAAATATATAAAATCTAGAGCGAAGGGAATCGTAACCATACCTTGAGAATCGAAGCTTTAAAATCGATGGTTGCAAGCAGTTGCTCCTCAGAGTGTGAAGCACTCTACCGGTATCCACCAAGAATTTTCCTTCGATGAATTTCTTCAAAAACTCTAAGACCTTTTAGAGAGAAAAGAGAGAGAGAGAGAGATGGAGGCTAGCTCCTTATCTAGTTTTTCACAAAAACAAGATTATTCTTAGAATGAACTATCTCATTCTATTTATAGGGCTTTCTTAGGTTTTTTTTTTAATAATATATATATATATATATATATATATATATATATATATATATATTAACCCCACATTTCTAAAATGCTTTAATAATGATTAAAACTATTTTAATCATTATTTTTTTTTCTAAACTATTTAGAAAATAATTCTTCCTCTATCATAATTTAAATCTTTTCATCAAAGAAAATATTTTTTTATAGTGTGACCCTGTAGGTTCAATATTAAGCCGGTAGTAGAAATAAATAATAATAAACTTTTTATTTATTATTTATACGAATTCTAATAATTCATTAAATATAATTAACTGATTAATTATATTTATTCTACATCGTGAGTGATGCTTCTCAACATATCGCGACTATCCGGATAATTTTAATTCACTGCTTAGAAAAGCAAGAACCTGTTTAGTGACTAGTTACCATACAATCAATTCCTTCTTCCCTACAATGTCCCGATTAAATACAAGGCATGGATCTCGTGTCAAGCCTATTTAATTTAATCATATGTTTTCCTATTCACCATGCCTAGTTCCGATTAATGCAAATTAGAAACTTCTTTCTAATTTCATTCACTCTGGCCAGAGATTCCTGAACTAGCATAAATGGAATAACATAGGACATTCTCTTCCTTCACTGGAAGGGACAGATCCTTTATTGATCATTCACTATCTTCGTGCACAAATTCCTATACCCAGAAGAGCACTAATTATTGTCCCTCGAGACTAAGAGCTAAACCAAAGTATAGTTCAGTGTACACAAGATGACTATGATGATCTCAAGTCAAAGGACACTTGTACAACCATCACTATATGAACAACTACTGACACATGAGTGAACTCCATTAGTTGTTCAACTGATCGAGTCATGTTCAGTGAACTTATTTGTTAGATATAATTGCTGACGTTTGTTCATCAGTGTTTAAGTACCAGGTACATATCAGAGTTTATCTAGAAGCCAGTCAGAGTTTGATAAAGTTTGACGTGGTGATAGTTGACTTAGCTGTCGGTGCAAAGATAAAGATTCTAGAAGCAATATATTCTGAAGATGGAAAGAAGCAGAATATATTGATACAGCTAAGGAAACGGAATAGAAGACTGAAGCAATCCTTGATTGATATGAATTGTATAGCTAACTTATAGGAATATCAATTAGAGATGGATTGTAAGTAGCTGTGTACTATATAAACACAGATAGGTTATCCCTAGAAGGGAAGCGAACATTGAATATATTATTCTTGTAACCTAGTAGCTCTTTGTGATTCATTAACATCACTAAGAGAGAAACTGTTAATATAATTACAGTTTGTTGATTTATAAAAAGTGTTCTTGATTGTTATCCTCATATACATACTTGATTATATTGTGTATTCGGCCTAACAATTGGTATCATAGCCTAGGCTGTTTAATATATACAGTTTTACGATTCAAACACAGTAATAATCATGTCTGAAGAAAATCAAACTGCTCCCAAGGCTGAACAGGTTAAGCCTAATTCTGTGAGTCGATATGAAACAATCAGGGTTCCAATTCTCAGGCCAGTAGAGTATCCAATTTGGAAGGTGAAGATGACCATGTTTCTGGAGGCTACAGATCCAGAATATCTTGACAGAATTTATGATGGTCCTCATAATCCAACCAAACTAGCCCCTGTTGTTGATGGTCAAGAACAAAAGACTGTTCCAAAGGAAAAGAAAGATATGACTCCTGAGGACATCTCATCAATTGCAAAGGATGCAAAAGTTAGACATCTACTCCACAGTGCTTTAGATAATGTTATGTCTAACAGGGTAATTGGCTGCAAAACTGCCAAAGAGATATGGGATGCTTTAGAAGTCAGATGCCAGGGAACAGGTGCTATTAAGAAGAACAGAAAGACAATACTCACACAGGAGTATGAGCACTTTGATTCAAGACCTAATGAAACCTTGACTGAGACTTATGACAGATTTTGCAAACTATTGAATGATCTGTCTCTGGTTGATAAAGAATATGAGCTTGAAGAGTCTAATCTCAAGTTTCTGTTATCTCTACCTGAAAAGTGGGATTTAAAGACAACCACAATAAGAGATAATTATGAGCTTGCTGATACAGATCTTGATGAAATCTATGGGTTGTTGAAAACTCATGAACTGGAGATAGAACAAAGGAATAAAAGATTAAGTAAAAAGACAAAATCTGTTGCTCTCAAAGTTGAAGAGAAGCCCATCAAGAAGGAATCATCAAGGAAGAAAGCCAAGGGAAATGCTTTAGTCATTAAATCTGAAAGTGAGTCATCAAACTCTGATGATGACTCAAACTCTGATGAAGCTTCTGACTCTGAGGATGATGAAGAACAGATGATGCAAATGGCTGCATTGATGGTGAAAACCTTCAAGAAGATGGGATTCAAGAACTTCAAGAAAGGAAAGAGATTCTCAAGGAAAGATTCAAACTCTGAAAGAAAAAGTTTTAGAAAGTCTGATGGAAGGGAGACCAAGTCTGGCAAGAAGGATAAATCTGAAATCCAGTGCTACAAGTGTAAGGAGATGGGTCACTATGCTCCAGAGTGCAAGAAAGGCAAAACTGAGAAAGCACTCATCTCTAAAGGCAAAGACTAGGCAGATACTTCAGACTCTGATGATGGAGAAAATTATGCTCTTATGGCAACTGTCAGAGATGAGACTCAATCATCTGAAAATAAGGTACCCCTAACTACTTATGCTTATGATACTGATAATATATCTGAGTTAAGAGTATATCTGAAAAGCGTACATGTTATTTATAGGGATCAGACTTTAGAGAATGAGAGAATTAAATCTGAGAATCTTAGTCTTAAAGATAGAAACAAGTTTCTTGAAGGAGAACTTGAAAATATGAAGCAGATTCAAAAAGAAAGAGATGATGCTGTTTATGTTGAACAGGAGTTGCTCAAAAGATATAAGCAATTAGAATCTGATCTAGAAAAAGAAAGAAAAATAATCAAGACTTGGACAGACTCTGGAAGAGACACTCATCAAGTGTTTCAGACAGATTCTGTAGGTTTAGGCTATTGTGAAAATGATGAACTTAGGTTTAAAGACAAGGTTAAGGTTAAACCACAACTTAAACCTGTGAAATTTGTTCCAGAAACCAATAAGTTAAAATATGTTGTAATAAGAGAAGCTGATATGGAATCAGATGAAGCCTGTGAAAGACAGGAAAATATTATAACAGAAAAACTTATGGAAATAGAAGCTGTTAGAAAACCAGTAAAAACTTGTGAAAAACAGGTTAATGTTGGCTTGATGACAGAAAAACAGTTCAATCATAAGCTGAAAGAGGTAAAATCTGCCATGAAACCAAAAGGGTTCAAGAAGAATAGGAATGGAAAGATAGGCATAAATAATAGAAATAATCACTTGCCTACTGCTGGTGCTCCAAGGAAAACATGTTATAATTGTGGTAGTTCTAATCATCTTGCTAATTTCTGCACAAAGAATAAAAATATCAATTCTTTACCCTCTACATCAGGAGAAAAGAATGATTATGTAAGGGTTAAACCACAGACTTTGTGTACACATTGTGGGAGCACTTGGCATTCTATTTATACTTGTAGGAGTTATCATGCTATTTATCACAATTACTATGAGCTAAAACCCAATCTGAAGTGGGTTAGAGCAAACTCTGCAAGTGTAAAGTCTGACAATGTTAGTTTAAACTCTGTTGATAGTAATTCCGCTGCAAAAGCTAACAATGTTAAGAAAGCCAAAGGATCCAAGCAAGTCTGGGTCCTTAAAACTAACACTTAGTGTTTGTTTGTGATTGCAGGGTATAAAAGAGAGCACACTTATCTTGGACAGTGGATGCTCAGGACATATGACTGGAAATAGAGCCCTGCTATCAGATTTTAAGGAGAAGGCTGGCCCAAATGTTTCCTATGGAGATGGCAACATAGGACACACTCTGGGATATGGCAATATTAATCTTGGAAGTGTCATCATCAAAGATGTAGCTCTAGTCTCAGGACTCAAGCATAATCTGCTATCTGTGAGTCAAATCTGTGATAGAGGAAACCATGTAGATTTTCATACTGAATACTGTGAAGTTATCAATAAATCTACTGGAAAAGTTGTTCTAGTTGGACACAGGCACAACAACATTTATGAAGCAAGTTTGGTAACAAACTCTGATGGAAAAACAGTTTGTCTAACTGCAAGAATGTCAAATGAAGAGAGTTGGAACTGGCATAAGAAGCTTTCTCATCTCAATTTGAACAACATAAATGAGCTAATAAGAAAGGATCTTGTAAGGGGACTTCCCAAGTCAATACTTAGCTTAGATGGCCTATGTGATTCTTGTCAAAAAGCCAAGCAAAGGAAGTCATCTTTCAAGAGCAAATCTGAATCTTCAGTAGTGGAACCTTATCATCTTCTACATGTTGATCTCTTTGGACCAGTGAATGTGATGTCCATGGGCAGAAAGAAATATGCTCTAGTAATTGTTGACGAATATACTAGATATACATGGGTGTATTTCTTATCAAAGAAGGATGAAACTGCTCAGACTCTGATGGATCATGTAATCTACTGGACAAAGGATCACAGCACAAAGTCAAAATTATAAGGAGTGATAATGGAACTGAATTCAGAAACTCAATTATGGAAGCTTTCTGCAAAGAAAGAGGAGTGAAACAAGAATTTTCTGCACCTGGAACTCCACAGCAAAATGGTGTAGTTGAAAGAAAGAACAGAACTTTAATCGAAGCTGCTAGAACTATGCTTGATGAAGCAAAATTACCAACTTATTTCTGGGCAGAAGCTATTCAAACTGCTTGTTTTACTCAAAATGCAACATTGATCAACAAGCATGGGAAAACACCATACGAGATGGTGAAAAATAAGAAGCCAAATTTGAAATATTTTCATATATTTGGATGCAAATGCTTTGTGTTGAAGACTCATCCTGAACAGTTGACAAAGTTCGAGTTAAAAGCTGATGAAGGAATCTTTGTTGGTTATCCATTGTCAACAAAAGCATTCAGAGTCTACAATCTGAGAACTAAAGTGATCATGGAATCCATACATGTGTCATTTGATGACAAGAAAATAACTGGACTTGATGACTTAGATGGATATGATCAACTGCATTTTGAAAATGAAGGTTTATTCTCTGATGATGTAAACTCTGATGAAACAGTACCGACAAACTCTGACGAAGCATACTCTGAACCTCTACTGATAAATACTGGAGAAACTGGAAATTCTCAAATTGAACAAAATAGAGAATCAGTTGAGGGAGAGCGTGAAGAAGCTCAACAAGACACAGCAAATGAGTCAGTTGAGGAAACTGATTCAAACTCTGACAGTTCAAACTCTGAGCCATCCAATTCAGGGGGAGCCTCAGATGCTGCAGAAAGTCAACATATGAATCAGGAGAGCATGGATCAAGGGGGAGGATCCAATAATGATGAAAGAAACCACTTACCAACAGCAAGAAAGTGGACACAGGCACACACACCTGATCTCATAATTGGAGATCCTGATGCTAGTGTGAGAACTAGAAGTGCAACAAATAATGAGTGTCTGTATCATGCTTTCTTGTCTCAAACAGAACCAAAGAAGGTGGAGGAAGCTCTTCAAGATGCTAATTGGATTACAGCAATGCAAGAAGAGTTAAATGAATTTGAAAGAAATGAAGTCTGGACACTTGTACCTAGACCAAAGAATAGATCAATAGTAGGTACAAAGTGGGTTTTCAGAAACAAGACTGACAGTGAAGGTGTGATTACAAGAAACAAGGCTAGACTTGTGGCTAAAGGTTATTCCCAACAGGAAGGAATTGACTATGATGAAACCTTTGCTCCAGTTGCAAGATTGGAGGCCATAAGAATTTTTCTGGCCTATGCTGCACACAAGAAGTTTAAAGTCTTTCAGATGGATGTGAAAAGTGCTTTTCTCAATGGGAAGTTTGAAAAAGAAGTGTTTGTTGAACAACCACCAGGATTTGTAGATCCTAAACATCCAGATTATGTCTACAGGCTTGACAAGGAATTATATGGACTAAAGCAAGCACCAAGAGCATGGTATGAAACTCTTGCTCAATTTCTTTTAGAAAGTGGGTTCACAAGAGGTACAATTGATAAAACCTTGTTTTATTTCAATTCTGGTGATGATTTGCTTTTAGTTCAAATTTATGTAGATGATATTATCTTTGGATCTACTAATGACAAACTTTGTAAGAAGTTTGCAAAGCTTATGCAATCCAGGTATCAAATGAGCATGATGGGAGAGCTTAGTTATTTTCTAGGCTTACAGGTCAAGCAAACAGATGATGGTATTTTTATCAATCAAGCAAAATATACCAGAAATCTTCTCAAGAAATTTGGTATGCTTGATAGTTCATCTGCCACAACTCCCATGGCTACAGCAACAAAGCTAGACAAAGACACAGGAGCCTCAGTAGATATGACAAACTACAGAGGAATGATAGGGTCTTTACTGTATCTTACTGCAAGTAGACCTGATATCATGTATGCAACATGTCTTTGTGCAAGATTTCAAGCAGATCCCAGAGAGCCTCATCTAACAGCTGTAAAAAGGATCTTCAAATATCTCAAAGGAACCATAACCTTGGGTTTGTGGTATTCTAGAGAATCAGAGTTTAAGCTAATTGGTTACTCTGATGCAGATTTTGCAGGCTGTAAGATAGACAGAAAAAGTACAAGTGGAAGCTGTCAATTTTTAGGTGACAGATTGGTTTCTTGGTATAGCAAGAAACAAAAGTCAATTTCCACATCCACTGCAGAAGCAGAGTATATAGCAGCTGGTAGCTGTTGTGCACAGATTCTATGGATGAAAAATCAGTTGCTGGATTATGGTTTGAGGTACTCTAAAATACCTATTTTCTGTGATAACCAAAGTGCTATTGCAATGACAGGAAATCCAGTACAGCACTCCATGACCTAGCACATCAGCATAAGGTATCATTTTATCAGAGAACATGTGGAAGAAGGAAACATTGAGCTTCATTTTGTGTCTACAGACCAACAACTTGCAGATATCTTCACCAAACCTTTGAGTGAAGCTACTTTTACAAGATTGGTAAATGAACTTGGAATGATCTCTGGTTCTGACTAGAGATACGGGTTAGACTCAAAAACTATACATGTTTGATTTTTATGCTCATGATTCCTTGCATGTATTCACTGTTATGAGTACCAGTGTCATAAACTCTGAAAGTAAACTCTGATGCTAAACTCTGTTAGTCATACTCTGTCGGTTAAAGTCTGATGTTAAACTCTGATTATGCTTTTTGTCTGAAACACAAGGACCAATGAAGAAATTTGTATGGAACATAATTCTCAGTAAGTAATTGTTAATCCTTAAGAGTTGTTTAGATTCTAATCTCAAATATGTGCAGTAAGTTAACACAGCATGATACTGTCTCTGTATTTATAGCATCTCTTAGTTTATTGATCCTATACACTGAGTCTGTATTAGCTGTTTGCATTTTCTCTCATAAATTAATTGTATTAACTGATGGAAAGTCTAAACTCTGATTATTAATTGCAAATAATTCACCCTCAAATCAAAAGATGCCAAACAGAGCACAAATTCCTTTGAGATCATGTTGTGTCTAGGAAGATCCAGGAACTTATTGTATGAAATAAGGGCTAAAATCTTTGATTTTTGGTGACTAGTGCCAACCACTGATTACTGGAAAATATATATATATATATATATATATATATATATATATAAATAAAGGGGGTGAAAAATAAAAGATATATCCAAATGAAAGGATATCAGTATACAGAGTTTAGATATAAAAATCAGATTTTATATTATACATGAGAGTTTAGGCAACCAGTTTTTACTACTTTAGGTTGTGGATTTTATGCACTTTGAGATGATTTAAATATTGATTTCGGTAAACTCTGCTATTGCACACACAATTATGCACACCTGTACAGTTTGCGAAAAGAGTTTATTAACAAAGAAGGACAAATGATAAACACTGATGTATTGTGTGAAATATGCCGAGGTAACTTTGTTTTGATCTCTGATGGTTAAAATAATTTCTTTGTTTTAGACATTTTATAATTTTGAGGAAAAACATTTGTTTTGGTATTTCAAAAGAGTATGTTTGGGCATTGGTTTAGAAAAATGTTAAAGCGAGGAGAGAGATTGCATACATAGGAAAGTGTAATCGGCTGTAATTATTGCTGTTTTTACTGCGCATGCGCATTGGAAACTGCCAATTACTGCTGTCAGTCATTGCATGTGTGACACGTGTCTCATTTACACAGTATACGGGGTAAGACAGTTGTGTTTTAATGATTAAAAACTGTTCAGTTTTTAATTTTAAATTTTATATTTATACATTATACACACAACCGTTACAGTTTTTCACGACTTACTCTAATTGTATTCTAGTTTCACTCACACATATTCACAAACACTTTCTTTCTTAAACTCTCTCGTGTTTTTGAAGCTATTTTCTGTTTATTTCTTGATATTACTAATGGCTTCAACTGCTTTCACTGCTTCTGGACTAGAGTTTGTCCCTAATAACTATTCAGCCCCATTAAACACTGTCAATGCACCAGCGGCGTTTCATATCATACAAGACTTTCTTGCTCAGTCAGCAATTGGGCGTGCTTTGGTGGAGCCTGCAAAACTTTCTGGTTCACAGATAAAGGCGTTCTGGGAAACAGGATTGTATGATGATGGTGGTGAGACAGGCAACCCTTCGATTATTTTTGAATATGAAGATGCAGAGTATGTCATAACTGCTGGGACCATTCGCGCTGCAATGGGGTTTCCTGAATTTTCTTCGTATACAATTGGAATGGGTGATGAGGATTTGCTAAGAATGATGCGAGAGATTGGGTATTCTGGACCCTTGTCGAAGATTGGACAGCTCAAACGACCATTCTTAAGGAAGGAGTGGAGTTTTTTCTTTGATTGCATCACGAGGACATTCAGCAAGAAAAGCACAAACTGGGATGCTATTCCCACAGACAGTCTGCAAATCGGGTATTCTCTTTTATTTGATAATCATTTTGATTTTGCACGACTTGTTTTGAATAATTTAGGAGAGAAAATGAGAGAGAATAGAGGAGTAGTCTATTTCTCTAGATTCTGTCAGACTTTGTTCTCTTACTGTGTTGAAGGAGTAGAAGTAAGTGAAGAAGATGTTTCTTGTTTTAAATTACATAAGAGAATATTTTCTGATCTTGTTAATAAAGATGTTAAGAAAGGGGTTGTTGGAGACTTGTTGCTACCTCCATCTGTGCAACAGTTTTTAAATGCTCAAGTCAATCCACCAACACAAGCTTCTTCTCAACCTGAGCCTCTACAACAAGAACTGCCTCCGTCAACTTCTGTTAAACCTGCAAGGGGTGGTCGGACTAAGCATGTTGGTACTAAACCTCCAAGGATTGCTAAGCCACTTACTGAAGCTGGGGCATCAAATACTGATGATATGCCTCAGAAGAAAAGATTAAAGAAAAGAAGGGCCAATCGGGCAAAGTCTGTTAATGCTGATGAGGACAGTGAAACTGATGAAGAAACTCTTCATCAGAGAAAAAGAAGATTGGTGGTTGCACATCTTTTTGGTGCATCAAATGTAAATGCTGAAGCTGTCAATTTGGACAGAGTAATTGAGGAAAATATTATGCCTGAAATGGTAAATGCTGATGAAGAAGCTCCTACATCAAACGCTGATGATGTAGTTGAGGAAGCTGCAAATGAAGATGCAGATGAAGCTCCTGAAATTCTTGTTCAGGAGGCTACAGAAAATATTGAGGCTGAGATTTTTGAGCCACAGGGATTTGATATGGATGTTGAAGCACACAACTCTGTAAACTCTGATCATCTTGAAGCTTTTGATGAAACAGAGGGTGTGGAAGCTGATCATGCCACGGTTGTTCTTGAAGAATCTATGGCTACTCACACAAAGATTTTCTCTGTTACTCACCAGGTAATTGAAAAGGGTGAGGAAGTTGATCAGACCTTAAATACTGATGCTACTGAGAATGTTGCTAATGCTACAGAAACTGTTGCTGCAAATCCTGATGTTGCTGACAAGGATGCAACAGAGAATGTTCACATAGAAGCAGAGTTTGTTATAAACTCTGAGATTCCAGAAGAGAATACAGCAGAGAATGCTAATGATCATAATAGTTCTGATCATTCCCAAGAGGAATTATTTGAGAGTCAAGCAAACTCTGATGAGCTAAGAGAGGTCAATCGAGCTACGGCTGAGCATTTTCAAGAGATGTACTTTTCAAATTGGTCGAACAAGGATACTATCTTTTCTGATGAGAGAGCTGCAGACTTTGTCACAAAGTCATCTAAAGAGATTACAAATCCAGAGCTTCTCACTCATCTCAAAGCCACAATTATCCAAGTCAAATCATTAAACAATCGTTTTGATGCTTCTGACAAGGTTATTGAAGGTCTAAGGAATGATATAGCTGCAAGGGAACTTACACAACAGAAGGATAAATCATTGTATATTTCCTTGTGTAAAGATCAGAAAGTTTTTGATTCCAGGTTATCCAAAGTTGAAGAAAATCAAGTAAAAATGTCAACTAAGTTGGATGAAATTGCAAATTCCATTGAATTGCTCACATCAGTTTTGCTGTCTGATGATGTCAAAAAGGGGGAGAGAGTGCCTCAAGACAAATGCAAGAGCTCTCAAACTCTGACTCGGAAAGATGACACTACTGATGGTGGTGCAAAAGGTAAAAATCCAAGGACAAGGAATGTTCAAAGGCAAGGGAGGAGATCAAACTCTGATGCTCAGAATGCTGATGGAAAAAGATTATACACTGAAGGGCAGTCTTCTTCAAGGGTTAGAAGTTTACTTCTTTCCTCTAAATCTCCAGTTACTGATGAAGAAGTTGCTACACAGTTATTCTTAGCAGAACATGGTAAAGATGTTACTATTGAAGATATCCAGGCAGAAGAGAAATTGCTTGCTGAAGAACACAGGAAAGATGTTGAAGCTGGAATCTACAAACAGAAGGATATCAAGGCTCCGAGGAGAAAAGAAAAAGGAATTGTTATCAAAGAGAATGTAAACTCTGATCAGAGTTTACAGTACTCAAGGAGGCCTGTGATTAAAAATGCTGACAAAGGAAAAGGTAAACTGGTAGAAGAAGAACAGTTACCTAAGAAGATTTATTCAACCTCTGACATTGCTCAAGTTGAAACAAGATTAGCTAAATCAACCTCTGACGCTGCTCAAGTTGATGTTTCTACTAAAGTTATGACAACCTCTGACGTTGCTCAAGTTGTACAGAAATCTACACAACTCCCAGGATTCAGCAAACCTAAAATTCTTGAAGAATTAAAGCTTGAAGCTGTGAATTTTTCAGAAACTAGAACTGTATTGGGAAAAGAAGCTTTTGATAAATCTGGACTGGGATCACACAGAGAGAGAAGAACAAATAACAGATCTCAAGATAACATTTCACTGGCAGAACCTGGTATTGGGGTTACACAAGAAAACCTTGATAAGTTAGAATCTGTTCAGTTGATTTTTCACAAAGTATTGAAGAAGCAGTTTTTGTTATACTTCATGAGTGATGGAAGAGTTTATAAAGTTGGAGAATCTGATGTTAATCTCAAATCATGGGAAGAACTGGAATATGTACTTTATCTTCTAAAAGTCAAAAACAGACATACTCATGATGTTGCTCAAGTTTTGAGAGAAAAGATGCTGAGATCTAAAGCTATGCTTGGAGGAGGAGTCTCAAGTGTTTATATTCCAAAGTATAGGGATCATACTGGAAAGTTAGTGGAGATGAAGAGAAACAGTGCTAGATTTAGAACTGCACTTGGAATAAAGGCTTTGGAATTTAACTTGGAGTCAGACAAGTCTTATTTTATTCGGCTAGGAAATGATATGAGAAGAAATAGCATATATTCTCTAAGAGCTGCTATCTACCAAATGGGGGAGAGTGATTCAGAACTTAAAGAGCTAAAAGAGATTATGATGGATGAGCTAGAGAAGGCTGAAAGAAGACTGCTGATTGATTATCTCAGAACAGTACCTGATATTGAAGAAGTCAAGTAAAGTCTGACTGTAAGTTTTTATGTTTTCTGTTCTAAGTTAAATTTAAACTCTGTTTTAAAATTAAACTCTGACATATTTTAAACACTGCATTTGTTATATGTTTTGACATCATCAATTATCTGTTTAACTTGTACATTTTTATTATGCACAAGTTGGGGGAGATTGTTAGATATAATTGCTGACGTTTGTTCATCAGTGTTTAAGTACCAGGTACATATCAGAGTTTATCTAGAAGCCAGTCAGAGTTTGATAAAGTCTGACGTGGTGATAGTTGACTTAGCTGTCGGTGCAAAGATAAAGATTCTAGAAGCAATATATTCTGAAGATGGAAAGAAGCAGAATATATTGATACAGCTAAGGAAATGGAATAGAAGACTGAAGCAATCATTGATTGATATGAATTGTATAGCTAACTTATAGGAATATCAATTAGAGATGGATTGTAAGTAGCTGTGTACTATATAAACACAGATAGGTTATCCCTAGAAGGGAAGCGAACATTGAATATATTATTCTTGTAACCTAGTAGCTCTTTGTGATTCATTAACATCACTAAGAGAGAAACTGTTAATATAATTACAGTTTGTTGATTTATAAAAAGTGTTCTTGATTGTTATCCTCATATACATACTTGATTATATTGTGTATTCGGCCTAACATTATTCCTAATAAGCACCTACATACTAGCTATAGTGTCACCACACAAATGCCTATGAGAACAGACATCCTTCATAGTGAAGCAAGCATAGTATGTACCGATCTTTGCGGATTAATTAACTACCAATTAATTATCCTACGACCAGGAACTATTTAAGTTTAGAGTTATCATCTTTAAGGTCTCATTATAATGATCTCATCATAATCCATTAAGGCTTTACTCTAAACTATGGATCATCTAATTTAAACACTTTAAATAGATAAAGCCCGTTATAAAACATATTACCAAACTTGAATCAGATTGAACAAAGTATCTCCTAACTCATCATCCATGATTGGATTTAGGACACACGTCTTTCAATTACATTGTCAGTTTATTATATATTGTGGATAATCTAGTATCAAATGGGATAACAGAAGATTAGATTATCAATATTTGTATATAATATAATAAAGGTTCACAATATAAGTGGTACAAGACAAACCACTGGAATGACTGAAGTATTATTTGGGAATAGTTTATCTTGACTATTGAATAATACTTGTATACTTTGTGTATATTGAACAAGATCAAAATATTAGAATTGCTCTTCTATTCTGACAATAAAGAAGAACTAAGATTCTATGATATTATTATTGCTTAGGTTCTTAATCCGGATGTAGTGATTGACATTTGTATGCAATGCACATGTTTTGATTCATATGTGATGTAATTAATTATTAATTACAATATTATGTATTGAGCAATGACATTGCATGCAGAGTGGGATATTAATTATAGAAGGAATCCATGTCCTGATAATATTCGGGTTGATGATGTCCTCTTGAAAGCTCATTAAGATAAATATGTGAAGCCATGCATGCAGATTAAATTTTGACATAATTATAAGGTTGAGTGGATGATCAAGGATAAATAAGATATTAATTAAATTAATTGTCAGTGATTAATTTAATTAATGGATATGCGATATCTTAAACGTGGGGAATTTAATAAGCAAATAATATAGGAGCCGAATTAAATAATAAAATAATTACGGTATTAGGAACGATAGTGCAAATATTAATTCTTTAGTGGACTGAATTAATATTTAATGACATTGGGCTTTACTCGAAATGTCAGTGGAAGGCCCGAACTAATTGTCTATGATCCCTACTGGATCCTATATATATTCTCATTCTCCTTAAAGCTGGTTACACACAACAGAAATCAAATTGAGACCTAGGGGTAGCCGCACGCAGCTAGGGTTTTGGAATTTCGAGGCTTTGAGGAGAGGAAACTTTGGGAGATCGAAGACCACACTTCGCTCAAAGGGAATCAAGGAATTCAATAGAAGACGTGGAATTGAATTGCTTGCACCGTAGCGATTAAGGTTAATCTTCTTTTCGAACTCTTTAATTTATATCATAAAACGCAATCCTATATATCGTATGTTCCAACAAGAAGAACTTATTTTGAGGCATCCGTCAGCCCATCCGTATCCTCTCAACAGGATATGGACTTCGAAATGGCCAATGAACAGATTCTAGAGACATCCTCTCAACAGGATGAATCTATTGAAATTCGCCATAGGGTCGTGGCAACCTGTACTGAGTCAAACACAGTCTCATTACTCACAATGGGAGATAATCCAACATTAGATGAAACTCAGGACACCTTGTAATGAGAGCTCTTAAAAATGGTTACAGTGCCTACCATTGTTACGGTAGAAGTGCCTTCATAGGCATCAGAGGGAAAATCTGATTCTTTGCCCTCTTTAATAGAATCATTTTCTCCCATCCCAGAGGGAACATCTCTGGCTCCCCTAAGGGATTTTCCACTCGCAGTTTTTACTGGAGAAAGTGGAAGGCAACCTGGTGAGTCTATCACTGAAGAAATTCATATCTCAAATCTAAATGACTTGATAGACTTCACTAGGGATTTGCGAACTCCCATTACACCACCACTGACCTCTCTTGAAGGGGCTAGGGTGATTTATATTGCAGGTACATCTTCTGGAGGAGCAAGTGATAGACAAATAGTGTTAAGAAATGTGAGGCAAACACAGAGCAAAACACAAGCACGTGAGTTGAGTGAAAACCACTGAGAGAAATTGAGGTGAGTGCACACACAGACAAAAACACTACTTCGTTGTTAGCTCAGATTGCTGCTCTACAAGAACAATTATCCAAAACCCAAGCTGAGAAATAAATTCTACAAGCACAAGTGGTTGAACGGTCTTCTTCTTCCACCCCTGTCAACACTCAACGGGGAATGCTCAAGGATGAAGTTGATAACCTGAAGACGTGTCTGGTCCCCAAGATCAATGTTATTCAAGCTTCTCATATTCAAGTGACTTCAGACATCTCTGCTCTCACAGATACTCAAAAGGATGTAGCTTCTATTTATGCAAGATTGATCTCTCTTCAGGAAGACGTAGAAAAAAATCAGAAGGTTGATGATAGTAGATATGCCAGGCTTGAGGAGAATATGGCTCATCTGAATGAAAGCATGCGGCATTTGTACTTCATGTTTAAGAAATCTATTCAGCCTAATGCTGAGCAGAAGGCTTTATTTGAAGGAGGTGATGGTGGAGATGATGATGATCAAGGAGATGATTTTGTAGTTAGTAGAGGTACTAGAGAGGAACGTCCTGGAAATGTTAAATCTAGATCTGTAGAGGATTCCTCAACTAAGGGGGATAAGAAAGGAGGAGTAGCTGGAGGAGGAGCTGGAGAAGCTGAAAAAGATAAAGGCAAAGGGAAGTAGTCAATGCTTGATGATGACCTCTATTACCGGGATGAGCAGGATGACTTTGATATATTTGGTGTTCAGGAGGAAGATGTCCCTGAAGAGACTATCCCTGCAGAACTCATTGGTGAGGAGGAAGTTGAAGAAGTAGCTAATTTTGATGAATGGGAAGAAGATGCTCCATATGATCCTTTGTTTGAGAAAGAGCAGAGAAAGCAGCAGGCGGATCTTCGAAGAAGGGAAGATGAGAATGCAAAGACATCTGAAATCATCACCCAGAAGCTACAATTGCAAAAGACTGAACATGAAGAAAAACAACGTCTTCACAGGCTGAAAGTTAAAGACAAAAAGTTGGATGTGAGGATGGAGCTAGGTGAAAGATGGGATAAAACAAGGGAGATGTTTGCACTCCCTCAGAGAGGAACAAACAATGATGGTGGATTTATTCGTGTTCTTGAAAGGTATAAAAATGTCAATCCAGATAATCCAGTGTACATGAAAGCTCTTCAAGCTGAAATCTCAAGGATTACAACTGGATTTGACAAAGTAAGGAATGAAATGTATATCTATATCTCTAGTCACAGTAAAGGATCATTCACGGTTTCTCTTAACCTTCTGGAAAGCAGAACACTGTCAGAACTTTGGGTTTTCATGAACAAAGTGAAAAGGACATCTCACCTGAATGAGTTGCTTCATGATCAGCTCAGGGAATTTGCTATGAAGGCCAGTCCTCAAGTTGTAGATGTGCCCATTGAAGTCAAATTCTATACAGTTCAAGCAATTCAGACTTGCTGAGTGGATCATATTTCTTTGAAGAACTATTCTGCCATGCATCTTGTGAAGCTGGAAAATAGGTTAAGTACTTCTGGGTTTGCTTCTCAAGAAAAGACTGAAGTTGCTGACATGATTCAAGACTATTGCATAGCCAACATCAAAAGGTATCATCAGTTGAAGAATAAGATGAAGAAAGTCACAACTCAACCAGTCAGACCCACTGGTGTCATTTCAGAAAGTGATCGTGTCCTTGATAAAGAATTGTTAAGCACCTTACAAGAGTCTGAAGAATGTGATATTAGAGATTAAGGCACGTGAACTCAAGCTCAAGATTTAATGTAATATGTTTAGAGCTTAGGTAAAATAAATATAGGATCAATGTAATCATATGTTCAGTCTAGAGAAACATCTATCTTGTATTTATCTTTATTGTTTGAATCTAGCAATGTTAAATATAAACCAGAACTTTTTATTATTTACTTGGCTCTTAAAGTCTTATCTTTTTCTTGTTTATTAGTTGAGTTTTCCTCTTGGTATTTGGTTGTTATTGTCTAACAAACAAATAGGGGGAGATTGAAAGACATATGCATTGGCCTATTTGTAAACACCGAGGATTCGAATCAATTTAAACAATAAAGTATTAAGTAAATAATAATTAATATGTCACAGGAATCTCAGAAGATAATATCAGTCAAAAGAATGAAGATTAAAGTCAATCTACAGACTTGAAGTAATTCTACATTGAAAGAAGTTCATTTATTTGATCAAGCCTCAGTGAAGTATTCAAGAAAGTGGATCTATTTAAAGTGACAGAGATTTCAACAGTGTGACAGGAAGTGTACATGTTACAGTGTTTGATAAAGGAAAAAGAAAAAGGACCACAACTTAAAGTCAAAAGATGAAGAACAGACATTACAGTTAGTCACTCATGAACCAAACAGTACATCGAGTGTCAACATCATACAGTAGAAGTTCGTCACTAATTTCAGTGGTTTAAGAAATTATTCTACTATCAAGAAATTATATTAATTCTCGTCTATTTAATTAAATTAGTTAATTAATTTTTTCAATAAATTAATTCATTAAGAATTAATGTATTCCATAAATTAATTAAAAAATTAATTAGATTAGAATTAATATAATATTAAAAAGACTTACAAATGAACTGAAAAGACTTACAAATGAACTGAAAAGACTTACAAATGAACTAAAAAGACTTACAAATGAATTAAAAAGACTTTCGAAATGAACGGGAAAGACTATCCTGGTCAGTCTTGCCGATAGTCTTTCCAATTCATTTGTTAGTATTTTCGATAGTCTTTTTAGTTATGATCATAGTATTTCCGACAGTCTTTGCAATTCTTTTGATAGTATTTCCGATAGTCTTTCCAAGTCTTCTACTCAGTCTTTCCAGTTGAAGTCTATATTGCGTACTTAAAAAGAATTGAAGATAGAAGAAAAAGTAGACAAGCTCAAGACAGAAAAGCAACAAAGTTATATCATCTCTTCTCTGCCTTAACTGAACCAACTGCCAAGCTTTAAAGATCATACAGTGAATTTATTTCTAGTTTTAATTGTAACATTCAAACCACTAGAAGTTATTTACTTGTACTTGTGTGACTATCTAGCGGATCATTATCCCTAGAATTTATCTCGAACTACTTTTAAGTATTCGATTTTTTTATTAAAAAAATAGATAAATTCATGTTGAATTTATTCTAGATTTGTTTTAATTAGTTTGAGATTCAAACCTTGTAATCCGTACTGTATTTGCAACACCCTTCAAGTTTAATATAAGTTATATTTAACTTGAATTTTGTTTCATTTAATTCCGCACTTATTTGTTCTTGGATTGTTAAATCACGAACCGAACAAATTCGATAAAACGGTACAGTTTGTATTCAACCCCCCCCCCCCCCTATACAAACATATCAGGAGCTAACAAAGAGAAAATGGGTCGTCCGCGCAAGAATGTTGTTGTTGATCAGGGTGTTGGTCTGGAGGTTTGAGCTGGCAATGTTGGTGTTAGAGGGATTTAATCATCTGGTGCTAAACGAGGTAGGGGTAGACCAAGTAAGTACGTTCACATTGAGACTAATGTTAGTCCCAGGGTGAGGAGTTGCTTAGCTAAGCAGAATCAGGCTAATGAAACTAAGAAGTTACATGAGTCGCAGAAGAAGATGTGAGATTAAAGAGATCCAGAAGAAGGAAGAGACAAGCTCGTCTAGAGAAAGCGGTAAAGAGAGCAAGAAAGGGACCTTGAAGAGGTGCAAAAAGGAAGCATGATGCAAGGATGTGAGGGAGCAGACGAGCAAGCAAGCAGGAAGTTCGATGAAAGCCTAAATTTTGTTTTGAAAATGGGCGTCAAAATGACCTGTTATCTAAAAAGGACGGCATGAAGAAATAATTGAGATCATGAGCCGTTTGGCTAGGGCTTAAATGCCCAGCTTAAAGTCATTTTTGACTTTAAATCAAAAAATGTCTGTTTGTGTAAAAGTCAAAAAATGACTTAAAATTTAAAAAAAAACAGTTTAAAGTTTGAAGTTGCTAAAAGATACTTTTCTAAACAACTTTTATTTTTTTTGATAATTTTCTTTGGTAAAAATCAATATCATCATCCAAATAAACAATTCATTTATTTTAATTTAACTTTTACATTTTTAATAACTCATAATTTATATATAATGCAAAATTACTTAATCAACTTTTAACTTAAAATTTCAATTATTCTGGTCTCCGAGAATTATGACCTTGCTAATGATCTTCATTTTATGCTTGCACGAAGTTCATACTTAGTCATGGAAAGCCTTGGGTTTCTATCGTGAATTCCCCTTTTTATATACAAAATTAAATGGTTACTAAAAAGAAGTTAGCAAAAAGAAACCCCTGGAAAGCTACATTCTCAATTATTAAAATTTCTCCTAAATTTCGATGACCAGTTCAGAAGAGAGGTGTAATAAATTATGTACACTACAATCTCCTACGTATTGAGCAATACAGTGACTTACAACAAGAGTGTACAGTAGAGACTAAGGGTACAAATGTAATTACATAAGTTCAAGTTAGTTAGATTAAAGGGAAAGTTAGTTAGACTCAATATAGCTGTATCTTCCTGTATATATTGAAACAATCTCATCTCTGTAATAGTCAGTTGAATATAATGAAGGTTTAGCTCAGTCAATCTTTATCAATTTCTCTCACTTTACATGGTATCAGAGATAAGGAACTCTGTATTTTTTCTTTCCCGCCATCTATTTGATCTTTGATCTTTGATCAAAATTACTCTTCTATCTCGTAACGGTGATATCTCTCGAGCGATTGCAACCTCTCTCGTTCTTGAATCTCTCTCGTGATCTAATCTCTCTCGTGATTGAATCTTTCGTTATTGAATCTCTCTCGATTGTCATCTCTTTCGTTCTTCAATTAGAATCTCTTCAGTTTCTAATTTTAGTTCTTAATTTGTTGTTGATTTGATTCGGTTTCTTGACATTGAATCGTCATCTCTATTCATACAGATACATCATCATTTCTGGTTGTGCTTTATTGATTTCTCATTTGTTTTGTGGTTCTGACATTTTATCAAATAGTTTAATGGCAACCACTAGTCAACCTTCTTCCTCTCAAAATACTCAATCTGATCATCAAACTACACATCAAGATGATTCCTATCGTGTTCTGGATTCAACTTTTCAGTCAATTAAACTTGATAATAGTCATCCACTATATCTACATCTGTAAGATCATCCCGTTCAGGTACTTGTTACATCAGTTCTTACTGGTAAAAACTTCAATGAATGGAAGCGATCTATGTCTCTTACACTTTCGGCTAAAAACAAGCTAAGGTTTGTTACTGGTAAATACCAAGCTCCATGTATAACTTCTGCTTATTCTGATCACTGGCAAAGGTGCAATGATATGATCATTACTTGGATTCTCAACTCACTTTCTTCTGAAATTCGATCAAGTTTAGTCTATGTTAGTTTAGCTGAAGATATTTGGACTGATTTACATACTCGATTTGCACATAACAATGGTCCTTGAATCTTTGAATTGAAACGTGCAATTTCTAATCTTAATCCAGATACTATGTCTGTTTCTGCTTATTATACCAAGTTAAAGCATCTTAATGATGATCTCAACAATGTGGCTCATACTCCTAAATGTTTCTATGTATGTACCTGCAAAGCTAAGGCTGAAATTGAGCAATTTGATGAAATAATGACAGTGACTCGGTTCTTGATGGGCCTTAATGAAAATTACATAAATATCAGAGGCCAACTTCTTATGATGAGTCTTATGCCTCGTATTACTCAGGTTCTTGCTTTGTTACAACAAGAAGAATGGCAACGTAGTTACAACTCTATTTCTTCTGCTACTGTTGATTCAGTTGCATTGGAAGCTCATCAGTCTGGCCAGAATTCAGGGTTTTCAACCAGGTTTAACAGATCTAATATCAAACGAGTTGACTTGGCTTCTGGAAAATCTTCCTACAAGAAGGGAAATCTTGAATGTACCTATTGTCATGACACCAATCATACTAAGGACATATGTTTTCATCTCATTTGTTTCCCTCCTCGCAATAGGTCTCATGTTTCTCAACCTACTAAGTTTTCTAATAATGTATCTCATGTTGTTGCTCAGGTTGAAACAAGTGATTCTACAACTGAAAATTCTTAGTTTGATACTCAGAATCAGACTGTGTCTTTATCCAATACTCTTTCACCAGCTTAATACAGTCAATTGATTGCTATGCTGAATCAAGCTTCTTCTTCCAATGTTGTGAATGATGTGACTACTTTTACAGATCCACCTCATTCAGGTAATTACGCTTACATGACTTCTGTATGCCTAGTTAACTCTCACTCTAGCACTGATTGGATATTTTACTCCGGGGCTACAGATCATATCACTTGTAGTGATAAATATCTAACTGATATAACTCCTTGTTCTGTCAATATATGTCTTTCAAATGGTCAAATTGGGAGCTTTGAATATCTTCAACCCTTCCAATTTGAGGGGGGGGGGGGGGGGGGGGAGGGGAGTATTGAGCAATACAGTGACTTACAACAAGAGTGTACAATAGAGAATAAAGGTACAAATGTAATTACATAAGTTCAAGGTAGTTAGATTAGAGGGAAAGTTAGTTAGACTCCATATAGCTACTAGTATTTAAGCCTGCGGTGCTGTGCGCTGAAAAAATAAAAAAATTATTTCAAGATATATAGAAATGTTCTAATAATATACATTAAGACACATCAAAACATGTTTAAATAATTAATAAAAATAAATATTTTAAACATGAAATTAAAAAAAATTATGAGCGATATTGCGATTGTGATATGGACTACTTTTTGGTCCCTGTCCGGCTTTTTTTTTTTTTTTCTTCTTAACTTTTGGGAATTGATTTAGTTCCAAAATTCCGTCTATATATGATTTGTTGAATTTGAAATCTGTGTTATAAATTAAATAAATTTGGAAATAGGAATGAATAATTGGAACACACACGTGGTACCCTTTGAATTTTATAAATTTAAATTAAAGTGGAATACATTAATATTAGTTTCAAAATATTTGAAGTAGTGGTTGTAGTTATTTTCTTATCTTTTATGTTTAAAAATAATTATTTTGGCTTGTTTTTTTTGGTTATATTCAACAAATTTTAAGTGAAACTTATGATAATTTTTTTTATATAAATCTAAGAATCTAAAATTATATTTTTAAATATGTTTTAACATTTGAAATTTCAACGTTTTAAAATCAAAATCATTTTTTGAATTCCTGTAATCATAACACTAAATCTAAAAAAGGCATTATTACGTTTTGTGCAAATCACCATTATTTTTTATATAGCTTATTGTCCGTGCTATGCACGATTACTTAAATTTTATTTATAATTATTTTGTTTATAATTATATTTTAATTATCCATGGAACACACGATTGTTTTTTTAATATTTATAATTATATTTATTTATGAATATTTTAATATTTAAAAGTTATTAGTTTACATGATTAAATTATTGTTAAAAAAGATTTAGCCAAAAAAATTATAGTTAAAAATTTGATATTTATTATATTTTACACGCTCAATTTAATATTTGTTTATATTGAGTTAATAAAGTTAGATTTGGCGAATTTTACAGTCCACATGAAATTCACAAAATAATCTTTAATTTAGTTGTGGTTTAATAGTTCCTTTTCAATTAAAAACTATTGTAAAACTAAAAAGAGAATAAAGTGACGCAATTTAATATTGAGAATTCTATTCGATTTAGAAAATCTACTTATATGTAGTTTATATTATTAGAATACTCTTTATTAACCGAATACAGTTTTTAATGTTGAATCTAACGGTTTTCACCTATCTATTTAAGATTAAACGATTTTTATTATTTTGATATTAAATGGGTTTCCTTATTTAATTACAACTATTTTTATTTTTAACTTTTTGGAAAATCCAATCCTAATATAATATCTTTTAACTTATATCATTTTTAGATAATAACTTCTTTTTATATGATATAATCTTGATCGTCTATTTTTAAAAGTATTGGATCTAACAGTTGAGAATATTTTGACGGTATTTAGGACCAAACTACCATGATAACATCATTAATTTTTTTAATATTTTTTTTAAAATATTTATTGCTAAAATATAATATACTCTTTTTTGTAATATGTTAATGATGCGGGAACTTTGAACTTTTGAGAAAATAAATTATCAATTAAAATATAATTTTTTTGTAATAGTTCTTCTTTTAAAGTAGTATGACGATCAAAATTCTGTATAAAATTCATTTTTTATAGTATATCCCGTAAAAATCTATGTTATTATATTAAAGACTAAATAATGAAAGTTTTCTTATAAGTCTGGTCGTTTGATCACTCAATTCATAATCGTTGGATCTTTCAAATTAAAATGTTGAGAAACGTTAGATGTAACAGTAAAATTATCACGTAGAATGATCTAAGGTTTGAATCTACCAACAACATATTAAAATTTACAGGGTTTTTTTTAAAAAAATAAGAATTTTTTCATTTTTTTTTCTTGTAGACATGGGTTATTTGATAATATTTTTTATAAAGTACGATTTTTCAAAAAAGGACTATACTAATTGATTAACAAACTTTTAAAGTTTCGAATTTAATAATTTACAATGTATATAGGTTAAAAAAGTTAGGCCTCTTCTGTAGCTGAGTCTAAAATTTCAAAATACTGTTTTTTTTAAATATGAATATAGTCCTGCTAACAATGAAATTAGGTCTCTATGAGTTCTTATAAAACAAAATCACCATTTGTGTATAATTTATTATTTAATAATAAATAATATTTAATTAGTTATGATATAAAATTTAATAAAATGAGATAAAAAATATGCACAATTTAATAATATGAACATAGATTTCTAAATTTAAAATAGTTAGAAAAACGTAATTAAATTGACTTTAAAATAATGATGATGAAATAATTATTATTAGAATTTAAATACCCACTTTACTAATTTGAGCTTTATATTGTGTTTTAAAAATTAGATTTTGACGATTTCACACCCCACATAAAGATAACTAAATTATCTTTAATTAAAAGATGGCTTAACAATTTTTATCTAAGTGGAATTGTCTATGAAAGAGAAAAGAAGTCACGAATTTTTTACATGGAGAATTCTATTCAATATAGAAAACTTATTTATACTAGCTTATATCCCGTGCGATGCACGGTCTTCTTTAATATTTTCTTATTTTTTATTTAGATTTTAGTTATTATATATAATTTGATAAAATTTTAATATATATATATATATATATTGGATTTATAAATCTAACAATATAATATTTAAATTTAATATATTATTGACGTAATCAATATTAGTATTTTAGATATTAAAATATAAAATATTTTAAAATAACATATCTAATGATTCATATTTTTTTACTCTTAAAAATCTAAAAAGGGACTCAAGTGCAAATATCAAAATATGTGCTTGTTCAATATACCGAGTTTATTTGAATATACTGTTACTTTTATTTTCATTAATTATCTCGTTTAAATTGAATGTTAAAACAATTATAATAAACATGAATTTCATAAGTTTAATATAATAATATTATCAATATATCTATCTTTTGCCCGTGTTATTTTTAATTTGAACATGAGTTGTTTCAGTTAAAAAATATAAACAGGTAATATCCTTAAAAAGACAATTAATTACTTATTAACAATTATATAAAATTATATTAATTTTTTTATATATACGTCTGCATTACTTTTAGAAAATTAGTTGTTTAAGTTAGAAAATATAAAAGAGGTAATTTGTTTTAGCTGAAAAGAATAACTTGTTATTTATTAATATTTATATAAAACAATATTACCATTGTATATTTATTTTGCATGTATTATATTTAGAAGATAAGTTGTTTTAGTTAGAAAATATAAAACACATAATGTGTTTTAGCTGTCGGTTATAAATATATAATAATATTACCATTTTATATATATATTGCCCGTCTTATTTTTAGAAAATGATTTGTTTTAGTTAAATAGATATATGAAATAGGTAATATGTTTTAGCTGAAAAAGGTAATTGGTTATCAATAACTTGGTTTCCATATATGTGTCCTATTTATAAGATGAGTTGTTTTAGGTAAAAAATATAAAAATAATGTGTTTTAGCTGAAAAAGGTAATCGGTTATAAATATATAATAATATTACCATATTATATATATGTTGCCCGTTTTATTTTTAGAAGATGAGTTGGTTTGGTTTAAAAAAAATATAAAATAGGTAATGTAGTGAAAAAGGTAATTGATTATTAATAAATTGATTATAGATAGGCCCGTGAATCGGTCCAAATACCGACCGACCGACCGACCGACCAAAACTTTTAATGTTTCGTCTTTAATAATATAGTATAGATTTGGTATATTTGGTTTAAATTATCAAAATACACTTTTTAGAATTTAAATATAATCTTATTATTAATAAAATACACTTTTTTAATATTTGATCTAACGATTTTCATTTATCTAGTTAAGATCTAATGGTCTTTATTAGTTTGGTTGTCCAAGACCGTACGATCAAAATTTTGGATAAGGTCCATATTATGCTAATTATATATAAGGATTTAATATAATAAAAATATCAAGTATATACTGATATAAGTATCTGACTAACTGTTTTTACTTTTAATGTTTCGGTTTTATTTACAGTGTATATAAAATTTTAAAATACATTATTACTTAAAAATTATTAAATAGAATAAAAATTATGTTATGATGATATAAAATTTTATTCTCATATTATTATATTCTTTATCGATTTGAATTTGTTCTTAATTAATTTTAACACTTTATTGAAAGAAACATAAAATTTCTATATTTAAAACAATTAGTGGAAAAATAAATAAATTGGTGCTACAAAAATAAAAAAAATATTTATTAAAATTTAGATACTCACTTTACTATTTGGGTTCTATCCTGAATTTTAGAAATTGAATTTTGACGATTTTACAACCCATGCGAAACTAACGAAATTATATTTAATTTAATGATGGTTTAATAATTATTATCTAACTTGACCTGTTGACCTACCATAAACCGAAAAGAAAAGATGGTTAAGAATTTTTACATAAAAAATTCAATTCAATATAGAAAACCAATTTATAATTGGTTTAAATTATCAAAACACACTTGTTAGTATTTAAATATAATCCTACCTTTAATCAAATACACATTTTAATATAAGTATTACATTCAAAATTTTCGTTTATGAATATGAAACCCTCAATATTTTAATAATATTTTGATATTATCCTTTTATGTTTGTTATATATAAAATAATATAATTATAATTTGGATTAATCAAAAGAAAAAAAGTATTTAAATTTATTTATGTACGTGTATCATTGTTAGTATGATATACATCAGCATTATATTGATAATTTTTAATATTGTAAACAATATGAATTGTTATCTTGATATTTGATTTAACAATTATTATCTAATTGGAACTATACATAAATTCAAGAGAAAAAATATTTAAGAATTTTTACATAAAAAACTTTTAAATTATCAAAATACACTTTTTAATATTTAAATATAATTCTTTTATTAATCAGATACACTTTTTAATATTAGATCTAACAATTCTCATCGATCTATTTAAGATCTAACTGTAATTATTAATTTGGTCGTATAGTGATCATACACCGACCATATCGATTTTTATTTTTTCTTAAATTAATTTTAATATTTTATTGAAATAAAAATAGAATTTATAAATTTAAAAGAATTAGGAAAAAAATTAAAGTTTTGCTACAATAAAAAAATATATATTAAAATTTAGATAATCACTTTACTGTTTGGGCTCTATCTTGAGTTTTAGACAACAGATTTTAACGATTTTACAGCCCATGCGAAGCTAACAAAATTATCTTTAATTTAATGATGGTTTAATAATTTTTATCTAACTGGAACTATCCATAAACTAAAGAGAAAAGATAATTACGAATTTTTACATAAAGATTTCTATTCAATATAGAAAACATATTTATAATTGGTTTAAATTATCAAAATACATCTTTTAGTATTTAAATACTATCCTATTATTAATCAAATAAAAATTTTAATATAATATCTAACGGTTCTCATCTATTTGAATATTTATAGTTTTATAATCCAACGGATCATATACTTTTGGTAGTACAGTAACCGACCAAAGTTTTGGATAAGATCTCCCTTACGTTTATTATATATAAGGAGTTAATGAAAGTAAACTTAACTTTATCATTAATAAAACTGTTTATTTTGTTTAGCAAAAAAAACCGCTTACTTTATAACTTAAATTATGTTTATAACAAATCTTCTTGACCCAATCTTAGCCCATGTCTCTAACCCTAGAAAAAATTAAATTTAGACAGATATTTGTTCTTAAGAACATATTAATTCTATTAACTTATTTTATAAAAGAACTATAAAAACATTTCAGTGAGTAACCTTTTTTTATATATTATTAAAAATAACCTAATTTTAATATTTATAAAATACATTCTCGGCATCGAACAATAAACACAACACAATAAAAATGAATTTAGATATAATTAATTCTTCAAAATACATTTATACAAAGGAGATGAGCTATGAATTTGTTCATTTTCATCAGCAAACTATTCATAAAAACATATCACGACCAAACAATTTGGATTCGGTGCCGAAACAATAAAGGAGGCATATATGTTCAACATATAAGTTTAATCCCATGGTAAAAAGACTTGCAATAAAATAAAATCAACAACAAATGTATTATGCTGATTAACCATCAAATCAAACAACTTTGGAACAGATGCATGGAAGTATGTCCTGTTTATCCACTATCAAATGTTCCGGATAAGAATCAATTTGTCTTTCGAGGTGCACTAACTATGAACTGAATGTCAATAAGGTTCAATGGTGCTTAACTACTTCAAAATTAACTTTTACTTTTTAATCCCTAAAAGTCTCGAGACCTTTTGTTCCTTATCAAATACATCAGTTTTAATTCTTTGTATAAGACCCAGAAGATAGACAAAAATAAGGTGTGTGTTTATTTCACATTTTCACCTTAATTTAGCTAAGCCTCCGCAATGAAATAGTATGTCACTTGCCTGTGTTCCAAAAGCACGAGAGAAGTTCTAGCCAAGGTTGTGGCTGCCTGGCTGGTTCTAGCTTGCAGAGCCTTACGATCACCCATCATAGCTTCAATTGTATAAGTCTTAGCAGCACCAGCAAATGTTTCGACTTTGGATTTTCGACCTGGAATAACAGGTATTGCAGCTTGCTCATAAACAAACTATGTATAAATATAAATCATCTGTAGTGCCTGCAATTCAAAAATCTCAACACTTTAGTGCAAAGATACCTCAACACTGCCCAAGGCATCTGATACATGCAAGAGCAGGTGTGTTGGTTTGTCTGCATAGCCCCCGAGTAAACATAAGAAAATTATCAAATTTAGGCAGTGATTAAAGCTATTCAACAAAGAGCAGAGGCAAAGCTTATCCCATTTATAAATTGGAAAAAGAACAAAAACAAAATGCAACTAATTAGAACAAAACTCATGAAACAAAAATAAAATAAAATAAGAAAACAGTCACAAAATTTTTCAACAAAGTCAGAAAAAATCCAAGATTCAAAACCAAAACTCCCAAAATTGCACTGCCTTGCTTTACTCATCATCCTAGGCGCTCTCACCCTCGCCTTAGCTAAGGTAGTCACAAACTCCACAGCTAAATACTAAACCTCAATGTACTGCAGTTCAGCAATTTATATGCGCCTACTGATGAAGCAAAGTCATTAAAGACTAACGTGGTTATAGTTAAAAATCATAGCACACCCATTTCTAGAAAGAAGAAATATACACATACAAAAAACAAACAAAATACAAAACAAATAATTGAGATTTCAAACCTAAAAAACTCAGCCTGATTCTCATTCTAAATCCTTCTAACAATTGGTGGGTTGAGTTCCATCTGCAATAAAAAAGAACGACTGATGAGTGAAGTTAAATAATCTCGAAAATAATGACAAATAAATAAGGAGAGAAGAAGATGAATTGGATTAGAAGTAGAATCATTAATCTTTATCTCATCTTCAATCCATCAAACTGTTTGTATAATAAAAAATCAAATCCAACAAAATTTTATAGGAAGTAAATGATTTTACCCCAGCAAAGATCGTCTACTTACTGAAACATACCAAATAAATTAAAATATTTATGAGATGAAAAGACACGTGAAGCTTAACAAACAACACAGTGAAATGAATGATAGTTCCAACTTATATATACTTGTGCAACATACCGTGAAAAAATACAACCCCAAAGCTCATATATAAACTTGATTGTAACACCCAGAGCCTCAGCCATCTCAGAATTAACCCTCCCTTTCATGCCTTGACACAATAGCCACCAGCTTCGCTAAACAATCTCTGAACACATACCTGAAGCCAAAACTCCACTCTTTCTCGAAAAAAGATGCATCTTAGACATATTTATAGTCTTTATATAGATTCTAGCCAACCACACTGTTATAAAATATTGAACTTAAACGTTAAAATACACTTAAACAGAAAAAATAATTCAAGTAAGAAACCTAAATTTCCATTAGACAAATGTGCTCATATGATAATTTCGTAACTGGAATGTACGTGAACTACCCAACCTTTTACTTGAGAAAACAGCAACTACAATTACAATTTTTCTAATTGTTTTTGAACTTCAATAAAGAACAATCCAGAGAAAACTAAACTCATATGAAATACAATTGAAACACCATAGATGAATACCACATAAATGGACTTCATTCTTCAAAATTAACAGTTCTAAGTTAACCCGCGAATAAGTAGTGAGATCAACATATATCTTGAATATGAGTCCCCGACTCATTCTCTTATGTGAGCTTCATAACAAAGTCCCCGCCACATAAAATATAAACTGAGACAAAGTCATGTACATAGAGTAAGGGGAGGATAATCAAAATTAATCTCTGGATTTATAAAGGTAACCAATATTAATATCTGAATTGTGGTCTGCTTCATAACAAAACATCAGACAATCATGTTCTCAACAACGAATCAAGAGAGATATTTATCAGAACCGTAGTTAGTCTTATATGTTCATGAATCTTAGAGTACTCTTGCGTATATTTGGTCAAGAAAAACTACTGATTAACACATGAAATATGTAGAAAGAATCCATATAATTGTGTTGTTTTGATAAAGAAGTTGAATCAGACCTCTCGTGGTCCTAGATATTCCTCTGATTCAAGCATAGAAATAACTTCACCCATTATTAGTCTTTTTCAGAATCTATTTAACACACCTCTAAACATCCAACGGGACTTATAATAGGATGCCCTTCTTCGGACATATCTACAACACCTCTGAATGGGGTCATAATGCTCTTCACTGAGACACAGAGTAATTATAACAATTAAACAACTATATAAAATTCAGAATGTTAGAAAAGTACAAAATAATCAGAATAAGCATTATAATCATCCAAACAATAATTAATAACCAATGAAAAATTATTAATTAATATATCATCCTTAAGGCAAAAGAATTCAATTCCAATCTATACGGACCATTGGCATTGTTTATCACCCTCAAACATGGTCAAAACAAACAATTTAAAACTAAAAATCACACATGTAATCCAATCTATAATTTTTCTATTCGAATAGTGTTAAAGACTTTACTAAAGTTGAGCTGTTTCCATATAAGTATGAAAGCTGTCAAGTTTGGGTCATACCTGTCTTTGTTTCAAACTATTTTAAACTGTGGTCCCTTGCATCTAAGAATTTGAATCGCATAAACATTAAATCATAGCACATTCATTTGAAGTAAGAAGAAATATCAAGCAAGAAGAAATATAATGTACAAAAGAATATGAAACAGACAATCATCAATACCTTAAAATTGGTGCCTGGTAAATTAATTTGATGCAGTAATCCGTATTGTTCTCATGCTAAATCCATCAAACAGGTGGTGGGCTGAGTTCGAACTGTAGTAAGTAAGAACAAAAAGATTAGTAAAGTCACATAATCTCGGAAATAATGGCTAAAACATTAGGGAGAAAAGAAGAAAAAATGGATTAGAAGTAGAACTATTAATCTTTATCTCATTTTCAATTCATCAAATGGTTAGCGTCCACCTGCAAAAAAATTAAACTACTTTGATCACTAAATTAGTAGTAGATTTAAGTCCGACATACATGAGAGAAGTAGAGAAAAAAAGAGAAATTTCTTTAAAATTTGTATTGTTGATAGTTGTGAGTACTATGTATTCAAATTTAAATTCTCGGTAATCGTGTGATATGCACAACCTGTCTAGCACTTCAGTTGTTCACCAGATATGAATGATCCGATATTTGCATAGAATGCGGCCGAATTGTAGGCTATCACGGAGGTATTTTTGTAATTAGTATGAAAAGTAATGGCAAAGTGTTGGCAAACCTAATTACTATTGCAAAGACGCAGTAGCAACTATTATATAGATAGATATCTTCCTGTATATATTGAAACAATCTCATCTCTGTAATAGTCAGTTGAACATAATGAAGGTTTAGCTCAGTCAATTTTTATCAATTTCTCTCACTTTGCACTACGCTATAGATTTCGGAAATTGAAACAAAATCAGGGGATTTATTGAAATGTTAAATCGAAATAAAAATTGAATAAATTTTAATATTTTAATAATATTTAATATATTAGCCTTATTTATAATAAAATATATTACTTCAAAGTAATTTATAATGATAAATCAAATTTTAAAAATCAAATCAATCAAATATTATTTAATAATAAATTAAAAATTTATCGACGATTTAAAAACCTCTACGTAATTATTAACTCCAAGCCAAACACTCTCAAAACGTGTTGCCTACAGCCTAATACTATTAGTAATTATATAAAACCTTTTGAAAGATATATGTATACCTTTTTCTTAACACACTGTATATGTATGCAACTTTGTGTACGTAGGAGCCTTTATAGCACGATATCTAGGTGTGGCTCGTTAGCTAAACAAATACTGCCTAATATGCATGCACTAATATATTACCTTTATAAACTATTAAACTGTATACTATATATATAATCTGCTTTATTAGAAAATAATTTTAATACTTAAATACACTTACTTTAAAAAATTATCGTTGGTTATAATTAAATTCAAAAGGGGTAGGAGGACCAAACTACACTAAAACCTCGTTAAATTAATACTCGATATCATAATAAATTAGTATTTTTCATGTAGATTTTAATCTCAATTAATTTAAAATCATGATAAATTAATTGGATTCATCAATCATAATAATATTAATTTATAAATTTTTTGCTGTATACTAAAATCTACTTTAATAAAAAAAATAGTTGTAATATACGGTTTGTAGTAAAAACCAGAAAAATTAGGGCAATAGAAAATAATTGATATTTTTATAATGGCGCCATAGAGTAATGTGATTCCCTACATTTATATTAATTTTTAATATTAAACTTATTCGTAATAATTTTTGCGTAAACAAATAATTTTAAGGATCAAGACCCATTTTGCAAAACAGTATTGACAACTCGCCAACAAATAATGCATCAGTGGGCTACCAACATTCCGAGATTTTATATATATGGACAATAGTAAATTGTAGACATGTAGGATATAAAAATAAGTTTGATAAAATCGAGGACCGTTCGTATAAAAAAAAGGTGGAAAAGTTAGGCAATAAAACATAAAATTGAGTCCCGTAAATTCAGAACATTTGGTCTGGTAATCATAAGAAGAAAACAAACCTTTCCAGCAATCAAACCAAATTTTATAAGCTTACACAAGTAATGACTAGATATTAATCCGTCAACCTCTCAATAAAGACAATCTTTCTTTCGGCTTAGGTTTGTCAAATCAGGTCATTATCATATTATCTATACATTGTTTTATATATCAACGAAAATAATCCATGACTCATAAATAGAAATCGAAGTAATAGTTTATATTTTTCTATCCACAACTGTGCCTCCAAGTTCGAAAAAAAAAATTATACAAATGTTTTAAACAATGATTAAAGACGCTTGAATTCACGAATAAGTACATCCGTATCCGAAAATCAGGCATCAAGAACTTCCATATACGCAATAATTTCCAGAAATCAAGAATAACGAAACCTTCAATACATTTGAGGGCAGCAATATTTCTTACAAGAATGGAGGAGGTGATAACGTTTGTAAAAGTTAAATTGCGAGTTAATCCAAATAATATTATATGTATTAAAATTATGTGCTCTTAACTTAAAGACAAATTAAGTACCAGAAAGTATGTAACCAAACACTTGCACGTTGCAAGTTAGTATTAAAATAGATGGTAAACTTTAGAAAAAAATTCAGTTAAAGTGAAATGATGGACAACACATTCTTAATCTTGATAAACGAATAATTTTGATAAACGAATAATATTTTTAGATATTTCAAGTATATTCATTTATTAAGATTTAAGTGTATTAATTTATTGAGGACCAAACATTGAATTTAAGATTTATTAAAGGTGATTTGTGACCAAAACAGTTGAAGTACATACCGACAGCTATGTTAATTTTAGTAGACCAACAATTTGATGTAACAGTGGTACATTGCTACTGGCTTAACAAATAGATACTATCATGCTATCATTTGTTCAAAAATTCGTGCAACTTGATCTTATTCTGTGCGCACTTGGTCTAAGTTTAAATACTATCCGATACAATTTCAATATTCCAACACAATTTGTATATTGTCGTAAAGTGATTCAAGAACAATGTAATGCTAAATTTGTGTGTGATTCATTTATTAATTTGTTTATTGACAGATATCTAAAATGAAGAATCTAAGTGACGTACTTAAGTGATTTTTTGTAGTAATTTTATATACACCAACAACCTTCTCAAATTAAGTTCCGACATGGCTGATGTGGTATTTTTGAAGATTTTAATTGATGAAATTTATGTGAATGTAAGGGGATTTATCATATTTATCTATACTATATTATAAAAAACGAAACATTGTACAATACGTCGATACCTGTTTTTTGGTGCTTCATAATTTTACTTAATAATCCTTACTTTTTTATAAAAATAACTATTAAATAATAAGATATATTTATAATCGATTATCTTTTTCAACTAAGACACATTAGCCTTTCTATTTTTTCTAACAAAATCTCCTGCTTTTTCAAAAATATCACGGATAATTACCTTATTTAACAAAAACATGTTAGATTTTCTATTTTTTACTTACTAAAACTCCCTCTTTTCAAAAATATCATGGGTTTACCTTAATTTTTTATTTTAAAACCTATTTAATTCTACATTTACTTATTAAAACCTCTCCTTTTCCAAAAATATCACAGTTAAACCATTAATTATTTATTTTAAAACCTATTTTAATATTGCCAATAATTTTTTAAAAAGTTTACCTATTTTAAAATGTTTACTAATTTTTTTTAACAAACGCAATTAATAAAATATTATAACGTAAATAACAACTATTAAAAACAATCCGTGCATCGCACGGCGCGGGTTTTAAGCTATACTATTTTCGGTTGATATTTAGTGATTTTACTTAATTGCCCTTACTTATTTTTAAAAAAACATTATTAAATAATAATATTGTTTATAAACAATTACCTTCTCAGCTAAAATATATTATTTTTTCTAAAAAAATCATGGACAATTACTTTTTTTAAATAAATATGTTACTTTTTTCTATTTTTACTTACTAAAACACCTCATTTTCCAAAAATATCACGAACAAACCCTTACTTATTTATTTTAAAACCTATTTTAATACTTTTAATTATGGACAATTACCTTTTTCAACTCAAACATGTTACTTTTTCTATTTTTTCTTATTAAAACCTCTCTTTTTTTCAAAAATATCACGGGCAAACCTTTAGTTATTTATTTTAAAACCTATTTTAATAATTGTAAATTATTTAAAAAAGTTTAACACGCCTAATTATTTTTTTAACAAATGTAATTAATAAAATATTAAAACGTAAATAATAAGAATAACAATTAATATTATTAAATAATAACATTATTTATAACCAAGTACCTTTTCAGCTAAATTAATTTATTTTTTCTATCTTTTTTAACAAAATCCTCTTTTTTCTAAAAAAAATCATTAACTTACCTTTTTAACTAAAACATGTCAATTTTTCTATTTTCTCTTACAAAAACACATTTCCAAAAATATCACGGGAAAATCTTTACTTATTATTTTAAAACCGATTTTAATACTTTTAATTACAGGCAATTAACCTTTTCAACTCAAACATGTTACTTTTTCTATTTTTCCTTACTAAACCATTCATTTTCCAAAAATATCACGGGCAAACGGTTACTTATTTATTTTAAAACTTATTTTAATACTTTTAATTATTTTAAAAAGCTTAACAAGCCTACTTTTTTAAAAAAAATGCAATTAATAAAATATTAAAACATAAATAATAAAAATATTAATTATTAAATATGTACTATAATATAATAGTCGAAGCATTGAAAATTTTATTTTTCGGTTTTTGGTCCTTAATTCTAATTAATAAATAATAAAATAATAGTAATTAGCTTATTGCCATCTCCGATTTAAACACATTATCTTTTAATTAACACATATTAACTTTTATAAACACACCTAAAAATATCAATTGGAGTATGTTATATTTTTCAATCATTAATATTGAATTATTGACTTTCCTAATTAAAACACATTACATTTTAATTAAACCATCTTACCTTTTATAAACACACCTAAGAATATTAATTATAGTATATCTTTTAATCTAATACACCCCCAAATATATCATACATTATATATTCTAATTATTACTTATCAATACACACCTGACACCCCGAATTACCATACACTATATTTTTTGATTATTACTAATTAAAACACATTAACTTTTAAAAACACACCTAAAAATATTAATTATAGTATATTTTTTAATCATTAATACACCCCAAAAAATATCATATATTATATATTTTAATCATTATTCTTTAATAAACATCCTGAATTATCATACACTATATTGTTCAATTATTTAAAATATGTTTATAAAAAAACTCATACATGGTACGGGCTATAAACTAGTAATTAATAAAGAGTAATGCTAGGGAACCGAAAAAGATGTCCCAAAACTTGTACAAAATGACGTAAAAGCCACGTGTCCTGTTTTTATTGATGAACGTATACGTATGCACGTGGGGTGTTATATTTATATTAGGAAGTTTACCAAATAAAGGGTATTTGTGAGATTGTTTGAGACAATATTTTGGGTTCTCTAACATTTTTCATTAAATTAATACTAATCAAATTTTGACAGGTGACATTCAAAAAAGAATTCAGAAACTTTAGCATTTTTTTTGTCATTAATTTTCTTGCTAACATAATGAGAATTCGGGCACAGAACAAAAAGAGTTCCCCAGTCGAATAAGAAATTTTGTTTACACTTTCCTGGATGTCTTTTTCAATTTTTTAAAGGAGGTAGTAATTAGTCGGTAAATCTTCTCCGTTTATCTAGCTTACTGTGATACTGTCCTTGTTAAAGGTAGATAAGTTTTTAACCTCTTAAACTGCCGAATGATTACCACAGTAATTTTTACTATTTCAGTCTCAGTTTACAATTACATACTCTTTGTTTTTCAGTTTATTCAAATAGCTCCAAGAAAAAGCAAGAAGAAATCAATTTTATCATTATGAATCACAATGGAACCCTAATCATCTTGTCTTCAAACAACAAATTTCAATCTCCAAAGCCAAAATTTCATCCCTCAATCCAAGCACCTTTTTTTATTAAATTCCCATCATGATCCTGCATCTATACACCACGCGCCACCATAGCGCGTGCTTTAATTTTGTGAATCTTCTGAAGTAACAACGTCTTTCACCGATCTACAGATATGCTTATATGTACACGACAAAACTTTATCTATTTTTACACGTGAGTCAGAACTCCGTTAACGACACGTTATTCAAACATTCTTCCCTAACCGGAGAATCTAACGATAACGGCGGCATCCTTAGTTTCTCAAAATACTCCCTTATGTCTACACTCTTATTTCCTTTCAATTCAGGCAGCTCCCTTGACGGAAGAAACGGCGGCCGCGAAAGTTCCGTTAACAAATCCCACCTCAAACCATGAAAGAACGGATGCTCCTTAATCTCACACGCGCCTCTCCTGTATCCCAACCGGCGCGTGGGTTCTTTTTCCAGCAACTTTCCTATCAAGTCCGTCAATGTAGATTGTCTTCCAATGAATTCTGGTTGCATCATGACAATTCTTCTAAATGTATCCTTCTTATTCTTCCCACGAAACGGTGTCGTACCATACAACATCTCGAAAGCAAGAACTCCTAATGCCCACCAATCCACCGCAAATTCATGACCATCCCCACGCACTACCTCCGGTGAAATATACTCCTCAGTCCCAACAAAAGAGTTGGCGCGTTCACCATTAGATGTTAAACTAAGTTTGCGTTTACTAACCGGTGCAACTCGTGCATTCTTAGTCTTCTTTGAACTTTTTTGTTTTGTAGGTTCGGGCTCATAAACCACGTCAAGAGGGCGCGTGGACTTAATGAGCGTTCGCGAGAGGTCGAAGTCAGTGAGGGTTAAGTGACCGGATTGTTGGATAAGAATATTCTCAGGCTTCAAGTCGCGGTACACTATACCTAATGCATGTAATTTCTCTAGGGCACAAATAATTTCCGCAATGTAAAATCTTATGACTGTAGGAGAGAAAATATGGTCACTTTGGTTATACCGAAGGACATTTAAGTCACCTCCGGGACAAAATGGGATAGCCCATCCAATGAGGTCGTTTGTTTCGAAAGAGCCAAGAAGAGTTGGAAGGAAAGGAGAGGGAGAATTGTTAAGACGGCGGAGAAGGGAGAGTTCCCACCGTGCACGGCGGTCAGTGTCGACTTTTGCGTCAAGGTGAGGTGATTTTTCAACGACTTTGAGAGCAAATGGAGAGGTGGCGGAGGGGTCGGAGAAGAGGTGGTGGACGAGAAAGACAGTGCCGGTAGCGCCTTTGCCGAGGACTTTTAGGGCTCGGAAGTGGTTTAGGTGAAGCTCAGGAGAGACTTGTGTATCCATATTTGGGAAGGTTGTGAGGTTTTTGTGTTGGGTTTGAATGAGAGGGGAGAATGGAGAGGAAGATGGAGCTGATTGCTGAATTGTGGCTTTACATGTAAATGTGTGTATGTATTATAGGGGTGAGTATAGTTTTGGAACTGTTCATCCGTGCAGTATTTTAATTTAATTATTTTGTTGGTGCATGTTGCACTAGGGGACTGTATTACGTCTAGTCTATTAGATATCGTTCTTGACAATTTTGATACAGTTTCGACTGTTGATGATAATTGGCGATCTAACTGCAGCACCAAATAAGATACGAAAAAGGTCACATAACTCAGAAAAAATCAATTTCTTTCCAAATACTTAAATATTTAATAAAATAATAAGATCCCTGAGTAGGTATATATGTTCACGAATCAATATATATATATAGGCTTTTGTTCAACTAGAAACTAAAATTAAAATAGAAACTAAAAACTAATCTAAGCCCTTAGATTAATCTAATCTAATGGTCCTTTATTGCACCACACACAGTTAAAATACACCCTCACATACACAATCCCACCTAATTCCCTTCATTTTTAATTTGATTTTTCCCGTGAATCGGTGAACTTTTTTTGAAATCCGACTTCACTATATTTTTCTCCATCTTTCAACGATCAATATGCATACCATATGTGTTATATTACGAAGTACTAAAATTTTAGTGGTTTATGTAATAATAAATAGTGATTTCAGCATAGATCTAGCGATTTATTTTTATATACGTATAAATTTAGTGATTTTGCAGTACAAAATTTGTAATTTACGTATAGGTCTGGAGAAAAAATCACTACATTTACGCAGAAATCACTATTTATTCTTACATGAATCACCAACATTTTAGTGATTCTCGCAAGCATAAATAGTGATTTATCGTCGAAATATATCAAATATGGTATGCAAACTAATTGTTGCGAGATGAAAAAAAATACAGTGAAGTCAGATTTCAAAAAAAGATCACCAATTAACGGGAAAAATATAATTACGAATGGAAGGGATTAGGTGGGGTTGTATGTGAGAGGGTGTATTTAACTATGTGTGGTGCAGTTTCTAGTTTTTAATTAGTGCAGGTTTCTAGTTGAATAGGACCCTATATATATAAAGGAGGATACACTGGAGGTGAGGTGGCACCTCTAAGATCGGCTCAATATATTTTTCTAATTTTCTAGAATTTTACAATTTATATACTGTTAAATTAAAAAAATTCTTTTACATATTAGAAGTAGAATAGATGTTCGAGTTTATAGAGCAGAATAGAATTCGCATTTACAAGAAACACGTGTAATTAAAATTTATCAACTTCATTAATTCTTTAAGAACTAGAAATCTGATCAAAATTATTAAATTAAATAATATGCATCCCTCAATTTATATACGATCGCTTTTTCATTAGGGATGCGGCTAAATTTTTTGTGTAATCTCTGGCTTATGAAAATTCATCTCTTCGTGTCAACTCTGTAGAAGGTATTCTCATTATATTACATATATATCTTATAATGCAATTTATAGACGTCATTTTCCATGACCATCTATCATCTATGTTCGGGTTAGAGGTGGAAGTTTTCTTCCTCTTTGTTTAGCAACTTTTCATTGTTTCTCTTATTGAATTAGCTTATGGACGATTGCTTGTATATTATTAATATTTTTTTAACTTATATGATTTTAATAGTAGATGGAGAACGGATAATGGATATTATTATATTAGCAACAAAGTAACGAGATCAACAATATGGGTACAAAATTGTAAGTCGCAACATTATTCTTTTATTAATTTCGAATGATGAACTATGAAGATGTATTTTAGAATCTAGCTTGGAAGCTTCGGACAACGCTAAGATAGTTTTTTTTATTAACAAATTTTGGTTCTTAAATGTATAATCTAATTTACATAGAAATTCATGAACCGTAAAAGCTCTGTAAATGTATAAGTTGAATTTTTTTTTCTAGATAATTTAGTTGTGTTGTTATGATTTTGGGTTGTTTTAAAGTGCAAAATGATTTTAGTGATATCCAAATTGACGATAAGAAAGATAAATTTATTTTTCTAATTTTTTTAGAGGTTTATAATTTTAAATACTAATAAATTAAAAAATATTCTTTAACATATTATAAGTAGAATAAGTGTCCGAATTTATAGAGGAGAAGAGTTCGAATTTATAGAGAAGACATATAAGTAAAGTTTTATTTGAAGAAGAGTTGTTGTTCGAATTTATAAAGGAGAATAGTTCGAATTTATAGGTAAGTCGTAGAATTAAAAGTTCTATTAAAACTAGAATAGATGTTCGAACTTATATGGGAGAAGAGTTCGAATCTATTTTTCTAGAAGTTTATAATTTTAAATACTAATAAATTAAAAAATATTCTTTAGCATATTAGAAGTAGAATAAGTGTCCGAATTTATAGAGGAGAAGAGTTCGAATTTATAGAGAAGACATATAAGTAAAGTTTTATTTGAAGTAGAGTTGTTGTTCGAATTTATAAAGGAGAATAGTTCGAATTTATAAGTAAACCATAAAATTAAAAGTTTTATTGAAACTAGAATAGATGTTCGAATTTATATGGGAGAATAGTTCGAATTTATAAAAATTACATACAATTAAAAGTTTTATTAAAAGTAAAATAGATGTTTGTAGACATAACTAAAAGTCCTATTCGAAGTAAAATAGGTGTGCGAATTTATAGATGAGAAGAGTTCGAATTATAAGAAAAACATATAGTTAAAAGTTATATCAAAAGTAAAATAGGATTGTGAATTTATATAGGTGTTTTTTCAACGAACAAGTGTCTTATTAGAAAAAAGTATGTTAATATAAAAATTAATATATGAGACAAGTATATATTCAATATATTAAATTTGAGATTTTGATCTTAAAAATGAAAACGTGTTTCACGAGAGTACGACTATTAGGAAGGAACGAGTAATTTTTGTAATTTAATTGATAGAAGTATTTTTTTTTTCTAACGAGAGAGCGGCTTATCAATATATATATATATATATATAAAGGAGGATACGCGGGAGGTTAGGTGGCGCCCCTAAGATTGTCTCAATCTATTTTTCTAATTTTCTAGAATTTTTGAATTTTAGATACTAATAAATCAAAAAATATCCTTTAACATATTAGAAGTAGAATAGGTGTTCGAATTTATTGAGGAGAATAGTTCGAATTTATAGCAAAGTTCGAAGTTATATTTGAAGTAGAATAGGTGTTTGAATTTGCAGAGGGAAAGAGTTCAAAAATAAAAGAAGTACTTGCAAAGTTCTATTTGAAGTAGAATAAATGTTTCAATTTATAGAGGAGAAGAGTTCGGATATAAAAGAAGTACTTGCAATTAAAAGATCTATTGGAAGTAGAATAAACATTTGTAATACATAACTAAAATTTCTATTTGAAGTACAATATATGTAAAGTTGTATAGGTGTTTTTTCAACGAAAGAGTGACTCATTAGAAAAGAGTATGGTAACATAAAAATTAATATATAAGACAAGTATATATTCAATATATTAAATTTGAGATTTTAATATTAAAAAGTAAAGCGTGTTTCACGGGAGGACGGCTTATTAGCGAGGACCGAGTAATTTTCGTAATTTAATTGATAGAGTTTTTAAAAAAAATTATTACGTCGCCGCGAAGCGCGAAGCGCGGCTTTTTCAACTAGTTAAAATATATATGAAATTAAAGGAATAGGTTGGCTAGTGAATACAAAATAGGAGTAAATAATAAACATGTAGGTATATATGCTCGCGAATTAAAATATATTTTGTACGGATTATTTAATAGTTATTAACTTATTATTTCTGTTTGTGTATAATATTTTTATTAATTGAATATTAAATAAATTTGTTAAAAACACTAAGTAGGTCTCTAAATATATTTTTATTGAAATTTATAATTATAATAATAAGACATGTTAAAAATAATAAATGATCTTTCAAAATAAAGAGGGCTATTTAAATAAGTTTTTCAAATAATTAGGCATATTTTTAAAATAATTAGAGTAATTTGTGATAATTAATTATAATATATTATACTAATTAAAAATTATATACTTTATTAGTATAATATTTTAATTGATGTGTAATAATTATTCTTAAATAAATATCTTTAAAAATGTATTAAAATATTTTTAAATAAATAAGCCCGTAAATTGATCCAAGTATATTAACTTAAAAAGTATAACTCGACCCAAATAAATAGGTTTAAGAGATACGTTCTAATTAACATAGTTAATTTTTTATATATAAATATGTTTACTATTGAAGAAACAGATGAAAGAATGACTAACCAAACTACTAATAATTTTTTTTTTTTGCAAGTGTTACTTTTAAATATTTTCTTACTTTTGCAAGTGTTCATTTTAAATATTTTAAATAATAGTTGATCTATTATATTTTAAAGAAAAAAAAAGTATAATATTACATATTTGACGAAATTTAATTTTTATTTTTATTTTTTAAATTAATATTATAAATAATAATTTTAATATGTTGTCTTGTTTGCTTTTATATTTTGATGATTAATTTATGCACTCATTTGCTATATTAAATTCTTAAAAAAATTAAAATGAATATTTATTTGACTCGACATGATTTAATAATTTATAGGATTGTCATTGTCTAGTGTCGCATTCGAGGTAACTGATAGTTATATATATATGTGTGTGTGATAATTTTAGAAAATGAGAAATTTTAGCTAGAAAATATATTAAAAAAATATATTATTTGGCTAATAAAGGTAATCAGTTAATTATTAGTATTTATAATATTAGTATTTTATACTAAATGGAATAGCCCGTGATAGTTTTGAGGTTTTAGTTAGGAGACATATTAGTTTGAAAATATAAAAAGAATATACATTTTGGCAAAAAAAAAACTAATCGGTTAGTTATTAGTAATTATAATATTATTATTTTATTTTATTAAATATAACTGCCCGTGATATTTTTAGAAAATAAGAGGTTTTAGTTAGAAAAAATAAAAAAGTAGATATTTTAGTTATAAAAAAAAATATATGATTTGGCTAATAAAGGTTGTTGTGAGAGGAATTTGGTACAACAAATAGTTGGAGGTCTGCTGGAAAAACGGAATAAGAGCGTAGAATCTGGCACAAGAACATGTGCAAATGCTACTGCCAGGGGGTTCAACTACCTAGAACCGAGAGAGATTTGTGGTTGTTTTGGACTGAATTCACAAGGTTTCCGGGCAATATAGAGGGGAGGATTACCGAAAATGTCTGTCACAAGTGCTCCTACTCGAGGTTAGTAGAGAGAATGTGATGGGGATCCTTGTAAATGGCCTACATATCCTATATTTATAGGAATCAAGTCCATATGTAGTTCTCTAGGGTTTGGACTCCTTGCTTGATGAATAAGCCACAGTTTTGATAGATATTTGCCTCCTGGATATGCTCGATTGATGAATATTTGATCATCTCTTAAGAGTCCTACTCCTAGTAGGTCACTAGAAGCCTTCATCTTCATGTATAAAGTGATATATTCAACCTATGTATGTATATCTCTTGTATATTTAATAAATATCCTCATAGATGGTATATTTATCACGTCCCAGGTGATAGAGATGGAATATAAATCGATTTTTTGAAGATAGAAACGTGCTCCTTAGGTTTAGGAGACTGTAGTTGAGTAGGACACTACCTCTAGGGGGTTCTGGCGGTACCGCTGTCTGACTCGGGCAGATGCATCTTGGACAGTAAGCTTGCAGATGGGGGTTCATCTGTGAAGTCCCCTCAAGGGTTAAACCCCCTGTTAACACATGGCTTGACAATACCCTCCTTGTTGACATCTTCATTGGGCCTCATTGACCATCCCGGACCCAGCTGAATGAACTAATAACCTTTATGGGCCATAAATTAAGCCCAACCAAATTTAGGGCAAAACAACTACCCCCGGTTCCTCGTAGCCATAAAATGCAAGGGGAACCTATAGAACATCATTGTAAGGTTCAACCAGTCGTACGCCCTTCCACTCAACAATCACCTTACCGTGTGAACCCCTAAGCTTACGTGAGCTAGCTCTTTATAAGAAACAAGAAGTATCACACGAGAAGGATAATCATCCAGCAGAAGGTCTTCCAAACTTGGCTGAATTAAAGCGAAATGTACCTTGAAAATCTTTGTAACCGAACTTCAGGGTTCAAGCGATGGAACCCTTACCCTACGCTGTAGACAAACTCCAAAAATAATGCCGATACTTTGGGGTAACACTTTGTATTTGAATTGATTCAGAATTTTGAAATATTTCAAATCAATTTAAACTAGAAGAGATACACCCAAAACCGAATAAAACTCTCCCACTTTTCCTAGGAAGCCGTGCCTTGGGAACATGCACAAACCCTGCAACACGTCTTCATTATATGAATTGTCGTTCTGTCAGTATAGTTGCTCTTGTATGACTTGCTCCTTTGCCTTATTATGCGTACCATGTACTAACTACATTTCCTTTTCATGTTTTTGTACAGATATGTCGTTCCATGTACCAAGCTTCATTAAGAAATTTGCTCGTCCAACCGACCGTAAAGGTAACCCAGACACTGAGGTTCCAACGATTGCACCCCTAAAGGCCCCTGGGGCTTCAACAAGCATAAATAGGTCCACGGCTTCAAGAGAAAGGGGGCATCAACAGTTGACTGGGGCTTCCACTATTCCAGGTTCCTCTAGCCAGAAAAAGTTAAGGCAAATGACCTTAAAAAGCCCCCAGGGTTCCGAGACTGCTTCCTCCATGAGCAAATTTCTGGAGTCTATTAAAGAGAATGTCCCGCACAGCTCCGTATCTGAATGGGACAAGATGTCCTTGGTTGAGGCTACCCCTGTGGTGACTTCTGCCAGTACCCAGTGCGTGTTCTTTTTCTTGAAATACGGGAGCGAGATTTCGGAGGCGATTCAGGGGGGTGCCATGGCCCGCGAAGAAGTTGCTAAGTTGAAAATGGAAGCTAAGGCTTGGAGAGACGAGAAAAAAAAATTGCTAGAGTCCAACAATAATCTCTCCAATAGTGAATCCGCTTTGATCAATGAACGTAACAGGCTGTTGGTAGATCGTGAAAAGCATGATCTAATCGTCTTGAAGCTTGATAAGCAGTTGGAGGATACAAAGGCTGCCCACTCTAAAGAGTTGAAAGAACTTAAGGCACGTATGAAGGCTCTTAAGGCAGCCACAATTGCACCTTCGTCTGCTAATTCTGATGAAGACCCTTACGAGGTAGGTTACGCCACTGGGATCAAGGATTATATTACTTCAACATACGAGGTCTTTCCAGGCTTGGAGTGGGCGCTGTTGGGTCAGGTTTCCGTGGATGTTGTGGAGCGCATTAAGAGAGAGAAAGCTGCTACTGCGGATAAGGGGAAGGCCGCTGATGCCGTTGCTAGCGAAATGGATATACCAATGAAGAAGGCTGCTACGATTGAAGTAATTGGAGCTGCCGAGGTTGAAGCTCGGGTGAATGAAGCCACCCTTGAGATCCCTCTAGGTGAAGCCCATCTTGAAGTTCCTCTAGCAAGCTTGGCAGCGGCTGAAGTCCCTTCTGGAGAGACGGAGCCCGAAGTTTCCCCAACTAAATCCACTCAGTAAGTGTGTTGATGTTTCAAGTTTATTTTGAGTGAACCGTTATGCCCTCGAATGGGCAAGTTTATTTCTTTATGCTTTCTGAACACTTATTTCGGCCATCGTGTCATAGATTTTATTTGATGAGGGTGCGGGCACCTCCGACTGCTTCGCCAGTTGTATCCATAACTTTGGTTTTGCTTTCTTTTGGTTTAAGTATATCATTAATCTGTTCTGATGTCCCCATATACGCTTGATATCCTGCCTTCTCTTACATGTATTACACTTAAACATAATATGTTAGGTCACTTATAATAGATGAACAAAACACACCTAGTTCATATGATATTCCTTTCGTGCATCTACACAGCATGTCATAACCCTTTTGTGCATGTTATATATACGAGTGACACTATGAGTACTGTAAGGCATGCCCGACTTGCACATAAAAAGTTCAAACTGTCCACATAGATGATTACAGCTAGCAAGTAGGCCGAGCAGGATAATGCTCATGCAAGATTTAAACCACTCAGTATAATTTAACTCGCAAGCCATTGTAAACCTTAAGGTCCAGTTAGGCACATGTTCATATTCAGGGGTGGTTTGAATGAGTAAAAATAAGACTAAGTCATTATTCGTTCAATATAGCCCGTGAGCGCACCTACTCTATTTTCAAGCGTAAAGTAGGGAGTGTATGTGTGCTCTAGTGAACATAATTAGTTGCTAATAACTGTTAGGATTTATCTTTTTACGGGTACGAGTGTAGGTGCATCTATCTCTTGAGGGTTTACGCGGGTAGAGTAGATGGGAGTTGTATGGCACTTAAGTCATGTAACGTACCCCATTAGGTGGGAGTTGTATAGCACTTAAGCTATGTAACGTACCCCGTAAGAAGAGGTTCCACCACCTAGAGAGGATTCACGTGGACCTGGCCACACTACCTATAGAGGATTCACGTGGGCAGAGTGAATGAAAGTTGTATGGAACTTAAGCCATGTAACGTACCCCATTAGGTTGGAGTTGTATAGCACTTAAGCTATGTAACGTACCCCACAGGAAGAGGTTCTACCACCTAGAGAGGATTCACGTGGACCTGGCCATACTACCTATAGAGGATTCACGTGGGTAGAGTGAATGAGAGTTGTATGGCACTTAAGCCATGTAACGTACCCCATTAGGTGGGAGTTGTATAGCACTTAAGCTATGTAACGTACCCCACAGGAAGAGGTTCCACCGCCTAGAGAGGATTCACGTGGACCTGGCCACACTACCTATAGAGGATTCACGTGGGCAGAGTGAATGGGAGTTGTATGGCACTTAAGCCATGTAACGTACCCCACTAGGTGGGAGTTGTATAACACTTAAGCTATGTAACGTACCCCACAGGAAGAGGTTCCACCACCTAGAGAGGATTCACGTGGACCTGGCCACACTACCTATAGAGGATTCACGTGGACAGAGTGAATGGAAGTTGTATGGCACTTAAGCCATGTAACGTACCCCGCGAGATAAGATGCCACTACCTAAAGAGGGTTCACGTGGACGTAGCCACATTACCTAAGGAGGGTTCGTGTGGGTCTAAATATGATTTGTTTTATACATGTTTTAAGTCGGAGTGTGCACAATTCACCCATGGTAGGTATGTAGTATTCAAGATCCTGAGTTTGCTTTAAAATGTCGTTATTTTCAAGTTACCATTCCGGGGTACATATGCCTATACCCACTACCCCCAAGTTCTTTGGTATAAAGCTATTTAGAGTAAAGAACTAGGTTCAAGCGTGCGTACCCCCCATTACGAAGTGCAAACAAGGCATATAAATCCACTACGCCATAAGTGGGTAACTGTAACGCTTTTTGAAGTGTTACAAAAAACAAGCGTTACGGTAGATGGCATTTTGTAACACTACTCAAATACAGTTACATTAGTTACTACGTAGTGTTACAGTTGACGTATTTATCAATTAAATAAATAATAAATTATTATTAATGCCACTTGGCACTCCTGCGTGGCACGAGGTGGAGGTGGTTCCCACATTAATTAATTAATTATTAATTAATAATTAATAATTAATAACTAAATAATTAATTAATTAATTAAGTGGGCCCCACAAGTGGACCTCACAAGCGGGCCTCACAAGTGGGCCCCACATGTGGGCCCACATTAAAAATTAATTAATTAATTATTAATTAATTAATTAATAATAAATAAATAATTAAGTGGGCCCCACAAGTGGGCCTCACATGTGGGACCACATTAAAAATTAATTAATTAATTAATATATAATAAATAAATAATTAAGTGGGCCCCACAAGTGGGCCCCACATGTGGGCCCACATTAAAAATTAATTAATTATTAATTAATTAATAAATAATAAATATATAATTAAGTGGGCCTCACAAGTGGGCCCCACAAGTGGCCTCACAAATGGGGCATATGTGGGCCCACATTTAAAATTAATTAATAATTAATTAATAAATAATAAATAAATAATTAAGTGGGCCCACATGTGGGCCCCACAAGTGGGCCCAACATGTGTGCCACATTAAAAATTAATTAATTATTAATTAATAAATAATAAATAAATAATTAAGTGGGCCTCACAAGTGGGCCCCACAAGTGGGCCCCACAAGTGGGCCCACATTAAAAATTAATTAATTAATTAATAATTAATTAATAAATAATAAATAAATAATTAAGTGGGCCCCACAAGTGGGCCCCACAAGTGGATCCCACAAGTGGACCCCACAAGTGGGCCCACATTAATAATTAATTAATAATTAATTATATAATAATTAATAATTAATAACTAAATTAACAATTAATTAATTAAGTGACAAGTGGGCTCACATTTCTCCCCCAAAATGAAATTAGTGCGGCATTTTTCCCCCCAAAATGAAAATAATTGAGGCTCATGAGCGGCATTTCCCTAATTCACATCTAACATTTCCCTAATTGACGACCTCTCTCTCTCGCCGCCCCTCGCCGCCCTCTCCCTCTCTCTCTCCCCCCCTCCCCTCTCTCTCTCTCTCTCTACGCCTCTCCCTCTCTCACTCTGAAGATATATCAACAATCTGAAGAATCTGAAGATAGCTGGCGAATTAGGGTTTCAAATTAAGGTAAAAATTGGGGGTTTATTTCTCTCTCTCACTCTCCCTCCCTCCCCTCTCTGTCTCTCTCCCCCTCTCTCTCCCTCTCTCTCACCCGCTCTCTGTCTCTCACCCGCTCTCTGTCTCTCTCCCCCCCTCTCTCTCTCTCTCTCCCCCTCTCTCTCTCCCTCTCTCTCTCCCTCTCTCTCACCCACTCTCTGTCTCTCTCTCCCTCTCTCTCCCCCTCTCTCTCTCCCTCTCTCTCACCCGCTTTGATAATATATGTTGTAACTTTTAATTGATTTGATGCTATATTTGATAATATATGTTGTAACTGAATTTTTATTTCCATTGAATAAAATGCTAAAAATGCTATATTTGATAATATATGTTGTAACTGAAATTTTATTTCCATTGATTTGTGTTATATATGCTATATTTTATTATACACTTGGCTGTGTAATCCTGTTTGAAAAATTGACCTCAAGTAGTATTACATGGTGATTAATGATAGAAATGGTCAGTAAAGCATACGGTTTAAATATAGTTAGAGACCATAGAGTTATCCCTGTCCTGTATTATCACAATTTTTTACTTGTAGGATCTTCTGTAAACACTAATATTATTCATGTTGTTGATTGTCAAGCTTCATAGGATTCTTGATACTACTAACTTACTTGATTGTTAGACTGATGTGCTGAACATGCCAGCTGAATGTTTTACTCGACAGGCCTGTACCTAGGTTTTAGTAATGGAGGGTGATTGGATAGGACTCCCAAGATTTAGTAAAGAATACGTAGAAGGGATAAAAGCATTTGTGGAGAATGCGTTTCCCCTTTTTTCCGTAGGTGATGAAATGAAGTGCCCCTGCAAGAATTGTAATGATCAAAATTGGCATCGTCAAGATGTAATTTATGATCATCTTATTTGCACGGGACCTTCCCCTCTACATGTCCACTGGATATGTGAGGTTTCGCAAAAGAAGGCACAAGGCAATAGTGACTTCATGGAATCTGAAACCGGGGATGGTTTCGGAGATAAATTAGAAGAGATGTTCAACTGCGTTGGCAAGAATTTTCAGAATGTAGAAGATGAACCAAATGCCGAAGCTAGAAAGTTCTCGCAACATCTCGAAGAGGGAAAACAGCCACTATATCCCGGTTGCGAGAAATTTTCTCGTTTAAGTTTCCTGATTAGACTTTATCATTTAAAGTGTATTCATGGAATTTCCAACTCCGGCTTTGGGGATTTATTACTGTTAATAAAGGATGCCTTTCCACAAGCCAATGTGCCTTTGTCCTTTAATGCTGCGAAGACCATTATCAAGGACTTAGGACTAGATTACCAGAAAATACATGCATGCCCAAATAGTTGTATGCTTTATTGGGAAGAAAATAAGAATAAACAGCGTTGTGATCAATGTGGGGTATCGAGGTGGGTTACACAAGAAAAGAAAGGCTCTGCTACTAATAACGATCCAGAGAAGTTAATCAGCAAAGTGCCAGCAAACGTCATGAGATATTTTCCACTAAAACCTAGGTTGCAAAGAATGTTTATGTGCACGGCTTTTTCCAAACTCATGACTTGGCATGCAGCGGGACGGACGAAAGACGGGAAACTAAGGCATCCGGCTGACGCCGAAGCTTGGAAGACAATGGATGCTATGTATCCTGATTTTTCTTCGGAATATCGGAATGTTACCCTAGGTATGGCTGCTGATGGATTTAATCCATATCGTACAATGAATCTAGGTCATAGTACATGGCCAGTTGTACTAGTAAACTACAACCTCCCACCTTGGCTTTGCACGAGACAAGAAAACTTGATTCTTTCAACATTAATATCGGGTCCAGATTCCCCCGGAAACAGCATCGACGTCTATATGCAGCCTTTAGTCGCCGAATTAAAAGAATTATGGGATGTCGGCATCCAAACATTCGATGCCTCGACTCGTCAGAATTTTAATTTACGGGCAAGGGTGCTTTGGACCATTAGTGATTTTCCAGGATATGCTATGATGTCGGGTTGGAGTACAAAGGGTAGACTAGCGTGTCCAGTGTGTCATTACGAGACTTGTTCGGATTATTTGAAACACAGCAGGAAAATGTGCTACATGAGTCATAGAAAGTATCTTGACCCTTCACACAAATGGAGGTTTGACAAGAAAAGATTCAATGGGCAGATTGAAACAAGGCAGGTTCCTGAACCATTGACGGGAACAGATATTGAACAATTGTTGGCTGGGTTTGTAAACCAATTCGGGGAGACTGAAAAGCAAAAGGGAAAGAGAAAGCGTAAAAGTGACTCTCCTTTTAAGAAGAAGTCAATTTTTTTTAATTTGCCGTATTGGAAACATTGTCCACTTCGCCATAACCTTGACGCCATGCACATTGAAAAAAACTTGTGCGACAATATATTAGGTACTTTACTTAATATTGGTGGCATGTCAAAAGATCATTTAGGTGCTCGTTTTGATTTACAAGATATGGGTATCCGAAAGTCCCTTCACCCGATTGAATGCCCAGATGGAAAAAACTTTGAAATTATGGCAGCTGTCTTTGACATGACAGATAAGGAGAAATATGTCTTCTGCCAGATTTTGAAGAATGTAAAAATGCCTTATGGCTGTGCTTCTAATGTTAGTCGTTATGTGAACGAAGACGAGAGAAAAATAGTGGGGTATAAAAGCCATGACGCGCATTTTATTCTCCACTACTTAATACAATTTGCTGCGAGAAAATCATTAAAACCTGAGGTGGCAAAACCTTTGATCAGACTAAGTGCATTCCTTAGAGGTTTATGGAGTAAGGTGATTCATTTGGATGATGTGAAGAGATTGCAAGAAGAAATTGTTGATATACTTTGTGAATTTGAGATTATATTTCCCCCTGCCTTCTTCGACATCATGGTGCACCTACCTGTGCATTTATGTAACGAAATTCAATACGGGGGACCGGTGCATCTTCGTTGTATGTATCCTATTGAGCGGTATCTTGGGAAGCTCAAATCATATGTTCGTAATAGGAGCAAACCGGAAGGTTCAATTGCAGAAGGCTACCTAGCAGATGAGTGTGTCACATTTTGTTCTAGGTTTTTGGGCAGTGAAGAAGTAAATAACAATACTGATTTTGGAAGATGCCCGAAAAATGTGGAGTATCATATTGGAACAAGAAGGAATAAAGATGGCATTTTTTTTCAATTAGAAGATTTCGATTGGAAAGCATGTCACACCTACAACTTGTTCAATAGTGGTAATAAGGAAATTGAGACTTTGCTTGAGTAAGTTCTTAAGTCCTTCATTTTTTTAAATACTATAAACTTACAAAATACATTCTTCTTAGACTGTTTGAACTTTCTTATCTTATAGGGATCATCGAAATCTAGTTGCTGCTGATGCAACTTCGAAACGATACAAAAGGGAGCGAACACATTCCGAAGACTTTTGGAAATGGTTAAAAGTAGAGGTTGCGAAAAAGGAAAACATTTCAAGCGAGTTACAAGTATTAGCATTGGGTCCCAATCGAAAAGCGAGGAGGCTTAGTGGGTATGTGATAAATGGTTATCGTTTTCACACAAAGATCAGGGATTCTCGATGCACAACACAGAACAGTGGAGTTCATTTGACCGCTAAAACCACCAGTTTTGCAAGTTCAAAGGACGAAAACCCAGTCGTCGGGGATGTCAACTACTATGGATCAATCGAAGATATTATCGAAGTTGATTATTGGGGAGTTTTTACGGTGGTTCTCTTCAAGTGTTGTTGGTTCCAAGAAGAAAAAGACCCCTATGGTCTGATTCGGGTGAATTTTAAGAAGTCTAGAAGCAAATCTGATCCTTATGTCCTTGCTTCTCAAGTGCAGCAAGTATTCTATGTTGAAGATCCGACTGCGAATTCTGTGAATTATGTAATTAAAAGATTACCGAGGAATTGGTGTGACGCTGAAGACCAACATTTTATGGAAGAAGAAAACGACTCTCCTGAAAAAAATGATTTTACTATTGGTCGTGAAATAGAAAAAGAAGTTGATGAAGTTAGATGGTTCAGGGATGATGTCCCTAAAAGACAATTTCCTGTTTCCCAAACTAAATGAAACAATACCCCAATGTAGAATGTATTTTACTATATTGTTCTAGTTGATTAAGTAACTATTTTTCCATGTTAATCAAACTCATGTTATTAATCAAACTCATCTTGTTATTTTAGAATATTTTGTTCCACTTGCTAATGTAGAATGTATATTGTTTAGTATACTGCATCATTGTTATTTTATGCTTCTTTACAAATTATCGTGATTTTATGCTTCTTTACAAATTATCGTCATTTTAGCATTGTACTCATGTTCTGTCATTTTATTGCCACATTCTTTAATTATCGTCATTTGTTAACTCGTTTTAATGTATTTCTGTTCATTTTTGTAGGATGGCAACTAAACTTGTGAGTTTAAGATATTTCTACGAAGGGGTGTTCAGCAAGACTAGATATCTGGGTGGACGCACCTTTCTTGTATGCCGCGAGACAGTTGATTTGCTTTCTTATACAGTGATGATAGAAAATATCAAGGATCACCTCAAATACACAGAGATTGGGGGAGTATATACGTGGGAGGAAAAAAGTTGTGTCTGGAAGCTTCTTAAAACAGATGCAGATTTTTTTGAATTGGTAAATGCCTGCAAACATGGTGGAGAAATAGCTCTATATGTGGACAATGTTGTTGACAAAACAATGGAGCCAATGTGGCCAGGGGTGCCATTTGTAGTCCAACGACCGAGGAAGAACATAGTTGCAGGTATTTAACCTGATGTTTTGCAAGTTTGCTTAAAGTGTTTAGTCTTGGTTCCCTATTTCTTTTTTTATAATTGCACATTACCTGCAGCACACACATTTCACAATTTTATTTTTAAATGTTTGGTTGCATTGATACATTTCTGTTACAGCTGGCAATACTGAAACAATGAAGCGTGCATTTGTTAGCTCACACCAACTCCAACAACAAAGAAACTACAAGAAAATTGCAAGGTCTCCTCAGATGCAAGAGCTAAGACCAGAACCCGTGAATACAAGACCAGAACCCGTGAATACAAGACCAGAACCCGTGAATACAAGAGGAATGACGAAAAGGAAATTGGATCTATCGAAGAATACTAATGTTGAGGTACTATTGTCCCCTTACTCTTTTTCTGCTAATTATTGTCTTCTCATCTTTGTTTCTTGCACTTGCAGCAGCCAATGAATCCATACGAGCTGGCTAGGCTGAATCGTGTGCAACAAAATAAAGAAAAGTTTAACGAACTTGGGTTGGGAAAATATGCTTCTAATCCAAGTCAGCCTAGCGTTGAAGAAAGTAAAACAAAGAACAAAAATGGGGAGGAAGATGATGAATATGTCCCAATCGAAGACGAGATTGAAACTGAAGACGAGGTTCTATTGTTTTCTTGTTCCTAAGCATATTTTTTTTTTGTGTTTAGCTAATGTTATATTTATGTTCACTACAGAGAATTAAATCTATCAAGGAAAGGATCAGTAAACCTGGTCCTAGAACTCGTTCGCGTGCTAATGCTACGGATTTAGGAGATAAGGACATGCGGAATGCTATTGAGAAAGAAGGAAAGCAAGTTGACACTGCTAAAATTTTAAAGCCGACGTGTAGCAAACTGTTAAAAGCAGCTGACAATTCTGTACCAAGTGGTTCAGTTGCTGCTTATATTGCGCTTCGGGAACGTCAGAAGCAGAACCTTGAAGCTGATCCAATGATAGAGAACGACGTTGGTGAATCGAGTTTACAACCTGTAGATGAAGTTGTTGAAGCAGGTAATGCATGTGTATGCCTCATGAACTTTATATTAATATGATTATTAGAATTAATGTAGTAATGCGATACATTGAATGTTCCTTTATGTTTTGTATGCCTCGACAGGTCCTAAAAAACGCAGAGGACGATCAAAAATGTTAAAAGTTCATGCTAGGACTGTGAATGAAAAGGTAGTCATTAAGGTTAATAAAAAAGGTCAACCAATTGGGGACAGGAAGCTTAAGGCTGAGTTGAGCAATTTCTTGGGGACACTAGTCAAGGATCACGTGACGATTACTTACGTTAATTGGCATGTTGTTCCAGAAGAACTAAAGAAGTGGATGCTGGAATATACTTTGGTGACCTCTATTACCTTAACTTAAATTTACCAATGCTTTTTCACATATATGCATGGACTAAAGCGTTACAATCATGATACATTGCAGCAAAGGTATGTTATTCCGCAAGAAGGGGAAAAGTGGGTGTTAAAGACGCTGAATTCATTATGGAAAACACACAAGTCCCGTACGAAGACGAGGTTTTTTTCAAAATATGACAATGATGAGGAGAGGATCCAGAACAGGCCTGATCAAATTCCACTCGAGGAATTTAAAATGTTGTTAAAGTATTGGTCGGATGGGGAAGTTCAGGTACAAATATCTATGTATACATAAATATTGAGCCGAGTATTACAAATATCTGGTATTGGTTTAAATTATAAATTGATGCTCTTTGCTAATACTTTATTTATATTCTTGTCATCATATATTCTTGTCATCATATATTCTTGTCATCTTTGCTAATACTTTATTTAAATTGTATGTAGTTTATTTATATTTCTGTAGTCTTGTCATCATATAAAGTTGTATCTGACACTTGTATTTTTTCCCGTTACAGTCATTTGCTGAGGATAATAAAGCTCGTCGAAATTCCTATGTCGAGACTCACACTCTCGGTCCGAAGAGCTATGCTGAAGTTAAAAACAAGCTGGTATGATTAATTTGCTAAGAAACATGTACAAATTACCATATCATTTTATTACCTCTCAACTTAAAAACTAGTCTGCCATATTTGACATTATTATTTCTTGTATATTATGCTAGTAGAATTTATCGGCTAATCACAGAAATGTTATGTGTATGTTGTTTCTGATACATGCCAGAAAAATAAAGATCCAAATCATGCCTCCCCATCAGATGCTAGAATGTATCTAAAAAGTCGTAAGCGCAAGCCTGGGCGCAAGTACAAGTCAAATCAGGTTGAATTTCAGAAAAAAATGGTAAGTCTATCAATTTGTTTGTTATATATTTGAACTCATTTTACCTCCCAAAATATGATGAAACTGTCTATTGCAGGAGGGAATTGAGGATATGGTGAAACAAGGAAAGGATGCAGATGTGGTGTTTCCCAGAAAAAAGAATCGACCGGATTGGTTGGTGGGAAGGCAAGGTAAAACCGTTTCCTCCACAGACAAGCCGGCTGTTCCAGATACCTATGTTGAGGAGCTGACTGCGAAGATTACTCAGAATCTTCAGGATGAAATGGACGCCAAGGTCAACAAAAAAGTTCAGGAGAACATGGCTTGGTTCGTGAAAAAACTAGGAGAGGCGAATCCGGAGATGAAACTCGACCTTACTGACTTCTGCGCCACCCTTTCTAGCGATGCCGACGAAAATGGAACCCCTATCACTCCTGGCGGCGGAGCTACATCTTAAACACTTTACTATTTTAATCGTACTTTTGTAGTTACCATGTTTAATATTTATCTAGAACTGTTTTCATCCATGTTTTTGTTTGTCGGAGGTTGGATTGTTGGAGTTTGGGTTGACTGTATTTTGTTGGAGTTTGGGTTGATTGTATTTTGTTGGAGTTTGGATGTTTTTTGGATGGAAATACTGCATAAACAAGGCAGACTTTGTAAATTTTTTTTAATCTAGTGTTACATTTGCACTTGTGGTGTTACATTTGTCTAGTTACATTAGTAATAGTTACAGTTACATTATATATATGCAGTGTTACAATAGATGATGAAAAGTGTTACAATAGGTCACCTGCCACGTGGCAGCAGTGGGGCCCACAAGCACCACGTGGCACTACCACGTGGGACCCACTTGCTGCCACGTGGATGCCACGTAGATGCCACGTGGATGCCACGTGGATGCCACGTGTCACTACATTAGCTTGCCACGTGTAAATATTTATCTGATATGTAATTGTCTAATGTAACCCTGGAAAGCATTACAGTAGGTTGATTTGTGGTTACATTAGATTTATAATGTAACAGTTTCTTACAGTTACAATAGGATCCTAAAAACGTTACATTAGGGGCCTAATGTAGCGGCCGCAGATGTAACCCCCCCTACCGTTACATTAGCCCTAATGTAACGGATTTTAGGCCTATTGTAACTGTAGGAGCGCGTTACAGTTGCCCACTTATGGCGTAGTGATCGTATAGCAGCAAATGACAGTGGATAATCGTATATGGCATAAAACCCATTGCGTGTGAGTGTTCATGCATGGCAGAATGGTAATGATTTATTTAGAAAGATAAGGTTCCTGATGAAGTTTTTTTTTTTAGCTTGACGCTATGAAAAACTCCTTGTATGCACAGAAAACATGCATGATAATGAGTATGTAAAAGCAAGAGAGTATAACTTATCTTTGCCTTAGTTGTGTCAACTCATACCAGGGTTCTGCCAATGAACCCATAAGATTGAAGCTCCCTTCTGCGTACGCCTAAAGTGGGAACCTCTTTTCCATTAGGCAACATATTCCATGATGGAATGTTGACTTACACCCTTGACCATCAGATTTCCATCCTATATGATATGCAAGCCTTCTACAGCTTGAATCCTTAAACCCGTTAAGAAGCATGCAAGCGGTGTACTTTTAAGGTATCATGTGCATACATGGGTTACAAGATGTACTTCCTTCTCCATAGTGCTAGATGGGAGTTGTATGGCACTTAAGCCATGTAACGTACCCCACAAAATAAGGTACATGGGAGTTGTATAACACTTAAGCTATGTAACGTACCCCATGAGATGGGGGTTGTATGGCACTTAAGCCATGTAACGTACCCCATGAGATGGGAGTTGTATGGCACTTAAGCCATGTAACGTACCCCATGAGAGAAGGTGCCACTACCTATAGGGGTTTCACGTGGACCTGGCCGCACTACCTATAGAGGTTTCACGTGGGTATGAGTGAATGGGAGCTGCGTAGCACTTAAGCTATGTAGCGTCCCCCATGAGAGAAGGTGCCACTACCTATAGAGGTTTCACGTGGACCTAAGTGTGAATATTTTATGTATGTTCTTGGTGTGGGGGTGCCCAATTCATAAATGGCATGTAGGCGTTATTCAAGGTCTTAAATTTGCTTTAAAATCCTGTCATTTTCAAGTTATTTCCTTGAGGTATGTATATACCTACTACCCCCGAGTTCTTTGGTGTAATTTGTCCATGTCAAATAATTGAGACTTATGGAGATTTTCATACTCTTTGAAGAGAAGTCTGAATAGGCATTCATGAAGCTAGCAACACACGCCTTCTACCAGGTTTTTCAGGTTTCTTCCATCCTTTAATAAGAAAATTGCTAATAGAAGTACTTTGGGGGAAGCTACCCTTGTTTTCCCTCCATTGCTTTAGCGTACGAGGATCCTAGTCCATACCCTCCGAGATTCCAATATCAGTTTCTTTGTTTCTTTGAGCTTCCACAGCTCTCCGGTTTGTTCCTTAAGGGGTTCTTGTATGAACCTCGCACCACTTGCTTTCTTGATCGAGAGGTTATTCGTATCTTTTTCCTTATGTGGCAGCATAGCTCTCAGAATTATATTAAGATCTTCATCCTCATAATTTTTCCAGTATGGTGGCTAAGTATCCACCTCCATCTTCCATGATTACTCTTTCGCTAGAGCTTCAGCTTCACCCAAGTCAGGGCTTTACACGTTTTGCTTTATGCTCGCCACTAGATATTCTGAACTTCCACCTTCCACTATTGGCGAAGCTTTCAACATGAGCGCCTTTATAAGTTGTTTTCACCTTCTTCCGTAGCTGCTATTACATGGCCAGTTAAGAATTCTTTGAGGTTCTCTCATACTTAATTTTGAAAAAATCCTCAGCCATGGCTTGCATGTGATACATCTTGCCTTTATTAGAGCAGCCAGTGACTATGTAATGGGTGGTACTATCCACCAAAAAATTGGAACCTTTTTCATGAGGTTCCATCATTAAAGTTGCTGATAACATGATTCCTCTAGTAATCAGAATTAAGCTTCCTTCGAATTCGTATAGTGAGTCGTTCGTTTCCTTAATCAAGCCATTCGTACAGTGAGATGTCCCTTCTGGGCACCAAGTAAATCCTCTTGGGGTTTTCAGCAGCCTGATTAGGGCATAAAGCGAATCCAATTGGGTGCTAGATGAATCCTAAAGAAGGGGCATGCGAACAGCCATCAGGGCACAAGGTGAATCCTTTAGTGAACCTCAATAAATTGTAGTAGCTTGTTGTAGTGGAACCTCTCTTTCGGCATTTGCTTTTCCATCCAACATTAAGATATGATCTAATTATGTTGCCAGTGTGGAACCTAATGTTGTGGTAGAACTGCCACGTTGGAACCCCTACATTGAGTTCTACAGCTATCCATTTTGGCTAAGAGCCTTTGAGTGAGGTTTTCCTTGCTTAAACCTTTTCCAGATTGCTTCCTGGGTCCTTCCAACTTGTAGTGGAGGTATTCATTATTCAGCTTTACTAGAAACCTCCTTACGCAGTTTATCAGTTGTAGCCCAGAAGTTGTACTATAGAAGCTCTTTCCTTGATAATCTTCCGTGAAAGCCTCTTTGCATTAGGTGTGATGCAAGTCGGGGTTCAGCTCTAGAACCTTCAATGAGAGAACCTCCTATGACATCAGCATTATGTTGGTGGAATCTTTAGGTTGAGGTTCTTTCTTTATATTCGCTTGGAACTCCCTTCATGATGTTTTCATTTGATAGGCCTTTTATGTGGTTCTATGTGTCCTGATCTTTCACCTCAAGAACCTTATCCTTGAATGTAGAACCCTTATGAATCCCATTATCGGGAAGCTGTTTTCCAAGGAAGCTATCTTCACTAGTCGCTCCTTCTTTTTCTTACGAAGAGTTTCATTTTTAAGCTTCATGCCCAGTCTATTAGACATACATGGGCTTCTGGCAAGTGGAGCTTGGGGGTCCTGGGATTTATCTTCCTGGAACCTGCCATCACGAACCCCTGATATAGTTCTTTAAATCGATGGACCTCTTCTTCATGGGAACTTAGTATTTCAACTCATTAGTATTTTTATGATCAGTGTTGATAGAAGAACTCTGTACCGAGTGTAGGAAATTCCAGTAAGATTCCTCTAAACTTACGTGAGCTAGCTCATTGTAAGAAACAAGAGGCATCTAAAGAGAATTATGTAAAATGTTCCTAGTAGCTTAACGATGAGGAGGTTCATATCCATACCATCATCCAGGTTCAACCGTTGATCATCAGCCAGGGGGTTCGCACCCTTGTTGTCATTCTGGGTTCACATGTTTACTCCTCTTATAGACTAAAGTCTGGCGCGAACTATAGTTTTGCTCCACAATGTTAAATGGGAACCCTTAACTAGTTGAACAATTAGTCTGGTTGAACCCCTAGCCTGGTTGTAGAGGAACTTTGGCAGACCTTAACTTCCAACTGCTTGAACCCCTAAATTGAGATTCTCCATTTCCTGAACATAAGAGCCTCTTCATTAGATGCCAAAATGAAGTATTAGGGGTACCTTTGGTTTCGGGAACCTTCTGCCAAGGCTGCAGTCTCCAGATAGAGGCTACTCTTGTATTTGCTTCTTGAACCCCTCGATTGGAACCTCTCAAAATGGCCTTTACTTCCATTAGCAGGTAGGTGTTCAACTTCACGCTTGTAACGCTCCAGATGTGAGAAGCTTCTGAGTCATGGAACCCTTTAACAAGGAACCCTGTACCACGGGAGCCCGTTTCTAGATCCTTCCAACTGGAATTAACATTTGAAAACTTCATTTTTCGGCCATTCTTTTTAGGCCTATTTTGCCAGGACGAAAATATAAGCATCTCAGCGCCATATCTCTTCTTTTTGTGCCTTTTAGCACCAAATGACCAATTATTCTTCTATTTTCCATCCAATTTATTAGGGTGAAGGCGCTTGACGGTAACCACCTTCTTCTTCACCTTTTTTAACGATGAGCCACGATTTGTCCTCCGTTTCTTCGTGTTTTTATATCCTTTTTCCTGAGAATTTCTTTTCCTGCTTATGCGTTGGATTTGATCCACAAAACCCTTGCTTGAGATGTCATCCTCGGGATCATTTTCAAGGTTACATCGTCGTCCTTCGTTGTGTGATCATAGCCGGAGCTTTTTTGGCATCTCTCCTCTCAAAAGATTAGTCAAATGCCCCCTCCTTCTAGCGTCAATTTGTTGTGAGAGGAATTTGGTACAACAATTAGTTGGAGGTCTGCTGGAATAACGGAATAAGAGCGTAGAATCTGGCACAAGAACATGTGCGAACGCTGTTGCCAGGGGGTTCAACTGCCTAGAACCCAGAGAGATTTGTGGCTTTTTTGGACTGAATTCACAAGGTTTCCAGGCAATATAGAGGGGAGGATTACCGAAAATGTCTGTCACAAGTGCTCCTTGTAAATGGCCTACATATCCTATATTTATAGGAATCAAGTCCATATGTAGTTCTCTAGGGTTTGGACTCCTTGCTTGATGAATAAGCCACGATTTTGATAGATATTTGCCTCATGGATATGCTCGATTGATGAATATTTGATCATCTCTTAAGAGTCCTACTCCTAGTAGGTCACTAGAAGCCTTCATCTTCGTATATAAAGTGATATATTCAACCTATATATGTATATCTCTTGTATATTTAATAAATATCCTCATAGCTGGTATATTTATCACATCCCAGGTGATAGAGATGGATTATAAATCGACTTCTTGAAGATAGAAACGTGCTCCTTAAGTTTAGGAGGCTGTAGTTGAGTAGGACACTGCCTCTAGGGGGTTCTGGCGGTACCGATGTCAGACTCGGGCAGATGCATCTTGGACAGTAAGCTTGCAGACGGGGGTTCATTTGTGAAGTCCCCTCGAGGGTTAAACCCCCTGTTAACACATGGTTTGACAATACCCTCCTTGTTGACATCTTCATTGGGCCTCATTGACCATCCCAGACCCAGCTGAATGAACTAATAACCTTTATGGGCCATAAATTAAGGCCAACCAAATTTAGGGCACAACAAAGGTAATTGGTTAATTATTAGTATTTTATGTTACTAAATGAAATTGTCCCTAATATTTTTGAGGTTTTATTTAGAAGATATTTTAGTTAGAAAATATAAAAAGCAATATACGTTTTGGAAAAAAATCTAATCGGTTAGTCATTAGTAATTATAATATTATTATTTTATTAAATAGAACTGCCCGTGATATTTTTGGAAAATAAGAGGTTTTAGTTAGAAAAAATAGAAAAACAGAAATTTTAGTTAGAAAATATAAAAAAGAATATACACATTGGATAAAAAAAGGTAATGGATTAGTTATTAGCAATTATAACTTTATTATGTTATTTTATTAAATGAAATTGTCTGCGATATTTTTGGAAAATGAGATGTTTTAGTTAGGAAAATTAGAAAAGATATTATATATAATAATTTTAATATTTTATCTAACAGTTCTCATCGATTTAATCAAATTTTAGCTAACGGCTCTAAATTGAATTATCAAACTTTTGGAGGAACGGACTATAAAAAGTTTTAGGACTATATTACAAAATTTTCAATATTTCATCTTTAATATAATAGTATAGATATGAAATAAACGGGATAATTTAGCTGGTGAATACAAAATAGGAGTAAATGATAAAAAGGAATTACCGCCCCATAGAATGAATAAGAATAAGTTATTCGATCAACGGGACTTTCCTTCTAGCCGAATGATTTGATTAGTACACCTTAATGGCATAAACGAAGTTAGATAATAGAGCAAAAAAGAAAAACAAAGTTAGGCTTGAAATTGAAACTAGTTTTATAATCGTGTGAGGCACGGGTATGATAAAAATTTATATTTTGTTGGACATTTTACACGTTTAAAAAATAAATTATTTGTCATTTTAGATTTTTCTTTTTTTTGCTTTCGATTTGTAATAGGACATACCCTTGTTTATAAAAAATTGTAAAATGGAAGAATTTTGATTTTTTGAATTTTGCAGTAGTCGTGATTAATTATGGACATTCATTCTTTTGGAATAGATAATTAATGGATTAAGAAGAAATTGAGTTGATTTGAATCAGTTGCCTTAATTTTATATGTTGTGTCTGTAATATACACGCTAGTAGCTGTCATTTTCATTAATTTCATCAAATGCGTGAGAGTCAGTAATCATGGTTACAAACGATAAACCAAAGTTGTTAATTTAGACAATGTCTTAAAATTTTCTTTTTGAGATCAATTTGATAATTGTTGTCCATTGACTATATTGGTTGCGTGTTACTTTTCGTTTCAAGCGATTTATTGTTTTTTTCTCGAACCTGTCTCATCATTGGGGGGCAGGAACTGGCGTTGTAGATGTTGAGTTTATGTGCATTATAGTGTATATGTCATGTCTATCTTGATTATATGAGGTAATTTATACTTCGAATAATTTTTGTGTACAATGTTCCTTGAAATATAGATTGGACAACAGTAATTATAAATTTCATACTTAATTAACTACAATTATGGTTTAAATTATTTGATCACCATACTTTATCAACTAGTAATAATTATTTTCGAGGTTTAGCAAAAAATAGTAATGACAATTGTGCTTTTATAGTAAATACATTTTATAGTTTGTTTGCTAGTTTTTGACATGATTTGAGCTCGTATCAGCCTGACTACTCTCAACGTTCGTTGTCGTTTTTTTTGTTGCTAAATTCAACGTTCGTTATCGTTACCTTGTGTGCAATGGAATGTGCAAAAGGCGAAAAAATAAAGTAACTGTATCATATAGTACTGTTTCTGTAAAATGCTTTTTGTACTGCAAAGTGTGCAATGCTACAAGGCCGCACGAGTTTCTTGCTTTCAATTATGCCTCTTTTTTCTTATATTCAAGTACAAAAGCAAAGTTTATGTAATAAAAGGAGTCCCTTAAATTCATTAAACTGAACATCCAACTCTTATTCATGTAGCTGGCAATATTGATATCGAAGTTTCGAATTTTATCAAAAATAAGATGAGTACGCGAGTTTGTAAAAAGTTGGAATAGAGAGTATGTTGCTATTATGAAAGCATCACAGTATCTGGGCATCAAAGTGTGTATACATACGTGCGAGCTTTAATGAGTTGTTGAATGAACCTGTATTTAAGCTAATTTAGCGGTTATATATAAATTTATATTTAAATGATGAGATCCTCGTTCGATCTTCAAGGTCAGGTCTGGGCAATGTCACTGTCCAAATTCATGTACGAGTAATGACAATATCTCTAACACTATTCTGTTTTTTCAACTTTATTAACACCACCTTTAATGCTTCCATAAATTTTTTAACTTTTTTATTGGGTGGTTGCTCATATCTTTATGACCAATTATTAATTATAAATAATAACCGTATTGCCTGAATTAGATCTTCTCAGAAAGAAATTTACCCAAGAAAAAGGAAATAAATTGACCAAACTCGCCTCTCTTGTTTCACATTCCAATACAGAAACAATTCTATACTCCAATTTGAATTTTCAGCATACAAAATACAATTTTAGGTTGACAGTTATTTTAAAGCAAGTTCCTTGTCAGAAATTCATGCATTGCAATCATTTTGCTGTCGCCTTCATAAAAAAAATGAAACAAAATTTATTGTGTTACAAAATTGTAGGTAAAATCATGCAAATTGTAAACTATAAACTTATATATATTCATTAAAAACTGGGAAACGAATGTTGGACGCACGTACAGTCCAAGAGATATAAGAAAAGGTGCACGGCTCGGCTGGGTTGGCACATGGCCTCCCATAATATTAAGGGACAAATACCAACATTATAAAATTATAACATTATTACTACAAGCTATACGGTGCATTGTTTCTTTATTTGATGAATTTAGGGAGATTTGTTGGAACGTTGTTGGCTTGTCATTTTCTTATATCTATACTCTAACATTTTTCTTATGGGTTAAATATCAAAATGGGAAGATCAAATATCACTTTCATCACTGATCTCAACGAGATATCACTTTAATTACTAAAGTCGTCATAAATATTAAACGAATACCTCTATATATGTGTTCGAAAAATAAAAATAATTTATATCGAGTTTTACACATATTTCTTGAATGCTACCGCAAGCAAATGAAAAGTTATGAACTCTAGTATTTATGATATTATATTTAGATTTTTAAAAAAATTATTTACTATTTATTTTTAATTTTATAGTTATTTACTTTGATTTAATAAAAAATAAATAGTAAATGAATTTTTTAAAATCTAAATAAATTATCTGAAATACTATAATTCATAACTTTTCATTTGTTTGTAGTAGTATTGAACAAATATGTGTAGAACTCGAGAAAAGTTATTTTTACTTTTCGAACACATATTTAGAGTTATCTGTTTGATGTTTATGATAACTTTAGTGATTGAAATGATACCCCGTTGAGATCAGTGATGAGAATGATATATGGTGTTCACTTCAGTGACCACTTTGATATTTAACCCTTTTTCTTATTATGTCCGGTTCTCTGAGATTTACTAATATTTAATTTATGAGATATTATATGTTACATGTTTTAGATAATGGGTTTGCAAACCAATATATTTTCAACTCATATATATCCTGTAGAACCACTTCTAATTTGAACCATAATTTCTTAGAGAGCTTTTGTCATAAATACCCATCCCTAAAATCTTTTTTTAAAAAATACTATGTTTTCTTGAACTTCTTTCAAAAATACCAATTTTTTGAAAATATTTTCAAAAATACGATCTGCAATTAGATGCAACCATCTGCAACTTTTGCAATCAAAAGCAACCAAAAACGCAACTTATAAAAATTTATTAATTGGAATAAACTTTGGTTGCATAACAGGTTGCATAAGTAAGCAAATGTCCATGCGGGGCCGATTAACTGAAAGGTTAAACAATGGGGGAAGTTGATCAATTTTCAATTTTAGTTTAAATTTTTATAAACTTTAATTCGTTCTTGAGATTTAGAATAGAGTTTGATGTTATGGGTTCCGTAGAATTATAGATCGTTGTAATTAAAGATTGTTTATGTAAAAAAATTTGAGTTTTGAGTAGTTTCAAGTTCGCCGGAATTAACGGTGGTTCGCTGGAAAAAGAAAAAGGTTGCAACTGGTTGCATCTGGTTGCACCGTATTTTTGCAAATATTTTTAGGTTGCATCTGGTTGCATCTAGTTGCAGACCGTATTTTTGCAAATATTTTCAGAAGATGGTAAAATTGCAAAAAAACTTAGAAAAAGTAGTATTTTTGGTAACTTCTCTTTCTTATATCTGCAGCAATTATTACTTACATTTTAATTTAAATCACACATGTTACAAATTACAAGTGCTTTTAATAGGATGTCATCGTACATAAACTCCATTAGATTATTAAAGAATCGAATCCTTCATTCTGTGTAACATAGGATATGATCACTATCAATTAACTAAGTTAGAACTCATTTGTTGGCAATATATTTATACGTACATGATTAAATATAATTCCAATGTATATTTAAATATTTATCTACGAGCGAGTTACCAAATAAATGAGTACATACGTATTGTTCAATTTTTGGTTAACTTTTAATTCACGTATGTCATATGCGTGAATTACCTACTAGCATATTGCAAATTTGAAACGGTTGGAATGATGCTCAACTCAGTTTTGTTGATTCGCTTTACGTTATTAAGATCAGAAATCTTGTATCTTTTGGCTCATAAAAAGTTTGAAGCTAATTACTTTATCAAAAATTGTTGTATCTAATGTGAAAAACCTTAATTTCAAAGGTTGGGAATAAATATTTGTATTTAATTACTCTATGCGTCTTGTGGTTTTGGCAAAATAATTGCACTCTGAGCCGGGGGGTTTACGGAAACTTTATATAGCTAATTATTTTAATGAACAAAAATGTTAAAGGTCCCAAATTAAATATAAAAAAAATTACAAAATGACATGTGTTAGATTTTCATTATCGCATGCATTCAGACTAATATCACCAATAATAACATTTCATAATACCAAATTGTCATTGTCACATTATTTGTAATATATTTTAGTACCTAATTTAATAATTCTAGCATTATTCTTTACAGATATTTTTGTTACCTTCAAAAAATGTACAGTAAAACCTCTATAAATTAATAATGTTGGGACCGGGATATTTTATTAATTTAGAGAGATATTATTATATCGATAAATTAATAATTTATTAATTTAAAGAGGATTTACATAAGACCTTTAAATTTCCAAGTCTAATGTACTAGTTACAATATATATTAGTTAGAGATGAAAAATAAATTACAAAAATAAGTTCCAAGGCACATTCTATGAATGTACATTCACAAGTTAATTGAATTTATCAAGTTCATTGTTTTTGAATAAGTAAAAAATTAGTTCATAGTACCAAAAAGTTGGTCTATGGTACCAACGCAGTACATTAAACATGGTTAGAATTTGATCACTATAAAATGTGAATCACTTGCTAGATTATCCTGGTGAAAATAATGAATGTTACGAGGTTCAAAGCATTGAAGAAATTGTGGCGGATACCATTCAAAATCCGATCGATGACGAAGTTGAGGATGATTCAATAGCTTTGGAACCGGTCACTCGGAAAGAAGCATTGCAAGCGGCAACAACTCTTCACAACTTTTTGTTGCAATACGAGAAGACAATGCCCCAACTCTTAAGTGCAGTGAGGAGATTTAAAGATGAAGTCAATATAGATTTGAAGTTCAACAAAAAACAAGTGACTATAGATTCATTTTTTACTAGACAATCTTAGAATATGTATGGAATCTTTTAATGATTATTAATTTATAGTTTCGTTGGGACTAATATATATACTTTGGGATTTCAAAAAAGTTATTATCTTATTATTTTATCGAGTGGGGTCCAATTTTATACTGGTCCCAAGTTGGGACTGGACAAATTATTAATTTTATCGAGATTATTAATTTATCGAGTATTAATTTATAGAGGTTTTACTGTAGATAATTAAGAATTTTGTGTACTTGTTCCTTTTATAGTACTCTATCCGTCCCGATTTACTTGTCTAGTTTACTTTTTGCACGCATTTTAAGGTGAATATAAAATATAGCTCCATATATTATTTTTAAATATTTTTTTTCTAAATAAAAATTTACTATTAAAATATTTATTAAAAAAGAAAATTTAAAAATAAGTTTCGAAACTATATGCACCTTAAATTGCGTGTAAAAAGTAAAGTGAACAAGTAAATTAGGACGGAGGGAGTACTAAAGTAGTAGTAAAATACATTACCAAGCTCATAATTTGTTTTATGAGTACTCACTTAAGTTCGTTGCAAAAATCAATTAGATCTTAACCTGTGATGAAGCAAATAAGACGAAATTACAGATTCGATTTTTCCTTTGTAATTTGAGTCACACTTATGACTCTTTTGGAGAAAAAAAGGAAAAGAAATTTTGGCATAGTTTAATGTTAGTAAGTGCGTATTAGTTAGTGCGCGCACAATTTCACGCACTCTCAAAAGCTTACAACTATCACTAGGTATCTATAGACACGTTATTTTGATTTTAAACTACTCCTGAATCCTCAGTTATTTATGTTTTTGGATGTGGGTTTGCAGAAAAATAGCAGAGAAATTAGCTTAAACCAGAGACAAAAACGGAGTTCAGAAAAAAACAAGAAGAGCAGGCTGAGCAGAGTTTAATTGACATAAAAGTCCATTAATCCCGCGCTTAAATCCTTAATTTTCCGTGTAAATAATACAGTAACTTGTTAGTGAGGGTTAATGAGTTTTGGAGATGTTGGCACCTCTTAAAAATGATCTGAATTTGAAAAAGAATCATCTACCTATAATCCTATACTTATGTAACTTTAGGTGACAAAAAATCTACATCATTTTCTTTTTGGCAAGGTGAAGCTAGACAAGATTGACCCACAAAAGAAATTTAAAAACCCTAAATACATCCCACAAATGTGTTGTTGCCGACCATCATTTGGGTGGGGAGGTAATGCAACCCAAGTTCAGAGTTAAAGGCAACAAACATACTACTAGTGTAATTATATTTATTCCACCATCATTTACAAAGTTTACAACTTATTAAGAAACCCCATCTGTTCTTTTCATTATGATGCTTTAGCCCCTTGGGGTCGACCATGGTTTCTCTATTGTCAACAAATGCTTACATTACATATACCTTTTTTGATTCCAATTCCACACGGACGATGTATGTGTGCATGTTTGCGCGAGCGTGTGATGAAAGGGTTTCCAACAAATTAATAATTATTTCACTTGTTTGTGCATGTGTTTCTATATGTTCTATGATAAATGGTTTTTCAAATCAACTACTATTACCTATAAATTTAATTATTTATTAAGTAACAATCATTTATCAGGTACCCAATCTCGTATATTCTATACGTAAGTGGAAAATAAGTAGACCAATTGTATAATAATGTGTATTTCTTACAAAAGTATTTTTTTTTATTTTTCTTCACTTAGAATGCATGTTGTCTACTTTGTAGTTGAAGATGATGCCATATTTACCATATTTTAGCAAAGAACTTATTCCTCTACAATTGGCCTATCATAATTCATATATGCTCTTGTGATAATTTATTCTTCAATTGTGGTAATAGTTAGGTTATATTCTATTCCTCACTAAGTCTAAGAATAATATATAAAATCAAATCCGATTTATGAATTCTACATGTTTTAATCACCTAAAAATGGTACATAAAATTGTAAGTAGTGATGGGGTCAAACTAAATGGCCTTGGTGTTAAGCCACCTAGATTGTGATTAGAGATAGTGGAGGGTACAAAAGGAAGCAATATTATTTCTTACGTTGCGAGAATATAAAGCTTTTACATGCTTTTCAGGGAAATGACAATGAAATGGGAATACATACATACATTCTCAAATTATAGATATCGTAATATAATAAAGTCTTTGGCTTATTTGAAGGTTACTCTTTAATAATTGTTCCAGTGGGTAGCACATTTACGAACATCTTCACAATCTACTTGAAGTATTCACAAAGCTGTTCAGATTTTAATATACTCTTATTACTTTAGGATTTAAAGAAAATTTAGAATTAATCAAAGTACTAAACTAGTTAGATAAAGTTAACTTTTGATTATTATGTAGGCTTAACTCATTGATTGATGGACGTGCACGTTAGAGCATCCGTACCCATTCCCGATTTTCAATCCGTTAATTCGTCAATTATTTGATGAAATTTATTACTATGCAATAAAAAAAATTGTTATTTTTTATGCAGCAATACAAATCAAAATAGTTAATCCGTCCAACGAATTAATGAATTGATGGAGTTTTATTAATACAACAATATTTTTCTGTCCATCAATCAAATTGATGACCATCAATTCATCAATTACTCCATCAATTTTTGATGGAGTAGCTAACGAATTGACGAAGTTCAATTTTATTGACGGACTAAAAAAACACTGTTGCATACCTAAACTTCGCCAATCCATCCATCCATCTTAACGAATCAACTATTTTTTTTCATATGCTGTTACATATAAAATTGATTAATAAAAATCTGGCACCTAGCAGACTAGCAGTACTGCAGTAGTCTTATGCTAAACTATATGCTGTTATTAGACTAATCGTTCCGGCATAATTATGATTTTATGGAAGTCTAGCAATTGAATCATTGCTTATATTTTAAAATTAAAATGAAGAATGCCTTTTGACTTTTTCTCAGGGTGTGTGTTTTATCTGCCTTTTGGTAAGACTGGATTTTGCCAGAGCATCTCCAACCATTAAAACTTTCTTAGTAAAAAATTGTACGGCATACCATAAATTAAATTCTGAGAATGTGTAAAAAAAAATTGTTTGCAATGGAATATTATGTTAGTCAAAGTTTTATCCAATCCTTTTATATTGTCTATTTTTTGCTATTTTTGTCGAATCTTTAGACATATGTACTAAAATTTTACATAATTTATTATCATATTAAAATAATATATTCTAATTTTAACAACTTGAAATAATAAAAATATATTATTTTTAAAATATAGTCGGTCATTATAGCTAACTTAATTCAAGCACAATCCTAGATTCAACAAATTTTATATAATCATTGTTTTATAACTATTTTAGCTAACCAATTTAACTAATACCATTGAAGATGCTTTTAGATAATCATCGTGCTCGGAGAAACCGTTCGCAAAAAGAATTCTACGCGACTGATATTAATACCTTATATATAATAAGCGTAAGGGAGATCTTATCCAAAACTTTGGTCGGTCACTGTACTACCAAAAGTATATGATCCGTTGGATTATAAAACTATAAATATTCAAATAGATGAGGACCGTTAGATATAATATTAAAAATTGTATTTGATTAATAATAGGATAGTATTTAAATACTAAAAGATGTATTTTGATAATTTAAACCAACTATAAATGGGTTTTCTATATTGAATAGAATTCTTTATGTAAAAATTCGTAATTATCTTTTCTCTTTAGTTTATGGATAGTTCCAGTTAGATAAAAATTAATAAACCATCATTAAATTAAAGATAATTTTGTTAGCTTCGCATGGGCTGTAAAATCGTTAAAATCTGTTGTCTAAAACTCAAGATAGAGCTCAAACAGTAAAGTGATTATCTAAATTTTAATAAATATTTTTTTTATTGTAGATTTAATTTTTTTCCTAATTCTTTTAAATTTATAAATTCTATTTTTATTTCAATAAAATATTAAAATCAATTTAAGAAAAAATTAAAATCGATATGGTCCGTGTACGATCACTATACGACCAAATTAATAATTACAGTTAGATCTTAAATAGATCGATGAGAATTGTTAGATCTAATATTAAAAAGTGTATCTGATTAATAATAGAATTATATTTAAATACTAAAAAGTGTATTTTGATAATTTAAAAGTTTTCTATATAAAAATTCTTAAATATCTTTTCTCTTGAATTATTGAATTTATGTATACTTTCAATTAGATAATAATTGTTAAACCAAATATCAACATAACAATTCATATTGATTACAATATTAAAAATTATCAATATAATGCTGATGTATATCATACTAACAATGATACACGTGAACCTATAGAGACTTACGAGAACTCCTGTACATAAATAAATTTAAACACTTTTTTTTTCTGAAGGAACATAACAATTTGATTAATCCAAATTATAATTATATTATTTTACATATAACAAACATAAAAGGATAATATCAAAATATTATTAAAATATTGAGGGTTTCATATTCATAAACGATAATTTTGAATATAATACTTATATTAAAATGTGTATTTGATTAAAGGTAGGATTATATTTAAATACTAATAAGTGTGTTTTGATAATTTAAACCAATTATAAATTAGTTTTCTATATTGAATTGAATTTTTTATGTAAAAATTCTTAACCATCTTTTGTTTTCGGTTTATGTGTAGGTCCACAGGTCAAGTTAGATAATAATTATTAAACCATCATTAAATTAAAGATAATTTCGTTAGTTTCGCATGGGTTGTAAAATCGTCAAAATTCAATTTCTAAAACTTAGGATATAACCCAAATAGTAAAATGAGTATCTAAATTTTAATAAATATTTTTTTTATTTTTGTAGCACCAGTTTATTTATTTTTCCACTAATTGTTTTAAATATAGAAATTTTATGTTTCTTTCAATAAAGTATTAAAATTAATTAAGAACAAATTCAAATCGATAAAGAATATAATAATATGAGAATAAAATTTTATATAATCATAACATAATTTTTATTCTATTTAATAATTTTTAAGTAATAATGTATTTTAAAATTTTATATACACTGTAAATAAAACCGAAACATTAAAAGTAAAAGCAGTTAGTAAGATACTTATATCAGTATATACTTGATATCCTTATTATATTAAATCCTTATATATAATAAGTATAATATGGATCTTATCCAAAATTTTGATGGTACGGTCTTGGACAACCAAACTAATAAGGACCATAAGATCATAACTGGATAAATGAAAATCGTTAGATCAAATATTAAAAAAGTGTATTTTATTAATAATAAGATTATATTTAAATTCTAAAAATACAAAAAAGTGTATTTTGATAATTTAAACCAAATATAAATAAGTTTTCTATATTGAATAGAATTCTCCATGTAAAAAATTCGTGACTTTCTTTTCTCTTTCATGGACAATTCCAGTTATATAAAAATTGTTAAGCCATCTTTTAATTAAAGATAATTTAGTTATCTGAGTGTAAAATCGTCAAAATCTAATTTTTCAAACACAAGATAAAGCCCAAATTAGTAAAGTGGGTATTTAAATTCTAATAATAATTATTACGTCATCATTATTTTAATGTCAATTTAATTACTTTTTTCTAACTATTTTAAATTTAGAAATCTATTTTCAAAAATTCAAATCAATCTAAGAAAAATTCAAATCAACAAAGAATATAATAATACGAGGATAAAATTTTATAAAATTGTGCATATTTTTTATCTTATTTTATTAAATTTTTTATCATAACTAATTAAATATTATTTATTATTAAATAATAAATTATACGCAAATGGTGATTTTGTTTTATAAGAACTCATAGAGACCTAATTTCATTGTTAGCAGGACTATATTCATATTAAAAAAAACCGTATTTTGAAATTTTAGACTCAGCTATACAGAGAGACCTAACTTTTTTACTGTTATATCTAATGTTTCTCAACAATTTAATTTGAAAGATCCAACGATTATGAATTGAGTGACCAGACTTATAAGAAAGCTTTCATCATTTAGTCTTTAATATAACTAGCTTATAACCCGTGCAAAGCACGGGATCCTTTAAATATATTAATTTTAAATATGATTTTTTTGTTTATAAAATAAAATACAATAATTGATGTAATTTTAACTTTATTTATATTTTTAGAATAAAATTTAATATGTTGTTGGTCGGAGATATTGCAATTTATCTATTATTATTTTTTATGTATTATACCCTATATTGCTTATTATTGTTTAGTATAGATTTAGTATAAATTAGTTGGAATATATCGCAATTTATCTATTTTTTATTTTTTTTTATTTTGAACCAACTAATATTAAAAAAAAAATCACAAAGGAAAGGGGTGACTAAAAAGGAAGGTGTTAACCAAACTATCAATTATCATATGATTTGGCTATTATAGTTTAGTATTTATCTATTTTTAATTTTTTTATTTTGAATTAACTAATATTAAAAAAAATCACAAATGAAAGGGGTGACTAAAAAGGAAGATGTTAACCAAACTATCAATTATCCTATGATTTGGCTATTATAGTTTAGTATTTATCTATTTTTTTTTTTGAATTAACTAATATTAAAAAAAATCAGAAAGGAAACAGGTGACTAAAAAGGAAGGTGCTAACCAAACTACCAATTATCCTATGGTTTGGCTATTATAGTTTAGTATAGATATAGATAACATAGATATTTACGGGATATACTATAAAAAAATGAATTTTATACAGAATTTTGATCGTCACGGTGTACTACTTTAAAAGAAGAACTATTACAAAATAAATTATATTTTAATTGATAATTTATTTTCTCAAAAGTTCAAAGTTCCCGCATCATTAACATATTACAAAAAAGAGTATATTATATTTTAGCAATAAATATTTTTTAAAAAAATATTAAAAAAATTAATGATGTTATCCTGGTAGTTTGATCCTAAATACCGCCAAAACATTCTCAACCGTTAGATCCAATACTTTTAAAAATAGACGATCAAGATTATATCATATAAAAAGAAGTTAATATCTACAAATGATATAAGTTAAAAGATATTATATTATGATTGGATTTTCCAAAAAGTTAAAACATAAAAATTGTTGTAATTAAATAAGGAAACCCGTTTAATAATAAAAATCGTTTAATCTTAAATAGATAGGTGAAAACCGTTAGATTTAACATTAAAAACTGTATTTAGTTAATAAAGGGTATTCTAATAATCTAAACTACATTTAAGTAGATTTCTTAAATCGAATAGAATTCTCAATATTAAATTTCGTCACTTTATTCTATTTTTAGTTTTAGAATAGTTTTTAATTGAAAAAGAATTATTAAACCACAACTAAATTAAAGATTATTTTGTGAATTTCACGTGGACCGTAAAATTGGTCAAATCTAACTTTTATAACTCAATATAAACAAATATTAAATTGAGTGTGTAAATTATAATAAATATCAAATTTTTAACTATAATTTTTTTTGGCTAAATCTTTTTTAACAATAATTTAATAATGTAAACTAATAACTTTTAAATATTAAAATATTCATAAATAAATATAATTATAAATATTAAAAAAACAATCGTGTGTTCCATGGGTAATTAAAATATAATTATAAACAAAATAATTATAAATAAAATTTAAGTAACCGTGCGTGGCACGGGCTATAAGCTAGTTATACAAAATTTGTATAAATGTTGAAACTTCGATCACGCACAATTCTTAGATAAAATTATAGCTAGCATAACAGCTGTAATAAAATTGTACATAAATTTTTTTTATCTATATTATCAATACTATTATATAATAGACGAAACATTAAAAGTTTGGTTGGTCGATATGGTACGTTGTGATTTTACTTAATTGCCCTTAATTAACTGTACTTCGTGTTTTTACTTAACTAACCTTACTTATTTATAGAAATATATTATTAAATAATAATATTATCTATTTATAACCAATTACCTTTTTCACCTAAAATACATTATTTTTTCTATTTTTTCTATTTTTAATAACAAATTCCCCTACTTTTTCAAATATATCACGGGCAATTACCTTTTTTTAACTAAAACATGTTTGTTTTTCTATTTTTCTTTACTAAAACCCCTCATTTTCCAAAAATATCACGGACAAACATTTAGTTATTTATTTTTAAACCTATTTTAATATTATAATTATTTTTTTAAAAGTTTACCTATTTTAACATGTCTATTTATTTTTCTTAACAAATGCAATTACTAAAAATATTAAAATATAAATAATCAAATACCCATTTATAACCAATTATCTTTTCAGCTAAAACACATTATATATTTTCTCTAACAAAGTTCATCCTTTTCTAAATATATCACGGGAAATTGTCTTTTATAATTTACTTTTTCTATTTTTCTCACTAAAATCCATTCTTTTTCCAAAAATATCACAGGAAACCCGTTACTTATTTATTTTAAAACGTATTTAAATAATTTTAATTATTAAATTTTAAAACCTCATTTTCCAAAAATATCACGGGCATTTACCTTTTAAAACTAAATATATGTTACTTTTTTTATTTTTTCTTACTAAAACCCCTTATTTTCCAAAAATGTAATGGGTAAACTCATACTTATTTATTTTAAAATATGTTTTAATGTTTTTAATTAATTAAAAGTGTTTAGCTATTTTAACATGCCTACTTATTTTTTATACAATTACAATTAATAAAATATTAAAAAAAATATTACTTATTTTTTACACAATTACAATTACAATTAATTTAAAGGTAATTGTCCGTGATATTTTTGGAAAATGAATAGATTTTGTTAGAATTTTTTTTTAATTTTTTAATTTTAATAAATAATAAAATAATATTAATAGCTTTTATTTTTATAATGATTTTTTGGTACAAAGTGATTTTACTTAATTGTCCTTCCTTATTTATTAAAAAAAATATTATTAAATAATAAGAATACCTTTTATAACCAATTGCCTTTTAAACTAAAGCACATTAATTTTCCAATTTTTCTAACAAAATCTTCTCCTTTTCCAAAAATTTCAAGAGCAATTACCTTTTACTATTTTTATTTTTTCTAACAAAATCCTCCGCTTTTCCAAAAATATCATGGATAATTATCTTTTTTTATATTATCAAATACTAAACATTAAAAGTTTGGTCGGTCATGGGTCGATACAATTTTTGGTACAAAGTGATTTTACTTAATTGTACTTGCTTATTTATTAAAAAAGTATTATTAAATAATAACAATAAATTTTGTAACCAGTTGTCTTTTAAACTAAAACACGTTATTTTTTGTTAGATATAATTGCTGATGATTATCTATCAGTGTTTAAGCAACAGGTACTCATCAGAGTTTATTCTAGAAGCCAGTCAGAGTTTGTTAAAGTCTGACGGGTGAAAGTTTGCTAAAGCTGTCGGTGCTAATATGAAGATTCTAGAAGCAATATATCTTGAAGATGGAAAGAAGCAAGATATATTGAGATAGCTAAGGAAACGGAACAGAAGACAGAAGCAATCCTAATTTGATATAAATTGTATAGCTAATTTGTAGGAATATCAATTAGAGATTGAATCTATGTAGCTGTGTACTATATAAACACAGATAGGTTAACCCTAAAAGGGACGCGAATACTGAATACATTATTCTTGTAACCTAGCAGCTCTCTGTGATATTTTACATCACTGAGAGAAGAGTTATTTAATATAATTCAGTTTATTGTTCATAAACAGAGTTATTGATTGTTATTCTCATACATATATTGATTATATATTGTGTATTCGGCCTAACAATTGGTATCAGAGCCAAGGCTGTTTAATATATACAGTTTATTGATCTAAAACACAAGTATAATCATGACTGAAAACTCTCAGGAAGGTTCTATTGCTCAAAAGGTTCAATCTGCTTCTGTAAGTCGATATGAATCAATCAGGGTTCCAATGCTCAAACCAGTGGAATATCCAATATGGAAGGTTAAGATGACCATGTTTCTAGAAGCCACAAATCCAGAATACCTTGATAGAATCTATGATGGTACTCATATGCCAACTAAACTGTCTCCTGTAGTTGCTGGACAAGAACAAAAGACTGTTCCGAAGGAAAAGAAAGATATGACTCCTGAGGACATCTCATCAATTGCAAAGGATGCAAAAGTTAGACATCTTCTTCATAGTGCCTTAGATAATGTCATGTCTAACAGAGTTATTGATTGCAAGACTGCCAAAGAAATCTGGGATGCTTTAGAAGTCAGGTGTCAAGGAACAAGTGCTATAAAGAAGAACATGAAGACTATTTTAACACAGGAATATGAACACTTTGACTCTAGATCTGATGAAACTTTGACAGATACATATGACAGATTCTGTAAATTGTTGAATGATTTGTCTCTTGTTGATAAAGAATATGATCTTGAGGAGTCAAATCTCAAGTTTCTACTATCTCTACCTGAAAAATGGGATTTAAAGGCAACATCAATAAGAGATAATTATGATCTTGCAGAAACAGATCTTGATGAAATTTATGGGTTGCTTAAAACTCATGAACTTGAGATAGAACAAAGAAACAAAAGGTCTGGAAAAAAGACAAAATCTGTAGCTCTCAAAGTTGAAGAAAAACTCATGAAGAAAGAAACATCAAAGAAGAAAGCTAAGGGAAAAGCTTTGGTCATAAACTCTGAAAGTGAGTCATCAAACTCTGATGGTGATTCAAACTCTGATGCTTCTTCTGAATCTGAGGATGATGAAGAACAACTGATGCAAATGGCTGCTTTGATGGTGAAAACCTTCAAGAAGATGGGTTTTAAGAACCTCAAGAAGGGAAAAAGATTCTCAAGGAAAGATTCAAACTCTGAAAGAAAGAGTTTCAGAAAGTCTGAAGGAAGGGATACCAAGTATGGAAAGAAAGACAAGTCTGAGATCCAGTGCTACAAGTGTAAAGAGATGGGTCATTATGCTCCAGAGTGCAAGAAAGGAAAATCTGAGAAAGCACTCATCACTAAAGGAAAAGACTGGGCAGATACTTCAGATTCTGATGAAGATGTCAGCTATGCTCTTATGGCAACTGTTGAAGATAAATCTGAGACATCTGAGAATAAGGTACCCCTAATAACTTATGCTTATGATATTGATAATATATCTGAATTGAGAATTTATCTTAAAAGCATACATGTTAGTTATAGAGATCAGACTTTAGAAAATGAGAGAATTAAATATGAGAATCTTAAGCTTAAAGAAAGAAATAAATTTCTTGAAGAAGAGCTTGTTAACATGCAACAAGTTCAAAAGGAAAGAGATGATGCTGTTTATGTTGAGCAAGAGTTGTTAAAGAGATTTAGACAACTAGAATCTGATTTAGAGAAAGAGAGGAAGGTAATTAAAACCTGGACTAATTCTGGAAAAGACACACATCAAAATTTTCAAACAGATACAGTTGGGTTAGGTTACTGTGAAAAAGATGAACTAAGGTTTAAAGATAAAGTTAAAGTTAAACCACAACTTAAACCTGTGAAATTTGTCTCTGAATCAAGTAAGCAAACCTCTGTACTTGAAACAGAAGCTGTGAAAGAATCAGTAAAAACTTGTGTTAAACAGGTGAATGTTGGTTTAATGACAGAGAAACAATTCAAGTATAAGCTCAAAGAGGTAAAGTCTGTTGAAAAACAGAAAGTGTTCAGAAAGAATAGGAATGGAAAAGTAGGCATTAATAAAAGAAATGATTATCTGCCTAATTCTGATGCTCCTAGAAAGACATGTCATAGTTGTGGTAGTACTAACCAGCTGGCAAGTTTCTCCACGAAAAACAAAGATATTAATTCTTTACCCTCTAAGTCAGGAGTGAAGAATGATTTTGTTAGGGTTAGACCACAGACTTTATGCACACACTGTGGGAGCACTTGGCATTCCATTTATACTTGTAAGAGCTATCATGCCATTTATCACAACTATTATGAGTTAAAACCCAACTTGAAATGGGTGAGAGCAAACTCTGCAAGTGTAAAGTCTGACACAGTTAGCTCAAACTCTGTTGAAAGTTTTTCCGCTGCAAAAGCTAACTATGTTAAGAAAGCCAAAGGATCCAAGCAAGTCTGGATCCTTAAATCTAACTCTTTGTGATTGTAGGGCATAAGGGAAAGCACCCTAGTCTTGGACAGTGGATGTTCAGGACACATGACTGGAAATAAAGCCCTGCTATCAGACTATGAGGAGAAGGCTGGCCCAAAAGTTTCCTATGGAGATGGCAACGTAGGACGTACTATGGGATATGGCAATATCAATCTTGGAAGTGTCATCATCACAAATGTAGCTCTTGTCCCAGGACTCAAGCATGATCTGCTATCTGTGAGTCAAATCTGTGACAGAGGTTACCATGTAGATTTTCAACCTGAATACTGTGAGGTTATCAGCAAATCTACAGGGAAAGTTGTTCTAGTTGGACACAGACGGAATAATATCTATGAAGCAAGTTTGGTAACAAACTCTGAAGGAAAAGCTGTGTGTCTGTCTACAAAAATGTCAAATGAAGAGAGTTGGAAATGGCATAAGAAGCTCTCTCACCTAAACTTGAACAACATCAATGAGCTAATTCGAAAAGATCTTGTAAGGGGACTTCCAAAGTCAATACTCAGCTTAAATGGTCTGTGTGATTCTTGTCAAAAGGCCAAGCAAAGGAAGTCATCTTTCAAGAGTAAGTCTGAATCTTCAGTTGTGGATCCTTATCATCTTCTTCATGTTGATCTATTTGGTCCAGTCAATATAATGTCTCTTGGCAGAAAGAAATATGCTCTTGTCATTGTTAATGAGTACACTAGGTACACTTGGGTGTATTTCTTAGCAAAGAAGGATGAAACTGCTTTAATTCTGATGGATCATGTAAAGCTACTGGACAAAGGATCACAGTATAAATTGAAAATTATCAGGAGTGATAATGGTACTGAATTCAGAAATGCAATAATGGAAGAATTTTGCAAAGAAAGAGGAGTGAAGCAAGAATTTTCTGCACCAGGGACTCCACGGCAAAATGGTGTAGTTGAAAGAAAGAACAGAACCTTAATCGAAGCTGCCAGAACAATGCTTAAAGAAGAAAAATTGCCAACTTATTTCTGGGCAGAAGCTGTTCAAACTGCTTGTTTTACTCAAAATGCAACACTGATCAACAGGCATGGGAAAACACCATATGCGATGGTGAAAGAAAAGAAGCCAAATTTGAAATATTTTCATATTTTTGGATGCAAATGCTTTGTGCTGAAAACTCATCCTGAACAGTTGACCAAGTTTGACTTAAAAGTTGATGAATGAATTTTTGTTGGATACCCGCTGTCAACTAAAGCATTCAGAGTCTACAATCTGAGAACTAAAGTGATCATGGAATCAATTCATGTGTCATTTGATGACAAGAAAATAACTGGAATAGAAGATGAAGAATATCATGATCAACTTCGCTTTGAAAATGTAGATCTAAACTCTGATGAAGCAAATTCAACAAACTCTAACGAAGCATACTCTGAACCTCTACTGGTAAACACTGAGGAAGTTTCTCTGACAGAACAAAATAGAGAACCAGTTGAGGGGGAGCGTGAAGATACTTCAGCAACATCTAAAAATGGTGACTCAAATTCTGAAAATGAGTCAGCTGAAGAATCTATCCCAAACTCTGAGTCATACACTGAAAATCCAAACTCTGAGCAGTTCAATTCAGGGGGAGCCTCAGAGAATGCAAATGGTCAAGAAGAAGATCAGGAAAGTATGGATCAAGGGGGAGGATCTAATGAAAATAGAAGCCAATTACCTACAGCAAGAAGGTGGACACAAGCTCACACACCTGACTTGATAATTGGAGATCCAGAAGCTAGTGTGAGAACTAGAAGTGCTACAACTAATGAATGTCTGTTTCATGCATTCTTGTCTCAAACAGAGCCCAAGAAAGTGGAAGAAGCTCTTCAAGATGCAAACTGGATAACAGCTATGCAGGAAGAGTTAAATGAATTTGAAAGGAATGAAGTATGGACTCTTGTACCAAGACCTAAAAACAGATCTATTGTTGTACAAAGTGGGTTTTCAGAAACAAAACAGACAGTGATGAAGTGATTACAAGGAATAAAGCTAGACTTGTGGCTAAAGGCTATTCACAGCAGGAAGGAATTGACTATGATGAAACCTTTGCTCCGGTTGCAAGATTGGAGGCCATAAGGATTTTTCTAGCATATGCTGCTCACAAGAAGTTTAAAGTCTTTCAGATGGATGTGAAAAGTGCTTTTCTCAATGGGAAACTTGAAGAAGAAGTGTTTGTTGAACAACCACCTGGATTTTTGGATCCCAAACATCCAGATTATGTCTACAGGCTTGACAAAGCTCTTTATGGACTAAAACAAGCACCTAGAGCATGGTATGAAACTCTGGCTCAATTTCTTTTAGAAAGTGGGTTCACTAGAGGTACAATTGATAAAACCTTGTTCTATTTCAATACTGGTAATGATCTGCTGTTAGTTCAAATCTATGTGGATGATATAATTTTTGGGTCTACAAATGACAAACTCTGTAAGAAGTTTGCAAAGCTTATGCAGTCAAGATACCAAATGAGCATGATGGGAGAGCTTAGTTATTTTCTAGGCTTACAAGTAAAGCAAACAGATGATGGGATTTTTATCAATAAAGCAAAATATACTAGAAATCTTCTCAAGAAATTTAGTATGCTTGATAGTTCATCTGCAACAACTCCTATGGCTACTGCAACAAAGCTAGACAAAGACACAGGAGCCTCAGTAGATATGACAAACTACAGAGGGATGATAGGGTCTCTTCTTTATCTTACTGCAAGTAGACCTGACATCATGTATGCAACTTGCCTTTGTGCAAGATTTCAAGCAGATCCCAGAGAGCTTCATCTAACAGCTGTGAAGAGAATTTTCAAATATCTCAAAGAAACCATAACTCTTGGTTTGTGGTATCCTAGAGAATCAGAGTTTAAATTAATTGGTTACTCTGATGCAGATTTTGCAGGTTGTAAGATAGACAGAAAAAGTACAAGTGGAAGCTGTCAATTTTTAGGTGACAGATTAGTTTCTTGGTACAACAAGAAACAAAAGTCAATTTCCAAATCCACAGCAGAAGCAGAGTATATTGCTGCTGGTAGCTGTTGTGCACAGATTTTATGGATGAAGAATCAATTGCTGGATTATGGATTAAGGTACTCTAAAATACCCATTTTCTGTGATAATCAAAGTGCTATTGCTATGACAGGTAATCCAGTACAGCATTCCATGACCAAGCACATCAGCATAAGGTATCACTTTATCAGGGAACATGTGGAGGAAGGAGATATTGAGCTTCATTTTGTGTCTACAGAACAACAGCTTGTAGATATCTTCACTAAGCCTTTGAGTGAAGCTACCTTTACAAGACTGGTAAATGAACTTGGAATGATCTCTGGTTTTGACTAGAGATATTGGTTAGACTCAAAATTTCTCATTCTGTGATTTGTTGCTCATGATTCTTTGCATATGTTAACTGTCATTCATACCAGTTTGTCAAAATTCTGAAGTCATACTCTGTCATAATGTTAAACTCTATCAGTCATACTCTGTCAGTTATACTCTGATGCTAAACTCTGATGTTATACTCTGATTGTGATTTTGTCTGAAACATATGACCGATGAAGAAAATTGTATGAAGCATGATTCTCAGTAAGTAATCATGAATCCTTCTGAGTGATATAAATTCTGATCTCAAATGTGTGCAGAAATTTTACACAGCATGATACTGTCTCTATATTTATAGCATCTCTTAGTTTATTGATCCTATACACTGAGTCTGTATTAGCTGTTTGCACTTTCTCTCATAAATTAATTGTATTAACTGATGAAAGTCTAAACTCTGATAATTAGTTGCTCATATTTCACCCTCAAATCAAAAAGATGCAAAAATATGCACAAATTCCTTTGAGATGAAGTTGTGCCTAGGAAGACCCATAAACTTATTGTATGAAATAAGGGCTTAAATTTTTGATTTTTGGTGACTAGTGCCAACCAATGATTACTGGAATAATAATAAAAAAAAAAAAAAAATTCGAAGGGGGTGAAAATAATAAATTTATACGTACAGAGTTTAGACAATATCAGATTTTGTTTATAAATGAGAGTTTGGGCAACTAGTTTTTACTGATTTATTTTGTGGATTTTATGCACTTTGAGATGATCTAAATATTTATATTCAGTAAACTCTGCTATTCACACACAATTTCTCACAACTGTGCACTTAGAGAAAAGAGATTATTAATGAAGGAGGTGGATTGGTAAACACTGATGAACTGTGTACTCTACGCCGAGGTAATTTAATTTTAATCTCTGATGGTTAAAATAAATTTCTTTGTTTCAGACATATTATGATTTTGAGAAAAGACATTTGTTTTGAAAATTCAAAAGAGCATGATTAGACAGTTGTTCAAAAATGTATTAAACAGAGGAGAGAGGTTGAGTGTCTAGGAAAGTGTAATAGGCGGTAATTATTGCTCTTTTTACTGCGCATGCGCATTGGAAACTACCATTTACTACTGTCAGTCATTGTATATGTGCCACGTGTCCCACTCACACGATTCACGGAGTAAGACAGTTGTGTGTATTGATTAGAAACTGTTCAGTTCTTAATTCTTTCTTTTTGTATTAATATACAATACACATATTCGTTTAAACTTTTCACAACTTACTCCAATATACACACATACACATTTTCACAAACACTTTTACTGCAAACACACTTGAACTTTCTCTAAGCCATTTTCTGTTTATTTCTTAATCGTACTAATGGCTTCTACTACTTTTGTATCTTCTGGGCTTGAATTTGTTCCAAATAATTATGCTGCTCCTTTGAATAATGCGAACGCACCGGAGGCGTTTCATTTGCTGCAAAATTTTCTTGCCCAATCTCCTATCGGGCGTGCTCTTGTAGAACCAGAGAAGCTTTCTGTGCTTCAAATCAAAAGTTTCTGGGAAACTGGTGTCTATGATGATGGTGGTGATTCTGGAACACCATCCATTGTTTTTGAGTTTCAGGAAATAGAGTATGTTATTACTCCTGGCACTGTTCGTGCTGCGATGGGATTTGGTGAACATAATGCTTACACCATTGCTGTTGGTGATGCTGATTTGCTAAGGATGATGAGGGAAATTGGTTATGGTGGATCTTTGACTAAGATAGGTCAATTGAAGCGACCGTTCTTAAGGAAAGAGTGGAGCTTTTTATTCGACTGCATAACTAGAACGTTCGGGAAGAAGTGCACAAACTGGGATGCTATACCTACTGATAGTCTACAAATTGGGTATTCTCTTCTTTATGGTACTCATTTTGATTTTGGTAGACTAGTTCTTATTAATTTGGGTGAAAAGATGACTGAGAATAGGGGAGTAGTATACTTTGCTAGATTTTGTCAGCTTTTATTTTCTGCCTGTGTTAGTGGGGTAGAAATTATTGATGCAGATGTGATTCCATGTTTTAAATTGCACAAACGTATATTCTCTGATCTTATAAACAAGGATGTAAAGAAGGGTAATGTAGGTGATCTTTTACTGCCTGCATTAGTGCAACAGTTTTTGGATGATTCTATTCAAGTAGAACAACAACAAGAACCAGTAAATATTGAAGTTTCTCCAACTCAACCAATTCGTACTGGTGGTAGAATCAAACACATGGCTTTTAAACATGCAAAGATTATTAAGCCAGCTACTGAAGTTGGAGTATCAAACTCTTTTGTGCCAAAGTCTGTTGGTACATCTAAGAAGAGTAGGGCAAAGAGACCAAGGTCTGATGATGTAAAAGATTCTGAAACTTTACATCATAGAAGAAGAAGACTGGTAGCTGACTATCTGTTTGATGAGTTAGATGAAGCTGTTCCTGAGGTTGTTCCTGTAGATGTTCCTGAAGCTGAAATGAATGAAGATCATGATGTTGTAATTCAGGATGCTGCTGTAGATGTTGATGCTACTGTGCCCACAGAGGACAGAGCAAATGCTGATGTCCATTTTGAAGCAGATAATGAAGCTGCAAATGCTGATCATTTTGTTGATCCTTTGGACATGGATATTGAAGCACATCCTGTAATCAGTGTTTGTGACACTGAGGATGTGGTAGCTGATCAAGCCACTCTGATAATTGAAGAGTCTGTGGCAACTCATACAGAGATTCTCTCTGTCACCAATCAAGTTCTTGAAGTTGGTGATGAGGTTGATCAGGAAGCAAAATCTGTCTCTTCTGAGAAGATTGTTGAAGTTGCTGAGAAGAAGATTGTGGTAGAAGAAGCTGTTCTCGCAGAAGAAGAAGTTGCTGAGAAGAATGAAGCTGTAGCAGAGAAAATTTCTGATGAATCTGCACAGTTAAACACTGAAGTTACTGCAGAGAATGTAATTGACGAAGCTGCAGAGCCTTTACCAGACAATGTTGATGAAAACAGAGTTGTTTCTGATAGTGATGATCACACTTCTGTCAATTCTGATCATGCAAACTCTGGAATAAATATTGCATTTTCGGACTCTGATGACAATGAATCAATACCTTTTCTAAGGGATCCTACTGCTGAGACTGTTAAGGAAAATCAAAATGCCACTGAAGCTCATTATAGAGACATGTACTATGCAAACTGGTCAGGGGTAGATTGTATTTTCTCTAAGCAAAGGACTGCTGATTTTGTTGATAAGTCTGCAAAAGAGATTTCAAATCCAGAGCTGTTGACACATCTGAAGGCTACAATTGTTCAAGTCAAATCATTGCATAATCGATTTGATGAGACTCATAAAGATGTCATAGGCCTCCGAAATGATATAGTAACTAAGGAACTGGCCTTGAAGACTGATAGAGCTAAATATTCATCTATGATCAAGGATCAAGTGGAAATCAAGCAGAGGCTAAGCAAAGTTGAGAGCAATCAAGATGAAATGTCTACAAAGATTGATTCTATTATTGCATCTTTGGAGTTGCTGACATCAGTGCTTATTCCTGATGATGTCAAAAAGGGGGAGAGAGTTCCTAAAGACAAATGCAAAAGGACTCAAACTCTGAGACGGAGGGATGATGCAACTGATGGTGGAAGCAAGGATTCAGAGTTTAGGTCAAAGAATTCTCAAGAGCAAGGGAGACTTAGGTCAAACTCTGCTAAGATGACAAACTCTGAAAGAGTAAATTCTGGTGTTCAATCTTCTTCAAGACTTAAAAATCTAGCTATTTCAGCTAATCCAATTACTGATGAAGAGATTGCTGCTAAACTCTTTTTGGAAGAACATGGTGGTTAAGCCACAGTTGAAGACATTGATGCTGAATTGCAGATTCTTGCTGAAGAGCATAAAAAGAAAGTTGAAGCTGGAACTTACAAGCAAAAAGCTGCCAAGGCTCCTAGGAGAAAGGAAAAAGGAATTATTATTAAAGAGAATGTGAACTCTCAACAGAGTTTACAATACTCAAGGAGGCCTGCTGGAGCAAACACTGACAAAGGAAAAGGAAAATTGATTGAAGAGCCTGAGTTATCAAAGAAAGCTTATTCAACCTCTGACATGGCTCATGTTGAATCAAGATCTAATAAATCAACCACTGACATTGCTCAAGTTGATGATTCTGTTAAAGTTGTGACAACCTCTGACACTGCTCAAGTTGTACAAACTCAATTGATATCTTCACAACTCCAAGGTACTTTTCGAAGATCATCTAAAGAGGAAACTCTGAAGCCAGGAAATGTGAACATTTTACAAAGAAGAACTGTAATGGGAAAAGAATCTTATGAAAGATCTGGCTTGGGTTCACATAAAGAGAAAAGAGTGAATAACAGTCCTTTAGATCATACATCACTGGCAGAACCTGGTGTTGGGGTAACTCAAGAAAGCCTTGACAAGTTAGAGTCTGTTCAGATGATCTATCACAGAGGAATCAAAAAGGAGTTTCTGTTATATTTTATGGCTGATGGAAGAGTTTATAGAGTTGGAGAAGCTGATATTCATCTAAAACTATGGGAAGAGCTGAAGTATGTTTTATATCTGCTAAGAGTGAAAAATCAAAGTACTCACAATGCTGCTCAAGTTTTAAGAGAAAGAATGATGAAGTCTAAAGTCTTGTGTGGAGCCAGAATTTCAAGTGCTTATGTTCCTAAGTACAGAGATGCTCATGGAAAGCTTGTAGAGATGAAAAGGAACAGTGCTAAATTCAATACAGCACTTGGAATTAAAGTTTTGGAATTTAACTTGGAGTCAGACAAGTCTTATTTTATCATGCTAGGGAATGAGATGAGGAGGAATAGCATCTATTCTCTGAGAGCTGCTATCTACCTGACTGGAGAGAGTGATCCAGAATTAAAGGAATTGAAGAAAATCATGGTAGATGAGCTAGAAAAGGCTGAAAGAAGACTACTCATTGATTATCTCAGAACAGTGCCTGCTATTGAAGAAATAAAGTAAAGGCTGACTGTAAGTTTTTAAAGTTTTCTGTTCTAAGTAAAAGTTAAAATCTGTTATGTTATAAACACTGCATTTTTTGTATGTTTTGACATCATCAATTATCTTTTAACTTGTACATTTTTGTTATGCACAAGTTGGAGGAGATTGTTAGATATAATTGCTGATGATTATCTATCAGTGTTTAAGCAACAGGTACTCATCAGAGTTTATTCTAGAAGCCAGTCAGAGTTTGTTAAAGTCTGACGGGTGAAAGTTTGCTAAAGCTGTCGGTGCTAATATGAAGATTCTAGAAGCAATATATCTTGAAGATGGAAAGAAGCAAGATATATTGAGATAGCTAAGGAAACGGAACAGAAGACAGAAGCAATCCTAATTTGATATAAATTGTATAGCTAATTTGTAGGAATATCAATTAGAGATTGAATCTATGTAGCTGTGTACTATATAAACACAGATAGGTTAACCCTAAAAGGGACGCGAATACTGAATACATTATTCTTGTAACCTAGCAGCTCTCTGTGATATTTTACATCACTGAGAGAAGAGTTATTTAATATAATTCAGTTTATTGTTCATAAACAGAGTTATTGATTGTTATTCTCATACATATATTGATTATATATTGTGTATAGCTAACATGTTTTAATTAAAAAAAGTAACAATCCGTGATATTTTTAGAAGTGTTTTAATTATATTAATTGTATTTGTTAAAAAAATACGTTGGCATGTTAAGATATGTAAGTTTTTTTAAATAATTAAAAGCATTAAAATAAGTTTTAAAATAAATAAGTAAGGGTTGCACCTGATTTTTTTGAAAAAGAGAGATTTTAGTGATAAGAATTATAAAAGATAATATGTTTTAATTTAAAGATAATTACCCGTGTTATTTTTAGAAAAAAAAGTACATTTTGTTAGAAATAAGTATTTTAATTATAAAAGGCAAATAATAAGGACAAATAGAAAAACTAACATGTTTTAATTAAAAAAAGTAACTCCATGTGATATTATTAGAAGTGTTTTAATTAAATTAATGGTATTTGTTAAAAAAATCCTTTAGCATATTAAGATAGGTAAGCTTTTTTAAATAATTAAAAGTACTAAAATAGAATTTAAAATAAATAAGTAAGGGTCCTGATATTTTTTGGAAAAGAGAGATTTTAGTGAGAACAAATATAAAAGGTAATATGTTTTAATTTAAAGGTAATTGACAGTGATATTTTTGGGGAAAAAAGTAGATTTTGTTAAAAAAATGTTTTAATTATAAAAGGAAATCAGTTAGTTACCATTTTTATATTATTTTATTATTTATTAAATAGAATAAATGACCGAAAACCAAAACTTTCAATGTTTCGGCTTTAATAATATTTTAAAATAAATAAGGGATGCACCTGATATTTTTGGAAAATAGAGATTTTAGTGAGAACAAATATAAAATGTAATATGTTTTAGTTTAAAGATAATTACCCGTGTTATTTTTGGAAAAAGAGTAGATTTTGTTGGAAAAAAGTGTTTTAATTATAAAAGACAAATAGTAAGGACAAATAGAAAAGTAACATGTTTTAATTAAAAAAAAGTAACTGCCTGTGATATTTTTAGAAGTGTTTTTATTATATTAATTGTATTTGTTAAAAAAATACGTTTGCATGTTAAAATATGTAAGATTTTTTAAATAATTAAAAGTACTAAAATATATTTTAAAAAATTCAAAAAAAATGACTTTTTTAAAAACATTTTTATTAATAATTATATTATTATAACAAAATATATTGATAATTTGGACGGTTACATGCTTACTAAACTAATAAACTTTTATAAAATTTATAAGTTTTTTTAGATTTGAAGTATTAAAGTAGTATTTTTAATACTTTTTTTAAAAGGTAGCATTTTCAGAACTACTAAAATCTCAAAATTTTTAAAAATAAATTTCAAAATCAATATACTTATATAAATGAGAAGACGGGGGCGGTGAGGTGGCGCCACTAGAATCGCTCCGTTTTAATTTTCTAATTTTCTCAATTGTTCACAAATTTTAATTTTAATAATTACAACTTCCTTTATTATTTTCGATTTTGTAGGAAGGAAATTGAAAATTACACTTTTATTATTTTCAAACTTGATAGAACTTTCTTTCATTATTTTCAAACTTGATAGAACTTTCTTTGATTTAGAAAATTACAACTTCCTTAATATTTTCGAATTTGTAGGACTTGATAGAACTTTCTTTGATTTAGAAAATTACAACTTCCTTATTTTTTCGAATTTGTAGGCTTGATAGAACTTTCTTTTATTATTTTCAAACTATAGAACTTTCTTTTATTTAGAAAATTACAACTTTCTTATTATTTTCGAATTTTTAGGATCTTATGTTAATAATTGCAATTTTCTATTTTATTATTTTCAATCTTGATAGAACTTTCTTTCATTATTTTCAAACTTGATAAAACTTTCTTTTATTATTTTCAAACTTGATACAACTTTCTTTTATTATTTTTAAACTTGATAGAACTTTCTTTTATTATTTTCAAACTTGATAGAACTTTTCTTTTATAATACTTCTTGACTTTTAAACATAATGGATTTCCATGTTATTCACCTCACAAACACCTATAAATTAAAGGCCATTCATAACAAAAAATCTACACCGAAACTTTTTTACATAACTTCAAATTTTTACTACCATATTTACAATCAATACAACTATGGCCTACACCATGTTGGATGCTTTGAACGACAACAACTATACTTGGATGATAAGAGTACGAGTGTGTAGAATGTGGGAATCTGTCAATCCAAATACTGAAGAACTGATCAGTCTTGACATGATTTTGATCGATGAAAAGGTTAATAAATCAATATACTTATAACTTATTAGTTTGTCAAATTGTATGATGTTATTAAATTTTCTAAGATATGTTGTATGACAGGAAAATTTGATCCATGCTAAGATCCCGAAGATTCTGGTCTCTCGGTTCAAAAATCTTTTAGAGGAAGGCTCCGTGTACAACATCAAAAATCTGAAAGTTGTTTCAAGTATAGGGAAATATACACCACTATCACATGGGTCTAAATTGCTCTTCATACGCATAACGTTGCGTAAGAGATTGGAAGAAGGCATCGTCAACATATCACTGCATGGATTTCGGTTCATATGTCCGGATATGATTATGCACGTATTAATGACACCAACATACTCTCATTTTTTGATGCATTAATATATTAGAGTAATATATAAGTAATACTATTATATAAGTTATAATTCAAACTATCATGTTTTAATATTATATTTTCTATGTTGATTTAGATATTGTGGGCTACTTGACCTACTTGGGTGGCATTGAAGTTGTCAAAGACGATTGGAAAAAAGAGATCTCAAAATTGTCACAAATTAGTAAGTTATGCATTATATTAATTTTAATATAACTGTTAATTTTTTTTATTGTTCTTGTAATTTTATATTACTTCTTTGGTTACCCCAATTTATTTGTTTTACTTATTTAATTTGTTCTAATTTTTTTCTTAAACAGCTCAATCACCAGTACCATAACTTTGTGGGAAAAGTTGGCCGAGATGGTTGATAAAAATTTATATAAGGAGGATGGTGGACCCTATATAATAATTATCACATCTACCCAGATTAAAAATTTTAAAAGTAGTTATCTTTATTAATGTTTTTATAATATATAGTTTTACAAATTGCACATATATAAATCTATCTTATCTCGATTAAACGAATATCATTAGAGATTATACAAATATTTGTTTCATTGATATTAATTTACTAGATATTACTAGATTTTAAATATTTTAAATATTTTAGATATTAAATATTTATAATATTTATTGATATTACTAGATTTTTACCTTAATTTAGGTGTTGTATTTTATCCCTTTGTTTGGTTATTCAGTGATATCTTTCGCTTTTTTGTTATTGAAAAAAATCTATTAACAAAAAAAAATTCAACTAATTTTTATATAATCAAAACATGTTAATGTTTATTTTCATTCTCAATTTTATTTTGTATAATTTTTTGAAGCGATCAATTTTTTTAATATAATTATTAGCCCTTTTGGCTAAACTTAAAATTATTGCTTATGATTTAAAGTTACTTAAAGTTATAAGTAAAAAGTAAAATTTTAAGTTAATATATCTGTTTGGGTAATTTTGTATTATGATAAACTAATGAGTTATTAAAATTGTAACAATTAAATTAAATTTGATAAATAATGCATTTGAATGATGATATTAACTTTTATCAAATAAATACATTAAAATAAAATAACTCATTCAAAAAAGTACCTCCTACAAACTTCTGATTTTAAACTGTTTTTTAACTTTAAGTCATTTTCTAAGTTATTACACAAACAAAAAAATTTCAACTTAAATTAAAAAATTACTTTAAGCCCCAACAAATTTATTTCAAAATCCAAAATTTTGGGTTTAAACATATTCTTTTAACATACATAATAAATCTTCATATTAAAGATAAAATGACTAAAAAAAATTATATTTAAGTATTTAAATTTTTATTATTACAAATAATTAGTATTTTTTTATCAATATAATTTCCTTTTATATATATATGGCAATGATATCGGTCCAAGAAAATAAAAAATCAAACTATATAAATAAAAGGAATATTTAAATACTTTATAATATTACCTACCCAAATGCAAATTTTATAGAATATATTTTATTTGATAATTTAAATAATTTTGTAGATATTTATTTCACAATTTTTATTCTAATATTCTTTTTCTTAACAAATATATTCTAATGCCGCTGATTTTATAGAATTTATTTTATTTGATAATTTAAATAATTTTGTAGATATTAATTTCACAATTTTTATTCTAATATTTTTTTCTTAACAAATATATTCTAATGCCGCTGCGAAGCGCGACTTAGTAACCTAGTTAATGTTAAAGTCGCATGCGCTTTGGACGGTTATTGGCTCGTATTAAAGATAAAACATTAAAAATTTTGATACATACCTTTTAGTACCGTACTGGCCTTACTTATATTATTTTAAATTTTTTATTTGAGTAGTGTCAGAGGTATGGAATTAGGTTTTTGATGGCTCACGTAAGGATGGAGAGGTTTATATTTTAAGTGCAGCATAATGCATGGAGAATAGTGAGAAAGAAAGCGAGTGAGATGGGTACCTGTGAAACTAGGGTTCGTGATAATATTTCTAAAAGTCTTGCATGCACGTTTGCATAAAACTAAGCTTTCTGGCGGAGACATTAGAAAGATTTTTGTTAGTATCTCCACGGGTAGCTCCGACATCGATATGGATCGAATTTTCTTCATTCTAGTCACAACTCACAAACCAAGGGAAGAGTTAGCTAGAGAATTTCGAATGCAAGCAAGATGAACATGGCACCGGTCTGGCGGTTTCGAGTCTTCAATATATACACAGAAAGGTACGTATGGGCCGGTTCTGGACATTTAAGAAAGGCCACCGGTCCACGTTTAAAAAGAAACTGGGCCGAGGCCCATTTTAATGATCCGGCAAGTCAAACTTATTTTTTGGGAGACCCCCGGCATGTCATACTTAAAAAAAACTAATGAAACTTTTTTAGTAGATAAAATAGTTAATTTATTTTTTGTCCCATACCGAGATATAAAACACCGCCTATTGTTCAAAAGCTAATACGAATATCAAGTTTTAATGAGTCACTAATGGAACATAATTTTTAAGTATTTACTAGCTTAAAATTTGTGCGATACACATATTGTTTTTAATAATTATTATTTTTATTATTTACATTTTATTATTTTATTAATTGCATTTATTAAAAATAATAAGTAGACTTGTTAAACTTTTTTAAATAGTTAAAAGTATTAAAATAGGTTTTAAAATAAATAAGTAATAGTTTACCCGTTATATTTATGGAAAATGAGGGGTTTTAGTAAGGAAAAATAGAAAATGTAACATTTTAGTTGAAAAAGATAATTGTCCATAATTAAAAGTATTAAAATAAATAATAATATTAGTTGGAAATTCTTAATATTAATATTATTATTATTTACACAAAAGCACGTAAATGTATTAATAATCTGCATATATATTTTTGTCTCATAAACATAATCTTTCATATTTGTAATAAATTTGTAGGTGTCACACTATCTAGTGACCGAATTCTATGATTCGTTGTGTAACTAAAACATGAGAATTCTTATTAAAAAATTTATCTTATTCACATGTCAATATCATATTTTCAATAATTAAAACAAATATATCAGAACATGTAATCAAATAATGTAAATCACGTTTCACAATAATACGGAGCAACAAAATGTTACTTGCCAAATAATTGAGAACATATGTGTAATCAAACAAGATAAGGTGCATTATACAATAATACAGAGTAACGAATAGTTACTTATCTCAATCTACAAACAGAGAAGTCACGTAGTTATATATTCAATCCTTATCAATCCATCAAAAGTGGCACATCTAAAACCTTTAATATCTTCATGATATCAATTATGTCCAGATCCATATTTAGCTGTTTTGACCATCTAAACAACATTTTCTTGAAAAACTTAAACCACGATAATTGTAGAGAACGCCTGGATGAATCAGACTTCTATTTTGTTTTGCACTATATTCATATTCCTATTGTGCTTCAAAGTTGTGTTATGTATTGCATTGTTTATACTGTATTATGTTAATTTTTAGGAACAATAAAATTTCAAAGTGATGTTCCTCTAGACTGAACATATGAATACATTTATCCTATCTTGATTCACCTAAGCTCTAAACATTTAACATTTACAAAACAGATCTTCTTCAATTGTCTTCATCCATCATCTCTCCTTCTTCCAGTGCCTCAACCAATTCCTTGTCTTGTACACGATCAGATTCAGTAGTAATGCCACTAGGTCTGACAGGTTGAGTTGTGACTTTCTTCAGCCTATTCTTCATTTGATGATATCTTGTGATATTGGCTATGCAATAGTCTTGAATCAAATCAGCAACTTCTGTCTTCTCTTGTGTAGCAAACCCTGAAGTCCTTAACATATTCTCCAAGTAGACAAGATGCTTGGCAGAAAAATCTTTCAAAGAGATTGGATCTACACCACAAGTCTGAAGTGCACTTCCTTTATAGAATTTGACTTCATAAGGCACTTCCACCACTTGAGGACTAGCTTTCATTGCAAAATCTCTAAGCTGGTCATGCAGCAGCTCAGCCAATGGAGAAGTTCTTTTAACTTTGCACATGAAGATCCATAGTTCAGAGAGAGTTCTACTTTCAAGAAGATTGAGAGAAACTAAGAAAGTTCTCTCATTATGTGTGTAGATGTAGATCTTCAACTCTTCTATAACCCTGTCAAATCCATTAGTGATCCTTCAAATCTCTACATGAAGAGCTTTCATATATACATTGTTGTCTGGATTGACCTTCTTGTATCTTTCTAGCATACCAAGAAACTTTCCATCATTGTTAGTTCCTTCCTGATGTGCAAACATATCTCTAGCCTTGTCCCATTCTTCTCCAAGCTTCAACCTCACATTTAATTTTCTGTCATTGACCTTCAGATTGACCTTAGAAATGATGTCAGATACTTTTACATTCTCATCCTCTCTTCTTTTAAGATCAGCTTTCTGTCTTACCAGCTCAACTTCAAAGGCAAGATCAACATTAGGTTCTTCTTCCCAGTCACCATAGTCAGCTTCTTCTTCAACCTCCACATCACCAAAAATATCTTCAGGGGCTTCTTCAGATTCAACATAGTCAAAATCTCCCTGTTCACCTTGATAGTAGTCAGCATTAGAAAAAGTTAACTTATGTTTTCCTTTGTCCTTACCTGAATCTCTAGCTTGACCTCCAGCTTGATCTCCTCCTTGTTTCTCCACATTCTCCCCCTTAGTTGAGGAATCCTCTACAGATTTAACTTGTGTAGCAGCAGGATTAACCTCACTTCTTCCCCTTATAGCTCCTTCATCTCCTCCTTGATCATCCTCATCCTCAACATCATCATCACCCTCAAAGAATTTCTTCTGTTCAGCATTGGGTTAATGTGATTTCTTGATCATATTATACAAGTGCTTCATCCCTTCATTAAGATGCTCCATTCCTCCTTCTATCTTTGCAAGCTTCTGATCATTAAACCACTGATTTTCATCAACAGTTTGCTGAATGAAGTCCACTTGAGTTGAAATGGTAGCAATCTGCTTGACACTCTCTGTTATCTGAGCATTTGAAGTTGTAAGATCAGAGATGTCCGAAGCCACAAGTACTTGAGATTGCTGGATGGCATTGACCTTGGGTAGGAGAGTCATCTTCAGAGCTTCAATATCATCCTTTACAGTACCCAACTGATTTGTTACAAAGGTGGAAGAAGAAGACCGTTCAACCACTTGTGCTTTGAGAAGATCTTTTTCAGCCTGGGTTTCCAAGAGTTGTTTATGCAGGGCAACTATCTGAGCTAACAACAAAGCAGTGTTTGTGTCAGTGTGTGCACTCACCTCAATTGCTCTTAGTGGTGTTTCACTCACCTCACGTGCTTGTGTATCACTCTGTGTTTGACTCTCGGTTCTCACAACAAGCTGTCTTTCCAAGTTCTGATTTGAAGTACCTGCAGGAAAAATCACCCTAGCCTCTTCTAGAGAGGTCAGTGGTGGTGCAATGAGAGTTCGCAATTCCCAATCCCTAGTGAAATCCAAAAAGTCTGGTTGATTTTGGAACTGAATTGCTTCAGTGTTGGATTCACTAGGTTGCCTTCCACTTTCTCCAGTAAAAACTACGAGTGGAAAATCCCTTTGGGGAGCCAGAGATGTTCCCTCTGGGAGGGGAGAAAATGATTCTATTTGAGTTGGCAAAGAATCAGATTTTCCCTCAGATGCCTGTGAAGGTACTTCTACCGTAACTATGGTAGGCACTGTATCAAAACCTACGTGCTCTCCTGACAAGGTGTCCTGAGTATCATCTATTTGAATGTTTTCTCCCATTGTGAGTAATGGGAGTGTGCTAGACTCAGTACAGATTGCCATGGCCATATGGTGAATTTCAATAGATTCATGCTGTTGAGAGGATGTTTCCAGAGACTGTTCAATGGCCATTTCCAAATCCATATCTTGTTGGGAGGATACAGACGGGCTAACAGTTGTCTCCCTGTATGTTCTTCTCTTCTTTGGCGGTGGAGACAGGGCTGTGGGTTCTCTCATTGAATCTTCTCCACTAACACTTCTTTGTCTGATATATACATTGAGTTCAGGTTGAGTGGTTATAGGAGTTGTGATGCCCCCAAATCCGGGGTCAGGATTTGGTGCCACTATTGCTCTGAATAAAACATAATTATACAGACGACCCCTCAATAAAGGATCGATCACAGGTTATGGTATGAAACAAGAATCTAAAATATCAACGTTTATTACAACATCTAATTCAATTTTATTACAAACCATTTGTTTCATGGTATAAGCTAATTTAAGATTCTATTGCAAGGGTTTAAAGAATTAAGAAATTGAAGGGCATGGTAAGTAAGTGAGCAAAGGAATAAGTAAGCTTCGGGTATCCAAAAGTTAACAGAGGTCAACAAAGTATAAGTCAAGGAAAAGGCTTATATGAACAAAGCAAAGGTAAAGGAACAATTGTAGGTTTTATCAAGAGGAAGGTGAAAAAGGAATACAATAACATGGTATGGAAATCGATTGCATAATGATAAGTAAAGGACAAGTAAAAGTTTAACGTATACTTGCAATAGAATTCAAGGGTAACATTCACATCATAATTTAAGAGAACTACCACTTGAAAAATAAGTGGAGGGAATAGACACTTGTACACCGCTCCGACTTTACGTACACGGGCTCCTTTCCTGGCCTCCTACTTGTACCTATATAAAGGTATAATATCGTCTTAGTCTTTATAACTTAGTACCTCAGCTTTGTTTACGTATTACTAAATACTTCTACCCCATCGTCATACAATTTCATACACTTATATATATATATATACAATCAAGGAGCACATAGTGTCTTTACAACTTTAGTTAACATTTAAGCATGTAGTCACTTAGCACATATTTGCTTAATGACATCAACAATTCTAGTCAAAATGACCATATAGACTTTCAACACATTCAACCTTTACTACATAACCGACCTTTAATCATTTAACATGTACCATATGACGTCACATGACTTTCCTCAACATATTGATGAAAGGCCTCAAGATAAAGACTTCTAACATTTCTATCTAGTTCCTTTTTACCATAAATAGCACTTGATCACATAAAGCCACTTATACTCACAACATGTTTAGTTAACCAATACATAACAACTTACGACCAATTTATAGTTGACTAACCAAGTCTAGATTCAAGTTACTATAATAATGCTAATTCTAATTAAAGACAACCATATTGGTTCAACACATATGTAATTATTCAAATTACATCATAGCGACGTCTTATACCAATTAAAATACAATTAAGCAACTAACACATAATTGACCATGTATACCACATAAGATCATCAATTAAGAAACTACTATACGACGCCACCAACTCAACCAATCTTCTCCGCTCTACTTCCTTCTCCCCCTCTTTATTTCTCTCTTCTCGGCCTCTCGGCCTCTCTCTCTATCCCTTCACTCTCTCTCGGCCTCTTGGCCTAAACCAAAACCAAACACACCTAAACACACGCACTTGAACAACACACACTCATATCCTTCCATCTCTCATACTCACCTTTCTCACACAAGAACACACCATTTTAGAAAGAAGACATACTCACACACACCATATATTTTTGAAAGAAGCACTCACACGTAAAAAATATAATTTTTAAAACAAGACAGGCTTACACGAAATATATTTTACAAAAATGAAACACTTCCTTTGTGAAAACCTCCCCAAGAACATAGTTTTAAAAAGAACTCACACACACAAACACACTTTGAAAGATCACCCGCATCTACTCACTCAAAATCATATTTTAAATCACACACACGAAATCATATTTTAAGAATCCAACTCTCGTTTCCCTTACTCCCTCGATCTCTCTCACCATCTCTTCCTCTCGGCCTCTCTCCCTCACTTGATCTCTCTCCCTCTCTCGGCTTCTCTTACTAACCTCCTTCCACCTTAACTCCCATCTTCCAAACCATTTACCATTTCAATCTCAACCCAAAGTTAAATCAACAAATTTTCAATTGTAATTAACATCTATAATATAAATAAAAATCATACTTTCTCTTAAATTAACATGGAACTCACAATACACTTAATTAACATACATACAAGTTCTATTTTATCTCGAAATTAATAACCCATCAAACTTTAATACCAAAACCACTAAGATCTTCAAGAATCTCTTACATGCAATAAATAAAACTTGTAAATTTCTACTACCCACATCTCATACAACTCATATCCTTAACAAAAATCAAAACCCACTTCTAATCTTTAACTAGTATCACCAATTATCATAAAATAAATGACATGCATCAACTTATAACACTCCATCAAGCAAGAGTAGACTTGAATCAAACTTGTAAATATGAAATCAAGACCATGGTTCACAAGGATCATTGCCCATGGTCGGGTTTCTTCTCGGATGAGTCCAAAATGATGGATCTCACCGAGAATCATCCTTATTACCAATAATCAACCATTGCATGTAAGTTTTAAACAAAGAGAAATGAAAATTCGAAAATTACCAAATTCAAAATTGAATCAAAACTTGATATTGACACAAGAGGGTTGTAGAGATTTGAGAGAGGAGTGTTTTGATTACTCACACTTGAAATTTGGATGAGAGAATCACAAGCTTTTGGTGATTTTAATTTGTAAGAGATGAAGAACAAGTGAAATGTTAGAGAGAGAAGTGAGAGGTTTGGGAAAGAAGAAGAAGAGAACGGGAGTGGGAGGCCGGGGGTGGGGGGGGGGGGGGTGGGGGTTTTTATAGGGGAATTAAAAGTAATATAAAAGTAACTACTTTTTGGTTATTTAGGGAATTAATTATTAAATGACAAAAATGCCCAATGAAATAAAATGCTAAAATGATAAAAATCAAGGGCTATTATGTAAACTCATATTCCCACTTCTAGATCAAGTAGAAATATTATTCTACAAATAACTTTTGTAGATTAGATAAATAAAATTGCATTTACAAAGAAATAATTAAATAAAATGTCTTTTAATCCCAAAAATGATCTTAAATAGAATTTTACCACTCACTAGGTAAATAAATAAATTACCCACTGAAAATAAATAATCTAGAAGGTGTAGCATCCCTCAAAATAAATAATTAAAATAATTAAGTGATTATAAAATTTAAATCATGAGTTTAAAACTAAAGTAGAAATAAAATAATGCTAAAAAATATTTTATGCTATTAATTAAATAATTAAAGCATTCTCTAAATTTAATATAAATATTATATGACCCAAATAAATTCTCAGAGCACTTAAATAAAATTTAGAAACCACATTCACAATTAACTAATTATTCACCACGCATATAATTCACATTTTAAGCACGTAACAATTATGGCACATAAAGAAATTTCAAAATTATACGACTATATCAAATAATTATTTTTATCTCAAACAAGTATGACTAAAATATGAGCTTACACATAAATCACATTATACCAAGATCATCATTGCTAACTAAAATTTCAAGAATAAAATCTCAATTGCTATTACTAGCAATAAATATAAAAAATTTTAAATAGCTCTTATTAACAAAATAATTTTAAGGCTACTCAAATTAGCACAAAGAGCCTATTAAACAATTATCATACACATATAAAATTAATGGTATTCACATATGGATAATAATTTACAAGTCAAAAATTCTAAGGCGTTACAGGAGTTGACTCGGTGTTTGGCTCTATGACATGGGATTGAGTTTGTGGTTCTACAAACTCATGGTCAGCCCTATGAATCTCTTGGGTTATGATAGGTCCATAACTTAATACATTTTTAATACCTATTTTATGTCTATTTTCGTAATTTTATTATTTAATAAATTATTTTCTTTTGTTTTGTAGGAAAATAAATGAAATCATATTTCAAGTAGAAAAAGGTGAAAAAGGCAAGGAGATGGAAATACTTGAAGTCAAAAGGAAATTGGAGAAAAATTGGAAAATTTATCGGAGAAGAAAATGGGAATTGAGGAAATATTTCTAGAATCCGATTTGTAGTCAAAGAGCCCAAACTTATTATTTTTGCTATATATATGGGGCTCCTCTCTTGTATTTGAGACACCTAGAATTTGATAGATTTTATTTTTGTTATTCAAATATTTTATGCACTCCGTTTATATTATAATCTAGCTTTTTATTTTTTTTTTGTTCCGGTAATTTTTATGTTAGTTTTTATCAGCGATTGCGTGTTCATGCCGCATCTTGTCTTCGGGTGGATCATCAATTTTTCTTTCCAGCTGATTTGATTACCTTGCTTTTAGTTTAGTTAGTTTATACTCCCGTGATTGGTTTTGTCAAGTTAATTCCTTAACTTTGTTTTCACAGGTTGTTTTCTTACCGTGCACTTTAATTAAAACATACAATAATTGTAAGATCCGGGAAAATTACGTGTTAATATTTGATGTGAAATGAAATTTTATTTTCATATCAAAATTTATTAAATGTTTTATCTGTTTAAATGCGTTAAGTTATTCGTTAAATGGTCAAAGATGTGATGTGGAGATGTTATGTGAATATTTGTGGTGATTAGAATTTTTTTTAAAAAGATGTCATTCTATTTCATTTTATTTTAATTATCGAAAAGAAAAATTATTCCGTACCCTAATTGTTTAGGGCGATTGATATATCGTTCATATCAATAATACATATGTTATAGCCCCAGTATTCTTGAGCATTCGTTATATAAATGATATGTATTGATATGGATAATTATCAGTCCTTGTGGATGATTATCACCTCGTAAAACGTGTACTTTACTTTATTAAAGATTTAAAGCGATCCAATGGATCAATATCGATCCAAAAATGTCGTTTGGGGTATTATTTTCCACTAAGTATAAAAAGGCGAATCGTATATTATCCTGCGTATAATACATATATATATAGACAAAAAATATAAAAATCTCTGAACCGTGTTCTTCGTGTTCTTGAGAATCAAACACAAATTTGAAGGTGTTACCGGAGTCCGATTCCAACGCTTTTATAGTCGAATCGAAGATCTTGGAATCTAGTTTCTTAATCTACCATCAGATTTCATGTGGGGTAAAATTCTGGATTTCTATTAGTTTTATTAAATTTGATTTTATATATATATTAAAATTATGAATTTTTGTAAACGTGATTGGTTGTTGATTTTGATGTTACCATCGTGTAGAGTATGTTTTTCTGGTCAATTTCATATATTATATGTTGAATTTAGAGTTCGGTAACATATAGAAATCTAGGTTTGATTGTCGTGCTCTTCGTGTTCTTCGTGTTCTTGAGATTCAAAACTAATTTTGAAGGTGTTATTGATATCGGATTTTGGAGTTCAAGTAGTCGAATCGAAGCTATTATGATCTAGTTTCTTAATCTGCAATCCGTTTCATCAGAGCATAAAGTTTCAATTTTATATAAATATTTCTTTAATTCTGGTTAAATTAATAAATTAGGTTTCATATTCAAAAATTGGGGATTTTTGATTCTGAGTTCGTTCACTTGTTTTGATGGCTGGAATAGCTTTATATGATTGTGTATAATCGTTTTACATGCTTAATTAACTTGTTCTATCCCGTTTTAAGCAAGTTCAATTTTTTAAAGTTTACTTTCCAAATTTTGATTGATTCGTACGTAAAATCTGTTGATTGTTCGTATATGTGAATATGGGGGTTAGATTGTACGTGTTCCAAGCTTTGTTTTGGTATATAGAACATTGAGTTTGGTAAAGGATTTGTGTTAGTCGGATTTTTGGCCGGACTATGGTACCGCCGGCGACTTTACCGGCCGGTGGCAGCCATTAAAGCTGGCAACGGAGCTTTTTACAGTTTAGTACCTCAAGTTTTGAAGATGATGAAGTTTAGTCCCTGAAGTTTTACAAAGTTGCAAATTGGTCCCCTGACCAAAATTATTTTCTAAATTATTTGTTTTTAATTTATAAAAATCTGTTTTGTTTATTTAAATTTTGAAAAATAGTTTTGGAAATGACTTTTAAATTCTAAAAATTTCTTTTAAATTCTGAGAATTTTTATTTAATTATTACTTAATTATTTAAGGAATTATTTCAATTTTTTTTATTTATTTAAGTAATTAATTATTTTCCAAAATTCTTTAATTATTTTGGAAAATGATTTAAAAGTGATTTAAATTAGGAAAAATATTCCTAAAAATGTGTTATTAATTATTTAAAATTCCTGAATGATTTATAAAATCATTTTAGGCCTTTCTTGCGAGTTACAAATTATTTCTTGAATGTTATGAGACTTATGTGATTTATTTATCGCAATTAAATGACAAAATATGTTACGTGAATTATGTGAATTATCTGGTTATTGAGTCATAAATACGAATAAGTGTTTGGGAACTCGTTTAAATATTTTGATCGTGTCTAATATTATCACGAGGGGTAGTTAGAATAAAATTTTTTCAGTATTGTTAGAAAATGAGATTTACGAGACCGTTGACTTAGATGTTGACTTTTATAGTATAGAGATTTTTGACGAGCGAGTTACGTGAATTATTTATTTAGTCAATCGTGACCACTTTATAAATTAAATATGGTTATCTATACAACAGAGGCTATTGGACGAGACGAGTCAGATTATCGAAGTATGTTAAATGAAAGACGTCGGGGAAGGACGATGTATTGTTTACGACTGATTGAATTATTTGTGAGGTGATTTAACACCAAGGGGACATTTACAAGTATTTTCTTCCAACAGAGATATCAGTAAGATTAGTAAGTGCGTCGTTGTTAAATTACAAACGTTTATGGAATATGAGAATATATCATACTCTGAAGACTAAAGTACCGTCTCATGTTTGACTATCGAGGCAGACGCGTGGATTCAAAAATGGTAGGATCAGATTCGTGGTATTCGCAAGAGCGTTAAATCAAAGAAGGACGGAAATAGAGAATCGTGCTATAAGACAGAATAAGGAGGGAATCGTATTATCACAGCCTTACGAAATAGCTAAGGACCAGAGGCAAGTGTTTATACCCTTGCTTATTATTTGAGTGATATTCTCTTGAATTATTATTATGCAATTGGCATACTCTGCACTAAATTTTAAATGATGACTCTTTTGCATTGAAGTGCAAGTATTTTATTTAATCTCGTAAATTGACGAGTATTCTTTCATATCTTTTGAGGTCAGATTTATATTTCCATGTTGATTGGAAAAATATAATTATTGTATTGAAACGATTTAAAAGATAGTTATGGGCCTTATACTAAGGCTTTCTTTCAAAAATCTTGATTTAAAAATATTAGGTTGGAATGTTGCCAACCCTAGATGAGTGGGAACTTGTGAACCCGATGAGGGTAAAAATGTTATTTTAAATTCTGGGTTGTGGTACTTGTTCTACAAGTATTCTATTTTCCATCTTGCATCTATGCAAGTATTATTATCCTTTCTTGAGAATGAAATGATCTGATCCAATCCCTTATTCGAACTCATATATGTTATGCAAAATTTAGTTTATTCCTTCAGAGTGTAAAGCTTATCTATTATAAGTATACTTTTTGAAGGATGTGAACTATTTATTTCGATATTCAGTAAACCCTTATTCCTCTATTTATAAACTTCACCTTGAATTTTTCCTTAAACTTGAATTTGACATCTTGTTACTTATCAACCGATGGATCTTAACTAGTCTTCCATAATGAGATAAATGTACTGTTGAGGCCATCTAGAGCCAGTTCTTTGAACCCTACTCTATATTGAGCTGTTGCAATTTCTGTTGATATCATAATGCCTATTTCATATCAGACTTAACCTTGTTGAGCATGTTATTGTTTATTCTCCATTATCACCCCAATGTTGCATCGATCTCGTCGATGTTTATTGTAGTGTTACTTTTCATGTACACCTCCCACTATTGTGTCGATCTCATCGATACTAGATTGTATTGTTATTCTTTATTGATTCTTCATAGTTGAGTTTTTTCCTGGAACGTGAGTTTTCCAACGATTGTTGTATTAAGGTTGTCGATTCTTCTGACACCTGATTGTCGTAACAAGGTTGTCGATTATACCGACACCTGGCGTATAGGATATAGAATTGGAATGTTTTTAAATGGACCAATAATGGTCGGACCAGATTCTTGGTCGGAATGAATTATGGCCAAGATGGCCAAGGATCCTAGTTGTAGGACTTTGTTGTGTGCATTGTCCGGGGTTAGTGCGTGACTGATCAGCAGCCTAACCTTGTGTTTTAAAAATAAAAATAAAATAGAATTCCAATTCTAATTCAAATATTAAACTCGAATTGTCTAGTAGCCACTTCCTTATGGCATTTGATTATTGTCGGAATTATCAGAACAGATTCTATTCTTATCAGAAATTATATATGTTACCACTATCATTGGTTCGTTGATTAATAAGAAGGGGTTTCAAGCCTGCTGAAACCACTTACTCGTAGTATAATGGATTTCAATTAGTCAAAATCCACTTCCTCGATTCCATTGGCAGTTGCGAGATATCTACCTTGATGAGTTTTATTCATACCGCATATCCAGTCGGTACCATATTGAAGTCGTGAATTACGTTCTTTATTCCATGGCCGAGCGCGTTGGCTCATTCTTACTCTTTTATTATTCTACTCTTCCAGAGTTGTTGGTTTCAGAAGATGTTGTGAATGGAACTGTTATCTTTAAAAATAGTATTTTTGTATAAACTATGGTCTTAAAGACGTATGAGTTTATATTTATTTCATATTTTCTACATACTATTGTAGATATTTTGGTTCGGGTAACCGTGGCGACCAATATTACTTCCTTCGTGTTTTAAACTATTCAGTTGCTAGAAGCTGAATGAGAAATTATGACGAATTACCAAACTTGATTTAAAAGCTTTAGAGATTACAAATGTTTAAACCAAAGGCTTGTTTATTTGAAAATCCAAAGCTTATTTGGAAACTTTTCCTATTATACTTGATAATGCACTTGCTGAGCAATTCTTTCGCTCATACTTGCTTTCTTTATATTTTTAGCCTTTCAGTAAGAAGGCATATTGGCGGGAGTTATCCGCGTAGCTGGGCAGAGAAGGAAGAAGATGTTAGTGTAAAGACGATAGGATACATAGTATTTGGAACTAGTGTAAGGTTATTGTATATAGTAAATTTTTATTAAATACTATGTTGTATCAGATTAGATTTGCCTGGTATACTTCTTGTCGAAGTTATACTAGTGTTATAGGATTTATGTAAAGAGAATGGTTGTAAAGAAGAAAATTTTGTGTAATGGAATTTTGGATTCTTGTTTCTAGCACTATAACCTTTAAAGATTCTTGGTAGAGTTGGGGTCGTAGATGTATATTGTATTGGTTTAATGTTGAACAGGTTGTTTTAATTGAGGATGTAGTGTGACGACCAAATCCTTTGACCCCGGATTTGGGGGCGTTACAGGTTGGTATCAGAGCAGGGTTATAGTAAAACTAGAAACGAGAGTGCGTAGGAGTGTATATAGTTATATAAGGAACTTCAGAGCTCATTTAGAGTTCGTGTTGGACTATTGGATATAGTACCAATGAGTGATTTAAGATAGGGGTATTCGATTAAGATGATTGTGCTAAGATGGATAGAACTTCTTACGATTGTAGATGTCTACGGCGGAATCTTCAAGGATTATTACGAGTCGATGACAACGTACGATATTGATAACTTTACGACGTGGAAAAAGAAGGGCTTAGAATCGAATAACGAGCTATCGAAGGAGTCGACATAGGAGGCATATGTGGAGACCTTGGTAATACCTTTCCATCCTAATGAAATATTCGACATTCCTTTAAGCGAAACTTGTGTTGGTGAATATATACCACCTTTTGACTTTGTATTTGATACTTTTGAGCAATTATGTTTGCAATTGCATCAGAGGTTGTTGTGATATCTATTTCAAATTTTGAGGCCTGTTGAAAATGTGTTATTTAAATTTCAACTCTTTCATTCTTCAGGGGTGAATCCCTCTAATTGTAATGGAACACTTTTTGTTCGATACTTTCTTTTCTGGTTATTCCTCTTTTTTGAAGTAACACCTTTGGGAATTTACTCAGTTCCAATCCAAGATGTGTATCTGAGATTTCTTATCGAAAAGACTTGGTTGTTACTTTGACTTTAAATTTCTTTCATATTTCTCTACTCCAACTGAGACAAACATCCCTATTTATAGGGGACACAAGGACTATCTGTCTATGTGATAGAAGTCTGATGGGACTCCGTCACTTGTGTGTTGTGCAATACAAGAAGGCTAATTACCTTTAGTAATGTCTTAATTAAGACACGCAACATTGAGTTCATGTGATCGAATTGATCTCTCAGTGATTCTTTTATTTCCAATAATGATCGCTTTAGAATATGTAAATTTGGTAACCACAATTGTGGGACATTTGCTATGATGCAGAACCTTTTCACTTCAAAATATCATGAATCTTGTTGTCTCTAATAATCTTGAAGGTATGCCACCAAGTTGGAAGGAATTTACCTTACCATAATGAACAAAGAATTTGCGATTGAATTACCACGAGCGAAAGCGGATCACGATGCGATTAGAATACTAGTAACATATAACGGAGCCAGTTGTTCTCTCTCTATCGATTAACGTTACGATGTGGAAGAATGGATCAAATTTTATTTGACTGAAACGACAGTATTTGAAGATGAAATAATATTTGAAGAAACAACGACGCGCTATGAAGCCTCAGTAACTATTTACGTTAGTTAGGTAATTCAAGAGTTGATTGGAAATTGGGAAAAATGTGCAATTGTGCTGATGTTATCCCAAGTTGTGGAAAATGGACATAATAGATTTTTGTCTCAATGAGAAGAACTTCTAAATTCGATGTTAGGCTAATAATGGAACATGATATGATCTTTGAATGCTTCAGGATTACATGATATGGTTGCAAGTCTTTTGCTCACTATAGTTAAAGTAGATTTTACCAGTCAACGTGGATGTATAGAATGAGAATCAAGATGATGTTGATTTGATCAAGTTATTTGGGAAATGAGATGGTACCCTGGAAAAGGTGTCCTGAGTGTTACTGCGAATGTATCTTCTGAATTATTTGGGAAATCAGATGGAGATCAATTAAGTTCTTGGAACTAAGTAGAACAATTTTAAAGATATGAAGCTAAGTCACCGAGTTGTTAATGTGTATTTCTCACTTAATTTATAACAAGGAAAAGAGGATGAAGAGGCTTTAACGAGGATTTAAGGACAATGGACAAGGAAATGAGTGGTTGTTTTAAACTGAATATTTATTTTACATTGGTACAGAAAGTATGTGATTGTTGAAAGCAGTTGTTAGCTATATATGAGGTAGATAGAATTGACCAAGGAATATGGATGGTTGATATTGTAAGTAGTAAAGCGAGATTAAAGATGTAAATATCTTCGGTACAAGAATTGGAAATGATGGAGCTTTAAAGTTATAATAACAAGAGATTAACTAGAAGAAATGACTGAAATTAGGATTCAACCAGAATTGATCAAAGAGAAAGGGCCACCTTAAGGAAAGAATTATGGAAAAAGAAATGGATTTAATTACAAGAGGGAACGAGAAAGTATAAGGGATAAGAAGGAAATGCAAGGATATATATATAAGAGATTTAAAAGAATATTAATGTTGGTGAGTATCTAAGTACTTGAGATGTCAGAAAATGAAGACAGAACGAGAGAGATATAGTAGACTATTACAACTAAGAGATTCCTGAATGGAAGTGGAAACATATTAAGATAGATTTTGTAGTAGAGTTGTCAAGGCCTAGAGCTAATCATGATGCTATTTGGGTTATTAGTGACCGATTGACGAGAGATATTCAGTGGATAAGTTGGTTCATCTCTATTTGAACGAGATAGTAGTACGACATGGAATGCCGGGTTCAATTGTATCTGACAGAGATCCGCGACTTAATTTAAGAATTCAGACAGACGGTCAGAATGAGGAGACCATCCAAATGACTAAAAGACAGACTATAGTTGTGTATAAGATTTTGAAGGTAATTGGAAGGATCACTTACCATTGGTTAAATTCCTTTACAACAACAGTTATTATGACAATTTTGAAATGGTACCTTACATCGATCTACTGTGTGTTGGGAAAGTTGCTTACGAATTTGCTTACCACTCCATATGTAGTGTATTCATAATGTATTTCATAGAATATGAACCCACAGAGATTTAGTTAAATTTGTTCTATGTTGAGTAACCGATTAAGATATTAAGTCGGTATGAGAAAGTGTTAAGTAATAAAACAGTCGAATTAGTAAGAGTTTGGTGGAGGAATCCTAAGGTTGAAGAGTCAATCTAGGAACTTGAGAGTGAGATGCTGGAAAAGTATCCACATCTGTTTACATAAGCTGATTCTGAGGACAGAATCCTTTTAAGGGGGGAAGGATGTAAGATCCGGGAAAATTACGTGTTAATATTTGATGTGAAATGGAATTTTATTTTCATATCAAAATTTATTAAATGTTTTATCTGTTTAAATGCGTTAAGTTATTCGTTAAATGGTCAAAGATGTGATGTGGAGATGTTATGTGAATATTTGTGGTGATTAGAATTTTTTTTTAAAAAGATGTCATTCTATTTCATTTTATTTTAATTATCGAAAAGAAAAATTATTCCATACCCTAATTGTTTAGGGCGATTGATATATCGTTCATATCAATAATACATCTGTTATAGCCCCAGTATTCTTGAGCATTCGTTATATAAATGATATGTATTGATATGGATAATTATCAGTCCTTATGGATGATTATCACCTCATAAAACGTGTACTTTACTTTATTAAAGATTTAAAGCGATCCAATGGATCAATATCGATCCAAAAATGTCGTTTGGGGTATTATTTTCCACAAAGTATAAAAAGGCGAATCATACATTATCCTGCGTATAATACATATATATATATATAGACAAAAAATATAAAAATCTCTGAACCGTGTTCTTCGTGTTCTTGAGAATCAAACACAAATTTGAAGGTGTTACCGGAGTCCGATTCCAACGCTCTTGTAGTCGAATCGAAGATCATGGAATCTAGTTTCTGAATCTACCATCAGATTTCATGTGGGGTAAAATTCTGGATTTCTATTAGTTTTATTAAATTCGATTTTATATATTTTAAAATTATGAATTTTTGTAAACGTGATTGGTTGTTGATTTTGATGTTACCATCGTGTAGAGTATGTTTTTCTGGTCAATTTCATATATTATATGTTGAATTTAGAGTTCGGTAACATATAGAAATCGAGGTTTGATTGTCGTGCTCTTCGTGTTCTTCGTGTTCTTCGTGTTCTTGAGATTCAAAACTAATTTTGAAGGTGTTATTGATATCGGATTTTGGAGTTCAAGTAGTCGAATTGAAGCTCTTATGATCTAGTTTCTTAATCTGCAATCCGTTTCATCAGAGGATAAAGTTTCAATTTTATATAAATATTTCTTTAATTCTGGGTAAATTAATAAATTAGGTTTCATATTCAAAAATTGGGCCTTTTTGATTCTGAGTTCGTTCACTTGTTTTGATGGCTGGAATAGCTTTATATGATTGTGTATAATCGTTTTACATGCTTAATTGAGTTGTTCTATCCCGTTTTAAGCAAGTTCAATTTTTAAAGTTTACTTTCCAAATTTTGATTGATTCGTACGTAAAATCTGTTGATTGTTCGTGTATGTGGATATGGGGGTTAGATTGTACGTGTTCCAAGCTTTGTTTTGGTATATAGAACATTGAGTTTGGTAAAGGGTTTTTGTTAGTCGGATTTTTGGCCGGACTTTGGTACCACCGGCGACTTTACCGGTCGGTGGCAGCCATTAAAGCTGTCAACGGGGCTTTTTACAGTTTAGTACCTCAAGTTTTGAAGATGATGAAGTTTAGTCCCTGAAGTTTTACAAAGTTGAAAATTGGCCCCCTGACCAAAATTATTTTCTAAATTATTTGTTTTTAATTTATAAAAATCTGTTTTGTTTATTTAAATTTTGAAAAATAGTTTTGGAAATGATTCTGAGAATTTTTATTTAATTATTCCTTAATTATTTAAGGAATTATTTCGAATTTTTTATTTATTTAAGTAATTAGTTATTTTCCAAAATTCTTTAATTATTTTGGAAAATGATTTAAAAGTGATTTAAATTAGGAAAAATATTCCTAAAAATGTGTTATTAATTATTTAAAATTCCTGAATGATTTATAAAATCATTTTAGGCCTTTCTTGCGAGTTACAAATTATTTCTTGAATGTTACGAGACTTATGTGATTTATTTATCGCAATTAAATGAAAAAATGTGTTATGTGAATTATGTGAATTATCTGGTTATTGAGTCATAAATACGAATAAGTGTTTGGGAACTCGTTTAAATATTTTGATCGTGTCTAATATTATCACGAGGGGTAGTTAGAATAGAAATTTGTCAGTATTGTTAGAAAATGAGATTTACGAGACCGTTGACTTAGATGTTGACTTTTATAGTATATAGATTTTTGACGAGCGAGTTACGTGAAATATTTATTTAGTCAATCGTGACCACTTTATCAATTAAATATGGTTATCTATGCAACAGAGGCTATTAGACGAGACGAGTCAGATTATCGAAGTATGTTAAATGAAAGACGTCGGGGAAGGAAGAGGTATTGTTTACGATTGATTGGATTATTTGTGAGGCGATTTAACACCAAGGGGACATTTGCAAGTATTTTCTTCCAACAGAGATATCGGTAAGATTAGTAAGTGCGTCAGAGTTAAATTACAAACGTTTATGGAATATGAGAATATATCATACTCTGAAGACTAAAGCACCGTCTCATGTTTGACTATCGATGCAGACGAGTGGATTCAAAAATGTCAGGATCAGATTCGTGGTATTCGCAAAAGCGTTAAATCAAAGAAGGACGGAAATAGAGAATCGTGCTATAAGACAGAATAAGGAGGGAATCGTATTATCATAGCCTTACGAAATAGTTAAGGACCAAAGGCACGTGATTATACCCTTGCTTATTATTTGGGTGATATTCTCTTGAATTATTATTATGCAATTGGCATACTCTTCACTAAATTTTAAATGATGACTCTTTTGCATTGAAGTGCAAGTATTTTATTTAATCTCGTAAATTGACGAGTATTCTTTCATATCTTTTGAGGTCAGATTTATATTTCCATGTTGATTGGAAAAATATAATTATTGTATTGAAACGATTTAAAATATTAGGTTGGAATGTTTCCAACCCTAGATGAGTGGGAACTTGTGAACCCGATGAAGGTAAAAATGTTATTTTAAATTCTGGGTTGTGGTACTTGTTCTACAAGTATTCTATTTTCCATCTTGCACCTATGCAATGAAAGTGTTTGTCCTAAATCCAATCATGTATGATGAGTTAGGAAGAACTTTCTTGTATTCTTATTTGATTTCATTAATGTTAAATAAAAGACTTGTTTTGTTTTTATTACGGGCTTTATCTATTTAAAGTGTTTTAAATAAGATGTTCCATAGTTTAGAGTAAAGCTTCTAGAATTATAATGAGATTATAATAGTGAGATCTAGAAGATGATAACTCTAGACTTAAACAGTTCCTGATCATAGGATAACTAATCGGAAGTTGGTGAATCCGCAAAGATTGGTACATACTATGCTTGCTCCCGTCAGGAGGATGTCTGTTCTCATAAGCATTTGTGTGGTGACACTATAGCTAGTATGTAGGTGCTTGTTAGGGAATAAGTTTACTGAACATGACTCGATAAGTTGAACAGCTAATGGAGTTTACTCACGTGTCAATAGTTATTCACTGAGTGATAGTTGTACAAGTGTCCTTAGACTTGAGATCGTTAGAGTTATCTTGTATATAATGAAATATGCTTTGGATTAGTCCTGAGTCTCAAGGACATCCATTAGGTCTATTCTGGGCATACGGATTTGTGTATGGAGATAGTTAACGTCAATATAGGATCTACCCCTTCCAGTATAGGAAGAGAATATCCTATGTTATTCTTAGTATGCGAGTTCTGGAATCTCTGGCCAGAGTGTATGAAATTAGAAAAGAGTTTCTAATTTGCATTAATATGAACTTAGCATTATGAATAAGAAATCATATGATTAAATTTGATAGGCCTGACACGAGATCCATGCCTTGTATTTAATCGGGATATTGTAGGGTAGAAGGAATTGATTGTACTGAAACTAGTCACTGACAGGTTCTTGGTATTCTAAGCAGTGAATTCATATTATCCGGATAGTCGCGATATGTTGAGAAGCATCACTCACGATGTAGAATAAATATAATTAATCAGTTAATTATATTTAATGAATTATTAGAGTTCATATAAATAATAAATAAAAGTTTATTATTATTTATTTCTACTACCGGCTTAATATTGAACCTACAGGGTCACACCATAAAAAAATATTTTCTTTGATGAAAAGATTTAAATTATGAGAGAGGAAGAATTATTTTCGAAATAGTTTAGAAAAAAAAATAATGATTAAAATAGTTTTAATCATTATTAAAGCATTTTAGAAATGTGGGGTTAATATATATATATATATATGATTAAAAACCCTAGGAAAGCCCTATAAATAGAATGAGATAGTTCATTCTAAGACTCATCTTATTTTTGTGAAAAAACCTAGAAAAGGAGCTAGCCTCCATATCTCTCTCTCTCTCTCTCTCTCTCTCTCTCTCTCTCTCTCTCTCTCTCTCTCTCTCTCTCTCTCTCTCTCTCTCTCTCTCTCTCTCTCTCTCTCTCTCTCTCTCTCTCTCTCTCTCTCTCTCTCTCTCTCTCTAAAATGTGTTAGAGTTTTTGAAGAATTCATCGAAGGAAAATTCTTGTTGGATACCGGTAGAGTGCTTCACACTTTGAGGAGCAACTGCTTGCAACCATCAATTTTTAAAGCTTCGATTCGCAAGGTATGGTTACGATTTCCCTCGCTCTAGATTTTTTATGTTTTTCTATATGTGCGATAGATGGTTTTTACGGAATAAATGTTATATCACGCTTCCGCTCATCCATAAATTCCTTCAATGGTATCAAAGCCAGGTTCTGCATATAGAGATTCATATAAAAAATTTCAGATTTTTTTATGCATGTATGGATTTATTATGATTTTTGCAAGTATATTTAGATTTAATTATGAATTAATTCGAAATATTATTTGCATGAGATTTTGACCATTGATCTGGGTTCTACAAGTGTTGTGGATCATCTAGGTATTTTTTTCATAATTTTGTGATGTGTAGATTATTTGTTATGAAGTTTTTAAAATTGTTTTAATTAAAATTCATAAAATAATTATGCATGTTGAAATATATGAATTAAAATTTGCACAAGGACCCCATAGATACTTGGTTATTTTTGCTTTTGTTTGATTTCAGAAATCATATTATTTTGATTTTTTATTAATTTATTAATTAATTATTAATTAATTTATTAATATTAAAATAAAATAATAATAACAATAAAAGCAATTGATAAGGTAGGGCAGTTTTTTTTTAGTGTTATAATAGCTAAAATCAGTTACAACAATTAAAAGAAAGTTCTGCTGCTACTGTCCGCGCGCGCGCGTGGCGCGCAACCCCTGTGAAGGGTGTTGCGCATTCCGGGAATGCGTGACAGGGCCTGTAACGCATGAGCGTCATGCGTTACACAATTAATAGCATTTAATTGTTGTAACGCATTCCAGTAATGCGTTACAGCCCTTCTGTCCACATTTAATTTGATTTTTTGGGAGTTTGGTAACTCCGTATTGGGCGTGCAATATACCGTTGGATTCGTTTTTCCGAGACGGATCTAATGGAGTGGTCAAATATTTTTTATATAAAAGTTTGGAACTGTTTATATTCCCGGAAGTGTTTTAAAGCATGTACTTATTGTTTTAATTGCTTTTAAATACTATAATAAATCCATACATCATTATATCATTGTATGACATGATATTACTTGCATGCTTACTTGTTTATTTATTTTTATATATGAGATATATGCCTATATTTACCATGTGATGATAGATTTAGGTGAACTTAAATCAAAATAAGGTGTGCTCTAGAAAATCTAGAATATGAATCGTTTCTTGCCTTAACAATAATATTATGAGTACAACCATGAGATTCTTATGTTTATGAAACATAGAGTGAAATACTCTTTTGATATTGAAAATGAAAATTTCTGTCTAGGCCGTTGGGTTTTAAGCGGGACCGATGTGACCCATCCAACACACTGGGAATTTTTCATTTAAATATCATAATTGTATTTTGTTCAAGAAAAAGAGAATCTCCTAGTAATATGATTATGGTTGTAACATAATATAATCCCTCTAAAATTAAATAATATCAAGTAGTAATTGGCCAATGACACAACGGGCTTGTGTCGGTCATAGCCTTCCAACATGGTAGAAAGTAGTTCTTATTTTTGAATCATTGTCGTTTTGTGCTACAGCCGAGGGCTTTGATTTCGAAATAAGAAATACTTGTCTATTACATAGAGATGTGTACAATGAATTAGAATCTAATGGTCGTTACATGCTACAGCCGTGGGCTGTTGGAGACTGATTCAATTGTATGAAATGTTGGGTTAGACTTGACTTAGAATATTGAGTTTGTCGTGCTACAGCCGTGACCCAATTATTCAAGAGGCTAAAGTTTTATTAGGGAATAACATGAGATGTAATTGACAAGAGTTGTCTGCCTACTGAACATCACATGGTGTTTCGTGCCACAGCCGAGGTTGTGTGATGGAATGTAGGATCCCTATTCCCACTAGCATTATGAATGCTTAATTTTTCACTTAGGGGTTGTATAAATTAGATAAACTAGTGGGAGCCACTTATGAATAAAGACCCGATTCATATAGTGTTTTAAAATGAAATTGAATATTTGCTAAGTGTTGTTATGTGTTTATCATTTACAGATTTACTATATACATTATGTCTTCTGCACTATCACTCCGGAGCATAATGGATGCTCACAAATTGACTGGTCCTAATTTTGCTGACTGGCTTCGAAACCTGATAATTGTTCTCAGGGTTGAGAAGCTGGAATATGTGCTTAACTCACCTAAGCCTGCTGAACCTGCTGACGATGCACATGATGATGCACATGTTGTGTATCGTAAGTGGATAGATGATGCAAATGTTTCTCAATGTATCATGCTAGCTTCCATGAACATTGAGCTACAGAAGCAGCATGAGCATATGGATTCTCACACTATCCTAACGCATCTACAAGAGTTGTATGATGTGGCAGGGAGGACAGCTCGATATGAGATATCGAAGGAGCTATTCCGCTGTAGGATGTCTGAGGGATCGTCTGTGAATGACCATGTACTTAAGATGATCAATTTGATTGAACGTCTTGGACAACTTGGTTTCAACATGGATGGGGAGCTGAGTCAAGACTTGGTCTTGCAATGACTTTCGGGTTCATTTTCGCAGTTTATTGTGAACTTTCACATGAATAAGTTGGACGTCAGCCTGGCTGAAGTCCACAACATGTTGAAGACTGCGGAATCGAATTTTCCCTCTAAGAAGAGTTCTTTTCTTCTAATCGGTGAATGTTCCAATCCTAAGACAAGGAAGAAGAACCCTCCCAAGAAGAAGAAAGTAGGTGAAAAAAGGCCGGTTCCACCAAAAGCTGAAGACCCCAAAAGCAAAGCTATTTGCTTCCACTGTAACAAGGTGGGGCACTGGAAGAGGAACTGCAAGGTTTACCTTGCAGAATTGAAGAAGAAGGAGGGTAGTGAGACTGCCGCTTCTGATTCAGGTATGTTCATGATAGAAGTGAATATGTCATTAAATCAAATTGCTACTTGGGTATTAGATACCGCCTGTGGTTCTCACATTTGCAATTCGTTGAAGGGACTAAGGAGAAGTAGGACTCTTGAGGAAGAGGAGGTGATTCTACGGATGGGAAATGGAGCAAGAGTTGCTGCTACAGCTGTAGGATCATTTGATTTACATATGCCTACGAGCAAGACTATTGTTTTAAATAATTGTTATTTTGTTCCCTCGATTGTGAGGAATATTATTTCAATTCTCATGTTAGACTTGGCTGGATTTTCGTTTGTTATTCAGAATAATAAATGTTCAATTCTTAGAGATAATGTTCTTTATGGTAGTGGTATTTTAAATAATGGTCTGTATGTATGTGACGTAGAGCATAATTTACTACAAATTGAACGTACTAATAAAAGGAAAATGGATGATGAAAATCTCACCTATTTGTGGCACTGCAGACTTGGTCATATTAGTGAAAATAGATTCCGTACATTGCATAAGGAAGGGTTACTTGAACCCTTTGATTTTGAATCATACCCTACATGCGAGTCTTGTCTATTGGGTAAAATGACCAAATCTCCATTTAGTGGACATGGAGAGAGGGCTGCAGATTTGCTAGGATTGGTACACACAGATGTATGTGGACCGATGTCTACGCAAGCCATGGGTGGATTTTCGTACTTCATTACTTTCACAGATGATCGATCTAGATTCAGATATGTGTATTTGATGAAACACAAGTCTGAAGCCTTTGAAAAGTTCAAAGAATACAAGTATGAAGTGGAGAAACAAACCAAACATAGTATTAAAACCCTTCGATCAGATCGAGGTGGTGAATACTTGAATGGAGAGTTTCTAGATTATCTCAAAGAAAATGGTATAGTCTCTCAGTGGACTCCTCCATATACTCCAAAGTTGAATGGGGTATCTGAAAGGAGAAATCGAACTTTGTTAGACATGGTTCGATCCATGATGAGCTATGCAGATCTTCCAGTATTCCTTTGGGGTTATGCATTGGAAACCTCAACATATTTACTGAATAAGGTGCCTTCCAAATCTGTTCCTCAAACTCCATATGAGATATGGAAAGAAAGGAAACCGAGTCTTAAACACGTTAAGATTTGGGGATGTCCAGCTTATGTCAAGAAAGTTGACCCTGATAAGCTGGAATCTCAATCCATAAAATGTAAGTTTGTGGGATATCCTAAAGAGACTTTAGGGTATTACTTTTACACCGATCATAGGGTATTTGTCTCCAGACATGCTACCTTCTTGGAAAAACAGTTTATCCTTGAAGGGAACAGTGGGAGCAAAATAGAACTTAATGAAGTTCAAGAAGCACAAACTACTACGGTTCAAGAGGAAACACCTGTTCAGACTGAACAACCTTCTGTGGAACAGCCCATTCGTAGGTCAGAGAGAGTATCTCGCCAACCTGAGAGGTATTATGGCCTTGTCATTAAGAATGACAATGAGTTGTCAATCATTGATGATGACGACCCTATGACCTATAATGAGGCTATGAGTAGTGTTGACTCAGAGAAATGGCAGAGTGCCATGAAATCCGAAATGGATTCTATGTATACCAACCAAGTATGGACTTTGGTTGAAGCACCTAAGGATGTGAAGCCTATTGGGCGCAAATGGGTATACAAGAGAAAGATTGGAGCAGATGGCCAGGTGGAGACCTATAAGGCCAGGCTCGTGGCAAAAGGATTCAGACAAAGGCAAGGGATTGACTTTGATGAAACTTTTTGGCCTGTAGCCCTGTTAAAATCAATTCGGATTTTGCTTGCGATTGCTGCTTACTACGACTATGAGATCTGGCAAATGGACGTGAAAACAACCTTCCTCAATGGGAAACTTGAAGAGGAAGTGTATATGACACAGCCAGGGGGTTTTGTTTCCAAAGGGAATGAACACCTAGTGTGTAAGCTGCTACGAACCATATATGGATTAAGGCAAGCTTCTCGTAGATGGAACATCCGTTTTGATGAGACAATCAAAGAGTTTGATTTTATCAAAAACATAGATGAACCATGTGTCTACAAGAAGGTTAGAGGGAACGTGGTAACATTTCTTGTGTTGTATGTGGATGACATACTTCTTATAGGAAATGATATACCGATGCTATAATCAGTCAAAGTGTGGCTATCAAAGAACTTCACTATGAAGGACATGGGAGAAGCATCCTACATTCTCGGTATGAAGATCTATAGAGATAGATCTAGAAGAATGATAGGTCTTACCCAGGGTACATACATCGAGAAAGTGCTTAAAAGGTTCAGCATGGAAAACTCCAAGAGAGGTCTCATACCAATGAGCCATGGAGTATCCCTTTCCAAGAAGATGTCTCCTAAGACACCTGAAGAAAGGGAGCGTATGAGTAAGATTCCTTATGCTTCGGCAATAGGATCTATCATGTACGCGATGTTATGTACTAGGCCTGATGTTGCTCATTCAATTAGTGTGACGAGCAGATATCAGTCCAATCCAGGTGAAGACCACTGGAAAGCGGTGAAGAACATCCTTAAGTATTTGCGAAGGACAAAGGATATTTTTCTTGTTTTTGGTGGATCTGAGTTGAAAATAGAGGGTTATACTGACTCTAGTTTTCAATCATAAAGTGATGATAGCACATCCATGTCAGGGTACGTGTTTACTCTGAATGGTGGTGCGATTAGTTGGAAGAGTTCCAAACAGTCTACAACGGCTGACTCCACAGCGGAAGCAGAGTATATAACTGCAAGTGAGGCTGCAAAAGAAGCCGTTTGGATGAGGAAATTTGTTTCTGAGTTGGGATCAGGATTGATCATCAGGACTGGAAGCTGATCAGGATTTCTATTTCGAGTTATATTTGGAGTCTAGTTAAATAAGGATGTTTATTCTGTCGGTTCCTGGTCTGTAGGAACGTAGCTATCAATTTAGGATAGGTTTCAATCTTTGTAATTGATTAGGACTTATCATGTAATTGATAGAGAAGTTGTGTAGTATATAAACACAGTTTAGGTTTTGATTTTATAGAGATCACACACTCGAGTATTTTTGTAATCTAGAAGCTCTCAAGAACATCAGAATTTCTTGAGAGAGTTTGTAACAGTTTTATATCAGAATTATTAAAGCTGTTAATATTCATATTTGTGTTTAAAGTCGAGAATCTTATACAATTGTATTCAACCCCCCCTTCTACAATTGTTTATTACAGGGCAACAATTGGTATCAGAGCAAACTGATTTAAATTTGAATCAGATATGATCTAAGATGTCGACAACCAAGTATGAAAGCATGAAAATTCCCATCCTGAAGAAATCAGAATATCCAACATGGAAGGTAAAGATGCTGATGTACCTGGAGGCTATGGATCCTGACTATTTGGACAGGATTCGTGATGGACCATATATTCCTACCAGGATCATAGAACGAACAGAAACTGTACCTGAACACTATGTGGTCAAGGCCAAGAGTGAATGGACTCTAGAAGAAAAAGCTCATGTACTCAGAGAGGCAAAGATAAAGAATATCCTGCACAATAGTCTTGATGTTGTCATGTCCAACAGAGTGATTGCATGCAAGTCTGAAAAAGAAATCTGGGATACTTTGGAAACTCAGTGCCAGGGATCTGCATGTGTCAAGAAAAAAAGAAGGGCTCTTTTGATTCAAGAATATGAACAAGTCGATGCTAGACCTGATGAGAGCCTGACTGATTTATATGATAGATTTCTGACACTCCTGAACAGTCTATCTTTAGTTGGCAAGGAATATGTTTATGAAGATTCAAATACCAAGTTTCTGAGAGCTTTACCAGAAGAATGGGATACTCAAACCTCGATCATTAGACATCAGTATGATCTTAACACTGTGTCTCTTGATGAAGTCTATGGAATGCTAAGAACTCATGATCTTGAAGTTCAACAGAGAAAGAATAAGAGAAGCAGCAAGGAAAAGACTATTGCCTTGAATGTAGAGGCTAAATCAAAAGGAAAAGCTTTGGAGGTCTCTAGAAGGAAATCAAGAGTGGTAGAGTCAGATCCTGATGATTCATCATCAGATACTGATGGCAATCCTGATGCCAATACTGATGATGATTCTTCTGACTCAGACATGGAAGAGATGGTTGCTATGATAGTCAGAGGCTTCAAAAAGATGAAGTTCAGGAAGGCTAGAAGACAAGGCAACTTCCAGAAAAGGACCTTCAATACTAACAAAGACAAATACATCAAAAAGGACAGCATCGGTAACAAATTTGACAAGTCAAAGGTTAGATGCTACAAGTGTAATGGTATGGGACACTTTGCTACTGAATGCAAGAAGACAAAGGCACTCATCACATCAAGGAAGGACTGGATGGACTCTTCCTCAGAATCTGATACTGAGGTGGTCAACTATGCCCTAATGGCCAATACTGATGATACTGCTATTCCTGATGATAAGGTACTAAATACTGTCTTTGATTTTGATACTGATAATGCTTCTGAGTTAAGAAGTTTTCTAAAGTCATTGCATATTAGCTTTAGAAGTCAAACTGCTGAAAATACTAGAATCTTATCTGAGATGTCTGAACTTAGGAAAAGGAATGAGCATTTAGAAGCTGAATTTTCTCTTTTGCAAAAAGTACAGGTAGAATGTGATAATGCTAAACACATGTACTTAGAGATGAAATTTAAATGTACTGCTCTTGAAAAGGAACTTGATTATGCTAATGAGAAAATCAGAACCTGGACAGACTCTGGTAGAAAATTTCATGAGATTAATACCTCTAAGAATTAGAAAGAATGTCTAGGGTATAAGTCAGATGAAGATAAGAAATTGAAAGAGAAAATTGTTGTTGATGAGACAGTTAGTCCAAAAACCTATAGACATGTTATAGACAAAACCAAATCTAAGATTACTCCTGTTAATTTTGTTTTTGGTAAGGATTCCAATTCAACTTTTGAAAAGGGATCTAATTCTGTTCAAAGTGTTAAAATTATTAAGTCTAAATCTGTCATGAGTAAAGTTACTAAGAATGTAGGTTTACTGTCTCAGAAATAACTCAAGGATAAAATCTGTGAAGTTACAGATAAGAAGAAGGAACCAAGTGTCAAAAGAAACAGGAATGGTAAAATTGAGATTAATAAAGAAAATGGTTATAAATATATCCCAAATGCACCTAAAAAATGTTGCTTTAACTGTAGTAACTCTAATCATCTTGCTATTGATTGCAGAAAGAGTAAAAAGAAAGTTACTGAAATTCCTAGGTCTGATGTTAGGAATAGATCAGTATTTTATAAACCACAGAATTCCTGTTTTCATTGTGGTAGTAAATGGCATTCTATTTATACATGTGAAGAATTTCATGATTTGTACTATAACTTTTATGATCCATTACCTAAGTTTAAAAATAGTGCAAATTCTGGTAGCCTTAAGAATGTCAAGGTGAAGCATGCTTTTGTTAATACTGATACTGACAAAGCAAATCTTGATGGAGTAAATCCTGCCAGGACTGCTTAAATCAGAAAGTCTTCTGCTGCTAAAATTAATAAAATGCATGGAAAAGGAACCCAACAAGTGTGGGTTCCTAAACATTCTAACTAGTGTTTTAACATTCTGATTGCAGGGTAAAAAGAAAAATGTGTTGGTCATGGATAGTGGGTGTTCTGTGCACATGACTGGAAACAAAGCCCTATGTTAGATATAATTGCTGATGTTTGTTTATCAGTGTTTAAAGTACCAGGAAACTATCAGAGTTTAGCTGGAGGACCAGTCAGAGTTTGTTAAAGTCTGATGGTCAGAGTTTGCTTAACTGTCGGTGAAGTCAATGAAGATTCTAGAAGCGATATTCTTTGAAAATGGAAAGACGCAAAGAGATATCGAGATGGCTAAGGAAACGAAACAGAAGACAGAAGCAATTCTAGATTGATATTAATTGTATAGCTGATTTATAGGAATATCAATTAGAAGATTGTACGTAGCTGTGTACTATATAAACACAGATAGGTTAACCCTAAAAGGGATGCGAATACGTGAATTATCATTCTTTGTAACCTAGCAGCTCTCTGTGATATTTTACATCACTGAGAGAGGAGTTTTTAATTCCATTCAGTTTATTATTCATAAACAGTGTTCTTATTGTTATTCTCATACATATACTTGATTATATATTGTGTATTCGGCCAAACAATTGGTATAAGAGCCAAGGATGTTTAATATATACAGTTTTTGATCTAAACACAAGAATAATCATGGCTGATAATATCCAAGCAAGTTCTAATTCTGAGAAGGTTCAACCAACTTCTGTGAGTCGATATGAGACGATTAGGGTTCCAATTCTCAGACCAGCAGAATATCCAATATGGAAGGTAAAGATGACCATGTTTCTGGAAGCCACAGATCCAGAATACCTTGATTGAATCAATGATGGTACTCATATGCCAACAAAACTGTCTCCAGTTGTTGCTGGTCAAGAACAAAAGAGCGTTCCAAAAGAAAAGAAAGATTTGACTCCTGAAGACATCTCATCAATTGCAAAGGATGCAAAAGTTAGACATTTTCTCCATAGTGCTTTAGATAATGTCATGTCTAACAGAGTTATTGGTTGCAAAACTGCCAAAGAAATTTGGGATGCTTTAGAAGTCTGATGTCAAGGAACAAGTGCTATAAAGAAGAACATGAAGACTATTCTTACATAGGAGTATGAACACTTTGACTCGAGACCTGATGAAACTTTGACTGAGACATATGACAGATTCTGTAAACTGTTGAATGATTTGTCTCTTGTTGATAAAGAATATGAGCTTGAAGAGTCAAATCTCAAGTTTCTTCTATCTCTACCTGAAAGATGGGATTTAAAGACGACAACAATAAGAGATAATTATGATCTTGCAGAAACAGATCTTGATGAAATTTATGGGTTGCTTAAAACTCATGAACTTGAGATAGAACAAAGAAACAAAAGATCTGGAAAGAAGACAAAATCTGTTGCTCTCAAAGTTGAAGGAAAACTTCTTAAGAAAGAGACATCAAAGAAGAAAGCTAAGGGAAAGGCTTTGGTCATAAACTCTGAAAGTGAGTCATCAAACTCTGATGATGACTCAAACACTGATGAATCATCTGAAACCGAGGATGATGAAGAACAGATGATGCAAATGGCTGCTTTGATGGTGAAGACTTTCAAGAATATGGGTTTCAAGAACTTCAAGAAAGGAAATAGATTCTCTAGGAGAGATTCAAACTCTGAAAGGAAGAATTTCAGAAAGTCTGAAAGAAGGGATATCAAATCTGGGAAGAAAGACAAGTCTGAGATCCAGTTCTACAAGTGTAAAGAGATGGGTCACTATGCTCCAGAGTGCAAGAAAGGAAAATCTGAAAAGGCACTCATCACTAAAGGAAAAGACTGGGCAGACACTTCAGATTCAGATGAGGATGTCAACTATGCTCTCATGGCAACTGTCAAAGCTAAATCTGATTCATCTGAAAATAAGGTACCCCTAACAACTTATGCTTATGATACTGATAATATATCTGAATTGAGAATTTATCTTAAAAGCATACATGTTAGTTATAGGGATCAGACTTTAGAGAATGAGAGAATTAAATCTGAGAATCTCAAGCTTAAAGAAAGAAATAAATTTCTTGAAAAAGAACTTGTTAACATGCAACAAGTTCAAAAGGAAAGAGATGATGCTGTTTACGTTGAACAGGAGTTGCTTAAGAAATTTAGGCAACTAGAATCTGATTTGGAAAAAGAGAGAAAGGTAATTAAAACCTGGACAAACTCTGGAAAGGACACACATCAGGTATTTCAAACAGATACAGTAGGATTAGGTTACTGTGAGAAAGATGAACTTAGGTTTAAAGATAAAGTTAAAGTTAGAACACATCTTCCACCTATGAAATTTGTTCCTGAATCCAGTAAGCTAAACTCTGTACTTGAAAAAGAAACTGTTAAGGAAGAACCAGTAAAAACTTGTGTTAAACAGGTTAATGTTGGTTTAATGACAGAAAAACAATTCAAGTATAAACTCAAAGAGGTAAAGTCTGTTGAAAAACAGAAAGTGTCCAGGAAGAATAGAAATGGAAAAGTAGGCATTAATAAAAGCAATAATCATTTGCCTATTTCTGATGCTCATAGAAAAACATGTCACAATTGTGGTAGTACTAACCATCTTGCAAGTTTCTGCAGGAAAAACAAAGACATTAATTCTTTACCCTCCAAGTCTGGAGTTAAGAATGATTATGTTAGGGTTAGACCACAGACTTTATGCACTCACTGTGGGAGTACTTGGCATTCTATTTATACTTGCAAGAATTATCATGCTATTTATAACAACTATTATGAGTTGAAGCCTAATTTGAAATGGGTTAAAGTTGATTCTGCAAGTGTAAACTCTGATAGTGTAAACTCTGATACAGTTAGCTTAAACTCTGTTGATAAGAATTCCGCTGCAAAAGCTAACTATATTAAGAAAGCCAAAGGATCCAAGCAAGTCTGGATCCTTAAATCTAATTCTCTTTAATTGTTTGTGATTGCAGGGCATCAGGGAAAGCACCCTAGTCTTGGACAGTGGATGTTCAAGACACATGACTGGAAATAAAGCCCTGCTATCAGATTATGAGGAGAAAGCTGGCCCAAAAGTTTCCTATGGAGATGGCAACATAGGACGTACTCTGGGATATGGCAATATCAATCTTGGAAGTGTCATCATCACAAATGTAGCTCTAGTTCCAGGACTCAAGCATGACTTGCTATCTGTGAGTCAAATCTGTGACAGAGGTTATCATGTAGATTTTCAACCTGAATACTGTGAGGTTGTTAGCAAGTCTACAGGGAAAGTTGTTCTAGTTGGACACAGATGGAATAATATCTATGAAGCAAGTTTGGTAACAAACTCTGAAGGAAAAGCTGCGTGTCTGTCTGCAAAAATGTCTAATGAAGAGAGCTGGAAATGGCATAAGAAGCTCTCTGTAAAGCATAATGTAACATAAGATGTAAAAGAGATAACTACAACTCAACACAGGACAAGACAGACAATAATATTAACAAAAGCACAGGAATCCAGAATCAAAGAAGAAAAGGTAAACTCAAAAAATCAAAATACGTTATGTATTCTTGAAGTCCGTAAACAGGTCACAGAAAGAAGTTCATGAAAATGTTCAAGCCTCAGTGACAGCAAAAGAAATAAGACTTTCAAGACGACATAAGTATGTGAATGATTTAGAGTTAAGTACCACGGGATTCCAGTGATTTAAATGAAGCAACCAGAACGACAAAGGACTTATCAGCAGCATTGAATTGAAGACATAAAAGAAGAATTGATCAAGTGTTATTCATCTGTGAACCAGACCAGTTGCACTAGGTGACGGCACTAAAAAGATCAAGTTGTTTTATCATCTCAGAAGAAATTGATACCGTCTAAAACTAGACACCCTGGAACTCAAAAGGTTTTTCAAATGATTAAGTACAAAAGAAAATGTTCGATGGTTTTTCATAAATGAAAACTATCGAATATGGTTAAGGAAATTCTTTAAGAAAACTATAATTAAGTATTTGTCATTCGATAGTTTTATTTATAAAACTATCGAATGGAAAATACTTTTAATCCATTCGATAGTTTTCTAATTGAGGAGCAGGTGAAAAGTTTGTTTTGTTTTATATGGTTGATGAAGATCCAATGGCCAGGATTGATTCTTCAAGTTTGGTTCGATGGTTTTTCAATTGAAGACTACAGTTAATACAGAGTGAAGATAGTGTCTTCTTCAGTTAAGGCAAATACACAGAGACATTACTGAGAGAGAGAATTGAGCCGGAGAAATTATCAGAGAATTAATAGTGCTCAGAATTTGATCATTGTTTTGAATTTGTGTAACCTTAAACTCATTGAAGCTAATCTATGGATTAGAAATTGTAGCACCCCTCGAGGTTTATATTTATAAAAAGATATATTCCCCGAAACTTGATTTGGTTTGGTGTGTTTAATTTCGTTATAGAACTGAATAATTAATCCGCGAACGAAATTGAATTATTTGTGAGTATCGTATTCAGCCCCCCCCTTCTACGATACTTTAGACCTAACAATTGGTATCAGAGCTACTTGATTGATACACAAATCAGATCAGGTGAATGAGACCAAAATCAAACGTAGCGTGAAAATTCGAAGCAAATTTTTTAACTTTCAAATTTTTTCATTTAATTGGAATTTCTTGAATTTTAAACAATTTGAAATTTTCAGAAACCATGAGTGCTCCAAAGACAACCGCTGGTATTAAAGTTCCCCCGTTTACTAGAGATGATTTCGGTTTGTGGAAGATGAAGATGCTGTTATTTATCAAGGCATCTAATCCGTTGTATATTGGCATATTAGAGAACGGACCGTTTGTACCAATGAAACCAGTTGGTGAATCTACAGCTCCTGATGGTAGCAGGATTCCTTCAGGCACCCAACCTAAGGATATTAGTGAATTTACAGATTCTGACAAAGAACTGATTCGATTGGACACCGGTTTAATGTTGATATTGGCGGACTCCGCAGACAAGGAAATGAGCTATCAGTTGATGAACTGTACAAGCGGGAAACATATGTGGGATACCATTAACTTAATAATGGAAGGAACTGAAGACGTGCAGGAAAACAGATTGGACATTCTAACTTCTCAATACGAAGTGTTTAGGTCACTTCCAGGAGAAAGTATAACTCAGGTCTTTGAGAAATATACTAAGCTTCTCAATGAATTGGCAATGAAAGGAAAGACCTATCCACTGAGAGAATCAAACAGGAAGTTCATGATGACGCTGCCCCATCATGTAGAACACAAGTCATCATCCATAAGGGAAAGAATTGACTTCACAAAGATGTCATTAGAGATGATCTATGTCAAGTTGAAGACCTATGAGATGGAACAGGAACAAAGGGTGATAATCTACGGATCAGGGACAGTGGACAGCAAGCACAATGCACTTGTGAGATCAGCAGCACTTGTAGTGGATGAACCAATAACTTCTGAGATTCAGGTTCAAACCCCTAGAGCTGGAAAGGAGGTGATAATAGAAGCTGAAATGGATTCTGTGAATCTGGATGTTGATGAAAGTGTTTACTACACCCTAGAAGAGCTTGAGCAAATGGAAGACAAAACCATGGCGTACTTAGCTGCAAAGTTTAGTCATATTCGTTTCAATAGAAACCCTAAGTACAAGTTCAAGGGCTCAACCAACAAATTCCAGAAGAGCAAGTATACACCTAGTACAGGCTTTAAGGGAGGCTACAAGACTGTCATGATTGATAGAAGCAAATCAAGATGCTACAACTGCAATGAGTTAGGGCATTTCGCCACTGAATGCCGGAAGCCTCGTCAAGCAAGAGACATGGAAGATGTCTATGGAAAGAAGGATTCTTATGATGAGTTGAAGAAGGAGAATGCCAAGCTTAAACAACAATTAGAGGCATTCTCTGGAAAGTAGAAAGGGAAAGCTTATATAGCAGAGGGAAAGCACTGGGATGATACTAATTCGGATGAAGAGGAGGAATATGTAAATGTTGCTCTAATGGCTGACTCTTCAGAGGAATCACCACAATCATCTCAGGTACCTATCTTAACTACAATTGATATGTCTAACTCTGAGTACAAGAAAACTGTGCAAGATCTTAGTGTAGAATTGTTTAATGTACACACAAGCATGCTAGCATCAGAAATGGAAAATGCTAAACTAGTTCTTAAGATTAAAAAGCTAGAATCTAAAAATGAAGAACTAGAGCTTGTAGCTGTAACATTAGAAGATCTTAAGCAAAAGAATGCGTACTTAGAGAACAAGGTCAAGTGTAATGATGAGATAGAGACTATCCTCAGGAAGCAGATTTCAGATCTAGATTTGAAGCTGAATGCTTTTAAGAATTCCGCCCTAATTGCTAAGGAGATCATTGATACTCAGGCCATAGGGAATAAAACTGCTATAGGATTTGACTATGACAAGAAAGCTGGTAAGAAGATTGTGGAATTCCCTGTGACACCTTCAGTTGTCAAAAGGAATAATACACATGTTCTTAAGAATGTTGATTGTCCAGTTTTTGTTAAGCCGTTTCCACCACTCTTTAATGAGGATGACCTTTTAATAGCACAAGAATTGCTTGAGGAGGATTTGTTGAAGGAAAAAGAGGTAAAGACTAAGTTGCCTAGGAAATCAGTAAAAAATGAATTACCTAAACCTGATTTACCTAAAACTGAAGTAGGTTCCTTAGTTAGTAATGTTAAAAAGAACAGGAATGGGAAGAAGAAGATTGTTAATCAGGAAATGGTTCCATATTCTCCCATTGCATCTAGGAAGTTGTGCACTATTTGTAATTCTGCTGGACACCTTACACATGCATGTAAAAAGGTTAAAGTAGAAACTGCTAATACTTCTGAATTGCATAACATGTCTGACATGCCTGATCTTTATGAACCCTGTAGAAAGAAAGAGTGTTTGCTATGTAAGTACAACATCATGCATGCTTATTTTAAGTTGATGAATGATAGTAGCAATAGCACTGTTAATGTTAAATCCACAGATACTATGAATATCAAACAAGGTAAGACTAAATTGAATGTTACTCCTGTTAAATCATCTAAACCTTCAGGACCCAAACAATTTTGGGTACCAAAGTCCGCTTAATCAATCTGTGATTGCAGGGTAAGGTTAAAAGCTCAAAGGTCGTGTGGATTCTGGATAGTGGCTGTTCTAGACACATGACAGGTGAAGAGTCCCTGCTTACAGAGGTGGTTAAGAAGACCGGCCCGATTGTAACCTTTGGAGATGACAGCAAAGGACTCACTACGGGATATGGTAAATTGAAAGCTGGAAATGTCATCATTGAGAACATCTCTCTTGTTAAAGGATTAAAGCACAATCTTCTAAGTATCAGTCAATTCTGTGATAAAGGCTACAATGTAGATTTCAGAAAGGACAAGTGCTTGATCACCAACAGGAAGGATGAGAAGCTTACTCTACTGGGAGTAAGAAAAGGAAATTTGTTTATAGCTGACTTAAGTTCTACCAGTGAAGGAGAAGTTACATGTTTCTATGCAAAGGCATCTTCAGAACAAAGTTGGCTATGGCACAAGAAGCTCTCACATCTGAACTTCAAAACTATGAACTCTTTGGTAAAGAGAGAGTTAGTGAGAGGGTTGCCCCTGATGGAATTCAATCAGGAGGGACTATGTGAAGCATGTGAAAAAGGGAAGTCGAAGAAAGCATCACATGGAAGCAAAGGAATGACAAGCATTACTGAACCATTACAACTGATTCATATGGATTTATTTGGTCCAGTTAATGTTATGTCACTTTCAAGGAATATATATGCATTGGTGATGGTGGATGACTACTCCAAGTACACGTGGGTGTTGTTCATACAAACAAAGGATGAAGCAACACAACTAATCATTGATCACATCAAGAAGATAGAAGTGGAAGCTAAGCTACCTGTGCGGACAATCAGATTAGACAATGGAACTGAATTCAAGAATGCAGTTCTAAATGATTTCTGCTCAGAGAAAGGAATATCAAGACAGTTTTCAGCACCAAGAACTCCTCAACAGAATGGAGTAGTGGAAAGGAAGAACATGACCTTGGTTGAAGCAGCAAGGACCATGTTGAGTGAATCAAAACTTCCCACTTACTTTTGGGCTGAAGCAGTGAATACAGCTTGCTACACTCAGAATCGAACCCTGATCAACAAAGATCATGAAAAGACTCCATATGAGTTAATGGCCAACAAGAAACCAACACTGAAGTACTTTCATGTGTTTGGTGCAAAGTGCTTTGTACTTTAAGATGGAGAACATCTTGGCAAGTTTGATGCCAAAGCAGATGAAGACATTTTTCTGGGCTATTCTCTGGAATCTAAGGCTTTCAGGGTATATGTGATTGAAGATAAGAAGGTGTTGGAAAGCTTTAATGTAACATTTGACGACACCAAAAGACCAGGCCTGCAAACTGGAGAGAACTCTGAATCCTTGGTATTTGAAAATCTATCAGGAGATCTCTCTGACAATGAAGAAGTACCTGAAGTTGTTATAGTTATTAATAATAATCATAATGATAATGATTCTGGACAAAGTGGTGACCAAAGTGGAGATCCTCAAAATTCTACAGGATCCACTAGTCAGTCTTCAGAATCAACAGATCAAACCATCAACAACTCAGGGGGAGCAGGAGAAGGATCAACTAGTCACACTCTACAACATCTAGAACAAGGAGAATCATCAAGATCGCATCTGCCAAGACAAAGGGTATGGAATAGAGATCATCCCTTTCACTTGATCATTGGTGATCCGGACACAGGAGTGAGAACTAGGAGAACATCACAAAATGAATGTCACTATTCTAGGTTTCTTTCAGAAACAGAACCTAAGAAAGTTGAAGATGCTCTAGATGATCCAGATTGGGTGATTGCTATGCAAGAGGAACTCAATCAGTTTGAAAGGCAGAAAGTTTGGAAGCTGGTACCCAGGCCTAAGGGAAAATCTGTTATTGGAACACGATGTGTATTCAGAAATAAGTTGGACGAAGATGGCATTGTAACGAGAAACAAAGCCAGACTGGTTGCTAAAGGTTACTCTCAAGAAGAGGGTATAGATTATGATGAAACCTATGCACCAGTAGCAAGACTTGAGGCCATCAGAATGTTTCTGGCATTTGCTGCACATTCCAATTACAAGGTATATCAAATGGATGTGAAGATTGCTTTTCTGAACGGGGAGTTAGAAGAAGAAGTGTATGTGGAACAACCTCCAGGTTTTGAGGATTCAAAACTGGCAGACTTTGTGTACTTTCTATTCAAAGCTCTCTATGGACTCAAACAAGCTCCAAGGACATGGTATGACACTCTCTCTGAGTTCTTACTTGAAAATGATTTTACAAGAGGTGTCGTAGACAAAACTCTCTTTGTCAAAAAGCATAAAAATGATTTGATATTGGTGCAAGTATATGTTGATGACATAATATTTGGTTCTACTAATGATGATCTATGCAAGAGATTTGCTAAGTTAATGCAGAGTCGTTATGAAATGAGCATGATGGGTGAATTGTCATTCTTTCTTGGACTGCAAGTATACCAAAAACAAGATGGTATATTCATTTGTCAGTCCAAGTACATCAAATATCTTCTGAAGAAGTATCAAATGGAAGACTCATCTACAGCAAAGACTCCTATGCCAACTGCCACTAAGCTTGATAAGGATGAAACTGATAAGAAGGTTGACATCACAGGCTACAGAGGTATGATAGGCTCACTACTTTATCTCACTGCAAGTAGACCAGATATAATGTTTGCAACATGCTTGTGTGCTAGGTTTTAGTCTGATCCTAAAGAATCTCATCTAATAGCTGTTAAGCGAATATTTAGATATCTTAAGGGGACCCCAAATCTTGGAATTTGGTACCCTAAAGATACATGATTTGATCTTATTGGATACACAGACTCTGATTTTGCAGGTTGTAAGATTGATCGGAAGAGTACTTCAGGAAGCTGTCAGTTTCTTGGAAGAAGGTTAGTTTCCTGGTATAGCAAGAAGCATCATTCAGTTTCCACATCAACAGCTGAAGCTGAATACATTGCTGCTGGAAGCTGTTGTGCTCAGATCTTGTGGATGAGAAACCAACTCCGTGACTATGGACTTTTGTTGACAAAGATTCCAATATTTTGAGACAACACAAGTGCCATATCAATCTCAAACAACCCAGTGCAAAACTCGAGGACGAATCACATCGACATCAGGTATCATTTTATCTGAGAGCATGTCATGAATGGAACTGTGGAGTTACATTTTGTACCCACAGAGGATCAAATTGCAGACATCTTTACTAAACCGCTTGATGAATCCACTTTCAATAAGCTGGTTGGTGAACTTGGGATGTTAAATCTTTCTAATTGATTTTGATTAGAAGTCAGTAACTGCAGATAGTCCTGGTAAATACATGAGTTTAAGAATTTCTATATCCTTAGGACTCGTGAGTTTATTTTCTGGAGCAATTCTAGTAGTTAGGATTATTGTACTAATTTTATGTCATAATTATGGATGATATATCTTCTGGCATTTAATTGGTTATTAATTCTAAAAATTATTTAAGTGCTAATATTTGTTCTAAATATTCAAGCATTTATTTAATTTGAATTAATTTGCTTTGTTTTTAACATTGTAAATTAATGCAGCATAATTCATTAGATTTTAATTGGTTAATATCACTCAATGATATTTAATTGATTTTATTCTAAGAAAATTGTGAATTTTCTGTTAAGAATTGATTTTGGTAAATTTGAAAAGATTTATTAGAATTAAAACTAGACAGGAAATAAAAGTTTCTGATTCTTAAAACAAGAACAGGTTTTAGGAATTGGAAAAGAAGCAAAAATATCGAATTTAGGAAATTCGATAGTTTTTCAAGTACATAGATAAATCTATCGAATTTAATTTTCGATAGTTTTTGAAAAGGAAAAGAAAATCTATCGAAAACAATTCTCGATAGTTTTTGAGAATGTTTTTAAAAAATAAATCGAAGTGAATTTGTATTAATTCAATATTTAATTCTCGATAGTTTTTGAAATCAAATGAAAATATATCGGAGGATTTAATTTTTCAATAATTAAACTCCTCGATAATTTTTCAACAAAGAAAAACTCGATAGTTTTTCTGTTTTTAAAAGGAAAACCAGTTCGATAGTTTTTGAGTTTTCAGGAGAGGATAGAGCTCGATAGTTTTCTGAAAAGTGTTTAAAATTCACATTTTCAAACCCTTCGATAGTTTTTGAAAAACTATCGAGGTGCAGTTGACACTTTTGCCCTCACAGAAAACTATCGATAGTTCATTCAAAAAAAAACTATCGAACTAGAAAAGTCAATTTTACCCCTGTCAGTTTCAAGAAGTATTTAACTAGCACTTAGTTCTTTTTCTCTTCATTATTTACAGATCTGAGAAAGACTTTTGTCGAGCTAATACTTACAAACATACATACATCCAAGAACATTTTGTTCGAGAGTTTCTTAAGATTTAATCATTCAACTTTGACTTTTCACCACAGTAATTTCATTTCACAGTGAAAGTTTTTGTGTTTAACAGTCAATTGAGGTTCCAATTTCTTACCTGTTTTAAGAAACTATCGAACTTACTTCTGTACCTCTGATCTTTGTTAACTGTGTTCAACTTTAAGAAATTAAGTGATTTATCAGTTGATTTCTTTGAATGTTTAGTGATTATTTGAAAGTTAACAATTAGGGTTCAAAAGAAATAGTGTTCGACTTTGTGTTGTTGAGAAAGAAAAGGGTAATTTTGGTAAGGGTTTAATTAATTAGAAATAATTAATTAAATTTAAGTGGTAAATTAGTTTTGGTTTAAAATTAAATTTTCTGGAAATTTGAAACATAATGGCTGGAGAATTTATCATGACCAAAACTAATCATGTCTCGTTTCAGAACTTGCAATCCATAACGAACTTACAGTTTCGTGCATGGGCGGAGTTTCTGAACACACGTTCATTAGTGGCATATGCTGTGAGTACTCCCGTGGTCCTTTGCATCGATCAATTGACTACGTTGTACACAATCGCCACATATACGAGTGAGAATAACGTAAGGTCCTTCAGTTTTGTTGTGCCAGGGGGCAGAACAATAAGGGTGTCGGAACATGATTTTAATAGAATCTTACATTTTCCTACAGAAAACCTTGTTCCGGATCCCACGACCGAGGAGATACATGCTTTCTTCACTCTCATTAGAAGTCAACAACCTAACTTATTTGTGGGAGAGTTTCTGAAGCATTACTTGCCAAAGGCATGGAACTTTTTCTTTCATACCCTAATCCATGTTTTTACTGCCAAGCTAACAAATCTGCATGGCATTCCCTTATTCCTTCAAAAGATAGGGTTTGCCATTGCCAACAATAGGCATATTAACATTGGAAGGCTACTGATTGATCAAGTCATTCTGTGCATGGGACCACTGGATGAAAGAACAGGCATAGATGATGTGCTTTGTTTCTATCCTAGGTTCCTACAACTAATTCTCAATGATATCTTAACAAATGATGAACGGGAGACATTTGATGGCGAGGAGAACCAGGATTGTATGAAGATGAAGAGCAATGCCATAACTGCTCTGATAAGGAAGAACAACTATCTTCCAGGGGTACCCACTGTTCTCACTGAATATCTAAGAACGGTGCCCCTACCACTTCTACCCTTAGGGGAACAGTTAAATCAAGGTAACATTCCTGAACCTGAACTGGCTCCTGAACCACAACCAATGGATGTTGATCCAGAGCCCTCAGTCGCCATTCCTGACCAGGAGGTTGCAAACCCACAACCTCTAACCACGGTCGAAGAGCCTTTGGAAGAGCCAAATGAAACAATAAATGAGCCTCCTTCCCCTCATATACCCAATATTCAGACATCCGTGAGTGTAGAGGGAGATAGTGCCTTAGCAGCACCACATAAGGAGATACACCCTTCAACAGCAGCTCTGCCTTCCTCTAAAAGGAGACGAACAGAAACCGAGGCAACTGTTGATACTTTATTTCAAACTTCCAAAGCGCCCTTTATTGATTTTTCTGATGCTGATTGGGCTACGCTAACGAAAGCTATATATGAACCAATAGCTCAATCAAGTAAGGAAGAATTGACGGAAGAAACTGGTGTTCCGACCATATTACGGTCAGGTTCACTGGTTGAAGGTTCTAAGAACCAAGGGTCTTCACAGACGTCGAGAGAAGGCTTTGACCTAAATGCACAATCTAAAGGGTCATTATCTACCTCCCCAGATGGAACATATCTGGATCCTGCGGGTAAAGGGTCTGACGTAGGTGCAGATCGGCAACTCGTTGACAATGAATCAATTATTATTGAGGAGTCAACTGAGGTAAAGTCTTCACAGACTATCGGGGAAGATTCGGGATCTCTGCTGTTAAAAGAGCCTGTTTCTAACCCCCTAGAGATTCAAACTCTAGATCCTACAAAGGATATATCATCTAAGGATGATCAGCAACTTGGTTTAACCAAGGACGGGGACTTGCGAAGCCCCATTGCACCACCGGTGACCTCCTTAAGGATGGCTACGGTGTTTTCTTCTGCAGGTACAACTAGCACAAAGGGACTAAGTGAAACAAAAACACTTACACCTGGCCTGAGTGGGAAAGGAAAAATGAGTGAAACACCGACAGAAACGTTGAGTGTAAACCCAGAGCCAAACGTGAGGAGTGACACCCTAACCCTTCCAAATATAGATGATCAGCTACTGCCTACAGAAAGAGAGTTACAAGTTCAATCTACCCTCAAGGAGATGACAGTTCGTGACAAAGAAGGAAATCCACTATTCAAGGTTCCACTGCGACCTTCCTTTGACCAAGGGATCTCCTCTAGTCAAGCCAATGCTTCTTTAAAATCTATTCAAGAGAAGGTTGACTTAGCTGCAGCTGATTCCAGAAGAACATTCAGGGTCATTGGCAGTGCATCTGGCACTATAACAGGTACGAAGCAGGCAGTGGACTCCTTAAAGAAGGAAGCTATGGACAAACTGATCGAGTTGAGGACGGACGTCAAGGAACTTAAAGATGGTTTCATGAATGAAGTAGATGCTTTGTCGCAAGGACAAGAAGCTTTGAGAGAAGACGTTCTGGTTATCCGGGATGGTCAAGCTAGGGTAAAAGATGCAATGAACACCCTTTCTCGAGTGGAGTCTAAGCTGAACCAGAGATTGGACAAGATTGAGAAGACTACCAACTCCAGATTGGATGACATTGACCTGAAGCTGGCTTCTATGCAAGAAATGAATAAGGATCTATTGGATTTCATGGAAAATCAAAGTGATGGAGTACAGTCAATTTGGACTATGCTGAAGAACCAACAAACTGGCCAACCTGGTCCTTCAAATCAGCAACCTGATCCTTCTACTACCTTTTATGTTGAGGATGCTTTCGTCGAGGATTCCTCAACTAAGGGGGAGAAAGTTGGAGAAGGGGAGGAGAAAGAGAAGCCTAAGGATGGATGGGGAGTTTGGGAGACAGTTGAAGCTATTCCAATTAGACAGTACTGGATAGAAGAACTTGTACAGGAAGAAGAAAAGAGTGAATAGGAATTTGAGGTCATGCCAGAGCAGCCAATTGAGGAGGAGCATGAGCCATATTATCCAGAGCCCGTTGAACATCCAATATGGGAGGATATTATGGAAGAAGAAGCAAATTCTCTATCACCTGAAGAAGAAGCTGCCTTGGAAGCAATAAGAGCTCAGAGAGCTGCAGTAGATGCCAGGCAAGCTGAGAAAGAGAAGCAACGAGCAATTCTGAGGAGTGAAAAACTGAAGAGATTCAAGGTGTATAATGAAGTGAGGAGGAAGAAGATGATAGATCTGGCAAAGAGAGAAGGTAAAGAATGGGAAATGGCTTATAAAACCTTTTGCGGAGTTGAAGACGGATTAGAAGTCAACGACAATGCTGAGGTGGAAGTTATCATTCAGGACATCAGAAGTGCCAATCTTGAAGATCAGACTTACTTCAAAGCATTGAGAAACTCTATGATCTTTCTGAAAGCTGGGGTTAAAGCAAATGGTGCCTGGAGCTTATTGATAAATTTTCTGGAGAAAGGTACATTTGTGATTTCCACTAAGTTTTTAGAACAGAGGACATACACAGAGTTGCAGGTTATTCTCATCAAGGTTCAAAGGACGACAAGGCTAAATGAACTGCTCCGTGAGCATGTTAAGGAGATCTTGATGAAAGTCGGTCCAGAGATTACTGAAGATCCCCCAATGGTTAGATTCATGACGAATGACTTGTTCAGAATCTGCTATTTGGCTGAGGACAAACTGAGAGACTACCCAAGCAACTATCTAATCTCAGTTGAGAAGTATCTTAGATCCACTGGATTCTCATCAACGGAGAAGGACAAAGCAGTAGACACTCTTAGAAGATTTCTAATGGAGAATGTTCCTTACTATAGGAAAAGAGTAGAAAGAGGATTGGAAGTGCATACTAGACTGCCAAACATGCCAAAGCTAAACAAGAAAGATGTTAACATTGCATGGTTATGGGCTGGAGTGGGTCAAGAGGTTGAATATATTGGAAGACACATTCAAGGAGCAATCCTTAAACCTGGAGAACCACTGCACTATCTATCAATGATTGATTATCAAGCTGCTAACTCCGATCCAATGATTGAAGAAGGTGAGATTGGAATGGACTGAAGATTGAAGCAAAGAACAAAAGAACTATCAGCTCAGACTAGAGGAGCAACTTCATTGTATAAAGTTTAATTGTTTTTTGATTTATGAAATATGGAAATGTATATATATCTTATCCAGAATGCATTTAATATTATTACGCTGTCTTACTTTAATTAGTTTCATGTTTCCTTAGTTACTTGAGTTATCCTCGAAGTATTTGCTTGTCGAACTCTATCCAATCAAATAGGGGGAGATTGTAAAGCATAATGTAACATAAGATGTAAAAGAGATAACTACAACTCAACAAAGGACAAGACATACAATAATATTAACAGAAGCACAGGAATCCAGAATCAAAGAAGAAAAGGTAAACTCAAAAAATCAAAATACGTTATGTATTCTTGAAGTCCGTAAACAGGTCACGGAAAGAAGTTCATGAAAATGTTCAAGCCTCAGTGACAGCAAAAGAAACAAGACTTTCAAGACGACAGAAGTATGTGAATGATTTAAGGTTAAGTACCACGGGATTCCAGTGATTTAAACGAAGCAACCAGAATGACAAAGGACTTATCAGCAGCATTGAATTGAAGACATAAAAGAAGAATTTATCAAGTGTTATTCATCTGTGAACTAGACCAGTTGCACTAGGTGACGGCACTAAAAAGATCAAGTTGTTTTATCGTCTCAGAAGAAATTGATACAGTCTAAAACTAGAAACCCTGGAACTCAAAAGGTTTTTCAAATGATTAAGTACAAAAGAAAATGTTCGATGGTTTTTCATAAATGAAAACTATCGAATATGGTTAAGGAAATTCTTTAAGAAAACTATAATTAAGTATTTGTCATTCGATAGTTTTATTTATAAAACTATCGAATGGAAAATACTTTTAATCCATTCGATAGTTTTCTAATTGAGGAGCAGGTGAAAAGTTTGTTTTGTTTTATATGGTTGATGAAGATCCAACGGCCAGGATTGATTCTTCAAGTTTGGTTCGATGGTTTTTCAATTGAAGACTGCAGTTAATACAGAGTGAAGATAGTGTCTTCTTCAGTTAAGGCAAATACACAGAGACATTACTGAGAGAGAGAATTGAGCCGGAGAAATTATCAGAGAATTAATAGTGCTCAGAATTTGATCATTGTTTTGAATTTGTGTAACCTTAAACTCATTGAAGCTAATCTACGGATTAGAAATTGTAGCACCCCTCGAGGTTTATATTTATAAAAAGATATATTCCCCGAAACTTGATTTGGTTTGGTGTGTTTGATTTCGTTATAGAACTGAATAATTAATCCGCGAACGAAATTGAATTATTTGTGAGTATCGTATTCAACCCCCCCCCCCTTCTACGATACTTTGGACCTAACACTCTCTCACTTGAATTTGAACAACATCAATGAGCTAATTCGAAAAGATCTTGTAAGGGGACTTCCAAAGTCTATACTCAGCTTAGACGGTCTGTGTGATTCTTGTCAAAAGGCCAAGCAAAGGAAGTCATCTTTCAAGAGTAAGTCTGAATCTTCAGTTGTGGATCCTTATCATCTTCTTCATGTTGATCTATTTGGTCCAGTGAATGTAATGTCTCTTGGCAGAAAGAAATATGCTTTAGTCATTGTTGATGAGTACACTAGATTCACTTGGGTGTACTTTCTAGCAAAGAAGGATGAAACTGCCTTAATTCTGATGGAACATGTAAAGTTACTGGACAAAGGATCACAGTATAAAGTGAAAATTATCAGGAGTGATAATGGTACTGAATTCAGAAATGCAACAATGGAAGAATTTTGCAAGGAAAGAGGAGTGAAGCAAGAATTTTCTGCACCAGGGACTCCACAGCAGAATGGTGTAGTTGAAAGAAAGAACAAAACTTTAATCGAAGCTTCCAGAACAATGCTTGAAGAAGCAAAATTGCCAACTTATTTCTGGGCAGAAGCTGTTCAAACTGCTTCTTTTACTCAAAATGCTACACTGATCAACAGGCATGGGAAAACACCATATGAGATGGTGAAGAATAAGAAACCAAACTTGAAATATTTTCATATTTTTCGGTGCAAATGCTTTGTGTTGAAAACTCATCCTGAACAGTTGACCAAGTTTGACTTAAAAGCTGATGAAGGAATTTTTGTTGGCTATCCACTGTCAACTAAAGCATTCAGAGTTTATAATATGAGAACTAAAGTGATCATGGAATCTATACATGTGTCATTTAATGACAAGAAAATAACTGGAATTGAAGATGAAGAAAATCATGATCAACTACGCTTTGAAAATGAAGATCTAAACTCTGATGATGTAAACTCTGACAAAGCAAATCCAACAAACTCTGATGCAGCATACTCTGAACCTCTACTGGTAAACACTGAGGAAATTTCTCTGACAGAACAAAATAGAGAACCAGTTGAGGGGGAGCATGAAGATACTTCAGCAACATCTCAAAATGATGACTCACATTCTGAAAGTGAGTCAGCTGAAGAATCTAACACAAACTCTGAAAGTTCAAACACTGAACAGTCTAATTCAGGGGGAGCCTCAGAGAATGCAGATGGTCAACAAGAAAATCAGGAAAGCATGGATCAAGGGGGAGAATCCAATAATGATGAAAGAAGCCACTTACCTACAGCAAGAAAGTGGACTCAGGCTCATACACCTGATCTGATAATTGGAAATCCAGATGTAAGTGTGAAAACAAGGAGTGCTATAGCAAATGAATGTCTGTTTCATGCATTCATATCTCAAACAGAGCCTAAGAAAGTGGATGAAGCTCTTCAAGATTCTAACTGGATAACAGCTATGTAGGAGGAATTGAATGAGTTTGAAAGGAAAGAAGTCTGGACACTTGTACCAAGACCAAAGAATAGGTCTGTTGTTAGTACAAAGTGGGTTTTCAGAAACAAGACTGACAGTGAGGGAGTAATCACAAGGAACAAAGCTAGACTTGTGGCAAAAGGATATTCACAACAGGAAGGAATTGACTATGATGAAACCTTTGCTGCAGTTGCAAGATTGGAAGCCATAAGAATTTTTCTAGCATATGCTGCTCACAAGAAGTTTAAAGTCTTTCAGATGGATGTGAAAAGTGCTTTTCTCAATGGGAAACTTGAAGAAGAAGTGTTTGTTGAACAACCACCAGGGTTTGTGGACCCCAAGTATCCAGATTATGTCTACAGGCTTGACAAAGCACTATATGGACTAAAGCAGGCACCTAGAGCATGGTATGAAACTCTGGCTCAATTTCTTTTAGAAAGTGGGTTCACTAGAGGTACAATTGATAAAACCTTATTCTATTTCAATTCTGGTAATGATTTGCTTTTAGTTCAAATCTATGTGGATGACATAATCTTTGGGTCTACTAATGACAAACTCTGTAAGAAATTTGTCAAGCTTATGCAGTCCAGGTACCAAATGAGCATGATGGGAGAGCTTAGTTATTTTCTAGGCATGCAGGTAAAGCAAACATATTATGGGATTTTTATCAATCAAGCAAAATATACCAGAAATCTTCTCAAGAAATTTGGTATGCTTGATAGTTCATCTGCAACAACTCCTATGGCAACTGCAACAAAGCTAGACAAAGACACAGGAGCTTCAGTAGATATGACAAACTACAGAGGCATGATAGGGTCTCTTCTTTATCTTACTGCAAGTAGACCAGACATTATGTATGCAACCTGTCTTTGTGCAAGATTTCAAGCAGATCCCAGAGAGCCTCATCTAACAGCTGTAAAGAGAATTTTCAAATATCTCAAAGGAACCATAACCTTGGGTTTGTGGTATCCTAGAGAATCAGAGTTTAAGTTAATTGGTTACTCTGATGCAGATTTTGCAGGCTGTAAGATTGACAGAAAGAGCACTAGTGGAATCTGTCAATTTCTCGGTGACAGACTGGTTTCTTGGTACAGCAAGAAACAGAAATCAATTTCCACATCCACAGCAGAAGCATAGTATATTGCTGCTGGTAGCTGTTGTGCACAGATTCTATGGATGAAGAATCAATTGCTGGATTATGGGTTAAGGTACTCTAAGATACCTATTTTCTGTGATAATCAAAGTGCTATTGCTATGACAGGTAATCCAGTACAACATTCCATGACCAAGCACATCAGCATAAGGTATCACTTTATCAGGGAACATGTGGAGGAAGGAGATATTGAGCTTCATTTTGTGTCTACAGAACAACAGCTTGCAGATATCTTCACTAAGCCTTTGAGTGAAGCTACATTTACAAGACTGGTAAATGAACTTGGAATGATCTCTGGTTTCGACTAGAGATACTGGTTAGACTCAAAATTTACTCATCTGTGCTAATTTGCTCATGTTTCTATGCATATGTTAACAATCATGCAAATCATGTTTGTTAAACTCTGGAAGCATACTCTGTTGGTTAAACTCTGATGTTATACTCTGATTGTAGTATTGTCTGAAACATAAAAACCGATGAAGAAAATAGAATGAAGCATGATTCTCAGTAAGTAATCATGAATCCTTCTGAGTTATATATGATCTAATCTCAAAAGTGTGCAGAAAATTAACACAGCATGATACTGTCTCTATATTTATAGTATCTCTTAGTTTATTGGTCCTATACACTGAGTCTATATTAGCTGTTTGCACCTTCTCTCATAAAGTATATATGTTAAATGATGTCAGTATAAACTCTTTTAAATAATTGCTACTTCACCCCCAAGTAAAAGATGCAAAAATATGCACAAATTCCTTTGAGATCATGTTGTGCCTAGGAAGACCCAGGAACTTATTGTATGAAATAAGGGCTAAAATTTAGAATTTTTGGTGACTAGAGCCAACCACTGATTACTGGAAAAGAAACGAAAAAAAAGAAAAAAAAAGAAAATTTTAGAAAGGGGGTGAAAACAAACAAATAAATAAATATAAAGGTACAGAGTTTAGATGACATCAGATTTTGTTTTGCATATGAGAGTTTGGGCAACCAGTTTTTAATGATTTATTTTGTGGATTTTATGCACTTTGAGATGCTCTCAATATTTACATTCAGTAAACTCTGCTATTCACTCACAAATAATCACAACTGTGCATTTTGAGAAAAGAGATTATTAATGAAGGTGGAGAATTGATAAAAACTGATGAACTGTGTACTCTACGCCGAGGTAATTTATTTTTAATCTCTGATGATTAAAATAAATTAATGTGTTTTAGACATTTCATAATTATTGAGGAACATTATTTTTGAAAATAGAGAGTATGATTGATAACGGTTTGTATGAGTTTTGGAAATGATGAAAAGTGTCATGAAAATAGCAGTAATTAGTGGTTGTTTTTACTGCGCATGCGTGTTGGAAACTACCACGATTAATGCTATCAGTTAATACATATGTGACAACTGTCCCACTCACACACTTCACGAGTAAGCCTGTTGTGTGTTTTAATGATTAAAACTCTTCAGTTTTAATTCATAATTAATCATTCTACACACAACGTTCAAATCTTTTACAGACTTACTCTATTCCCAGGACATTTTCACATACGCATATTCACAAACACTTTTCTGCATCACTTTCTCAAACACTTTCTCTAAGCATAAACTCTGATCTATTTCAAATCTTTCTAATGGCAACTACTATGTTTCAGTTTGTTGGTCTCGAATTTGTCCCTAATAACTATGCAGCACCCCTATCTACTGAGAACGCACCAGAGGCGTTTCACTTGTTTCAGAATTTCCTTGCTCAATCAGACATTGGGCAAGCGCTTGTGTAACCAGCAAAGCTGTATGGATCTTAAATCAAAGCTTTCTGGGAGACGGGTGTTTATGATGATGGAGGAGAGTCTGGAACTCCTTCGATTATATTTGAATTTGATGAACAAGAGTATGTGGTCACTCCAACCACTATTAGAGATGCTCTTGGGTTTGAAGACTTCAATGCTTACACTATATCTGTTGGTGACTCTGAGCTTCAGCGAATGATGAGGGAGATTGGTTACTCTGGGTCTTTGGCAAGGACATGTAATCTGAAGCGACCGCTCTTGAGGAAGGAATGGAGTTTCTTCTTTGACTGCATCACAAGGGCGTTCGGGAAGAAGTGTACCAATTGGGATGCAATTCCAATTGACAGTCTGCAAATCGGGTATTCTCTTTTGTATGGTAACAATTTTGATTTTGCAAGACTTGTCTTAAATAACATAGGTGAAAAGATGACAGAGAATAGGAGTGTGGTTTATTTTGCTCGTTTTTGTCAGTTAATATTTTCTACTTGTGTAACTGAGGTTAACATTATTGAAGATGATGTTATTTCTTCGTTTAAGTTGCATAAGAGAGTATTTTATGACTTAACAAATAAAGATGTTAAGAAAGGAAATGTTGGGGATTTGTTACTTCCAGCCTCAATCCAACAATTTCTACAACCTCCACCACAACTAAATTCTGAGCCTCTTCCATCTACATCCCAAAGAACAAAAGCTGGGGGTAGGACTAAGCATAGAGCTTTTAAGGCTGCTAAACCTTCATATGCTACTGATTTACCAAACTCTGTTGGTACTTCAAGGAAAAAGAAGAGGGCAAATCGACCTATTTCTGATGAGAATAAGGATTTTGATGCAAATGAGTCTATCCACACCAAGAAAAGGAAGCTGGTTGCTGCTTATCTTTTTGGTGGATTGATTCCTGATTCTACAACAGCTGCAGCTCCAGAGGTTGTAATTGAAGATATTTCTGAGAATGCTACTGTGCCTGAAGAAGCTAGAGCAAATACTGATGATAATGCTGCTTTTAATAATGATTTTCTTGAACCTATCTTGGAGATGGATATTGAAGACAATGTTGAAGCACATCCCTCTGCAACTCTAGAAGAGTTTGGCAGTATTGGTGAAATAGAGGATGTGGCAGCTAATCAACCAACAGTCATAATTGATGAGTCTTTAGCAACTCATACAGAGGTTCTCTCTGTTACTCACCAGATACTTGAAAAAGGTGAAGAGGTTGATCAGACAGCAAAGGCTGTAGCTGCAGAAACTGATCTTGAAGAAACTGCAGAAAATAATTTTGAAGCAAATGCAAAGATTGTTATTGAAGCTACTGCAGAGCCTGTTGTTGAGGCTGTACAAGAAGAAAATGTTCAAGAGAATATAAACTCTGAGAAGCTTGCACATGAAGATGCTCAAGAAACATTTGCTGAGAATATTCCACAGTCTCCAAGTGCTGCGTCTTCTGCAAAGTCTGATGATCAAGCTGATTCATCTTCTCAAAGACTTTCTGCTCAACCAAATCCAAAGGAAACTGATGTTGGAGGTTCAACTCAGCATAACACTGAACTTCACTTTCAGAATATGTACTTTTCCAAGTGGTCAAACAAGGATTGTATATTCACTGATCAAAGGGCTACTGATTTTGTGACAAAATCTGCTGACTCAGTTACAAATCTAGAGCTTCTTACTCATTTCAAAGCAACAATTGTTCAAGTCAAGTCTCTTCACAATCATTTTGATGAAACTCAGAAGTCTGTTACTGGGTTGAGAAATGATGTGGTTGCTAGAGATATGTCTTTGAAACAAGATAAATCTATGCTGCTTACCTTGGTTAAAGATCAAGAGGTTATCAAGAACAGACTCAGCAAAGTTGAAGAAAATCAGACTGTTTTGTCTGACAAACTTGATTCTATTGCTACTTCTCTAGAATTGCTCACCTCAGTGTTGATTCCAGATGATGTCAAAAAGGGGGAGAGAGTACTTAAAGACAAATGCAAGAAGTCTCAAACTCTGAGTAGACAGGATGATTCTCCTGATGGTGGTGCAAAAGGAAAAGAGTTAAAATCTAAATCTACTCAACATCAAGGGAGACTCAAGTCAAACTCTGCTACAAACTCTGAAAGAATAAACACTGGTGCTCAATCTTCTTCAAGAGCTAGAAGCTTATTGCTTACTTCTCAACCAATTACTGATGAAGAGATTGTAGCTCAGCTGTTTCTAGAAGAACATGGTGCTGATGCAACCATAGAAGATATTCAAGCTGAAGAATTGATGCTAGCTGAAGAGCATGAAAAGAATCTAAAGTCTGGGAAGGTGAAGAAAATTGTGAAGGTTTCAAGACCTAAAGAAAAAGGAATTATCATTAAATAAAATGTAGACTCTCAACAGAGTTTACAACAAGCAAAGAGGGCTGTAGAAACTAAGCTTGATAAAGGCAAATGAAAGCTTGTGGAAGAACATCAGATAATGAAGAAAGCTCAAACAACCTCTGACAATGCTCAAGTTGTTCAAACATTGGAAGCTGTGACAATCTCTGATTCTACTCAAGTTGTACAGACTCAGCTATCTTCACAACTCCAAAGGACTTTTGCTAAACCAATCACTGTTCAACATTCTCTGATTCCAGCAAGTGTAAATATTCTCCAAAGCAGAACTATCATGGGAAAAGAATCAAGATATAAATCTGGACTAGGATCTCATAGAGAGAAGAAAGTGAATAATAGTCCTGTGGATCAAACTTCATTAGCTGAACCAGGTGTTGGTGTGACTCAGGAAAATCTTGATACTTTAGAGTCGGTTTAGTTAATTCATCATAAAGGACTGAAAAAGGATTTTCTATTATACTTCAAGGCTGATGGCAGAGTATACAGAGTTGGTGAAGCAGACATTGGATTAAAGATGAAAGAAGAACTGGAGTATGTACTGTATCTATTGAAGGTCAAAAATCAAAGAACTCATCAAGCAGCTGAGGTATTAAGAAGTAGAATGGTGAAAGCTAGAGCTCTTTGTGGCTTAAAGACTGCTGGTTCTTACATAACAAAGTACAGAGATTACAATGGAAAGCTTGTTGAGATGCAAAGGAACAGTGCAAGACTCAGAACAGATCTTGGTATAAAAGTGTTGGAATTTAATCTGGAATCAGATAAATCCTTCATAATAAAGCTAGGAAATGATATGAGGAAAAACAGTATCTATGCTCTAAGGGCTGCTATCTACCAAACTGGAGAGAGTGATCCAGAGTTAAAGGAGCTGAAAAAGATAATGGTAGCTGAGCTAGAGAGAGCTGAGAGAAGACTGCTTATGGACTACATCAGGACTGTACCTGATATTGAAGAAATTAAGTAAATGGAGTCTGTAAGTTTTAGATATAATTGCTGATGTTTGTTTATCAGTGTTTAAAGTACCAGGAAACTATCAGAGTTTAGCTGGAGGACCAGTCAGAGTTTGTTAAAGTCTGATGGTCAGAGTTTGCTTAACTGTCGGTGAAGTCAATGAAGATTCTAGAAGCGATATTCTTTGAAGATGGAAAGAAGAAAAGAGATATCGAGATGGCTAAGGAAACGGAACAGAAGACATAAGCAATTCTAGATTGATATTAATTGTATAGCTGATTTATAGGAATATCAATTAGAATATTGTACGTAGCTGTGTACTATATAAACACAGATAGGTTAACCCTAAAAGGGATGCGAATACGTGAATTATCATTCTTTGTAACCTAGCAGCTCTCTGTGATATTTTACATCACCGAGAGAGGAGTTTTTAATTCCATTCAGTTTATTATTCATAAACAGTGTTCTTATTGTTATTCTCATACATGTACTTGATTATATATTGTGTATTCGGCCAAACACCCTGTTATCAGAATATGAGGAAAAAACTGGCCCACCTGTGTCTTATGGAGATGGCAACATTGGACAAACCTTGGAATATGGCAATATAATCATTGGCAATGTCATCATTGAAAAAGTAGCTCTAGTGAAGGGACTAAAACACAACTTGTTGAGTATTAGTCAAATCACTGACAGAGGTTATCATGTCAATTTCTATTCCACACATTGTGAAGTAGTCAGCAAAGAAACAGGAAAGATTGCATTGACTGGCTACAGGCATGGTAACATTTATGAAGCCAACATTCTCTCAAATACTGATGGCTCCCCTACATGTCTCATCAGTAAAGCATCAGTAGATGAAAGTTGGAATTGACACAAGAAGTTTTCTCATCTCAACTTCAGCAATATCAATGAGTTGGTTAAGAAAGATTTAGTGAGAGGATTACCTAAAGCTTTGTATACTCCTGATGGACTCTGTGATTCTTGTCAAAAGGCTAAACAAAGAAGGACATCATTCAAGAGTAAATCAGAATCCTCAATTGAAGAACCATATCACATGCTGCATCTTGATCTATTTGGACCAGTCAACATTATGTCCATCAGTAAGAAAAGGTACACTCTTATAATTGTTGATGAATATTCTAGATTCACCTGGGTGTATTTTCTGCACAGAAAAGATGAAACTCCTGAAATACTGTTGGATCATGTGAGCATGATTGAGACAACCACAAAGAATAAAGTCAAGATACTGAGAAGTGATAATGGTACTGAATTCAAGAATTCAAAGATGGAAGAGTTTTGCAAATACAAAGGGATTATTCAACAATTCTCTGCTCCTGGCACACCTCAGCAAAATGGAGTAGTTGAAAGGAAAAATAGAACTCTTATTGAAGCTGGCAGAACTATGTTGGAAGAAGCTAAATTGCCTACATATTTCTGGGCAGAAGCAGTCAATACATCATGCTATACTCAAAATCTCACATTGATAAACAGACATGGTGTTACTCCTTATCAATCACTCAAGGAGAAGAAACCAAGTTTGAAGCATTTGCATGTGTTTGGCTGTAAATGTTTTGTTCTCAGAACTCATCCTGAACAACTAGGGAAATTTGAAACAAAGGCTGATGAGGGAATTTTCATAGGCTATCCTGCATCAAGAGCCTTTAGAGTTTTTAACTTGAGAACAAGGACTGTCATGGAGTCAATACACGTATCTTTTGATGACAAGAAGATAATTGGATTGAATGAAGACTCACATGATAGATTGGTTTTTGAAAATGAAGCTACCAAGGAACCTGAAGAAAATGAATCAGATACTGATGGGTCACCAAATCCCGATGATCCATCAAATCCTGATGACACACCAAATCCTGATGAAGCACCAATTACTGATGGTGCTAATACTGATGATGCAAATAATGATGATGCATCTAGTACTGTAAATGTTGAGGGGGAGCAACAACAAACTACTACAAATTCAGAGTCAACTCAATCATCAGGACAAAATTCTTCAGATACTGATTCAAGTGACAATCCTGATAATTCATCAAGAGGAAATAACAATAATTCAGGGGGAGCTTCTAATGAAACAAATTCTTCTAATCAAGATAACATCAATCCAGGGGGAGCATCTACATCAAGAAATGACTTACCACCAGCAAGGAAATGGACTGCAAGTCATACTCCTGATTTGATAATTGGAGATCCTGATGTAGGTGTTCAGACAAGAAGTTCAACTCAAAATGAATGTCTATATAATAACTTTCTGTCAAAGGAGGAGCCAAAGAAAGTTGAAGATGTACTTAAAGATGCTGATTGGGTTACTGCAATGCAAGAAGAATTGAATGAATTTGAAAGGAATGAAGTCTGGAAACTGGTACCTAGACCAAAGAATAGGTCTATTGTGGGTACAAAATGGATTTTCTAAAATAAGACAGATCCAGAAGCTGGTGTGAAAACCAGAAGTACAAAGACAAATTGACAACAACATTGCTGGTATTCTCTGGAAAATAAAATTTATACTTAGTCTTCGATTAAGTATTAAGTTTTAATTTTCAATCTCAATTCAACTTTTCTTAGGGATTACTATTCATCATCTTAAATATCAAATGCAATGTTACTAACAATTTGTACAGGAAAGCAGAGAAGAAGAACAATTGAGAAATATGATCAATTTCATTAATACTTGGAGATTCTTTACAAATGAAAAGGAAATTACATTGTTTCTTTTCTAGTCTATTTCTCTACCCCGGGACACGTGCTTTGCTGATAAGTATGAATGCCCCTGTTAGATGGATCATAACCAGGTGAAAACTCCTATGAGCAGCTTCACAGTCCATTAGGATTGGAAGGGAGTTGTCCACCAAGATCCATCTAGAATTCTCTTGTTCCATCCTTAAAGGACAAGAAGGGGAGCGGATGCACTTGAAGGCGGATCGTCACCGTGATCACCGGGACTCTTCCATGCCTCCACCTTGCATGAAGTACAAGCATCGAGTTTCCTCTTTCTTCTTCTTCTCTCAAGCTCTCGCTCGAGCTCCTCATCCTCATTATCATTACCATCATCGTCACCGTCTTCTTCCTCTTCTTCATTGATGATGACGAGATTATCAAGAGGATTCCACTCAGGGTTTACCTGCTGGAAGTTGTGAAGGAGGACATCAGCCATTGCATTCAAAAAGGCCTCCTGTTCCTGAGGGTCAGGAACAGGGTGTGGCTCTTCATTCTCTGCGATTTCATCCAGAGCCTCTTGCATTTCTTGCTAGATTAACTCGATCTCATCGAGTTCCTCAACAGGTAAATCATTTGGTTGGTTGTTTGCAGCCATGGAGAAAGAAAGAATACGAAAGGTTTGAGTAACACTTTTGTTTTCTCTGTGGAGAGGGTTTTGTGTTTTGATGATAAATGATAATAATGATTGACATTCTCTATCCTTTATAGAGATTATTTGTTAAGAGTGCAGGTCATTTACTCAATCTCGAGGAGACTGTTCAGTTTTTCATGACTACTTTGCCTCGTTAATTGGTAAGAGTGTTTCAGTGGTTACTACGCCATTAATTTAGTAATCATTTAAAAAAAAAAATTCAGGGTTGTTGAAATAAATTTTGTTTTCTTTAATAAAATTTTATTTTAAATGCATATCGAAAATATATTTTTCAATCCTGATAAGGCAAATGGTTTTATAGGCAATGCCTTTATTCCTGATGAGGTCAGGTTTTTCTTACATCAGAAAATGCCTACTTGTTATGGTTTACTCTCTGATGCTATGGGGCAAGGCCAATCACACCTTGTTCCTGACCCAAACATCCAACCCAAACAGTCAAAACAATCAACTGCCACCTCTATTGTCTCCCAAAAGACTTTAGTTGTAAAATCTAAGAAATCAGCTAGATCTGATGTGTCTGGAAGACAATCAGGATCAAAGGATTTTTCCTCTACACCACTCACTCAAAAGAAGTTAAAAGGGGGTGTACAAGGTGTCCTGGTGAAGAAGAATGTTAAGATTGTTACAGACAAGGTTTTTGAGGATGTTCCAGTCAAAAGAAAGTTGAGGTTTGTTAGGAATATGTTGTTCTTGATGATAATTATAAAAACACTTAGTAGATTTTGTATTAAGTCATTTTGTAGCTGTCAACGAAATGGCATGCTTTGCAGCATTCCGTTGACAGGAAGCTCATCAACGAAATGAGTAATGTAGCAATTGCACTGTACAATACTTCACAGTTTGATATGCATTTTGTTGTATGTATTAGATAGGTTTTCTAAGTCATGTTGACTAAGTACTAGATAGGCAAAATAGGTTGGTTAATTATAAATATATTATGCCTTGTAATTTTGCCTAAGTGAAGACATGTCAACGGTATGAAGATCACTCTGTCAACGGTATGGAGTTTACCCATCAACGAAACGAGGGAAACACCATCAACGAAACGAAGGAAACACCATCAACGGAATGAAGAATAAAGCTATCAACGAAACACATCTCCCTGCTATCAACGAATCACTATTGCTTTTTGAACAGTTGACAAAGTGATAGTGACAGTTTACTGAACAGATCTAAAGGAGATATGGAAGTGTACTTTGCATTGGAAGCCATCAAAATGGTTACTGGAAATAAGGAAAAATTCCAATTTCCAATAAGGCTCTTGGGAATGATTAAAATAAGCATGAAGACAAAAGCAAAGATCTCCAAGGACCATTGGACAAAAGGAATGAAAAGCAAGCTACTGATGGTTACTACTATTGTTCTTTAGTTTAGCCAAACGTAGAATTGTAAACTTGGGTATATATAACCAAGTGTAGCAGTTACTTTAAAAATAAGAGAAGAAAAACAAATAGTTTGTATTAGCTATCTTTGAGAGCATACTTCTCTACATTCTTGTAACTGAGCAGCTGTGTACATTTTGTATCACAGATTATTCCGCAATAAAAATCACTTCAGTTGGATCATCAAACAATCCAACTGAAATTATTTATGTGCTTGTGATTTTTACTTTAAGTTCAGTTTTATTTGTAAGTTGTTTTAAGTTTAAGAAATATCAAGAATTGTATTCAACCCCCCCCCCCCTTCTACAATTCTGTTAGGTCATTTGGGATTAACAATTGGTACCAGAGCGAGCTTCTAACATACAAGAAGTTTAAAGATCAAGACCAAAACAGTAACCATGGTGAAGAAGGATGCAGGAGTAAAGATACCAGTTCTTGATAAGGACAATTACTTTCACTGGAAAGTAAAGATGCATTTACATCTCATGTCTATGGATGAGAGATATGTAGACTGCATTGAGAAAGGTCCACACGTTCCCATGAAGTTTGCATCTAGAGTTGGACTGCCAGATGATGCTCCTGATGTGGAAATTCCAAAACTTGTCTCAGAATGGACTATTGAAGATGTTGCAGAAGTCCATAAAGATAAAAGAACCATGAACATTCTGTTTAATGGTTTGGAGCAAGAGATGTTTGACAATGTCATAAACTGTACAACCTCCAAAGAAGTATGGGACACTGTTAGAACTCTCTGTGAAGGAACTGAGCAAGTTAGGGAAAACAAAATGCAGCTCCTTATACAACAATATGAGCATTTTCATTTTAAAGCTGGTGAAACCCTAAATGACACGTTTAGTAGGTTTCAGAAGCTTTTGAATGGATTAAAGTTGTATGGGAGGATCTATCAAACCAATGATTCAAACCTTAAATTTCTTAGAGCTCTTCCAAAAGAATGGAAGCCTATGACTGTTTCTCTCAGAAACACTCAAGAGTACAAAGACTACACTCTTGAGAGGCTTTATGGAACCTTGAAGACATATGAGTTGGAAATGGAGCAAGATGAAGAAATTGAAAAGGTACAAAAGAAGGGTGGATCTGTTGCATTGATTGCATCTGTGAACCAACTGGAAGATGACAATGAAGAAGCTGCAAAGGCCACAATTAGTCGAGCTAGTTGTAGGAGTGATGTTAGCAAGGGTAAAGGCAAGATGACAGAAGAAGAAGAATCAGAACCAGCCAACTTGGATGACTTAGATGAGATTGATGAACACATTGCTTTTCTGTCAAGAAAATTCTCTAAGTTCAAGTTCAAGAGAAACTCAGAAGCAAGGCCACCAAGGAGAGACTTTCAACCTAACAAAAGTAACTGGATTGAAAAGTCTAAATCTAAATGTTTCAATTGTGGAATGCTTGGTCACTTTGCTGGAGACTGCAGAAAGCCCAAGATTGAGAAGGGCAACAGGAAGTTTGAGCCTGTTGATTATAAAAAGAAATACTTTGAACTTCTCAAGCAAAAAGAAAAGGCTTTCATATCTCAGCAGTATGATTGGGCTGGTAATGGTGAAGATTCTGATGATGATGTTGAGTATGTCAACTTGGCTCTTATGGCTAACAATCATGAGCAGGAAGCAAGCTCCTCAAGCAACCAGGTAACAATTACTAATCTTTCTGAGCTTTCTAAAGAGGAATGCGATAGTGCAGTAAATGAAATGTCTACTGTACTATATAATTTGCGTGTTACTCTTAAATCACTTACCCAAGAGAATTCAAGAATAAAAGAGACTAATTTGCTCTTAAGTGATAGGAATGCAATGTTAGAAGCACAACTCATTGAATTTGAAAAAAATGAGATGTGTTAGTAGGGATGCTAAGAAGGAACTTGAGAACGTGTTACAAAGGGAAGAAATTCTTAAAACACAACTTGAGATAGAACAAAGTGTGATTGCAAAATGGAAAGATGCCAGGAATGTTGCCACCAACATCATTAATGTTCAAGGTATGGAATCTTTCTGTGCGCAATCATGGAAAAAGAACAAAGAGAAGCTAGGGTATGTTGGTGAAACCTTAGAATCAGAAACAGAGTCAACAAACAACAATGATCATTTGTTGAAGGTTGATATGTCAACGGAATGCAATGTTTCGTTGACAGATGAACCATCAACCGATCAGGCTGTTTCGTTGACAGAGAAAAGAAAAGATGAACTCACTAGACTTAATAATAAGTATGGTCCTGTCACCAAGAACTTTTTTCAAGGTGAGTCTAGTAAATCAAAGAAAGTTGAGAAGCCTGTTGAGAGAGCTAATGTAGGTCACTTGTCTAACAAGCAATTGAAAGACAAGTTAGAGAAAGTTCAAGTTGAGGCTAAGGGAAATAAAAAGAATAACAGGAATGGCAAAGTAGGGATTAACAAACACAACAATTACACACCTGATAAATATGCTCCTAGAAAGACATGTGTCAATTGTGGAAGTGTTAGTCATTTATCTACTAACTGCAAATCTGTTAAGAAGACTGTTAAAGTGAAAATTCCCAAGCCTGCAATGAATAGTTCTATGCCTACAATGCCTGTTATGCCTAACATGTTTGCTCCATATGCACAATTTCAGAATCCATATGCTAGCATGTCGTTTGTGCCTAATCCATACATGAATATGTTTAATGTGCCACAAATGCCATGGAATATGAATAACATGTTTGTTCCACCAACTATGCATGCTATGAATGAAAATGTGAGCAACTCTCAGAAATCAACACCAAGGGTAAAGATTGATTTAAATCAATCTGAGCCCAAGGTGAAAAATGATATTAAAGGAAAAGCAAAGGCTAACAAAACAGGACCCAAGGAAACTTGGGTACCAAAATCAACTTGATTTGGTTTTATTGTGTGCAGGGAGACAAAAGGAATCTTTGGTACTTGGATAGTGGTTGTTCAAGACACATGACTGGTGATTCTACCCTGCTCACAGAGTTTCAGGAAAGAGCTGGCCCTTGTATTGCTTTTGGAGATGACAGCAAAGGCTACACTAAGGGATATGGCTTGATTTCAAAAGAGAATGTCATCATAGATGAGGTTGCATTGGTGGATGGTCTTAAACACAATTTGCTTAGTATCAGCCAACTCTGTGACAACGGATTTTTAGTTACTTTTTCTAAAGAAGCCTGTGTTGTTTCTAAAGGAGGAAACAACAATGTGGTAATGACTGGATTCAGAAGAGGGAATGTGTACATTGCTGACTTTAGTAGCACAAGTTCAGACACCATCACTTGTCTTTTCAGCAAGGCAAGCAAGGATGAAAGTTGGCTATGGCACAAGAAATTATCTCATCTGAATTTTAAAGTTATGAATGATTTGGTGAGGAAGGATCTTGCAAGAGGAATTCCACAGGTGGAGTTTTCCAAGGATGGTTTGTGTGATGCCTGTCAAAAAGGGAAACAAAAAAAGGCATCATTCAAAAGCAAGACAGAGTCATCAATTGTCCATCAGCTTGAGTTGCTTCATATGGATTTGTTTGGCCCTGTAAATGTCATGTCTATTTCAAAGAAGAAATATTGTCTTGTGATTGTTGATGATTTTTCTAGATTTACATGGACTTTCTTTTTGCACTCCAAAGATGAGGCAAGTGAAATCATTATCAATCACATCAAGATGGTAAACAATCATCCTGACTTGAAAGTAAGAAGGATTAGGAGTGACAATGGGACAGAATTCAAGAATTCAAGCATGAAGGTGTTCTGTGAAGAAAATGGTATTTTGCATGAGTTTTCAGCAGCAAGAACACCACAGCAAAATGGTGTAGTTGAAAGGAAAAACAGAACACTTATTGAAGCTGCAAGGACAATGCTAGATGAATCAAAGTTACCAACTTATTTTTGGGCTGAGACAGTTAATACAGCTTGCTTCACTCAAAATATTTCTTTGATTAATCAGGCCAAAGGAATGACCCCTTATCAGCTACTCAAAAGAAAGAAGCCACTATTGGATTTTCTTCATGTCTTTGGATGCAAGTGCTTTGTTCTGAGAAATCAAGCTGAGCATTTGGGGAAATTTGAAGCAAAGGCAGATGAAGCAATATTTGTGGGATATGCAGCAGGGAAAGCTTACAGAGTCTATAATCTAAGAACCAACATTGTTATGGAATCTGTACATGTTGTTTTTGATGATCTCAAAATTCAAGGTCTCTGTGATGAAGGTTTCCATGAAAGTCTTTCTTTTGAGAATGAGGAAGGAGATCAAGTGAATCATGTTAAGGCTACTGAGAAACAGCCTAAAGTTGTTGTATCTAGCACAGATGAAAGCATCAGTGAAGATGAAATTGCTGCATTAAGATTGAAAAGAATAGCTGCTAGCAGACCAAATGGTCATTTCGTTGACAGTCATGATGGTGGATTCGTTGACAGTCAAAATGAGCGTTTCGTTGACAGCCAAAATGGTAATACCGTTGACAGTCATAGAAATGCTTCTAGAAGTGATCATTTAGGGACAACAAACTCAGGGGGAGTTTCTCAAGGACAAATATCCAATCAATGCAATAATGATCATGAAGCTACCTCTTCAAGAGCAAATCTACCTCCCTCAAGGAAATGGACTAAAGATCATCCCTTTGAACTTATTATAGGTGATGTGTCTTCAAAAGTCCAAACTAGAAGAGCAACTCAAGAAGAATGTCTATATAGTAGCTTTCTGTCTCAAGATGAGCCAAAGAAAGTTGAGGATGCACTTCTAGATCCAGATTGGGTTTTGGCTATGCAAGAGGAGCTAAACCAATTTGAAAGGAACAATGTTTGGAAGCTGGTGCCCAAGCCTAAGGACAGGAGTGTCATAGGCACAAAATGGGTGTTCAGAAACAAGATGGATGAAAATGGCATAGTCACAAGGAACAAAGCTAGATTGGTTGCAAAAGGCTATTCACAGGAAGAAGGAATTGATTTTGATGAAACCTTTGCTCCTGTTGCTAGACTAGAAGCAATAAGGATTTTCCTAGCCTATGCAGCCCATGCCAATTTCAAAGTCTATCAAATGGATGTGAAGAGTGCTTTTCTGAATGGGGAATTGGAAGAGGAGGTGTATGTAAGTCAACCTCCTGGCTTTGAAGATGATGATTTTCCAGAATATGTATACTTCCTCCTCAAAGCACTCTATGGTTTGAAACAAGCACCTAGAGCCTGGTATGACACACTTTCACAGTTCCTCCTTGAGAATCACTTCACTAGAGGTACTGTAGATAAAACTCTTTTTCACAGGGTTGTGAATGGCTCTACTATACTTGTTCAAATTTATGTAGATGACATAATCTTTGGGTCTACAGATGTGAAACTTTGTCAAAAGTTTGCTAAGCTTATGCAAAGTAAATATGAAATGAGCATGATGGGAGAATTAACTTACTTTCTTGGTCTTCAAGTGAAGCAAGTTAATGAAGGCATTTTCATTAGTCAAACAAAATATATTCATGATTTATTAAAGAAGTTTAACTTAATGGAATGCTCTCCTGCCAAAACTCCCATGCCTACTGCCACCAAACTTGAATTGAATACTAAGGAAAAATCTGTGGACATTTCAGGTTACAGAGGCATGGTAGGCTCACTTTTATATTTAACAGCTAGTCATGTCTATGTGCTAGATTTCAAGCTAATCCTAGGGAATCCCATTTAGTTGCTATTAAAAGAATTTTCAGATATCTCAAAGGAACACCAAACCTTGGCATTTGGTATCCTAGAGAATCTGGCTTTGAACTAATTGGTTATTCAGATGCAGATTTTGCAGGATGTAAAATTGACAGGAAAAGCACAACAGGCACCTGTCAATTCTTAGGAAACAAGCTTGTCTCATGGTTCAGCAAGAAACAAAACTCAGTTTCTACCTCCACAGCTGAGGCTGAGTATATTGCAGCTGGAAGTTGTTGTGCACAGATTTTATGGATGAAAAATCAACTACTTGATTATGGAATAAGAGTTGAGAAAATTCCTATTTTCTGTGACAACACTAGTGCCATTGCCATTACTGAGAATCCAGTACAGCATTCAAGGACCAAGCACATTGACATCAAGTACCATTTCATTAGAGAACATGTTATGAATGGTATTGTGGAGTTACATTTTGTTCCAAGTGAACAACAACTTGCAGACATCTTTACCAAGCCACTTGATGAATCATCATTCTCAAGATTAGTAAGTGAGCTAGGTATGCTAAATCTCTCTTAATTATTTTTGAGATATTTGCAAGTTACTATGTAGCCAGAAATTTGCTATGTTTTTCTGTGAATTAATTTTCTCAGGAAAAAGTGAAATTTTGTCTAAGTCAAAATTACTATGTCAACGAAACGCATCATTTCGTTGACAGACTTAGCATTTTTCTGGGTGTTTCGTTGATAGCTCTTTTATATCAACGAAACACAGCTTTATCAACGAAATAGACGGGACCTTAAACGGGCAAATCTGATTCGTTGATACAGCGCTTTTAATCTGAACCGTTGAAAGTTTGACACGTCTTTTACCACGATCTATGCATACACCCCTGTAAGTATAAATCATGGTAATTCTTTAAAAGTAACGGTTATATTTTTTAAGCCAATCCAGTAATTTACATTTATTATTGGACTCTTTTTCTGAGAATTTTTGGGGGAGTATTTAAGAAATTCTAATTTCTTTAATTTCTTTTTACCTGTTCTCAAAAATTCCAAAGGCTTTTCTCTCTTCTTCTCTCTAACAAGCAATTCAGTTCGAAGCTTTTCTTCACACAACAATGGCACCCATAGTCAAGCTTATGTCTGCTGGAGGGTTCATCTATGAGAAGAACAACTCCATCCCTTTTGTTGTCAAGGAAAACCCGAACAATATCTTTTTTAAGATGATGGACTTCATGAAGAACTGCAAGTTGAGCTATGCAATGTTTCACTCAACTCCTCTCTATAATGAGATAATCGAGGAGATCTGGACCTCGTGTGAGTATAGTGGAACAAACTGCACACTGCAATTCACTCTCCAAGGTAATGAGTACATAGTTAATTCTGATGTATTGCAAACATGTCTACATATTCCTGAAAATAACTGTGATGCTTTGCCTACAATCACTGAAATGGTTAACATGCTAAATTCAATAAACTACTCTTTGCCTACTGATAATCTGGGTAGGATAATTAGGAGAGGTTTGGTTAGGGAATATAGTTATTTAGCTGGTGCATTTATCAAGGTCTTTTCTGGAAAGATTAGTAATTCTGATGCATTAACTAATTCCATATTGATTCTTTTTACCATGCTCCTAACTGATAGATATTACAACTTTAGCACCCAAATTATGTATGAAATTGGTGCTAAGTTGGGTGACAAGGCTAATAGGAAAAAGAATATCTACTATGCTAGGTTTCTGATGATGTTGGCTAATCATGTTAGTCCAACACCATTAGTAATCTCGAACCCTGTTTCCAAGTTTGAGTGTTTTGTGCACGAAAAGAGAGTATTGACAGACATACTGAGGCTGAACCACAATGGTGATGTTCCAGTGGTGTATCTGCCAATAATTGAGGTAACTACTGCTATCCCTTCTAGTATAGTTGTTACTTCAACTGTATCACCCAGTCCTGTTGCTGTGGAGTCTGTAGCTGTGACCCAACAGGCTCCTGCCCCTGCAACAAAACCAAAATCAAAGAAATCCTCCAAGCCAACCTCAGGTGCTTCCCAAAAGGCACCTATTGTAAAATCCACTACACAACCTAAGGGGAGTGTTGTAGGTGCTGTGAGAGGTGAGGGAAGGGGTGAACATAAAAGAAACCCTAAGGATAAGGAAGGAAAGATGAGTGAGATCCAGCCAAGCCCCATTGTGTCTTCCCAACAAGGCACAATGAGTAATATGGATTTAAGCACAAGTCTAATTGCATCCTCCCAAAAGGATGTAATTATTGAAACCAGCTCTCCTCCAAGAGCACACTCTAAGAGGGTAAGGGACACTTCAAGCCCACAGTCTACTTTTTCCCAATACCAAAGGAGGGTGAAACAAAAATCCAAGGGTTCACAGGGTGCACACACTCTGGAAGCTACACTTCAAGTTTCACAAATTCAGTTTGATGTAACCCCTATCATTACTCTGGGGTTACAGTCCCATTTTCTAAACATCAACCTTGAACTATCTCCATCAAATTCACCAACTCTATCTCTAGATGTGGACATGATCCATTCATCTATTCCTGATTCTCCAACTCTAATCTTGGAGAAGCCCCACTCTGAAGCTGGTGGCCATCACTTGTTAAGTGATTTGTTGGGCCATCAACCAATTTTTTCTGAAGTTGCAAGAGGATCTGTGGACAACAGATTCTACTGTAATTTCACTTTCTCAAAGTGCTTTATTGACTTCATCAACGAAACAGCTTCTTTCGTTGACAAGTGTTTCTCCATCAACGGTATCCATACCGTTGACAGTTCAAACTACCATTCCGTTGATAGGTCAATCTACACCCCTTATTGAAAATCAAGTTGTTTCCACAACTAGTGTAGATGACCTGGTGGTAGTTGAGACACTTTTAGGTTTGAGAGGGAGTGAAATTGAGAGGCTGGCTTGCAGCCAGGCAAAAGGAGAGTCTGAGAGTGAGAGGCTGGCTATTTCTTCCAGCCAGGCAAAAGGAGAGATTGAGAGTACCACCTTAGTAGGTGAAGGTGAGGGTGTGAGAGGTGTGAGCTATGGGGAGCCCATGATGCAAGAAAAGAGTGGAGAGAGAGAAGGGACTACATGAGTGATAAGGGAGGAAGCAGCCATTGCTAGTGAGTTAATGGGGGTTAGTGAGGGAGAAAGGGAACTTACCTTCCAAGAGCATTATCAACAAACTCTGGATAGTATTTCCCTGGATCCTGAGACCTTTACTCATCCTGTGTCATCCTATCAAATTATGGCTCAACAGGGCAATGTGGAGGCAGAAAGGTCACTCAATTTAATTCATACTACTGCATCAATGCAAAGAGCAAAGGATGCCCTGACCAATCTATCTCCAGCAGCTGCAGCAAGTGGAGACTTCAATTTTTCTGATGATGAGGACAGCTTTGGTGACAATCTACAGGTGGCCACTACTACATAGACTGGGACTTCTGTGGTGCCTCCAACACCAAACTGGCTCTCTCAGGATATGCATGGTAGATGCAACTTGGATGCTGCTATCACAAGGCAGTACAATGAGGCATATCTAGCTCATGAGTCTGCAGAAGCAAGGGAGAAGAAATTCTACAAAGCCATAATGGATTCTCTGGAAATTCAAAGGCTACAAATGTTGCAGACAAGGATTGAGGCTACAGAAATCAAGGATTCAATTAGCAACCTTAGGGATGCTACTGACAGGAGGCTAGATGAAAAGCTTCCTCTTCACACTGTCTCCAAGATGTCAAGGTTTTTCACCAAGGAACCTGAAGTGTCCTCATCTTTGAAAACTCTCTCCTCTAGGGTGGACAAAGTTGAGGCTACACTTTCTCACATGCAGAAGGAACAGGAGAAGCAAACTAGCCTACTCACCCAGCTTCTGGCAGCTCAAGGAATCCCTATCATCTCACTTGATGATAACAAAAAGGGGGAGAAAACTAAGGAGCTAGAGATACAAATCACAAAGGTTTTGGTCCCAGCCATCTCCTTACCAGAAGAGCCATTAGCAATGGGGGAGTTTGGAAAGAAGAAAAAGGATGGTATTGACCTAATACAGGAAGCTTCTATGAGGATGAGACTTGCAGAACAAATCAAAGACCATTGGTCCAACATAGAAGCAAGGGTCAAGAAAATTGCTGGAACTACAAAGGACTCAAATCCATCAACGGATCAACCATCAACGAATTCCATGGTTCTAGTGTCAACGGAATGGGAGCCACAGACCAATTCTTTCTATAAGGTAGAGCCCCTTCTACATGGAGTCACTCAAGGTCCAAGGAAGGAAAAAGGACAAACTTCATGCATTAGGGATGTGGAACAAGCTACACTCCAAAGAAGCTTATCTCCCAAGTCCCCTGCTAAACCAAAGGGCAAAAATATAGCAAGGATTTTCTATCCTGCACCTTATCCAGATGAGCTCAAGCTTCTTGGTCTACTTATCACAAAAAGCAAGGAAAGCAATGATTATGAGATAAGGAAGCAAAGGGCAATTGTCTACAGGAATGGACAAGAAATCTGTGTTTGGGCTGGTCACCCAAACTTTGCTGAAGCTAAAGCTGAAGAGTCAGAAAGAGCAGCAATGCAAGCCCTTGATGTTGCTCAGTCTCTTGATGAAGAAGAAATACAGCTAGAAGAAAAAGCAAGAGAGGAAAGGAGTGCAAAGAAGAGCACAAGGCAACCAAAGGCAAGAGCTAGGAGAAACATAGCCTTTGAGAATGATGACTCTCAGAGCATTGCATCAGACTCTTATGTACCAATTGCACCTCCAACGATTCATGATCCAGTTTCAGAGGTAAAGTTAGCCTGTGATCCTAATCATCCTGTAAATTTCCTGATCAGCCAATTGAGCCAAAGGGAGAGCCAATTGAGTTTGATGAGGCCAACTTTCCAAAATTCCTCTTTGAAATGGATCCAAAGAAGAAATCTAAGCAAAGGGCTACCAAGGCTAAGCCATTTCTGATAAGGAGACCACAAGCTGAGAAACCCCCTACCAACTCAGAAGACTTCATCTACATTGCTGATATCAGGGAGGAGTCTGACATTCATATCAATCTTGATGACCTGGTTGAAGTGAGAGGAATAGCAGCTTCTTACAAACTACCAGAGAGATTGGTATTTGTCTACAAGGGTGGGAGAGAACAGGTTTGGCCTCTACACAGAAGTCTGGGAGAAGACTATCAGACACTGCTATCTGTGTTTAAATGTTTGAAGAAAGATTTTGGTTTTACCAAAACAGCCAAGTCTGAGGTTGTCTCCAAGATTTGCCAAATCAAAGCTAGCTGGAACAAGCCTGGTGCACTTCCCAGAGTATTGAAGGTCCCTCAAACAGGAAAGATAATTCATCTCCAACCTTTTTGGATGATGGAATTCAGAGATAAGGACAACTGTAGAAGATTCTTCAGAATAGAAGACCAACTGGAGAAGGCATCCAATGAAACTCTAAGGTTAATGCAATCCAAGTTGGGGAATCAAGATGAAGAAGAGAAGATTTTCTACAGAAGACTTCAAGATCAAATTGAAGAGAACAATGCAAGAAAAGGGAAGAAAACAAGACCACAGAGGCAAAGATGAAAAATCTGCTCAGTCTAGAGGAGCAACTCTGTGCACTTGTTTTGTAAGATTTTCTACTTTGCATTTCAATTAAATTCAATGAAGCTCAATGCAATTTCTACTTTTATCATGTGTAATATGTCTGAGTGTTTTTGTTATCATCAAGGCTCTTGATTTATGGCTGTTATTCTATCAGTCATAAATTGGGGGAGATTGTTAGGAATATGTTGTTCTTGATGATAATTATAAAAACACTTAGTAGATTTTGTATTAATTCATTTTGTAGCTGTCAACGAAATGGCATGCTTTGCAGCATTCCGTTGACAGGAAGCTCATCAACGAAATGAGTAATGTAGCAATTGCACTGTACAATACTTCACAGTTTGATATGCATTTTGTTGTATGTATTAGATAGGTTTTCTAAGTCATGTTGACTAAGTACTAGATAGGCAAAATAGGTTGGTTAATTGTAAATATATTATGCCTTGTAATTTTGCCTAAGTGAAGACATGTCAACGGTATGAAGATCACTCTGTCAACGGTATGGAGTTTACCCATCAACGAAACGAGGGAAACACCATCAACGAAACGAAGGAAACACCATCAACGGAATGAAGGAAACACCATCAACGGAATGAAGAATAAAGCTATCAACGAAACACATCTCCCTGCTATCAACGAATCACTATTGCTTTTTGAACAGTTGTCAAAGTGATAGTGACAGTTTACTGAACAGATCTAAAGGAGATATGGAAGTGTACTTTGCATTGGAAGCCATCAAAATGGTTACTGGAAATAAGGAAACATTCCAATTTCCAATAAGGCTCTTGGGAATGATTAAAATAAGCATGAAGACAAAAGCAAAGATCTCCAAGGACCATTGGACAAAAGGAATGAAAAGCAAGCTACTGATGGTTACTACTATTGTTCTTTAGTTTAGCCAAACGTAGAATTGTAAACTTGGGTATATATAACCAAGTGTAGCAGTTACTTTAAAAATAAGAGAAGAAAAACAAATAGTTTGTATTAGCTATCTTTGAGAGCATACTTCTCTACATTCTTGTAACTGAGCAGCTGTGTACATTTTGTATCACAGATTATTTCCGCAATAAAAATCACTTCAGTTGGATCATCAAACAATCCAACTGAAATTATTTATGTGCTTGTGATTTTTACTTTAAGTTCAGTTTTATTTGTAAGTTGTTTTAAGTTTAAGAAATATCAAGAATTGTATTCAACCCCCCTTTCTACAATTCTGTTAGGTCATTTGGGATTAACAAGGTTAATAGATGAAAGTGATTCTGAGGATGATATGCCTATATCCTCAAAGTTGAAGATTATCAAGGAAGTTGCTGATACTGCTACTGAAGCTGTGGCACCTTCATCAAAGCCACAGAAGAAAAGGAAATTATCAAAAAGCAGGTATCATATTCCTTTGAAGGTGCAAATGAAGGATACTGATATTCAGACATCAAATCCTGATGAGTCATCTATTCCTGATGCTCAACCAAATCCTGATGTTGGTATTCCTGATGCACAACCAAAAATTGTCTCTATCTCAGACTCTCCAGCAAAAGCCTCTCCAACTGCAAAGATTGTTGAAATTTCATGGGAGAAGGTTGCTGAGACTGCTTCAAAAATTGGGTTTTCACATCCCATGGAAAAGAAAAGAAAAGCAGAAGAGTTAGTCTTTCAGAGACAAAAGAAGCTGAAAGGATCAAGCCCATAAGAACCTGAATCTCAATGTGATTCAGCAGCTACTGAAGATCCTGCCCCACAAGAACCACTCAATCAAATTTTGAGTGAAGGCATAGCTATTGGAATGGTCCCACAAGAACCATTTTCTCAAAGGGAGAATGAAGACATCAACATTCCAGCCACACAAGAACCATCTGAAGATGCAGGCAAAGCTACAGCTTCTGAGAAATTTCCTAACAATGCTCAAGGAATTTCTAGTGAAAATGAAAGATTGGTCGAGGACACTGTCACTGAGGGAAGTACACAAGAACCTTTAACTCAAAGTGTTAAAGCAGCTTCTGAACCTCATGCTACACAAAAACCATCAGTATCAAATCCTGATGCAAGTTTATCAAATCCTGACGGTGTTGCTCCTGATGCTAGTGGTGCTCCTGATGATGAGTCAATCCTGATACAGCCATTTAGCTCCAGACCAATGACAGATACTATCACAGAATCACAGGATAAATTAAAAGGTATTGCTATTCCAGATCCTAATGTTCCTGATGATTCTGATTCTGATGATAGTGATGACAGTGATGATAATAATGAAGAGAAGGATCAGCTTGCTACAACAATCAAAGCTAGTCTTGGAACCAACTTTGGTTCATCAAGCACATTCATGGCTGGCAAGGCTACTACTGGAAAAGATCTCAGACAAGATTTTTCTGTTCCTTCTGTAATTTCTCCTGCTGAGGCACTTAGACAAAATGAATGGAACAATTCATGGTATAAATCTTCTGAATCCGTTAGCTTTCCTTATGCTTTGGATCATGCCTATGAGGCAGTAAAATTGATTGAGAATCAAGATTTGAAGAATCATTTGAAGGCCACTACTCTATTATCCAAAGGCCTCAAACATGAAATTGATTCTATCAAGGCTGCTACAGAATTAGTAAGGACTGACATTTCTCAAAACTTCACAAAGGTGCCTACTGCTCTTCAACTAAGAATAGTGGAATCCCAAGTCAAGTCAGTCATTACTGAACAAAACTCCATCAACAGTAGAATTGATTCACTTGATTCTAAGGTAACTGATATACAAACCTCTCTTGCCTTAATTTTGAATTTATTGTCAAATCCTGATGTCAAAAAGGGGGAGAAGGTAAGTTCTACAAAATGTACACCTGATCTAGTATTAAGGAAAAATGATGATGATACTGGAAATGATGGTGGTGACAAAGTTCTACAAGGAGAAACCTCTGATGCTGTTGTTATGAAGACTATTCAAACTTCTCAAAGTCAAACAACGCAGTCAACTCATGTTTCTGATTCTGGAGTAAAGACAGTGAGGACATTGGTGCAATCTCAAATCCTGACGGAAAAGCAAATCCTGACAGGTGATCAAATCCTGATGGATGATCAAATCCTGACGCCTGGTCAAGGACAAATTCTTTCTACAATTCCTGAGGGTGATGAAGATGTAATTATTGATAATCCTGAAGAAGCATCAAACTTATTTCAGAAGTTCAAAATAAAGAAAGGTGAGGTTGTGACTCTTTATCATACTGATAAGAGGGTACAACAATTATTTGCTAGAAAGGCACTTTCTACTGCTACTGAAGAATATCCTGATCTCTCTCATGAAGAGTTCTTAAATGCTCAAAGAGAAATGATGGAGAGTTTCAAGAATCATGCTCCTGCTAAAGGTAGAGGAGGCAGAGGTAGAAGAAGTGCTCAAAGAGGTAGAAGAAGCTCATCAACTCCAATTATGCCTAGACAAACAAGGTCTAGAGGATTAAGGATTGAAGAAATTCTTGAACCTACTCAAACTCTAGTAGTTCCTGACAGGTCTACTTTTGGTGATGATGGAATTGATGAAGAAGAACCAGAATTGAGAAGAAGACCAAAACAATCAACTCTCAGCAATACAAATCAAATTGAAGAGTCTAATCCTGATATTGTTCCTGACAATATTCAAGATCCTGATGATTCTGAAATATTGCAAGAGGTTGATTTATTAATTCTTTCTACAGTGGTTGATTCTCACAATAAGGAAGTAGATGAAGAAGAAGAAGGCAGAAGCAGAAAAATAACAAGGTCAACAAATAGAGATTTTCAACTCTATAAGCAAAGACTCAAAATTTCAAATAAAGGGTTGTGGAGAAATGCAAGAAGACAACAACCTCAGCTAGAGAAGAGTTATGCTTATGAGAAAGAAAAAGATAAGAAGTGGAAACACATTGACACACTTAGGTGTGATAGACCTGTTAATTTTCAGTCTGGTGGGATTATCACAAGTGCCTCAAGTGTTGCTGATTTATCTGATATAGTTAGATCAAAAGCACTCTGGTTACAGATGTTCTCAAATATGAGGCAATTGGCAAACAATTTAAGAGGAGGTATTGGACACAGGGATGCTGAATATCTGAATACATCATATGTTGATCCTCACTCTTTGACTGATATTGGAGGTAATATAACTTCTGAAAACCTGAACAATTTATTATCTGTTGATATAGTTATAGATTGTCATGATGGTTATGAAAAGAAAGAAAAGCTTCTGTACTTCATGAAAGATGACACTGTGAAGATTCTGTCCATTCAAGAGCTATTGATGAAAACTACAAAGGAACTGAAATATGTTCATTATTTGCTAAGATGGAAGAATAAAGTGTGCAAGGAATGGAGTGACATGATTCTGTCAACTATAAGGAGAAAATTTGATGAAGGAAAGAATTATAATGGTGATTATACTCCCATGTACATAAATATGAGAGGACAAGATGTGGATATGCAAAGGGGTACTGTTGTTAAAGAAATATCCTTTGGCATGAAACAACTTATTCTTAATCCTGATGGGAAGGAAATTGCTTACCTACTTGTTGAAGATCATAGTCTACAGAGAAGCTCAATTCAGAATTTGAGAGCAGCTATCTATCAGATTAATGAAGAGGATGAAGAACTTAAAGAGTTAAAAGAAAGACTTATTTAGATTCTTGAAGACAAAGAAGAAAATCTGCTGTCAAACTTCTTGAAGATGAATATGTTCTACCAGAAAATCTGAGGAGATAAGTTTGTTACTGTAAATACTTGTACATTTTGTATATATATTTTTGACATCATTGAATCTTGGAAATCTATACTTTATTTTACAAAGTATGAGATTGGGGGAGATTGTTAGATCAGGATTCAATGATCGTCATGATCTAGACTCAACTAATCAGGATTGCTGACGTCATCAGTGTTACATAGCCATCAGGATTGCATGATCGTCAGGATCAGGATTGATATCAGGATTTCATATCAGGACTGGGATCAGGATTGATCATCGGGACTGGAATCTGATCAGGATTTCTATTTCGAGTTATATTTGGAGTCTAGTTAAATAAGGATGTTTATTCTGCCGGTTCCTGGTCTGTAGGAACGTAGCTATCAATTTAGGATAGGTTTCAATCTTTGTAATTGATTAGGACTTATCATGTAATTGATAGAGAAGCTGTGTGGTATATAAACACAGTTTAGGTTTTGATTTTATAGAGATCACACACTCGAGTATTTTTGTAATCTAGAAGCTCTCAAGAACATCAGAATTTCTTGAGAGAGTTTGTAACAGTTTTATATCAGAATTATTAAATCTGTTATTATTCATATTTGTGTTTAAAGTCGAGAATCTTCTACAATTGTATTCAACCCCCCCCCCCTTCTACAATTGTTTATTACTGGGCAACATACCATGATTTAGAATGTCTAAGTACATGTGATTTGAAGCTTTGATGAAAAGCAACATCTTCTTCTTCCATAGACTGTAGTGCTCCTTGTTAAAGGGAGGAATCTTGATACTATTTAGTTTCTGTGAACTCATTCTTGATCTTTTCCTGTTTGTATATCAACAGTCCGCTCTGATACCACTTGTTAGAAATGAATACCACTTAGAAACTAGACAGAGGGGGGGGGGGTGAATGGATAGTTTTGATATTTTCGATTCTTGAAAACTAAATAAGCTGTGAGAGATTATGTTGTGTAAAATGCGGAATGAAAATAAACAGAACACACACACAATCACTTTAATCTACTTTGTATTAAGTAAATTAAATACTATAGCTTCCAAAATTTCACAAGTAAAATTCTGGCTTCTAAACAAGAACAATGTTTTCTTGCTTTGCTTACAGAGAAAAGAGTTCTTGAATGTTTCTGTGTACTACTCTCTTACATCTAATAATAGGATATGCACAATATATATAGACCTATACAAATTGGTGCACACACCTATTTACACAGTTACCCCTAGCTGAAAGTCCAACTTGTCCTACCATAAGAAGTTAACTGTTTCAGGAAGGACCACTTTCTTTTCGGAGTCATTCCCATTTCTGTAGCTGTTTGTCTCTTATCTTTCTCTTCAAGTTTAGCTGTAGATTTGCCATATGTTCTTTGGACCACCTTGCCGTAACAGATGCTTCAGTATTTGTCTCCTTTGAATTTTGGTTCTGTACCTTGATTTGTCTTGTTATGAACGGCTAAGTGTTGACATCGTGAACTCCAGCATATTCCTGATCCTTAGACTTGTCGACATAGTGCATTCTTGACTTTGCTATATGAGTGTTTCAGGAGTATGCGACATAGGCTTAGAAAGGACTTCGCGATATGACCTTCTTGAAGACATCACGACATAGCCTTTTTTAGGACTTCGCGACATATCCTTTTTGAGGACTTCGCGACATAGCCTTTTTGAGGACTTCGCGACATAGCCTTTTTTAGGACTTCACGATCTAGTACAATTCTGACTTTGCGATCTCAACACTTCACGACATTAGTAATGAAGACTTCACGACATAGTACATTTTAGGACTATGCGATCTCAGTACTTCACGACATGTATATTTTGGACTTCACGACATAGCTCTATTTTGACTTCACGGTATAGGGACTTAGATGAATTTCTGTAACTTATTTCTTCAGGGCCTTATTCATCTCCATCCCGCTGCTTGAACATTTCTGAACTTCTACCAGGATAATTATTCAATGGCCTATGTACATTCTAGATTGCAAGAAACTTACTAAGCTCATTATAACACTGAGCATACAAGATAAAGCTAAGTACATGAGAACAAGACAAGTACAATTGAGACTTATACTATATCCCAGTTAAAGAATTCACTAGGTCATGTAGAGTGACATAGTCACAATGAGTAGGCTTTTTAATAGTGGTATTCAGACATGCCTTGAGCCTAACATGAGTAGTATGATTACTTGAGTGTGATTGCACTTGATATGAATTGGTATTAGTGTTGTTGTGGATTGTTGATTAGTTTAGATTACAGGTGGTTTGTTACATAAATAGAGGAGGTGCTGATGGATTTCCGGCAGAACTATTACGTGATTAATTGCTAATTGTAATATGATGTGATATGCTAGTGTAATTGAAACATGCTTATGTGTTATATGTTTTACTGTTATACCTTACTTTATAATCGAAAGATAGTACTAGAAAAGGTTTTGTGTTAAGATATTGATTTTTTTCAATTTATTAATTATATTAGAGTACAAAGCACACAATAGGGAATCTCAAGGAGTCAACTTGTAATTCATCATTGTGTGTCGATTTTTGATCAATGTCTGTTATGTGTTACGTGAATTAAGTGGTTTATTATCGAGCCTTGAATGTGTTAGGTGATCTATGAATTATTTATTTGATCCGCTAAATGTTAAATTGATGATTAATCGGTTATAATAGTATTTAAGATACACATTGGATTATTTAATTTACCGATTAGAAGTGTTACCTTTCTTTTTGCAAGGATCAAGTGTCGAGTTATGTTCTTGTCTAAACGACTAGTTATTAATTGTAGAGTTCGATGAAGAAGGTCAACGGACTTATACGGGAAGATATGACATGAAGAAGGTTAGGGATGGATGGAGTATTGTTTGTGGTTTATTGGTTAAAGTGAGATGTTTTAACATCGGGAAAGCGTCTACCTTCAAAGGGGACATTTCCAAATGTTTTCTTCTGACAAAAACATATGGGTAAGAATTGTTAATTACGTTAGAACCAAATTTTCAAGTTTGTAAGTAGGAATCGTAACCTCAAGATTAAAGTATCGTCTTATGTTTGACTGTCGAGGTATATGCACGGATTCGATATCGTGGGATCAGATTCGTGACGATCGCAAAAGCGTTATACCAAGAAATGAGTGAAATGGAGGATTATGATGCCGTAAGATAAAAGAAGAAGAGAATCATATTACTTTGGATTTACGTAATAGCTAAGGACCAGAGGCAAGTTTACTAACTCATACTCTTTTGTTCGGAGTATCATAGCAAGTTCTATACCCTTCACTTATTGTTCAAGTGACATGTTTCTTGACCTATTTTGCCAATATTACTCTCAACTCATATTGAAAGTTTTATCTCTCTCACTTATTGTTCAATTGATATAATTTTGCAACTATTATACAAGTATTACTTTCAAATCATATTATAAGTGACAATTGCTACTATACTATTATTAAACAAATGTTTTATTATACAAACTGTATATTATGCTGCATTTCAGTATTTTACGGGAAACATGATTTATGTTTATTATGTTGTTACGAAATGAAATGTTTTACCCTGATAATATATTCTCGGTAATTAGGCCCTTTCCTTTTTGGATAAATACTTGTTAAATTACTAAAGCAAGTTTGATAATGATTTCTGGAAATGAAAGTTATATAATTGATAAGTAGCGGGATAATTGAAATCCTGCGCTACAGTTTTCGTATATAAAGTGGAATGAGTTTGCGTAAGAGGACTGTTTGACACCCAGCCCAACCCAGTATTAAAGCCAATGTCTATAAGTGCTACCAGATCCAAATTATTATGAACACTTTGTTATACTAACATCGTGTTAGAGAGGTTATGCGTGACAGATCATCAACTTAACCTGTGTCATTTATATCCACTTTATACATTCAAAATGGGCCGATGTTTTGATAAGAAATGAACTATATTCAATAATTACATTTGTCTTGATAAAGAAATACATAGATTTAGAAAACATACCTTATATCTCATTCCTGATTTCAGATCTATATGTATATAAAGTTACTACCATGATCATTGATTTACAAATATGAAATGGACATTCTACTCAAAAGTTTTTGTCATAAAAAATATGTTAAATTTCTAAAATTGGACACTGTTTATCAAAAAAGTATCTTTATTATTGAATCATATTATTATTACTTGCTGAGCATTTCTTCCGCTCATACTTGGCTGTTTCAATTTTTTTTTACCCTCTAGTGAAAGATAGAGTGACAAGATTTAATCATATAAGTTTGGAATGCGAAGAGACGAGATGCCGTTATGAAGATGAATTGATGCAGAGTATTTGGCTCTAGTGTAAGGCTATTGTATAAATTTCAATTCTTTTAAATATTATTGTGTGTAAAATTAGTTTGGCATGGTATACTTCTCATCGGAGTTATACTAGTGTTATAGGATTTATGCAAAGAGATTGTTGTAAGGAAGACAAATTTTTAGTAAATGAAATTTTGGATTTTTGTTTCTAGCAGTATAACCTAAAAGATCTTGGTATAGTTGGGGTCACGGATGTTATATTTGAATTGGTTTTATTATTATCAGGTTATTTATATTGAGATTTCAGGTGACGACCAAATCCACTGACCCCGGATTTGGGGGCGTTACAGGTTGGTATCAGAGCAGGGTTATAGTAAAACTAGAAACGAGAGTGTGTAGGAGTGTGTATAGTTATGTAAGGAACGTCAGAGCTCATTTAGAGTTCATGTTGGACTATTGGATATAGTACTAATGAGTAAGTTAAGATAGAGTTATTCGTTTGAGATGGACGCGCTGAGCTGGACAGAAATCCTCGCGACTATAGATGTCTATTATGGAATGTTTAGAGGCTATTACGAGTCGACGATGATGTACGATATCGATAACCTTACAACGTGGAGAGAAAGAGCTTAGAATCGAATGACGAGCCATTGGAGGAGCCAACAAAGAAAGCATATATAGAGACCTTGATAATACATGTTCTTCTTTATGAATTAGTTGACACTCCTTTAAGTGAGAATTTTGTTTTTGAATATATAGCCTTCTGAATTTATATTCGATACTTGTGTTCACTCGTTGGCTTTCAAATGTGCTAAAGACTGTCATGATGCCTATTTTCAGGTTCTAAAAGTCATGTCAAGTTATGATATTCGAACTTCTACTTTTCTTCAATCGTGAATAACTCTATTATTAATAAATCATCATTTCCTCATTATGTGCCAGTATTTTCTTTTCGGGCTATTCTGTTCCTTCGAAAATAACTCCTTTGGAATATATTCAGTTTTAATCCAAGGTGTGCATCAGAGAAGCATTCGTCAAAAGCCATTAATTATTGATTTGATTTTTATTCCATTCATATTTCTCTACTCTAACTGAGACGAACAACCCTATTTATAGGGGACACAAGGACTATCTGTCTGTGTGATAGAAGTTTGATGGGACGCCATCACTTGTGTGTTGTGCATCACAAGAAGGCTAGTTACCTTTAGTATGTCTTAATCAAGACACGCAACATCGAGTTCATATGATCATATTGATCTCTCAGTTGTTCTTTTATTTCAAATAAGATTGCTTTAAAGTTCAAAATTTGATAACCACAATTCTACTGTGACAACCCAGATTTTTCTAGATCCATTACTATTATTATTCAAATATTTGATTTGGATTTTCCAATAAAGGAAGAATATATTATGCATATTTTTTTTCAGATTGATGCAGTTCCGTCTTAAATGCCCAATGTGTTAATTGGTAATTGTGTGTTAATTCTCGTTGATGTTGTTTAATTAATTTACTTATTTTAAATATTTATTCTAAGCCGATCGTTTACCAGGATTAGTAAATCGAGTTTGTTTTAGAATTTTATGTATCGAGCCGATATTCTACTCGTGCCAAGAATTTTGATAATGTGTTTTACGTATCCGCGCTTAAGGAGTACAATCATGACGCCAACCATGTCATAGAATTTCTATGAGCCGATAGAGATTCAACTAGATTTGTCGTAAGTCGAGCAACTTGTCGAGCAGCCTATGGAAGAGAGAAATGCTGAAGAAGCATCCTTACGTGTTTAGAAAGACTGATTCTGAGGACAGAATCCTGTTAACGGGGGGAAGAATGTAACGACTAGGAATTTCGTGACATAAATATTTAGTGATCAATAATAAATTATTATGCAATATTCCAGATTGATATATGTGGTATCATCTATTTTATTTTAAATAATACTTTCTCCCTTATGTGCCAAAAATAATATATATAGCACCTTGTTCCAATTTGATGTGTCATTTGCCAGACGTATGTTGAGTCTGGTCTATCTTTCGAGTCATTTAATTGAGATTGTGTTAATTTAGTGTATGGGTTTAATTAATTAAATACATGTTATGAATTATTTGTTTAATTATAGTTTAATTATCTAAAAAATATTTTAGATAATTTCCTTGGTGTTATAATTTTATTATTTAGAATTTAAAAATGAGTATTTATATTTTTGAGATTTAGAAATAATTATGTAATTATTTCTTTAATTATGAAAATAAAGTTGAATATTTATTTTAATTATGTTTTTAAAATAAATTTAAAATTATATTCGATTTAAAATTTATTATGTGTACTTTAGTATTTTTATACGTGAATTAGAGAATTTGGTGTTAAAAAACGAAACATTTTTACGATTTAAACGAGACATTTCTTATATTAACGAACCAAATTTCTAGGAAGTATAAATAGATTTTTCTAAAAACTAAATTCATTTTATTTTTCATTTTCCTTCACCCCTTCTGTTCTCTCTCCCCGTCTCTGTTCTCTCCTTCTGCTGCCGCCACTCGTCGAAAAATGTACTGTTGGAGTCGATTTTGGAGTCCAAACGCAGCGCCTGAGACATAAAATCGAAGCCTATCATCTCTTTTTTCCGAATTCGTCAACAAAAACTTTTAATTTTAACGAAATAGGGGTTTTCTTTTTAAGTTCGATTTTGATTTCGTATTGGTTCTTAATCGATGAATATGGGTTGTTTATATGTTGAATTGATTATTGGAGTGATGTATATATTAGTTTGTATTCTTGAATGGTTGGGTTCTGCTCTTGTATGTCAGTTTTAATTTTTGGTTTTGAATCTTTGATAATTGATGTTATAATTGAATTGTTGATGGAATTTGGAGGACAAATCATGTATTAGATGAATTCGTAGTCTAATTCAGTAATGGTACTTTGGATTAGTGAGGTTATAATATGCTAAGATGGTTAAAGTATTATTGAGTAATTCAAATGTGTATGGATGGAATTGCATTGTAAACTAGATGATGAATGTAGGGTGGTAATTTGGTCGTACCTGGTGGAGATTGTATAATTGCTAAGTGGTCAGAAAATTATGTGTGCTTTGCTTGATCTTATAGTTACTTGAGTTGCTGTATAATAGCAATGTGTTAGTATTGGTGAACTCTTTGTTGAAGGTTTAAACTTGTGTAATGGTTGAGTTGATGAGAGACAAATGGGTAGTTCATATCTTATCTTAAAAGAAACTGCTGTGCAGAAAATGTTATCTACAATGCTCTGTTTTAGTGTAAATAGTTAGCTACCTTAGTAGTAACATTTTGAACTGAATTTGTGTGACAAAGTATACTTTAGAGTATAGATTTCACCTGTGAAATAATTATATTAAAATCATAATCGAGTTAAAAGTTATGGTCCATAAAGGTACTCCTTCTCTCTACTCACCCTATGATACACATGGTGTGGAACTGGTGGCTCACATAACTGATACAAAGGCCCACAAACTGATTCCTGAGACACTGGTGCTGGGGCTACTTGTCGGAGTGGAATAGGACAAGGTACCTGATCTCTCCTGACTACCGGATCCTGATGCCTAGGCTGATATCGCACTGGCCGAGACGGTCCTGCTCTCTCAATGGGTGTAGGTATCTCTGCTATCGTATCCTCGGAAGGGTCTGAGTCTGAACTAGAACTAGGGGGCTGCAATTATAACCACATTTAATTACTACGCATAATATCCCTAGTTGACCTCCTAATATCCTTACGTGAATTCCTAGCTCTCTATATTATCCTGGACCCTAAGTCCTAACTTGTTTCAATTGCCATAACCTGTTGCTCTGATACCAACTGCGACGCCCTCCAAACCCGGGGTACAGATTTGAGGTGTCATCCGACCAACGGAACACTATTTAACACATGCATAATATATAAAGACACAAATACCCCTTAACCAAGACCGCATCCAGATTATGGCAATGAACATAAGCTACTACAATCTTTTATTAATACAATACCAGTTTTATCAGAGTTATTACATCACAACTAAAGTTCAAATCTAGACATCTAATCTAGAAAAGCAAAACAACAACTACCCTACCAATGACAATGACTCGAGGGGCTCTCCTGGCTGCTGGTGAACTATCGGTCACGCTATGCCGACTCATACTCTCGCTTCACTGGAATAGGGTTAGAAAACAACAAGCAAGAGTGAGCCAAAATTGCTCAGCAAACATCAATGAATCATTTCTATCACAGTTATAAGGATATGAATTTATGATATCAGAAACAACAATATTTAGCTAACACATGCTTTGTATCAATAACAATTGAAGAAAAAGAATTAGAATTTGGCTTATACATTTTATTCAAATCAAAGGTTGTGCTGCTGGCCAGCCACGCATCAACCCCGGACTAGCTCACGGCATAGTCCTCTACTGGATCCCAGGCCAATCTGGGCCTTAAGTTATTTCGACCATAAATATGGCCCGACCAATTACTGGTCCATTTTAAAAACACATGCCAAATCTATCATAGGGTATAAACAATAACATGCTCAATAAGATAAACTTAATGTATAGTAATTGCAAAAGAGCTTCAACTGCTCAGTATCAAATGAAGATCGAGAAAGAATCATGGAATAATTTCAATGGTACAGTGTACTCGTTCAATAAGGAAATCAATATTGGTAATCGATAATCAATGACCGTAATCAATAGTCAAGATGGAAGTCAAATAATCAATGGTTGTCAATAATAATCAAAGGATGATAACAATAACAAATGGTGGTAAACAATAATCAAGTGAATTGGAAATAAGGGTTTCAGATGCAGATCAAATCAAAGAATCAAGAATCTCTAAGGAAATGGAATCAGTTGTCCAAATGCGGTTAAAAGATTTATAATTTGAATTGTTCTGGGGATAACGGTATTCAAGTGATCAAGACAATAATAAATTTTATCACAAGTAAAGGCACATATACTTGCCTGGTCTATGCTGCTGTCGGATCGACTGTTCTCACTCTACCTTTCCCTTTCCCTTGCTCCGGGAACTCGATTCTATAATTAAACAACTCATCACAATAAGTCTAACTATTCTCGTTCTACTCTCGACACTTATTCAATCAATAATCATATTTAAACAAGTAACCGGTTACATATCGGACGTCTGGTATGATTTGCGATATTTAAAACTCAGATATTTGCCCTAGTACGGGCATATACAGACTATAAAACACAGCACACAATTAATATGAAGCATATAGCACTTATAAACATTTTTAAAACATTATACGAAACTTATTTGAATTTTAATAAGTCATTACAAATTTTTAAATCAAAAATCGGATTTTTAAATCCAATATAAATATTTAAATGCAAATAAATCAATTAATAAAATTAATTGACACTCTTTAAATACTCAAACTATTTTTAAATAAATAAATAGGCTTGAAAATAATTAAACTGAATTTTTAATTAATTAAATCTAATTAATAATTAATTTTTAAGAATTAATTGATTAAAAGAATTAACCAATTAATTAATAAATTAATTATTAATTAAAAATATTTAAAATAATTAAGTTTAATCGATTTTCGGATTTAAAATAATAAATATAATTTTCCAGAATTTTTCTGATATTAAAATATATTTTTAAAATAAAAATATGAATTTTTAAAGTTTTTAAACTATTTTCGAATTAAATTTAAAAATAAAATCCAAAAACAGTTTTCAGAAAATGAATTAGGGTTTTGAAGATTGAAACCGGGTCAAAATAACGGGTAAACGGGTCGAGAAGAACGAATTCGGGTCGCCAAGAACAACCCATCGGATTCTGGGTTTTCCAGAATCCGGCCGGTGTCCGGCGACCGGAATCCTGCAATTCCGTCCAAACACAAACAATTCCAGAGGGCTTTTGTTCGCTTTTTCAAGACAAACAAATCCCACACACAATCACATACGTCCCATGCCGGAATCGAGCCCAGAATTCGTTCAAAGAACTCGTCGGCGACGACTTCGGTCGGAAACCCGATCTACTTTAATTCTACATGAAACTCAAAGATTAATATACCAAAACGAAGCTTATAACTCATACAATCAAAGCCCCATATCATAATCAATGTCAGATCAACAACAAGAACGAACGAAGTAAAAGAAAAATTCGGGTCAAAACCCGAAAATCAAACCCGACTAAATTGAACTTAAACACGAAATTAAATCATGGATTCTTGCTAATTAGAACCCTAGGAACATGTTAGAAGCAACCAATTGAATGGAGAATCAACAGAATGAAAATCCCCAAATCGACCAAGAACCCTAATTTTAATTCGAATGTTGAAAAATTCATATAAAATCGAAAACTTACCAGATGATGATGAGGTTGGAAGATTCTGAAACTAGAGATCAAGAGCTTTGATTTGAGTACAAGAACTTCATATTTGGATTTCAATAACACCTTGAACGAATAGATTGATTATTCAAGAACACGAAGAACACGTTTCGGAAATTTTTACTTTTTGATAATACGCAATGCATATTATGAAGGTTATAAGGTACGATTCGTCTGTATATATTTTTGGAAAAATAATACCCTAAGGAACATTTTTGGATCGTTATAGATCCACTGGATCGTTTAAAAACCCTAATTAGGTTAAAATACGTTTTACGAGAAGATAATTATCAACAAGGATTGATAATTATCCAAATCAATATATATCATTATATAACTAATGCTCAAGAATACTGGGGCTATAACAAATGTAATATTGATATAAAACGATATATCCGCCCCCTTAAGCAATTAGGGTTCGGAACAATTTTTCCCTTTTTTGAACAAAACGAATTATTCTTGCAGAATCAAATAGGTAGGAATGAAATGATACGAATATCTCTCCCGATAATGATTCGAATACGAAAGACGAAGAGATAATAATTAATGTACGAAATTCCAATGGGGCCCTTGAATTATCAAAACGGGGCTCAGATTTGAAGAAAATTCCAAATGACGAAATATTTGAAAGGGGCTTTCGACTCACCATTTAGCACATAATCACACAATAATTATCATTTAATAATATTCCAATACTCCACAATAAATATTTTTATATTCAATATATCATTTAATCAAATAATAAAATTCACGGATATTACATCCTTCCCCCTTAATAGGATTCTGTCCTCGGAATCAGATCAAGGAAACAACTGGGGATACTTCTCTAACATCTCACTCTCTAACTCCCAGGTAGACTCTTCTACTTTAGGATTCCTCCACAAAACTCTCACTAACGCTACTGTCTTATTCCTTAGTACTTTCTCCTTACGATCCAATATCTGAATCGGTCGTTCTACATAAGATAAATCTGCCTGGACCTCTATGGGTTCATACTCTATTACATGATTCGAATCTGGTCGATACCTCTTAAGCATAGATACATGAAATACATTATGAACGTGCTGCATATGCGGTGTCAATGCTAACTCGTAAGCTACCTTGCCCACTTTCTTCAAAATCTCAAACGGTCCAACATATCTCGGACTCAACTTCCCTTTCTTTCCAAACCTAACTAATCCTTTCCATGGTGAAACCTTTAGTAACACTTGCTCTCCTTCTTCGAATCCCACATCCTTTCTGGCTAGATCCGCATACTTTTTCTGTCGGTCCTGAGCTGTTATCAATCTTCTCTGAATCAATTGAACCACTTCCTTTGTTCGTTGCACTAGTTCTGGTCCTATCATTTTCCGTTCACCAACTTCTTCCCAATACACTGGAGATCGACACTTTCGTCCATACAAAGCTTCGTAAGGTGGCATTCTGATGCTCGCGTGAAAACTATTATTATATGAAAATTCCACCAAGGGTAGATGATCGTCCCAACTGCCTTCAAAGTCAAGTGCACATGTCCTAAGCATATCTTCAATAGTCTGAATTGTTCTTTCGCTTTGACCGTTCGTCTGTGGATGATAAGCCGTACTCATTCTTAACTCGGTGCCCAAACACTCTTGAAAACTCCTCCAAAATCTTGAATTGAATCGAGGGTCTCTATCAGACACTATCGATACTGGAACTCCATGCCGTACTACAATTTCTTTTATGTAAATATGAACTAACTTATCTAGCGAGAATCTCTCGTTAATCGGAAGAAAATGCACAGATTTCGTCAATCGATCCACGATAACCCATATGGCATCATGGTTAGCCTTTGTTCTAGGTAATCCTACCACAAAGTCCATCGCAATGTGTTCCCACTTCCATTCAGGAATTTCCAATGGTTGAAGTAATCCCCTTGGTCTCTGGTGTTCCGCCTTAACTCTTTGACACGTAAAGCATTTACTTACCCATTCCGCAATCTCTCTCTTCATATCTGGCCACCAAAAGTTCGTCTTAAGATCTCGATACATCTTCGTACTCCCTGGATGAATTGAATACTTCGAGTTATGCGCTTCGTGCAAAATCTCACTTTTCAGTTCCGCTACATTAGGTACCCATATGCGAGAAGCAAATCTCAAGATCCCTTTGTCGTCCGGTTGGCTACATATTTCCTCACCTGTCATCTTACTCACATCATCATTCATAACTTGCTCTTGGCACTTCCGTACCTTCTCCAACAATTCAGGTTGAAACGTCATGGTATAAATCATTTCCGTTGCGTCCTTCGGAGTACTTACTTCGATTTCTAACTTCTCAAATTCCTTGTACAACTCCTTGGCCATCGTCAGGGTATTCGATCTTTCTTTTCTGCTCAATGCATCTGCTACCACATTTGCCTTGCCGGGATGATAGTTGATAGAAACGTCGTAGTCCTTGATTAGTTCTAACCATCTTCGTTGCCTCATGTTCAGCTCTTTCTGAGTAAAGATATACTTCAAACTCTTATGATAGGTGTAAATTTCACATCTCTCTCCATACAAGTAGTGTCTCCATATCTTCAAGGCAAACACAATCGCTACTAACTCCAAATCATGTGTAGGATACTTCTGTTCGTGGGGTCTCAACTGTCTTGACGCATAAGCAATCACCTTGTCATGTTGCATAAGTACGCATCCCAATCCTTTGTACGACGCATCACTATAGATTACGAAATGACCTTGATCTTCTGGTAACATCAATACCGGTGCCGTAGTTAGTCTCTTCTTTAACTCTTGGAAGCTTTCTTCGCATTTATCGTTCCATATGAATCGCTCGCTTTTCCTTGTCAACTTGGTCATTGGAGTAGCTATCTTCGCAAAATCTTGCACAAATCTCCGGTAGTATCCGGCTAATCCCAAGAAACTTCTGACTTCACGGTGTCCTTGGTCTCTCCCAATCTTTCACTGCCTCTATCTTTGCTGGATCCACTTTGATGCCTTCACTGCTCACCACGTGTCCTAAGAAATGAACTTCTCTCAACCAGAATTCACACTTGGAAAACTTTGCGTATAGTCTTTCTTGTCTCAATGTTTCCAACACAATCCGCAAATGGTCTGCATGCTCTTCTTCTGTCTTCAAGTATATCAAAATGTCGTCGATGAATACCACTACAAACTTGTCCAAATATCTCTTGAAAATCCTGTTCATTAAGTCCATAAAAGCTGCGGGTGCATTCGTTAGTCCAAACGCCATTACTAAGAATTCATAGTGCCCATACCTTGTTCGAAAGGCTGTCTTCGGTATGTCGTCTGGTTAAATCTTCAATTGGTGATATCCTGACCGTAGGTCAATCTTTGAAAAATGTACCGCTCCTTTCAGCTGGTCAAACAGATCATCTATTCGAGGTAACGGATACTTGTTCTTAATAGTCAGCTTGTTCAATTCCCGATAGTCTATACACAATCTCATGCTTCCATCCTTTTTCTTGACAAACAGTACTGGTGCTCCCCACGGCGAAACGCTGGGTCTAATAATTCCTTTTTCTAGCAAATCTTGCAGTTGAGTAGCCAATTCCTTCATCTCCACTGGTGCCATTCTGTAAGGGGCCTTAGATACTGGCTCCGCGCCTGGTATTAAGTCTATCGCAAATTCAATCTCTCTATCTGGAGGTAAACCTGGTAATTCTTCCAGAAAAACATCTGGAAACTCATTTACAACTGGAATATCTTCTAACATAGAAACTTCCTTATCTATATCTATCACATAAGCTAAATACGCCTCACAACCTTGCCTTAATAATCTCTTAGCCTGAATCATCGTCAGGAACCTCTTTCTTTGCCTCTCTCCTCTAAATATTATTTCTTTCTTTTCTAGGGTAATCAAAGTAACCCTCTTATTCTTACAGTCAATACTTGCATCATACTCAGTCAACCAATCCATCCCTAATATCACATCAAATTCACATAACTTAAAAGGTAACAAGTCAACATAAAAACGATTTCCCAAAATCTCTATCTCACAACGATGATAATATGAACTGACCGCGATACGATCCCGATCAGCTATCTCTATATTCAACACTCCACTTAAGGGTTTCATTACGCAATTCAATCTACGAGCAAACGTTTCAGAAATAAAAGACTTTGTCGCTCCCGAATCTATTAACACTTTTGCAGGAATAGAATTTACTAGAAGTGTACCTGCCACCACGTCGGAATCTCTCACTGCTTCTCCCATCGACATATTGTAGGTCCTGGCTAACGGATGGACATTAACAACTGGGGGTACTTCAATCGCCCGAATCATATTGTTCACGGTTGCTGGTGCTCTGCAGTCCTTAATCATGTGACCTGGTTTCTTACACCGATGACACACAATGCCTATCTTGCAATCCCGGGAATAATGTCCCTTTTGATTGCATTTAAAGAATGTGACATTCAATCGATGGCATATCCCTGGATGTCGCTTCCCGCATGTCTTGCATTCTGGTAGTGGGGGTCTAGAAAGTCCCTGCTGACTGCCGGCTGGTAGACGGTTATCTTGTCCTACGCTCCCGGTATCTAGCTTCCTGAAACTTGCATTCCTTCCGGGCTGGAATCCCGGTTTCTTATTTGCTTGCCCTTGAAAACTTCCATGTTGTTGTCCCTTACCGGGTATCCCTGCTTTCCTTTTCTTGTTCTCCCTCTCTTTCATGTAAGAATCACTCTCTGTCTCCGCAATCATTGCCTTTTGGACCACCGCTGCATAGGTGTCCAACTCCAATATAGCTAACTTACTACGAATCCAAGACCTCAGTCCCTGCTGGAACCTCTTGGCCTTCTTCTTCTCCGTATCCACATAGGTTGGAACAAACCTTGACAACTCCGTAAACCTTGTTTCATATTGGGGCACTGTCATGCTTCCCTGCTTTAACTCCAAAAACTTTAATTCCATCTGATCTCTCATATAGTCCGGAAAATACCTTTCCAAAAACAACTCTGTAAATCTTGCCCACGTAATCAATCCCTCGGGCTCCATAGCCCTACTCGTTTCCCACCAATAACTGGCTTCATTCTTCAGAAAATGGCTTGCATACTCCGTCTTCTTATCCTCTGCCACTTCTATCAAGGCAAAAGCCTTTTCCATTTCCTTCAACCATGCCTTAGCCTCTACAGGGTCTGCTGATCCTTTAAATTCTGGAGGTTTTGCTGCTTGGAAAGATTTGAACGTAACCGCCGGTGCTGCTTGCTGGTGATGCTATTGATGCTGATGATGCTGATGCTGTTGCTGCTGTTCTAAGAGCTGTTGCTGAAATGCTTATTGCTGCTGTGCTAATGCGGCAGTCTGTTGAGTAAGAGTATTTAACAACTGGATTACCATCGGGTCCATGCGGCCCGTGGGAGGTGTATTTTGTTGACCTTCTTGGTCAGAGGTATCAGTTGAACGGGTTTGTCGTCTAGGAGCCATATCGCTGATGAATAAACAATAATTGGCTTAATCAAACAGACCATATAAGAGAAGGAAGGATCACAATTGATATCTCGAAGGTTTACAGATTTTCTCAACGGTGTATGGGTACACTCGTTGTAACAAGTAGAATAACAGTTATGATGCTGGAAATGAATGACAGGGGAATAAATACAGTTCTATAAAAGAGGTTTATCATATATATAGATAGAGTTAGTACGAGCGTAGAACGCTTCAAAAGAAAATATATCATGGCTGAACCATAACTGCCGACCAACAATACAACAAAAATGCAACAACAACCCGAGGCGTTCCTATAAGCCCGGTGCACTGCTGATTCTACAATATGCATCTATATACTAACTATCTAGAAACCATATATCCATGTCACATATGTCTGCTCCTAAAACCTGCTCACAGATCACCTGCTCCTGCTGGCCATATCGGGGGTCCTGAAATCTCTGCAATCTCACTCATCGCATAATCCAAAATCTGTCTCATCCCTGCTACTGTCTCTCCCTCTCGACTAGAAGCTAATCCATGCAATCGAGTCTCAACCAAGGTCCTCGTAACCCTAAACCTCATCTGAATGTCCCTCATCTGATCTCTAAGTTTGTCCCTCTCTCGGATAGCGGCTGCTTCGATCGAACGAACCCTACCCATCTCCATAACCTGTCCATAAAGGTACTCCTTCTCTCTACTCACCCTCTGATACACATGGTGTGGAACTGGTGGCTCACATAACTGATACAAAGGCCCACAAACTGATGCCTGAGACACTGGTGTTGGGGCTGCTTGTCGGAGTGGAATAGGACAAGGTACCTGATCTCTCTTGACTACCAGATCCTGATGCCTAGGCTGATATCGCACTGGCCGAGACGGTCCTGCTCTCTCAACGGGTGTAGGTATCTCTACTATCGTATCCTCGGAAGGGTCTGAGTCTGAACTAGAACTAGGGGGCTGCAATTATAACCACATTTAATTACTACGCATAATATCCCTAGTTGACCTCCTAATATCCTTACGTGAATTCCTAGCTCTCTATGTTATCCTGGACCCTAAGTCCTAACTTGTTTCAATTGCCATAACCTGTTGCTCTGATACCAACTGTGACGCCCTCCAAACCCGGGGTACAGATTTGAGGTGTCATCCGACCAACGGAACACTATTTAACACATGCATAATATATAAAGACACAAATACCCCTTAACCAAGACCGCATCCAGATTATGGCAATGAACACAAGCTACTACAATCTTTTATTAATACAATACCAGTTTTATCAGAGTTATTACATCACAACTAAAGTTCAAATCTAGACATCTAATCTAGAAAAGCAAAACAACAACTACCCTGCCAATGACAATGACTCGAGGGGATCTCCTGGCTGCTGGTGAACTATCGGTCACGCTATGCCGACTCATACTCTCGCTTCACTGGAATAGGGTTAGAAAACAACAAGCAATGTTAGATCAGAATTCAATGATCGTCAGAAGCTAGACTCAACTGATCAGGATTGCTGACGTCATTAGTATTGCATGGTCATCAGTATTTGATCAAGCGTCAGTATCTTATTGATCATCAGGATTCCTACTCAGACTATGATCAGGATTGATCATCAGAACTTGAAGCTGATCAGGATTCCTACTTCGAGTTATATTTGGAGTCTAGATAAACATGGAAGTTTATTCTATTTGTTCCTGGTTTGTAGAATGTAGCTATCGATTAAGGATAGGTTTCTATCTTTGTTATTGATTAGGATTTATCTTGTTATTGATAGAGAAGCTGTGTGTACTATATAAACACAGTCTTGGTTTCGATTTATGTATTCATTAGAGAGAGAACATAATCGAAGAGAAGCTCTTAAGAACAGAATTTCTTGAGAGAGTTTTTGTAAACTAGCAGCTCTCAAGAACATCAGAATTTCTTGAGAGAGTTTGTAACAGTTTTATATCAGATTTAATAAAGCTGTTATCTTTCTTTTCATATTTGTGATATATACATTAAGAAGTCGATTATCTTACTCTATTGTATTCAACCCCCCTTCTACAATAGATTATTACTGGGCAACAATTGGTATCAGAGCAAATTGATTTATTTTTAAATCAGAGACGATCTAAGATGTCGACAACCAAGTATGAAAGCATGAAGATTCCCATCTTGAAGATATCAGAATATCCTACATGGAGGGTAAAGATGTTGATGTACCTGGAGGTTATGGATCCTGACTACTTGGACAGGATTCGTGATGGACCATATATACCAACAAAGTTCGTAGAACGAACAGATACAGTACCAGAACATTATGTGGTCAAAGCTAAAGCTGAATGGACTCCAGAAGAAAAAGCTCATGTACTCAAGGAACCAAAGATAAAGAATATCTTGCATAATAGTCTTGATGCTGTTATGTCAAATAGAGTGATTGCATGTAAGTCTTCAAAAGAAATCTGGGATACTTTGGAAACTCAGTGCCAGGGATCTGCATCTGTTAAGAAAAACAGAAGGGCTCTTTTGATTCAAGAATATGAACAATTCGATGCAAGACCTGAAGAGAGCCTGACTGATCTATATGATAGATTTCTGACACTATTGAACAGCTTATCCTTAGTTGACAAAGTATATGAAACTGAAGATTCAAACACCAAATTTCTTAGAGCTTTACCTGAAGAATGGGATACTCAGACCTCAATCATTAGACACCAGTATGATCTGAACATTGTGTCTCTTGATGAGATCTATGGGATGCTAAGAACTCATGATCTTGAAGTTCAACAGAGAAAGAACAAGAAAAGCAGCAAGGCAAAGTCAATTGCTTTGAATGTAGAAGCAAAATCAAAAGGGAAAGCTATGGAGGTCTCTAGAAGGAAAGCAAGAGTAGCTGAATCAGATCCTGACGACTCTTCATCAGATACTGATGGCAATCCTGATGCCAATACTGGTGATGAATCTTCTGATTCAGACATGGAAGAGATGGTTGCTATGATTGTCAGAAACTTCAGAAGGATGAAGTTCAGGAAGAATAGAAGACAAGGCAACTTTCAGAAAAAGACCTTCAATGCAGACAAAGACAAGTATATCAAAAAGGACAGCAAGGGTAGCAAATTTGACAAGTCAAGGGTTAGATGCTACAAGTGTAATGGTATGGGTCACTTTGCTTCTGAATGCAACAAGACAAAGGCACTCATCACATCAAGCAAGGATTGGATGGACTCTTCCTCAGAATCTGATACTGAGGTAGTCAACTATGCATTAATGGCCAATGCTGATGTAATTGCTGCTCCTGATGATAAGGTACTAAATACTATCTTTGATTTTGATACTGATAATGCTTCTGAGTTAAGACGTTTTCTAAAGTCATTACATATTAGCTTTAGAAGTCAAACTGCTGAGAATACTAGAATCTTATCTGAGATGTCTGACCTTAGAAAGAGGAATGAGATATTAGAAGCTGAATTTTCTCGTATGCAAGAAGTACAAAAAGAATGTGATAATGCTAAACACATGCACTTAGAGATGACATCTAAATGTACTTCCCTTGAAAAAGAACTTGAATATGCTAATGAGAAAATCAGAACCTGGACAGACTCTGGTAGGAAATTTCATGAGATTAATACCTCTAAGAATTGGAAAGAGTGTCTAGGATATAAGTCAGATGAAGATAAGAAATTAGCAGAGAAAATTGTCATTGATGAGACAGTCAGTCCAAAGACCTATAGACATGTTATAGACTCAACCAAATCTAAGATTACTCCTGTTAATTTTGTTTTTGGTAAGGATTCCAATTCTACTTTTGAAAAGGGATCTTCTTCTACTCAAGGAATTAAAATTATAAAGTCTAAACCTGTCATGAACAAAGTCACTAAGAATCTAGGTCTATTGTCTCAGAAACAGCTTAAAGATAAAATCTGTGAGGTTACAGATAAGAAAAAGGAAGCTACTGTTAAGAGAAACAGGAATGGTAAAGTTGGGATCAATAAAGAGAATGGTTATAAATATATCCCAAATGCACCTAGAAAGTGTTGTTTTAACTGTGGTAACTCTAATCATCTTGCTATTGATTGTAAGAAGATTAAAAAGAAGATTGCTGATATTTCTAAATCTGATGTGAGGAATAGATCAGTACTCTATAAACCGCAGAAGTCCTGTTTTCATTGTGGTAGTCTATGGCATTCTATTTATACATGTAAAGAGTATCATGATTTGTACTATAACTTTTATGATCCATTGCCTAAGTTTGAAAGTAGTACAAAGTCTGATAGAACTGAAAATGTCATAGTGAAGCATGCTTTTGTTAATACTGATGCTGACAAAGCAAATCCTGATGGAGTAAATCCTGTCAGGACTGCTAAAGTCAGAAAGTCTTCTGCTGCTAAAATTAATAAATTGCATGAGAAAGGAACCCAACATGTATGGGTTCCTAAGTGTTCTAACTAGTGTGTTTCTATTCTGATGCAGGGTAAAAAGAAAAATGTGTTAGTCATGGATAGTGGATGTTCTGTGCACATGACTGGAAACAAAGCCCTGTTATCAGAATATGAGGAAAAAGCTGGCCCAACTGTGTCTTATGGAGATGGCAATATTGGACAAACCTTGGGATATGGCAATATAATCATTGGAAATGTCATCATTGAAAAAGTAGCTCTAGTGAAGGGACTAAAACACAACTTGTTGAGTATTAGTCAAATCACTGACAGAGGTTATCATGTCAATTTCTATTCCACACATTGTGAAGTAGTCAGTAAAGCAACAGGAAAGATAGCACTAACTGGCTACAGGCATGGTAACATATTTGAAGTCAACATTCTCTCAGTTACTGATGGCTCCCCTACATGTTTCATCAGTAAAGCTTCAGTAGATGAAAGTTGGAATTGGCACAAGAAGCTTTCTCATCTCAACTTCAGCAACATCAATGAGTTGGTTAAGAAAGAGTTAGTAAGAGGATTACCTAATGTCTTATATACACCTGATGGACTCTGTGATGCATGCCAAAAAGCAAAACAAAGAAGGACATCATTCCAGAGTAAATCAGAATCCTCTATTGAAGAACCATATCACATGCTACATCTTGATCTGTTTGGTCCAGTCAACATCATGTCCATCAGTAAGAAAAGGTACACTCTTGTAATTGTTGATGAATATTCTAGATTCACCTGGGTGTATTTTCTGCACAGAAAAGATGAAACTCCTGAAGTTCTGTTGGATCATGTGAGGATGATTGAGACAACCACAAAGTACAAAGTCAAGATTCTGAGAAGTGATAATGGTACTGAATTCAAGAATTCAAAGATGGAAGAGTTCTGCAAATACAAAGGAATCATTCAACAATTCTCTGCTCCTGGCACACCTCAGCAAAATGGAGTAGTAGAAAGGAAGAATAGAACTCTTATTGAAGCTGGCAGAACTATGTTGGAAGAAGCTAAATTACCTACATATTTCTGGGCAGAAGTAGTCAACACAGCATGCTATACACAAAATCTCACATTGATAAACAGGCATGGTGTCACTCCTTATCAGTCACTCAAGGAGAAGAAACCAAGTCTGAAGCATTTGCATGTGTTTGGCTGTAAATGTTTTGTTCTCAGAACTCATCCTGAACAGCTAGGGAAATTTGAAACAAAGGCTGATGAAGGAATATTCATAGGTTATCCTACATCAAGAGCTTTCAGAGTTTTTAATTTGAGAACAAGAACTGTCATGGAGTCAATTCATGTATCTTTTGATGATAAGAAGATATCTGGAATCATTGAAGACTCGCATGATAGATTGTTATTTGAAAATGAAGCTTCCAAGGAACCTGAAGAAATTGAATCAGATCCTGTCAATTCATCAGATACTGATGGGTCACCAAATCCTGATGACTCACCAGGTACTGATGGTACTAATATTGATGATGCAAACAACAGTGATACAACTAGTAGTGCTAATGTTGAGGGGGAGCAACGGCATTCAACTACAAGTTCAGAGTCAACTCAATCATCAGGACAGAATTCTTCAGATACTGATTCAAGTGAAGATCCTGATAACACATCAGGAGGGCATAACAATAATTCAGGGAGAGCTTCAAATCAATCAAATTCTTTCAATCAAGATAACACCAATCCAGGGGGAGCATCTACTTCAAGAAACAATTTGACACCAGCAAGGAAATGGACAAAAGATCATACTCCTGATTTGATAATTGGAGATCCTGATGCAGGTGTTCAAACAAGAAGTGCAACTCAGAATGAATGTCTATACAATAACTTTCTGTCCAAGGAGGAGCCTAAGAAAGTTGAAGATGCACTTAAAGATGCTGATTGGGTTACTGCAATGCAAGAAGAACTGAATGAATTTGAAAGGAATGAAGTCTGGAAACTGGTACCAAGACCAAAGAATAGATCAATTGTTGGTACAAAGTGGATTTTCAAGAACAAGACTGATTCTGATGGAGTCATTATCAGAAATAAAGCTAGACTAGTTGCAAAGGGGTATTCCCAACAAGAGGGAATTGACTATGATGAAACTTTTGCTCCTGTTGCAAGACTAGAAGCCATCAGGATATTTCTTGCTTATGCAGCACATAAGAAATTCAAGGTTTTCCAGATGGATGTTAAAAGTGCTTTCTTAAATGGTGAACTGGAGGAAGAAGTTTATGTTGAACAACCTCCTGGTTTCATTGATCCTACATATCCAGATCATGTCTACAGACTGGATAAGGCACTTTATGGACTAAAGCAAGCTCCAAGAGCATGGTATGAAACCTTAGCTCAATTCTTACTGGAAAGTGGATTCAAAAGAGGTGCAATTGATAAAACTCTATTTTATTTGAATCATGGTAAGGAGTTGCTGTTAGTTCAGATTTATGTTGATGATATCATTTTTGGGTCAACAAACAATAAGCTGTGTGAAAAGTTTTCCAAGCTTATGCAGTCAAGATATCAAATGAGCATGATGGGAGAAATGAGTTACTTTCTGGGTCTTCAAGTTAAACAGACTGATGAAGGGATTTTTATTAATCAGTCTAAATACACATGGAATTTACTGACAAGGTTTAACATGCAAGACAGTACTCCTGCTTCAACTCCCATAGCTACAGCTACCAAACTTGATCCTGATCAAGGTGAAGAGGTAGATGTAACTCACTACAGAGGAATGATTGGCTCTTTATTGTATCTCACTGCTAGTAGACCAGATATCATGTTTGCAACCTGTCTATGTGCAAGATTTCAAGCAAAACCTAGAGAACCACATCTGATTGCAGTCAAAAGAATTTTCAGATATCTCAAAGGCACTCCTTCTCTTGGCCTTTGGTATGCAAGGGAATCAGATTTTGGGTTGTGTGGTTATTCAGATGCTGATTTTGCAGGATGCAAAATAGACAGGAAAAGTACTTCAGGAAGTTGTCAGTTTTTGGGTGGAAGACTAGTTTCATGGTTCAGTAAAAAGCAGAAATCTATTTCCACTTCAACTGCAGAAGCTGAGTACATTGCTGCAGGAAGTTGTTGTGCTCAGATAATGTGGATGAGAAATCAGTTGTTAGATTATGGCCTGTCATACTCAAAAATCCCTATTTATTGTGATAACCAAAGTGCTATTGCAATGACAGGAAATCCAGTTCAGCATTCTCTTACTAAACACATAAGTATCAGATATCACTTTATAAGAGAACAGGTTCTGGAAGGAACAATTGAACTTCACTTTGTTCCTACTGATCAACAACTAGCTGATATATTCACCAAGCCACTACCTGAAGCTACTTTCAATAAATTGGTGAATGAACTTGGAATGATGAATTTTGAGAATTTCTGAGGAAAAGCTACAGAGAGGAAATCCTGATAACTGTCAAATCCTGATGGTTATTCAGAAAGGTATGTATCTTTGATCAAATCCTGATAGGACTCAATCCTGACAGGAAGTCAACTGGTCAATCCTGATGTACAGGTCAGTATTTCATTACTTAATTTGTGCCTAATTTTTCGTCAGTATCTACTGATGGACGGTTGAGTTTTAGTAGGACAACTGTATGAGCGCGTGTGTTGCACTATTATAGATATATCAAAACATACACATAAAAGGCGGTGCAGATTTATTTAAATGACACACGTAATCTGTCCACTAATTCTTTGTGCACAAATCATATTTTGCCACCTGTCTTTGAGAGTAATATTTTGTTTTAACAAAATACTTTTTATTGGTCTACATCGTTAATTACTCTCTTATCATCAGTTTTTCGTTTTCTATCTCTCTGTGCTTTCATACCCTAATTGCTTCAAATCTTAATTCTCGAGTTTTCAAAAGCATTACAATGACATCTTCATCATTCATGAACAAACAGACAGTGATTAGTGGTGTTACATTTGCCACTAACAATTTTGTGGCTATTCTAAATCATCAAGATTTACCCAATGAGTTTCATATCATTCAAGATTTTCTAGCTTCAAGCCCATTGAAGTTTGCTTTAACAGAACCTGCAAGTGTTTCTTTTAAGTCTGTAATGCAGGTGTGGAACTCAGTTACTTTTGATAAAGGGCATTCTGATACAATCTTGATGAGTTTTGAATATAATGGAACTACTCATTATGTGACTCCTACAACTGTGGAGGCAGCCCTGCATTTACCCGTTCTTGGTGATGCTATTCCTGCTAATGTTTCGGACTCTACTCTTTTTGAGTTTGTTACAAAGTTGGGCTACAATGGTGAAGTAAAGAGATATGGAAATCTCTTCAGGACAAAGCTTAAGAAGGAATGGAATTTCTTCTTTGATACAATCAGCCGTTGTTTCCTGAACAAGACATCAAATTTTGATGCTCTTCCATCAGGATCTCTTAAAATTGGGTACTCTCTTATCCATTCTACAGTGTTTGATTATGGGTCTTTTATCTTAAAAGCTTTAAGTGATAGGAAATCAGATAAATTGGGTTCTGTCTGTTTTCTTAGATTTTTACAGTTGATATTTAATCACTTATGTCCTAATGTTGTTTTTGAGGATGATATAGTTCTACCAATCTGTAGAATTACTGAGAATAATATTAAGTCCTTAGTCAACAGTGATAAGGCAAATGGTTTCATAGGAAATGCTTTTATTCCTGATGAGGTTAGGTTTTTCTTACATCAGAAAATGCCTACTCATTATGGACTACTTTCTAATGCTATGGGGCAAGGCCCAACCCACCTTGTTCCTGACACAAGCATGCAACCTAAACAGTCTAAACAGTTAACAACCACCTCTACTGTCTCTCAAAAGACTTTAGATGTAAAATCAAAGAAATCAGCTAGAACTGATGTGTCTGGAAGGCAATCAAGTTCAAAGGATTTTTCCTCTACACCACTCACTAAAAAGAAGATACAAGGGGGTGTACAAGGGGTCCTGGTGAAGAAAGTTGATAAGGTTGTTAAGAATGTTCCTGTGAAAAGGAAGTTAAGGTTGATTGATGAAAGTGATTCAGAGGATGACTTACCTATATCCTCTGTGATGAATGTGAACAAGGAAGTTGCTGATACTGCTACTAAAGCTGTGGTACCTTTATCAAAACCACAAAAGTCAAGGCAATTATCAAAGAGCAGGTATCATATTCCTTTGACAGTGCAAATGAAGGATACTGATATTCAGACATCAAATCCTGATGAGTCATCTACTCCTGATGCTCTAGCAAATCCTGATGTTTGTATTCCTGATGCAACAACAAAAGTTGTCTCTCTATCAGACTCTCCAGCCTCTCCATCTCAGATTAGAGAAATTTCTTGGGAGAAGGTCTCTACAACTGCTTCCTTGGTTGGTCTTACACCTACATCAAAGAAAAAGAGGAATGCAGAAGAGTTAGTCTATCAGAGATAGAAGAAGCTGAAAGGATCAAGCCCACAAGAACCTGAATTTCAGAGTAATTCAGCAGCTACTGTTGATCCTGCCACACAAGAACCACTCAATCAAAGTTTGGGTGAAGGCTTAGCTAGTGGAATGGTCACACAAGAACCATTTTCTCAAAGGGAGAATGAAGACATCAACATTCCAGCTACACAAGAACCATCTTCTCAAAGTGAAGATGCAGGCAAAGCTACAGCTTCTGTTGAAAGATTGGTCGAGAACATTGTCAATGAGGGAAGCACACAAGAACCTTTAACTCAAAGTGTTGAAGAAGCTTCTGAACCTCAAGCTCCACAAGAACCATTGGTAGCAAATACTGATGCACGCATATCAAATCCTGACGATGTTCATCCTGACGCTAGTGGTGCTCCTGATAATGAACCTATTTTGATACAGCCACTTCGTTCAAGACCGATGGATCATCCTATCTCAGAACCACATGATAAACTGAAAGGTATTGCTATTCCTGATCCTGATATTACTCATGATACTGATGATGATAATTCTGATGATGATAGTGATGATGATAATGAGAATCGAAAAGAGAAGGACCAGATTGCTACAGCACTCAAGATTAGTCTTGGAACTAATTTTGGTACATCAAGTACATATATGGCTAGCAATGCTTCCACTGGGAAAGATCAGAGACAAGATTTTTCTATTCCTTCCTTTGATCCTGCAGAGGCATTTAGACAGAATGAATGGAACAATTCATGGCATCAATCTGATGAATCTATCAGTTTTTCTTCTGCTATTGAACATGCCTATAATGCAGTGGAATCTATAGAGAATCAAGACTTGAAGAATCATCTGAAGGCTACTACTCTGTTATCCAAAAGTCTGAAAAGTGAGATTGATTCTATCAAGGGCTCAACTGAAAAAGTGAGGACTGATATCTTTAATAATTTTACAAAGGTGCCTACTACTTTACAACTAAGGGTAGTGGAATCCCAAGTGAAATCTGTTGTTTCAGAACAAACCTCAATCAATCAAAGAATTGATTCTCTGGATACTAAGGTAACTGAAATTCAAGCCTCTCTTTCCTTAATTTTGCAATTATTGTCAAATCCTGATGTCAAAAAGGGGGAGAAAGTTATTCAGACAAAATGTACACCTGATCTAGTATTAAGAAATAATGATGATGATACTGGAGATGATGGTGGTGACAAAGTGATACAAGGAGAAACCTCTGATGCTGTTGTTATGAAGACAATCCAAACTTCTCAAAGTCAAACAACGCAGTCAACTCATGTTTCTGATTCTGGAGTTAAGACAGTAAGAACATTGATGCAATCTCAGATCCTGACGGAAGATCAAATCTTGACACCTGGTCATGAACACATTCTTGATACAATTCCTGAAGGTGATGAAGATGTGATTATTGATAATCCTGAAGATGCATCAAATTTATTCCAGAAGTTTTCTACAAAAGACGGTAGAATTGTTACTCTTTATCACACTGATAAAAGAGTTCAACAATTATTTGCCAGAAAAGCACTCTCTACAGCAAGTGAAGAATATCCAGATCTCTCACATGAAGAATTCTTGAGACTACAAAGAGAGACAATGGAAAGCTATACTGCTCCTGCTAGAGGTAGAGGAAGCAGAGGTAGGAGAGGTGCTAGAAGAAATAGAAGAGGTTCTTCAACTCAAACAGTACCTAGACAGACAAGGTCTAGAGGGTTAAGAATTGAAGAAATTCCTGAAGCTTCACAAAATCTAATAGATCCTGTTATCAAGGATATCATGGAGAAAGAAGACAAGGAATTTGTTGAAGAAGAACCTGAATTGAGAAGAAAATCAAGTAAATCAACTCTCAGCAATACAAATCAAATTGAAGATTCTAATCCTGACAATATTCAAGATCCTGACGAATCTGAAATTCTGCAAGAGGTTGATTTGATAATCTTATCTACTGTTGTTGATTGTCACAACAAAGAAGTAGATGAAGAAGAAGAAGCCATAAGAAGAGATATTACAAAGAGAACAAATGAAGATTTTAATCTCTATCCACAAAGGCTTAAAGTTTCAAATGAAAGAAAATGGAGAAATTCAAGCAGACAAGAATCTTTACTGGAAAGAAGCTATGTTTTTGAAAAGGAAAAGGATAAGAAGTGGAAACATATTAGCACATTAAGTTGTGATACACCTATCAATTTTCAGTCTGGTGGAATTATTACAAGCGCTTCAAGTGTTGTTGATTTATCTGAGATGGTTAGATCAAAAGCACTCTGGTTAAAGATGTTTTCAAATCTGAAGCAATTGTCAAGTAATTCAAGAGGAGGTATTGGACACAGAGATGGTGAATATCTGAATATGTCATATGTTGATCCTTACTCCTTGACAGAAATTGGAGGTACTTTAACTTCTGAAAACCTGAACAATTTATTAGCTGTTGATATAGTTATAGATTGTCATGATGGTTTTGAAAAGAAAGAAAAGCTTCTGTACTTCATGAAAGATGGTAGTGTGAAGATTCTATCTATTCAAGATCTGCTGATGAAAACTACACAGGAACTGAAATATGTTCACTATCTGTTAAGATGGAAGAACCAAGTGTACAAAGTATGGGCTGACATGATTTTGTCAACTATAAGAAGAAGACTGGATGGAAACAGTAATTTCGATGGTAATTATATTCCCATGTACTTAAATCAAAGAGGTCAGGATGTGGAAATGCAAAGAGGTACTGCTGTTAAAGAAGTAACTTTTGGTATGACCCAACTTACTCTCAATCCTGATGGGAAGGAAATTGCTTATCTTTTGCTTGAAGAGCACAGTCTACAGAAAAGCTCCATACAGAATCTCAGAGCAGCTATCTACCAGATTAATGAGGAAGATGAAGAACTCAGAAATCTTAAGGAAAGACTGATTCAAATTCTTGAAGAAAAAGAAGAAAGTTTATTATCCAACTTCTTGAAGATGAATCTGTTCTATCAAAAAGCTTAAACAGATAAGTTGTTTCTGAAGATACTCGTACATTTTGATACATGTTTTTGACATCATTGAATATTTGGAATCTATACTTTATTTCACAAAGTATGAGATTGGGGGAGATTGTTAGATCAGAATTCAATGATCGTCAGAAGCTAGACTCAACTGATCAGGATTGCTGACGTCATCAGTATTGCATGGTCATCAGTATTTGATCAAGCGTCAGTATCTTATTGATCATCAGGATTCCTACTCAGACTATGATCAGGATTGATCATCAGAACTTGAAGCTGATCAGGATTCCTACTTCGAGTTATATTTGGAGTCTAGATAAACATGGAAGTTTATTCTATTTGTTCCTGGTTTGTAGAATGTAGCTATCGATTAAGGATAGGTTTCTATCTTTGTTATTGATTAGGACTTATCTTGTTATTGATAGAGAAGCTGTGTGTACTATATAAACACAGTCTTGGTTTCGATTTATGTATTCATTAGAGAGAGAACATAATCGAAGAGAAGCTCTTAAGAACAGAATTTCTTGAGAGAGTTTTTGTAAACTAGCAGCTCTCAAGAACATCAGAATTTCTTGAGAGAGTTTGTAACAGTTTTATATCAGATTTAATAAAGCTGTTATCTTTCTTTTCATATTTGTGATATATACATTAAGAAGTCGATTATCTTACTCTATTGTATTCAACCCCCCTTCTACAATAGATTATTACTGGGCAACAAGCAAGAGTGAGCCAAAATTGCTCAGCAAACATCAATGAATCATTTCTATCACAGTTGTAAGGATATGAATTTATGATATCAGAAACAACAATATTTAGCTAACACATGCTTTGTATCAATAACAATTGAAGAAAAAGAATTAGAATTTGGCTTATACATTTTATTCAAATCAAAGGTTGTGCTGCTGGCCAGCCACGCATCAACCCCGGACTAGCTCACGGCATAGTCCTCTACTGGAACCCAGGCCAATTTGGGCCTTAAGTTATTCTGACCATAAATATGGCCCGACCAATTACTGGTCCATTTTAAAAACACATGCCAAATCTATCATAGGGTATAAACAATAACATGCTCAATAAGATAAACTTAATGTATAGTAATTGCAAAAGAGCTTCAACTGCTCAGTATCAAATGAAGATCGAGAAAGAATCATGGAATAATTTCAATGGTACAGTGTACTCGTTCAATAAGGAAATCAATATTGGTAATCGATAATCAATGACCGTAATCAATAGTCAAGATGGAAGTCAAATAATCAATGGTTGTCAATAATAATCAAAGGATGATAACAATAACAAATGGTGGTAAACAATAATCAAGTGAATTGGAAATAAGGGTTTCAGATGCAGATCAAATCAAAGAATCAAGAATCTCTAAGGAAATGGAATCAGTTGTCCAAATGCGGTTAAAAGATTTATAATTTGAATTGTTCTGGGGATAACGGTATTCAAGTGATCAAGACAATAATAAATTTTATCACAAGTAAAGGCACAAATACTTGCCTGGTCTAAGCTGCTGTCGGATCGACTCTGCTCACTCTACCTTTCCCTTTCCCTTGCTCCGGGAACTCGATTCTATAATTAAACAACTCATCACAATAAGTCTAACTATTCTCGTTCTACTCTCGACACTTAGTCAATCAATAATCATATTTAAACAAGTAACTGGTTACGTATCGGACGTCCGGTATGATTTGCTATATTTCAAACTCAGATATTTGCCCTAGTACGGGCATATACAGACTATAAAACACAGCACACAATTAATATGAACCATATAGCACTTATAAAAAATTTTAAAACATCATACGAAACTTATTTGAATTTTAATAAGTCATTACAAATTTTTAAATCAAAAATCGGATTTTTAAATCCAATATAAATATTTAAATGCAAATAAATCAATTAATAAAATTAATTGACACTCTTTAAATACTCAAACTATTTTTAAATAAATAAATAGGCTTGAAAATAATTAAACTGAATTTTTAATTAATTACATCTAATTAATAATTAATTTTTAAGAATTAATTGATTAAAAGAATTAACCAATTAATTAATAAATTAATTACTAATTAAAAATAATTAAAATAATTAAGTTTAATCGATTTTCAGATTTAAAATAATAAATATAATTTTCCAGAATTTTTCTGATATTAAAATATATTTTTAAAATAAAAATATGAATTTTTAAAGTTTTTAATCTATTTTCGAATTAAATTTAAAAATAAAATCCAAAAACAGTTTTCAGAAAATGAATTAGGGTTTTGAAGATTGAAACCGGGTCAAAATAACGGGAAAACGGGTCGGGAAGAACAAATTCGGGTCGCCAAGAACAACCCACCGGATTCTGGGTTTTCCAGAATCCGGCCGGTGTCCGGCGACCGGAATCCTGCAATTCCGTCCAAACACAAACAATTCCAGAGGGCTTTTGTTCGCTTTTTCAAGACAAACAAATCCCACACACAATCACATACGTCTCATGCCGGAATCGAGCCCAGAATTCGTTCAAAGAACTCGTCGGCGACGACTTCGGCCGGAAACCCGATCTACTTTAATTCGACGTGAAACTCAAAGATTAATATACCAAAACGAAGCTTATAACTCATACAATCAAAGCCCCATATCATAATCAATGTCAGATCAACAACAAGAACGAACGAAGTAAAAGAAAAATTCGGGTCAAAACCCGAAAATCAAACCCGACTAAATTGAACTTAAACATGAAATTAAATCATGGATTCTTGCTAATTAGAACCCTTGGAACATGTTAGAAGCAACCAATTGAATGGAGAATCAACAGAATGAAAATCCCCAAATCGACCAAGAACCCTAATTTTAATTCGAATGTTGAAAAATTCATATAAAATCGAAGACTTACCAGATGATGATGAGGTTGGAAGATTCTGAAACTAGAGATCAAGAGCTTTGATTTGAGTACAAGAAATTCAGATTTGGATTTCAATAACACCTTGAACGAATAGATTGATTATTCAAGAACACGAAATACACGTTTCGGAAATTTTTACTTTTTGATAATACGCAATGCAGATTATGTAGGTTATAATAGGTTATAAGGTACGATTCGTCTTTATATATTTTTGGAAAAATAATAACCTAAGGAACACTTTTGGATCGTTATAGATCCACTGGATCGTTTAAAAACCCTAATTAGGTTAAAATACGTTTTACGAGAAGATAATTATCTACAAGGATTGATAATTATCCAAATCAATACATATCATTATATAACTAATGCTCAAGAATACTGGGGCTATAACAAATGTAATATTGATATAAAACGATATATCCGTCCCCTTAAGCAATTAGGGTTCGGATCAATTTTTCCCTTTTTTGAACAAAACGAATTATTCTTGCAGAATCAAATAGGTAGGAATGAAATGATACGAATATCTCTCCCGATAATGATTCGAATACGAAAGACGAAGAGATAATAATTAATGTACGAAATTCCAATGGGGCCCTTGAATTATCAAAACGGGGCTCAGATTTGAAGAAAATTCCAAATGACGAAATATTTGAAAGGGGCTTTCGACTCACCATTTAGCACATAATCACACAATAATTATCATTTAATAATATTCCAATACTCCACAATAAATATTTTTATATTAAATATATCATTTAATCAAATAATAAAATTCACGGATATTACAGACATGATTTAATCATATAAGTTTAGAATGCGAAGAGACGAGATGTCGTTATGAAGATGAATTGATGCAGAGTATTTGGCTCTACTGTAAGCCTATTGTATAAATTTCATTTCTATTGAATATTATTGTGTATACAATTAGTTTGGCCTGGAATACTTCTCATCGGAGTTATACTAGTGTTATAGGATTTATGCAAAGAGATTGTTGTAAGGAAGACAAATTTTTAGTAAATGAAATTTTGGATTCTTGTTTCTAGCACTATAACCTAAAAGATCTTGGTATAGTTGGGGTGACGGATGTTATATTTGAATTGGTTTTATTATTATCAGGTTATTTAAATTGAGATTTCAGGTGACGACCAAATCCACTGACCCCGAATTTGGGGGCGTTACATAAACAGCTAGAAACTATTCTTAAAGATAATATCAATGAACTTGAAACCAAGGTCAGAGCCTACTACAATTCTTGTAAAGAGGCTAAAGAGTTTTTCAACAAGCAAGCTATAGGCAAAACTGTTGGTATAGGTTTTGGCTATAATGAGGTTGTTGGAATGTTAGGCATTAATACCCCTAACAGAGTCAGCGCTAAAGATAGGGGTATACCATAGGTGCTTAAGGGTGTTAAAGACTCTCTCTTTAGAGAATTAGTAGCAGAACCTTTGAATGAATTATCCATCATTATTCAAGAGGAATTGCGTACTGAGGACCTTGTCAATGAATTTGCTAATTCCAACAAGTGTGTGTCTGAGGGTTCTGTCAAAGTTGTTCCGGCAACAGAGACCAAACCAGACACTCATAAAGTGGAACAAAACAACAATAAATCTAACATGCATATTGTTAATCTGTCTCATTAAGCATGTGGTATGGTGAATTGCATGTCTTGTGCATTTAATGTTATGTATGATTATTTTAATAGTAAGCATGTATCTGATAATAAGACTGCTCCTCGTCAACATGTTAATTATAAGAAGCATGTTAGATCTAAGACTGCTAGTCCTCCCAAAACTAGAGTGGACACATTCATACCTAAGCCTTCTCAGAAGTTTGTTAAGGCTGGTTATGAATGGAAACGCTCTTTTGTTAAAGAGGTTGAAGTAGTTAAAATCAAGAGTGTTGTTTTTCCTGACAAAGGTCAATTTTTTAAGTATGTCAGACCCAATCAAGTTTGGGTTTCGAGGAAGGACTAATCAATTTGATATTGCAGTGTAAGATCAGGGAAAATTACGTGTTAATATTTGACGTGGAATGAAATTTTATTTTCATATCTATATTTATTAAATGTTTTATGTTTAAATGTGTTAAGTTATTCGTTAAATGGTCAAATATGTGTCCTTGGGGTGCTATGTGAATATTTGTGGTAATTGGAATTTTTTTTAAGAGGATGACATTTTATTTAGTTTTATTTTAATTATCGAAAAGAAAATTTAGTTCGTTTTATAATTATTCGGGGAATTGGTATATCGTTCGTACCAATATTTTATCCGTTGAAGTGTAAATATCCTTAAACATTCGTTATAAATATATTTTGGTTCGTATATCTATTATTAAACAATTCTTGTAATTATCCGTAGTTTTTGATAATTATCGTTTCGTAACAGGTACACTTTATTTTAATTAATAATGATCCAATGGATCAATATTGATCCAAAAATATCGTTTGGGGTATTATTTTCTGTTTAATATAAATATTTTACTCGTTAATTATTTTTATCGAAAAATTCATTAAAATCCGTAAAATACCGAAAAATCCCCGAATCGTGTTCTTCGTGTTCTTGATAATCAAACTCAAAATTGAAGGTGTTACCGGAGTCCGATTCTAACGCTCTAGTAGTCGAATCGAAGCTCTCTTCACCCTCTACCGGAATCTACCATCAATTTCGTATGGGTATGCTTCGTTGAGTTTTGCCCAATTTTTATAATTTCGAATTTTAATTAAATTTGGGGATAATATTTATTCTTGATTGTTCGTGTTAATTGATTACATAATTAGATTGTACAGGTTACAAGGAGTGTTTTGAAACCTTATATGTGATTTTTTGAGTTATGAATCGATGTAGATCGGGTTTTAAAATGTCACCGGATTTTCTTTAATTATGGCCGGATTTTAGTTCGGTTAATTGGTTATGGTTGATGTTTACACCATTAAGTAGATCGTGAGCTGTAGAATTGATTCATGTAATTAGTTTTGAGGTTTGTGATTGTTTTTCTGGTTGGCCGGAAACCTGCGCTGTCGCCGCCGACGGTTTCTTTTTGGTCGATTTCGACCTTGTTAGTGATGTTCGAATGGTTTGTGGCAGGAATTGGTGATGCCCCGCTAAGTTAGGTGTTTTCCCGCAGAAATCGGTGTGTTTGGTGAGTGTTTGGGTGGTCTCCGGCGGTGGTGGGTGGTCGGAACCGCCACCGGATTCTGGTGGTGTTCTTGGCAATCCACCCATGTTCTTGGCGACCCATTAAACTCTCCAACCCGACCCGCTTTCAATCCGTTTTTCCCCAATTCAATTTGATGAATAATGTTTCTGGATTTTAATTTTCAAAAAAAATCTAAAAAATCACATTTTAATTCTAAAAATTCGTTTCTTTATTTAAATCTTTTTAGTAAATTCAAGTTATATTTATTTAATTTCAAAATTGATTAAATTTAATTAATTTAATTATTTTAAATTTTTAATTAATTAATTAATTAATTTAATTGATTGATTAATTTATTAATCAGTTAATTTTATTAATTAATTATTTTTTAAATCTAATTAATTTAAATTGAGTTTAATTATTTTCCTTAATTAGTTTTATCCTCTAATATTTGTTTAATTAGTTATAATTGGTTGATTAATTTTATTAGTTGATTAATTTAATTATTGAATACCTTTATATTATGAAAAACGATTCTATTTTCGATCTAAAAATGTTGTACGATTAAATTCTTTTGAAACGAGAGTCGAATATTTTTCTAAAATTATTTCTTGAATGTTATGTGACTTATGTGATTTATTTATTTCATTTAAATGTCAATATGTGCTACGTAAATTATGTGAACTATCTGGTTATTAAGTCATAAATACGAATAATTATTTTGAGACTTGTTTAAATGTTTTAATCGTGTCTAATATTATCACGAGGGGTAGTTAGAACAGAAATTTGTCAGTATTTCTAGAAAATGAGATTGACGAGACCGTTGACTTAGATGTTGACTTTTATATTATAGAGATTTTTGACGAGCGTGATACGTGAATTATTTATTGAGTCAATCGTAACTATTCTATCAATTGAAATATGGTTATCTATGTAACAAAGGCTATTGGACGAGACGAGCCAGATTACCGAAATATGAAATGAAGAAGTCGGAGATGGAAGAAGTATTACTTGCGACTGGTTGATCTATCTGTGGGATGACATAACACTGGGAAAACGTCAACACTCATAGGGGATCTTTCCAAGTATTTTATTCCAACGGAGATATCGGTAAGACTAGTAAATGCGTTAAAATTAAGTTATGTATCGTTTATGGAATATGAGAATCATACGTTGAAGACTAAAGTACCGTCTCATGTTTGACTATTAAGGCCGACGCGTGGGTTCAAAATCGTAGGATCAGACTCATGGTAATCACAAGAGCGTTAAATCAAAGAAGGATTAAAATAGAGAATCGTGCTATAAGACAGAATAAGGAGGAAATCATATTACTTCGGCTTTACATAGTAGCTAAGGACCAGAGGCAAGTGTCTACACCCTTTACTTATTGTGTTAGTTCAGAATTCAATGATCGTCAAGAGCTAGACTCAACTGATCAGGATTGCTGACGTCATCAGAATTACATGGTCGTCAGGATTGAGATACATATCAGGACTGGGATCAGGATTGATCATCAGGACTGGAAGCTGATCAGGATTCCTACTTCGAGTTATATTTGGAGTCTAGTTAAACATGGAAGTTTATTCTGTCGGTTCCTGGTTTGTAGTATGTAGCTATCAATTATGGATAGGTTTCAATCTTTGTAATTGATTAGGACTTATCATTGATAGAGAAGTTGTGTAGTATATAAACACAGTTTTGGTTTTGATTTATGTACGTGAACATAATCGAATAGCAGCTCTCAAGAACATAGAATTTCTTGAGAGAGTTTTTGTAAGCTAGCAGCTCTCAAGAACATCATAATTTCTTGAGAGAGTTTGTAACAGTTTTATATCAGATTTAATAAAGCTGTTATCTTTCTTTCATATTTGTGATATATACATTAAGAAGTCGATTATCTTATACTATTGTATTCAACCCCCCTTCTACAATAGAGTATTACTGGGCAACAATTGGTATCAGAGCAAACTGATTTAATTCTGAATCAGATACGATCTAAAGATGTCGACAACCAAGTATGAAAGCATGAAGATTCCCATCTTGAAGAAATCAGAATATCCAACATGGAGGGTAAAGATGCTGATGTACCTGGAGGCTATGGATCCTGACTATTTGGACAGGATTCGTGATGGACCATATATTCCTACAAGGATTGTAGAACGAACAGATACAGTACCTGAACATTATGTGGTCAAGGCTAAAAGTGAATGGACTCCAGAAGAAAAAGCTCATGTACTCAGGGAACCAAAGATAAAGAATATCTTACACAGTAGCCTTGATGCTGTCATGTCAAACAGAGTGATTGCATGCAAGTCTTCAAAAGAAATCTGGGATACTTTGGAAACTCAGTGCCAGGGATCTGCATCTGTTAAGAAAAACAGAAGGGCTCTTTTGATTCAAGAATATGAACGATTTGATGCAAGACCCGATGAGAGCCTAACTGATCTATATGATAGATTTCTGACACTATTGAACAGTTTATCTTTAGTTGACAAGGAATATGAAACTGAAGATTCAAACACCAAGTTTCTAAGAGCTTTACCTGAAGAATGGGACAATCAGACCTCGATCATTAGACATCAGTATGATCTTAACACTGTGTCTCTTGATGAAGTCTATAGGATGCTAAGAACTCATGATCTTGAAGTTCAACAGAGAAAGAACAAGAAAAGCAGCAAGGCAAAATCAATTGCTTTGAAAGCAGAGGCTAAATCAAAAGGAAAAGTTATGGAGGTCTCTAGAAGTAAAACAAGAATAGTTGAGTCAGATCCCGATGACTCTTCATCAGATACTGATGGCAATGCTGATGCCAATACTGATGATGATTCATCTGACTCAAACATGGAAGAGATGGTTGCTATGATTGTCAGAAACTTCAGAAGGATGAAGTTCAGGAAGAATAGAAGACAAGGCAACTTTCAGAAAAAGGCTTTCAATCCAAACAAAGATAAGTATATCAAAAAGGACAACAAGGGTAGCAAATTTGACAAGTCAAAGGTTAGATGCTACAAGTGCAATGGTATGGGTCACTTTTCTTCTGAGTGCAAGAAGACAAAGGCACTTATCACATCAAGCAAGGATTGGATGGACTCTTCCTCAGAATCTGATACTGAGGTGGTCAACTATGCTCTAATGGCCAATGCTGATGTAACTGCTGCTCCTGATGATAAGGTACTAAATACTATCTTTGATTTTGATACTGATAATGCTTCTGAGTTAAGACGTTTTCTAAAGTCATTACATATTAGCTTTAGAAGTCAAACTTCTGAAAATACTAGGATCTTGTTAGGTCCTGATAAGTTTGTAGAAGGGGGGTTGAATACAAACTATACCGTTTTATCAAAATTTGTCCTTTTAATATTAAACAATTTAGAACAAATTAATGCGGAATAAAAACTGAAACAATATTCAAGTTAAATAGAAACTCTATTAAACTTGAGGGGTGTTACAATTTTGATCACTGATTACAAAGAACTTAATAAAACAAATCTAGAATAAATTCGACATGAATTTATCTATTTTTGTAATAAAAAGGATCGAATACTAAAAAGTAGTTCGATATAAAATCTAGGGATTATGATCCGCTAGAAAGCTAAAGCAGTACAAGTGAAATGATCCTTATGAATTTAATGATAAGAACATATCAAGAATTAAGTCACTTGAAGAAAATTGATTGCTCGGACAGTTTTGAAGTAATGAAGACAGAGAGAAATGAAATGTTCTTGTTGCTGTGTCTTTACTTCTGTTGAATGGATTGTTAAACAGAAATGTCAACTGCCTTGTCTATATATAATAAAACACACTACATTCCTTTTAAACCAACCCACGTGCAATGCAATTCAAAGAATTGCATTAGGAGACTTACAGGAATACAATGTTTTTACTCTTGGAAGACAATCGGGAAGACAGTGAATGTACATGGAAGACATTCGGGAAAACTTAGATTTGCTCTAGGAAGACAATCGGGAAGACTCACTTACGAGTCTTCCTAGTTCAATAATCTAAGTCTTCCTAGTTCAAACCTAAGTCTTCCAAGTTCATATTTATTCTAATTTAAATAATTAACTAAATAAATTATGTATTAATTTAATTCTTTGCAGAATTAAATTAATAAATAATATACTTAATAATATTAATTATTTATAAGAGAATAAATAGAATAAATAGAATTAGTTGCCTTCACAATTAATTCCAGAATCACTTAAAACTTAGATAAATAACAAACACAATAGTACGTTGACACTCGATGTACTGTCTGGTTCATGAGTGACTAACGACAATGTCTGTTCTTTATCTATTTAACTTTAAGCAGTGATTCACTTCCTTCTCATTCAAGAACTCCATAATCAGTATCTTTTTCTGTCACCACTTGAAATCTCTGTCACTTTAATAAATCCACTGAGCTTGAATACTTCATTGAGGCTTGATCAATAAATTGAGCTTCTTTCAATGTAGAATCACTTCAAGTCTGTAGATGACTTTAATCTTCATTCTTTGACAGATATAACCTTCTGAGATTCCTGTGACATTTGATTTTTATTATTTACTTATTACATCTTAATTAAAGTTGAGTAGAATCCTCGGTGTTTACAAATAGGACTAGACATATGCCTTTCAATCTCCCCCTATTTGTTTGTTAGACAATAACAACCAAATACTCTAGAGGATAACTCAACTAAAACAAGAAAAGATAAGACTTTTAAGAGCCAAGCAAATAATAAAAAGTTCTGGATTAAATATAACAAATTCCAGATTCAAACAATAAAGATAAATACAAGATAGATGTTCCTCTAGCCTGAACAAATGATAAATTTCCCTATCTTGATTTACCTAGCTCTAAAGATATAACATTTACAAATTGAGCTAACTACATCATGCCTTTAGTCTCTAATTTCACCTTCTTCAGCTTCTGCCAAGGTGACTAGAAGATCTTTGTCAAGGACACGATCACTTTCAGAAACCACACCACTTGGCATTACTGGTTGATTGGTGATCTTCTTCAATCTGTTCTTCATCTGAGCATACCTTGGTACTTTCTCCGTGCAGTAGTCTGAAATCATATCAGCAACTTCAGACTTCTCTACAGAAGCAAACCCTGAAGTTCTAAGAAGATTCTCCAACTTCACCAGTTGCATAGCAGTCTGTAGCTTCATGGAATCAGGATCCAGCCTCACAGTCTCTAAAGTTGTACCTCTGTAGATTTTGACTTCATAAGGAAAATGTACAACTTAAGGACTGGCCTTCATAGCAGAATCTCTAAGCCGGTCATATAGAAGCTCATTCAAGCAAGAAGATCTCTTTACTTTACTCATCAGAATCCACAATTCAGAGAGAGATCTTCTTTGTAGGAGGTCAAGAGAAATGGTGAATGACCCTTCAAGAGCACTTGAGACATAAATGAACAGTTCTTGCCTCACTTGATCAAATGCAGACGTAATCCTTAGGATATCTTCCTTCAATGCCTTCATATATAATGAGTTGTCTGGATTAACAGTTCTGATCTTCTCAAGCAGCTTCAGAAAAGTAGCATCATTGTTTGTGCCTCTCTGAGGAATATCAAACATCTCCCTTGCTTTATCCCACTTGCTTCCTTGCTTCATCCTCACATCCAATCTCCTTTCTTTGACATGAATACTATGAAGACGTTGTTTGTCTTCATGTTCAGCCTTTTGAATTTTCAGCTTCTGAGATATGATGTCGGAGACCTTGGCATTCTCATCCTCCTTTCTCCTTAGCTCTGCTTGCTGTTTCTTCAACTCCTTTTGAAACAAAGGGTCAGGTGTATATAATTCAGCTTCATCTTCCCAATCATCAAAATTGGCTGCCTCCTCAACCTCCTCCTCACCAAAAGTTTCTTCAGGTATGGTCTTCTCCAGATCACCAGATGTGTCAAAGTGGAAGTCATCATGTTCACCGTGGTAGTAGTAGGCATCATCAAAGACAGTATCCTCCAGTGATTGTTTACCTTTTCCCTTATCTCCTCCAGAAGCTCCTCCAGCTTCTCTTTCTTCTCCTTTCTTCTCCTTCTCCCCCTTAGTTGAGGAATCCTCTACAGTTTGAGCTGTGGAAGCCCTAGGATTCACCTCAGATGTTCTCCTTATCTCTCCTCTTTCTCTCCCAACTCCTCCTTCATCAGCATCATCATCCTCATCATCATCTCCCTCAAAGAATGTTCTTTGCTCTACAGTAGGTTGATGTGATTCCTTGATCATGTAGTATAGGTGCTTCATCCCTTCATTAAGATGCTCCATTCCTCCTTCAATCTTAGACATCCTTTCTTCATTAAACCTCTGGTTTTCATCAGATGTTTGCAGAATAAAGTCCACCTTGGTAGAAATAGAAGCAATCTCCTTGACACTCTCCGATATCTGAGCATTTGACGTTGTAAGATCAGAGATGTCTGAAGCCACCAGTAATTGAGATTGTTGGATTGAATTCAGCCTCGGGAGTAGATTATTCTTCAATCCTTCCAGGTCATCTTTCACAGTACCCAGCTGATTTGATACAGAGGTGGTAGATTGAGCAACCACTTGTGCTTTCAGAAGATTGTTCTCAGCCTGGGTTTCTTGTAACTTCCTTTGTAGATCAGCTAGCTGGTTCAACAAAGCAGTGTTTGTGTCAGTGTGTGCACTCACCTCAATTGCTCTCAGTGGTGTTTCACTCAACTCATGTGCTTGTGTTTCACTCGGTGTTTGATTCATATCTCTCACCACTAACTGTCTGTCAAGATTCTCAGTAGATGTACCTGCAGGAAAAATCACCCTAGCCCCTTCAAGAGAGGTCAGTGGTGGTGCAATGGGAGTTCGCAATTCCCGATCCCTGAATTAGTCTGTCAAAATATTTGACATTGTATACTGAATTTCTTCAGGGACAGACTCATCAAGTTGCCTTTCACTTTCTCCAGTATAAACTGCGAGTGAAAAATCCCTTAGGGGAGCCAGAGATGTTCCCTCTGGGAGGGGAGAAAATGATTCTATTTGAGTTGGCGAAGAATCAGATTTTCCCTCAGATGCCTGTGAAGGCACTTCTACCGTAACTATGGTAGGCACTGTTTCAAAGTCAAAAGTAAAGTGCTCTCCTGGCATGGTGTCCTGAGTGTCATCTATATGGATATCTTCTCCCATTGTGAGTAATGGGAGTGTGCTTGACTCAGTACAAGATGCCATGGCCCTATGGCGAATTTCAATAGATCCACCCTGTTGAGAGGATGTCTCCAGAGACTGTGTAGTGGCCATATCAATGTCCATATCCTTTTGAGAGGATACAGATGGGCTTACAGTTGTCTCCCTATAGGTTTTTCTTTTCTTTAAGGGTGGAGACAGAGCTGTGGGAACACTCATTTCAGGTATATCACTAACTCTTCTTGAACTGGTTTGAATAGTAGGCTCAGGTTGTGTATCAGAAGTGTTTGACTCTCTGTATGGCTCTATGACCTGGGTCAGAGACTGTGGTTCTACAATCTCTGGGTCAGCCCTAACAACCACTTGGGTTTCAATTGAAGTACCAGAAGAAGAACCAGAGTTAGGAATAACTACCTGCAGTGGAACTGGATGTGGTTGAGGAACTTGTTCACCAAAGATAGGTAGATTAATGAAGTGACTCATCAGTGGTGAAACAAGAACAGGTATATTGAGGAATTTGGATGAGACATCAAGTCTGGTGTAGAATTTGGTGTCTGTGGTTGGAGAGGTTTCAAATCGTGCTTCTCGAAACAGTTCTACCTGCTCAGCAGTGAGAAGATGATTAATGATAAGAGTTAGAAAGCGAGGGTACCAACACTTTACTTTCACACCATTATCAGAATCTCTCCTAGAGTGAGCAAGCCTGTTGAGCAATAGGTTCCACAGAATCTCAGCAAAGTTCAATCTACGACCAAATACTATAGCATAGGCAATATATTGATTAAGACTGGTAATGCAATGAAAGTTTGTTTTTGTGCAGTTACCAAATACCCTAGCTATAGTATCAAAGAACAGATCCCATTCCCTTACAACAAAACTTTTGGACAATTTAACCATTTGAAAGGGACCCTGATAATGAATATTCACAAAGAACTGTGATAACTCATCATCAGTAGGTAAGGGATCAAACCTGTCCTTTGGAAAATGCAACACATCACAGAATAAATCAAAAGTAACTGTATATTGTTGGTTTAAAATATTGAAAGTAAAAGATTTTGAATCTTCAGCAATAACAGCACTTGAACACAAAAACCTTAATGGATCAATCTTAAGAAGTGCATTGGCACAAATAGCATGACTGACACAAGTCTCGCTACTTAAAAATTGAATCCACGGTCTAAAACGTTCCACCTTGCATTTTAACGGATCAAAATACCCAACATAATTATTTAACACAAGTTCAAAATTAGGATCCATTTTAATAAAACAAGAAAATTTTAATTAACTTAAAATAAAATTAGTATTTTAGGGATTTTTAGAATTAATCAAAATTACTTAAAATCCACAAAATCACAATTCTATCAAAATTAACTAAATTTAAATTTTTAATCCCAAATATTCGAATTTAAACTTTTGAAAAACAGAAATTAATTGGGCAAATGGTTTTCAAACACACACACACAGTTAACCACACACAATCAGTTAAGAATATACTGAAACTTTTCTTTCACAGAAACACAAAAACACTAAAACTCAAGAGAATCACTTAACAACCTTAAGAAAACTCAAGTCGAATCAGAAATTAAACAAAAATCCGACAGCAATTCGACTCAATACGGTTTGATTTTAAAAGAACAGAATCGTTTTGCTAAGTAAAGACTTGAGCAAGATTGAAAGTGATTAAGGATTGTTTCTGCAAAGGAGATGAAACTCGAAAGGGGGGGGGGTTTGAAAAACTAAAGAAACTGCTAAGTAAGAAAGATGAAGTGCGTATGTAATGTATGTATATATATAATATAAGAATAAACTGTAAAAGATAGAATACTTACCGTTTAAAAAAAAATTAAGATTGTACTGGGAAGACAATCGGTAAGACTTAGGATAGTCTTCCCGGTAGTCTTCCTAGTACAAACTAGATAGTTTTCTGGAAATTCAATAAAAGAAAAATCAGAAATAAAACTAAATAATTTTAAGTCTTCCCGATAGTCTTCCTAGTTCAAAAACTGGGAAGACTTAGGAAAAGACTAAAAAGAAGAAAATAAAAAAAAAATGAAAAATAAATTGAAAAATCCCTAGTTTTCCCGATAGTCTTCCTAGTGTAAAACTGGGAAGACTTAGGAAAATTCAGAATTTTAATAAAAATATTTACAGAAAAATGCAGAATTAATATAAAAATGCATGAAAAATACTTAAAAATCTAGAAAAATTCACAGAAAATTCCATAAATCCTAGAAAAATATGCAGAATTTTATAGAAATGCATAAAATTAATATAAACTTGCAGAAAAATTCAAACAACAATATTTACAATCTGAAAAATACCTAAATAATTCTAAATAAATATATTTTCAATAAAAATACATTTCTCTACTTAAAAAATATGAGAAAAATATTTTTAAAGAAAATAAAATATTTAGAGCTATTTAAATACACAAGCATGTACTATTAAATGAGAATTGACAGTGAATATCATTTAAATGACAAGAGAAAATGAATTTTTAAAGAACAAACATGACAGAGATATTGTTAATCACTAAGACTGTTTAACATACCCAATTTACCAACTAACTTGATAAATGTGGATTCGTCAACAGATTTAGTGAATATATCTGCAGTCTGTTCTTCTGTGGGTACAAAATGTAACTCCACAGTTCCATTCATGACATGCTCTCTGATAAAATGATACCTGATATCAATGTGCTTCGTTCTCGAGTGCTGCACAGGGTTGTTGGAGATTGCTATGGCACTTGTATTATCACAAAATATGGGAATTTTGTCTAATGCAAAGCCATAGTCCTTTAATTGATTCCGTATCCATAAGATCTGAGCACAACAGCTTCCAGCAGCAATATATTCAGCTTCTGCTGTTGAATTGGAAACTGTTTGATGTTTCTTGCTATACCAGGAAATCAACCTACCTCCTAGGAATTGACAACTCCCAGAGGTGCTCTTTCTATCCACAACACTACCTGCATAATCAGAATCTGTATATCCAACAAGATTAAAACCAGAATCTTTAGGGTACCAGATACCTAGATTAGGTGTACCCTTAAGATATCTCAAGATTCTTTTCACAGCAACGAGATGTACATCTCTAGGGTCCGCTTGGAACCTTGCACACAAGCATGTAGCATACATAATATCTGGTCTACTAGCAGTAAGATAGAGTAAGGAGCCAATCATACCTCTGTAGCTTGTAACATCTACCTTGATAGATTTGTCAGAAGCTCCAAGTTTGATGGTTGTTGAAGATGGAGCCCTTGCTGATGCTGAATCCTCCATATGATACTTCTTGAGGAGTTCTTTGAGATACTTGGATTGACAAATAAATATTTCATTTGACCTTTGACTTACTTGTAATCCAAGAAAGAACTTCAGCTCACCCATCATACTCATTTCAAACTTACTCTGCATAAGCTCAGCAAATCTCTTACAGAGATTATCATTAGTAGACCCAAATATGATGTCATCTACATAGACTTGGACTAATATCATATCACTTTTGTGTTTCTTTGAAAAAAGAGTTTTGTCTATGATACCTCTAACAAAACCATTTTCTAAAAGAAAACCAGAGAGAGTGTCATACCATTTTCTTGGGGCTTGTTGGAGACCATAGATACCCTTGAAGAGAAAGTACACAAAGTCCAGCAGCTCCTGATTTTCAAAGTCAGGGGCTGTTCCACATACACTTCTTCATCAAGCTCACCATTCAGGAATGCACTCTTAACATCCATTTGATAGACTTTAAAATTTGAGTAAGCAGCAAATGCTAAGAAAATCCTGATGGCCTCAAGTCTAGCCACTGGTGCATAGGTTTCATCATAGTCAATGCCTTCAGCTTGAGAATATCCTTGTGTAACCAGTCTTGCCTTGTTCCTTGTAACTATGCCATCCTCATCTAGCTTGTTCCTGTATACCCATCTAGTACCAACTACTTTCTTGTTCTTTGGCCTGGGTACCAGTTTCCAGACTTGCTGTTGTTCAAATTGATTGAGTTCATCTTGCATAGCAATCACCCAATCTGGATCAGTCAGTGCTTCCTCAGTTTTCTTTGGCTCCATTTTAGATAGAAATGCTGAGAAAAGACATTCATTCTGAGAAGCTCTTCTAGTTTTAACTCCAACATCTGGATCACCAATGATCAGCTCAAAAGGATGAGCTCTATTCCAAACAGTCTGTCTTGGAAGATTTGATCTTGATGATTCACCTTGAAATTCACTTTGATGTTGTGAGTGACTAGTTGATCCTTCATTTGCTCCCCCTGAGTTGTTGCTTGATTGCCTTGATGATTCTTCTCCAGTGTTGGTGGTATCTCCATTGTTACCAGTGTTTCCACCACCATCACCATGATCATTATCATCATTGTTATTATCATCACCAGCAATAACTTCAAGTGGGGCTTCATCATCTGATTCTGAGTCTGGCAAGTTATCAAACTTCAGCTTTTCAGATGAGTCTTCTTTTTGGATACTGGGGAACTTAGTGTCATCAAAAGTAACATTGACACTTTCCTTTACTGTGTGACTGCCAACCACGTAGACCCTGTAAGATCTTCTGGAATATCAAACAAAAATAGCTTCTTGTGTCTTTGCATCAAACTTGCCACGTTTAACATTGTCATCTATAAGCACAAAGCATTTTGCTCCAAATACATGAAAGTACTTGACAGTTGGTTTCTTGTTGTTCATGATCTCATACGGAGTCTTCATTAAGTCCTTGTTGATTAAAGTTCGATTCTGAGTATAACAAGTTGTATTCGCTGCTTCAGCCCAAAAGTACGTTGGAAGTTTGGACTCACTTAGCATAGTCCTAGCTGCTTCAATCAATGTACGATTCTTTCTTTCCACTACTCCATTTTGTTGAGGAGTTCTAGGGGCAGAATACTGTCTTGTTATTCCTTTATCAGCACAAAAGTCATTTAGAATGGCATTCTTGAATTCAGTACCATTATCTGACCTTATGGCTCTAACAGGGAATCTAGAATCCAGCTCAATCAACTTTATGTGGCCAATCACCAGGAATGGGGTCTCATCCTTGGAATGTAGGAATAAAACCCATGTATATTTTGAATAGTCATCAACAATCACAAGTGCATATTGTTTCTTTGACATGGACATCACATTAACTGGACCAAACAAATCCATGTGCAGTAGCTGAAGAGGTTCAGTTATTGATGATGTATCAGTGCCCTTGTGAGAAGCTTTCTTTGACTTTCCTTTCTGGCATGCCTCACACAGTCCTTCCTGTGTAAATTCCATCTGAGGCAAACCTCTGACTAATTCCCTCTTGACTAAAGAGTTCATAGTTTTGAAGTTAAGGTGAGACATCTTCTTGTGCCATAGCCAACTATCATCTGATGAAGCTTTAGCATAAAAACAATTAACTTCATCTTTGAATCCCGAGTTCAGATCAGCTATGAACAAGTCACCTTTCCTTACTCCTTGAAGAGCAGGCTTTCCATTCTTCTTGTGAAGGATCTGACACTTCTCTCTTTCAAAGGAAACAGCATATCCTCTGTCACAGAACTGACTGATGCTGAGAAGATTGAACGTCAGACCTTCCACAAATGAAACATCTTCAATGATAACATTTCCGTACTTCAAACAGCCATATCCTTTCGTAATACCCTTGCTGTTATCTCCAAAGGTTACTACTGGGCCAGCTTTCTCAACCAAATCTGATAGCAGGGCTCTATCTCCGATCATATGCCTTGAACAGCCACTGTCAAGAACCCATATAACACGGCTTACCTGTTTAACTCCCTGCAATACCAGATTGATTAGTCCTTCCTCGGAACCCACACTTGATTGGGTCCGGCATACTTAAAGAATTGGCCTTTGTCAGGCAAAACAACATTTTTAACTTAAACTACTTCAACCTCTTTCACATAAGAGCGTTTCCATTTATAGCCAGCCTTAACACATTTCTGAGTAGGCTTAGGGATAAATGAATCCACTCTAGTCTGAGGAGGACTAGTAGTCTTTGCTTTAACATGCTTCTTATTATTAACATCTTGACGTGGAGCAGTCTTATCACTAGATACATGCTTTTTATTAAAGAAAGCATACATAACATTAAAAGCACAAGACATGCAATTACTCACACCACATGCTTTATGAGAAGAATTAACAGCAGGCATGTTAGTTCTACAGTTGTTTTGATCCAACTTATGGATATCTGATTTAGTCTTTTTAGTTGTAGCAACTTTGACTGGAATATCAGATATACACTTTTTGGATTGTTCAACTTCCAAAGCAATATCTTCTTCACGAATCTCCTCTGCAATGATGATAGAGTCTTCATTCAGAGGTTCTGCTTCGGACTCCTTACAGAAGGGTGTTTCAATACCCTTAAGCACATATGGAACAACCTTTCCTTCAGATTTGAATCTACAAGGAGAATTAATTCCAAGCAATCCAATGGCCTCATTATAACCATAACCTATACTGACATGATTACCAATAGCTTGTTTATTGAGAATCTCTTTAGCCGTCTTACAAGAGCTGAAATAGGCATTAGCTTTAGTCTTCAACTCACTAATCTCTTTCTTAAGAATGGTTTCCAGTTGAATATAACATTTAACCCTATTCTCAAGAAAAGCTATTTTCTCAACAAGTTCATCCTGATTAACATGCACTAGTTTTAATTCTTTTATCTCATTTTCAAGATTTGTGTTTAAAAGAATTATTCTATCATTTTCAGTGCGAGCACATTCTAAGGTGCCACCAAGATGACGAATCATTTCAGTATCAGTAAACATTACCTCTGACATGTGTGCAAATGAAGTGCTTGCCTCTTTAGCCACTAAAGCAAGGTTCCCAATCTCACCTGCTTCTTCATCACTGTCAGTGTCATCCCAACTCTTTCCTTCAGCAACATAAGCTTTCCCAATCTTGTTCTTCTTGCTAGAATCAAATGTGTTTCTAGTCATTTGCTTTGGCTTTCTGCATTCAGTATCAAAGTGACCCAACTCATTGCAATTGTAGCATCTGATTGTGCTCCTTTCCACAGTTCCAGTTTTGTAGCCACCCCTTGAGCCACTTGAAGAGGAAGATCCACCTCTCTGAAATCTGGGCCTGAACTTAAGATTGGGATTCCTCTTGAATCTGAACTTCCCAAACTTTCTGACTATCAAAGCCAAATCACCATCCTCCAGCTGATCAAGTTCTTCTAAAGAATAGAAGTCACCACCAGATTGATCAATGGATGTTAATCCATATTCAGCATCAATAACATTCATGTTAGAACTAGAAGATTGAAAAGTCTTCACTTCCAGTTTCTGTGGGACTTCAGCAGCCAATGCAGTAGAGGTACCAACAATTTTTCCAGTTCCATACAGCTCCTTTTGTTGAATCTGCTCCAGCTCATAGGTCTTCAGAACACCATACAATCTCTCCAAAGCAATCTCATTCATATCTCTTGCTTCTCTAATGGCAGAAATTTTGTGCTCCAAATGAGGTGGAAGTGTAAGAAGGAACTTCTTGTTAATCTCCTTGTTGGTGTAGTGCTTCCCATTGAGATTCAGATCATTGATTAATTTGTTATATCTCTCAAAAACCTGAGAGATACCTTCACCAGGGTTTGATCTGAAATGCTCATATTGTGAGGTGAGAATTTCCAGCATATTCTCCCTAACTTCCTCTGTCCCCTCATTGATTATCTCTATAGTTGCCCAAATGTGTTTAGCAGTATCACAGTTGAGAACATGATTATGCATGATTGGATCAAGACAATCAATAAGGATCAACTGAAGACAGGAATCCAAGGTAACATCCTCTTTCTCATCAGGAGTGTAATCCTTGGCATCTTTAGGGTACATTCTAGCAGCCCTAGTCACAACATTATTCTCAATGAGTTCTCCCTCAATAATCATAGGGACTTTGGGACTGATGGTGCAAATACTGATGATGCAATCAATAGTGATACTTCTAGTAGTGCTAATGTTGAGGGGGAGCAACATCATTCTACTACAAGTTCAGAGTCAACACAATCATCAGGACAGAATTCTTCAGATACTGATTCAAGTGATGATCCTGATAACTTATCAGGAGGAAATAACAATAATTCAGGGGGAGCTTCAAGACAAGCAAGTTCTTCAAATCATGATAACACCAATCCAGGGAGAGCATCTACTTCAAGAAACAATTTAACACCAGCAAGGAAATGGACTGAAAGTCATACTCCTGATTTGATCATTGGGGATCCTGATGCAGGTGTTCAAACAAGAAGTGCAACTCAGAATGAATGTCTATACAATAACTTTCTATCCAAGGAGGAGCCAAAGAAAGTTGAAGATGCACTTAAAGATGCTGATTGGGTTACTGCAATGCAAGAGGAACTGAATGAATTTGAAAGAAATGATGTCTGGAAACTGGTACCAAGACCAAAGAATAGATCAATTGTTGGTACAAAGTGGATTTTCAAGAACAAGACTGATTCTGATGGAGTAATAATCAGAAACAAAGCAAGACTAGTTGCAAAGGGGTATTCTCAATAAGAGGGAATTGATTATGATGAAACGTTTGCTCCTGTTGCAAGACTAGAAGCCATCAGGATATTTCTTGCTTATGTAGCACATAAGAAATTCAAGGTTTTCCAGATGGATGTTAAAAGTGCTTTCTTAAATGGAGAACTGGAGGAAGAAGTCTATGTTGAGCAACCTCCTGGTTTCATTGATCCTAACTATCCAGATCATGTCTACAGATTGGATAAGGCACTTTATGGACTAAAGCAAGCTCCAAGAGCATGGTATGAAACTTTAGCTCTATTCTTACTGGAAAGTGGATTCAAAAGAGGTGCTATTGATAAAACTCTATTTTATTTGAATCATGGTAAGGACTTGTTGTTAGTTCAGATTTATGTTGATGATATCATTTTTGGGTCAACAAACAATAAGCTTTGTGAAAAGTTTTCCAAGCTTATGCAGTCAAGATATCAAATGAGCATGATGGGAGAAATGAGTTACTTTCTTGGTCTTCAAGTTAAACAGACTGATGAAGGGATTTTTATCAATCAGTCTAAATATACAAGGAATTTATTGACAAGGTTTAACATGCAAGATAGTTCTCCTACTACAACTCCCATAGCTACAGCTACCAAACTTGATCCTGATCAAGGTGCTGAGGTAGATGTAACTCACTACAGAGGAATGATTGGCTCTTTATTGTATCTCACTACAAGTAGACCAGATATCATGTTTGCAGCCTGTCTGTGTGCAAGATTTCAAGCAAAACCTAGAGAACCCCATCTGATTGCAGTCAAAAGAATTTTCAGATATCTCAAAGGTACTTCTTCACTTGGCCTTTGGTATGCAAGGGAATCAGATTTTGGGTTGTGTGGCTATTCAGATGCTGATTTTGCAGGATGCAAAATAGACAGGAAAAGTACTTCAGGAAGCTGTCAGTTTTTGGGTGGAAGACTAGTTTCATGGTTCAGTAAAAAGCAAAAATCCATTTCCACTTCAACTGCAGAAGCTGAGTACATTGCTGCAGGAAGTTGTTGTGCTCAGATAATGTGGATAAGAAATCAGTTGTTAGATTATGGTCTGTCATACTCAAAAATCCCTATTTATTGTGATAATCAAAGTGCTATTGCAATGACAGGAAATCCAGTTCAACATTCTCTTACTAAACACATCAGTATTCGATATCACTTCATAAGAGAACAAGTTCTGGAAGGAACAATTGAACTTCACTTTGTTCCTACTAATCAACAACTAGCTGATATATTCACCAAGGCACTATCTGAAGCTACTTTCAATAAATTGGTGAATGAACTTGGAATGATGAACTTTGAGAATTTCTGAGGAAAGATACAGAGAGGAAATCCTGATAACTGTCAAATCCTGATGGTTATTCAGAAAGGTGTGGAACTCAGTTACTTTTGATAAAGGGTATTCTAACACTATCTTGATGAGTTTTGAACATAATGGAATTACTCACTATGTGACTCCTGCAATTGTGGAGGAAGCCCTGCATTTACCTGTTCTTGGTGATGATATTCCTTCTAATGTTTCGGACTCTACTCTTTTTGAGTTTGTTACAAAGTTGGGCTACAATGGTGAAGTAAAGAGATATGGCAATCTCTTTAGGACAAAGCTTAAGAAGGAATGGAATTTCTTCTTTGATACGATCAGCCGCTGTTTCCTGAACAAGACATCAAATTTTGATGCTCTTCCATCAGGATCTCTCAAAATTGGGTACTCTCTTATCCACTCTACAGTGTTTGATTATGGGTCATTTATCTTGAAAGCTTTAAGTGATAGGAAATCAGATAAGTTAGGTTCTGTCTGTTTTCTTAGATTTTTACAGTTGATATTTAATCACTTGTGTCCTAATGTTGTTTTTGAGAATGATGTAATTCTACCTATCTGTAGAATTACTGAGAATAATATTAAGTCCTTAGTCAACAGTGATAAGGCAAATGGTTTCATAGGAAATGCTTTTATTCCTGATGAGGTTAGGTTTTTCATACATAGGAAAATGCCTACTTGTTATGGTTTAATTTCTAATGCTATGGGGCAAGGCCAATCACACCTTGTTCCTAACCTAAGCATTCATCCTAAACAGTCTAAACAGTCAACTGCCACCTCTAATGTCTCTCAAAAGACTTTAGTTGTAAAAGCAAAGAAGTCAGCTAGAACTGATGTGTCAGGAAGGCAATCAGGTTCAAAGGACTTTACCTCTACACCTATCACTAAAAAGAAGTTACAAGGGGGTGTACAAGGGGTCCTGGTGAAGAAAGTTGCAAAGAGAGGTGAGGCTGTTTCTGTTAAAAGAAAGTTAGTGCTCAGGGATGAGACTAACTCAGAGGATGATTTACCTATATCCTCTATGATGAATGTGAATAAGGAAGTTGCTGATACTGCTACTGCAGCTGTGGTTCCATTGTCTATACCACAGAAGAAAAGGAAGTTATCAAAAAGCAGGTATCATATTCCTTTAGAAAAGAAGCAGGATACTGATGTACAGGACACTCAAGCAAATCCTGATGTTAGTATTCCTGATGCTGCACCAAGTCAAGTGGTTAATATTTCATACTCTCCAGCACAGGACTCTCCAACAAAAAGACATGTTGATATTTCATGGGAGAAGTATGGTGCTGCTGCTTCCAATCTTGGGATAAACATCCAATGGAAAAGCTAAGGAAGGCAGAAGAGTTAGTCTATCAGAGACAGAAGAAACTGAAAGGATCAAGCCCACAAGAACCTGAACCTCAAAGTGGTTCAACAGCTCTATCTGATGATCCAGCCACACAAGAACCACTCAATCAAAGTTTGAGTGAAGGCTTAGCTAGTGGAATGGTCCCACAAGAAACATTTTCTCAAAGGGAGAATGCAGACATCGACATCCCAGCTACACAAGAACCATCTTCTCAAAGTGAAGATGCAGGCCAAGCTACAGTTTCTGAGAAATTTCCTGACAATGCTCAAGGGATTTCTGGTGCAGATGAAGTTCAAAGATTGGTCGAGGACACTGTCAATGAGGGAAGCACACAAGAACCTTTGACTCAAAGTGTTGAAGCAGCTTCTGAACCTCAAGCTCCACAAGAACCATTGGTAGCAAATACTGATGCAAGCATATCAAATCCTGACGGTGTTCATCCTGACGCTAGTGGTGCTCCTGATGTTGAACCTATCCTGATACAGCCACTTCGTTCAAGACCAATGGATCATCCTATCACAGATTCACAGGATAAAATGAAAGGTATAGCTGTTATTCCCAAATGACCTAACAGAATTGTAGAAGGGGGGGGTTGAATACAATTCTTGATATTTTCTTGAAACTAAAACACTTTATAAAATAAAACTGAACTGAATAAATAAAAACACAAGATATAAATAATTCAGTTGGATTGTTTGATGATCCAACTGAAGTGTTTTTATTGCGGAAATAATCTGTGATACAAAAGTACACAGCTGCTCAGTTACAAGGTTGTAGAGAAGAATTGCTCTCAAAATAGCTAATACAATCTATTTGTGTTTCTTCTCTCACTTTTTAAAGTAACTGCTACACTTGGTTATATATCCCAAGTTTACAATTCTACGTTTGGTTAAACTAAAGAATAATAGTAGTAACCATCAGTAGCTTGCTTTTCATTCCTTTTGTCCAATGGTCCTTGGAGATCTTAGCTTTTGTCTTCATGCTCATTATAATCATTCCCAAGAGCCTTATTGGAAATTGGAATGTTTCCTTATTTCCAGTATCCACTTTGATGGCTTCCAATGCACAGTACACTTCCATATCTCCTTTTAGATCTGTTCAGTAAACTGTCACTATCACTTTGTCAACTGTTCAAAAAGCAACATTGATTCGTTGATAGCAAGGAGATGTGTTTCGTTGATAGCTTCATTCTTCATTTCGTTGATGGTGTTTCCCTCGTTTCGTTGATGGGTAAACTCCATACCGTTGACAGAGTAATCTTCATACCGTTGACATGTCTTCACTTAGGCAGAATTACAAGGCATTACATATTTACAATTAACCAACCTATTTTGCCTATCTAGTACATAGTCAACATGACTTAGAAAACCTATCTAAAACATATAATAGAATGCCTATCATACTGTGAAGTATTGTACAATGCAATTGCTACAACACTCATTTCGTTGATGAGCTTCCTGTCAACGAAACACTGCTAAGCATGCTATTTCGTTGACAGCTACAAAATTGACTTTACACAAATTCTACTAAGTGTTTTATGCTTATCATCAAGAACAACATATTCCTAACAATCTCCCCCAATTTATGACTGATAGAATAACAGCCATAAATCAAGAGACTTGATGATAACAAAAACACTCAGATACATCATAAATTACAAAAGTAGAAAATGTATTAAGCTTCAAAACTTTATAGACAAAATATAAGACTTACAAGACTAATGCCCACAAGTGCTCCTTTAGTCTGAGCAAATGTTTCATCTGTGACTTCTTTGTGGCATAGTCTTCTTCCCTCTCTTGGAGTTGTTTTCCTCAATCTGGACCTGTAGCCTTCTGTAGAAGATTTTCTCCTCTTCATCTTGATCACCAAGCTTGGATTGCATCAGCTTTAGAGTTTGATTAGATGCCTTCTCCAGCTGGTCTTCCATTCTGAAGAATCTTCTGCAATTGTCCTTGTCCTTAAACTCCATCATCCAATAAGGTTGAAGATGGATTTTCTTTCCTGTTGAGGGAACTCTAAGTATCCTTGGAAGAGCCTCAGGCTTGTTCCAGCTAGCCTTTAACTGACAGATTTTGGAGACCACCTCAGACTTGGCTGTTTTGGTGAAACCAAAGTCCTTTTTCAAGCATCTAAACACTGAGAGTAGTGTTTGATAGTCTTCTCCTAAAATTCTGTAGAGAGGCCACACTTGTTCTCTACCACCCTTGAATGTGAACACTAGTCTTTCAGGCAACTTTTGAGAAGCTGCAATTCCCCTTACTTCCACCAGGTTGTCTAAGTCAAGATGTAGACTGGATTCTTCCCTGATGTCAGCAATGTACATGCAGTCCTCTGGGTTTGAAGGGGGTTTTTGAGATTGTGGCTTTCTCACAAAAGCAGGCTTTGCTTTGACAGGCCTCTTCTTTGTCTTCATTGGTTGGTCCTTTTCTAACAGGAACTTTGGAAAGTATGCCTCATCAAAATCAATTGGTTCCTCTTTTGGCATGATTGGTTGATCATGAAAATTGACAGGATGTGCAGGATCACAGGCCAACTTTCCCTCAAAAACTGGATTAGCAATTGTTGGAGGTGCAATAGGTAAAGAAGATTCTGATGCAGTACCCTGAGAATCAGCACTCTCAAAGTCTATGTTTCTCCTAGCTCTCTCTTTGGGTTGCCTTGTGCTCTTCTTTGAACTCCTTTCCTCTCTAGTGCTTTCCTCTTGCTTCCTTTCTTCTTCATCTAGAGCTTGAGCTACTGCAAGAGCTTGCATAGCTGCTCTTTCTGATTCCTCAGCCTTGGCTTCAGCAAAGTTTGGATGACCAGCCCAAACACAGATTTGTTGTCCATTCCTGTAGACAATTGCCCTTTGCTTCCTTATCTCATAATTATTACTTTCCTTGCTTTTTGTGATGAGTAAACCAAGAAGCTTGTGCTCATCTGGATAAGGTGCAGGATAGAAAGTCCTTGCTATGTTTTTGCCCTTTGGTTTAGCAGGGGACTTGGGAGATAGGCTTCTTTGAATTGTAGCTTGTTCCACATCCCTAATGCATGAAGTTTGTCCTTTTTCTTTCCTTGGTCCTTGAGTGACTCCATGTAGAAGGGGCTCTTGTTGATAGAAAGAATTTGTCTGTGGCTCCCATTCCGTTGATGCTATTGCCATGGCATTCGTTGATGGCTGTTCCGTTGATGGATTTGAGTCCTTATCTTCAGTAATCTTCTTGAACTTTGCTTCTATGTTGGACCAATGTTCTTTGATTTGTTCTGCAAGTCTCATCCTCATAGAAGCTTCTTGTATAAGGTCAATACCATCCTTTTGCTGCTTGCCAAGCTCCCCCATTGCTAATGGCTCCTTTGGTAGGGAAATGGCTGGAACCATAACCTTGGTAATTTGAATGTCTAGCTCCTTAGATTTCTCCCCCTTTTTGTTATCATCAAAAGAGATGGCTGGGAGTCCTTGAGCTGCCACTAGCTGGGCCAATAGTTGTGTTTGTTTCTCCTGTTCCTTTTGCATCTGTGATAGAGTGGCTTCCACCTTGTCCACTCTAGAAGAGAGAGTCTTCAAGGAGGACTCCACTTCAGCAGCCCTAGCAGCCCTAAGGTTGCTGATTGAATCCTTGATCTCTGTAGCCTCAATCCTTGTCTGCAACATTTGTAGCCTTTGAATTTCCAGAGAATCCATTATGGCTTTGTAGAATTTCTTGTCTCTTGGTCCTGCAGACTCATGAGCTAGATAAGCGTCTTTGTACTGCCTTGTGATAGCAGCATCCAAATTGCTTCTACCATGCATATCTTGAGAAAGCCAGTTTGGTGTAGGAGGCACCACAGAAGTCCCAGTCTGTGCAGTAGTGTCCACCTGTAGATTATCACCATAGCTGTCCTCATCATCAGAGAAATCAAAGTCTCCACTTGCTTCAGCTCCTGGAGGTAGATTGGTCAAGGCATCCTTTGCTCTTTGCATTGATGCAGTTGTGTGAATTAGTTGTAGTGACCTCTCTGCCTCCACATTGCCCTGTTGAGCCAAAATTTGATAGGCTGACACAGGATGAGTAAAGGTCTCAGGATCCAGGGAAATACTATCCAGAGTTTGCTGATAAACCTCTTGGAAAGTAAGTTCCCTTTCTCCCTCACTGACCTCCATTAACTCATTAGCAATGGCTGCTTCCATCCTTATTTCTCCTGTAGTCCCTTCTCTCTCTCCACTCTGTTCTTGCATCATGGGCTCCCCATGGCTCACACCTCTCACACCCTCACCTTCACCTTCTAAGGTGGAACTCTCAATCTCTCCTTTTGCCTGGCTGGAAGAAATAGCCAGCCTCTCACTCACATTCTCTCCTTTTGCCTGGCTGCAAGCCAGCCTCTCAGTTTCACTCCCTCTCAGTCCTAGAAGTGTCTCAACTACCACTAGATCATCTGCACTAGTTGTGGGAACAACTTGATTTTCAATTAAAGGTGCAGAGTGAACTATCAACGGAATGGTAGTTTGAACTGTCAACGGTATGGATACCGTTGATGGAGAAACACTTGTCAACGAAATAGACTGTTTCGTTGATGAAGTCAAGAAAGCACTTTGAGAATGAGAAATTACAGTAGAGTCTGTGGTGATTGATTTTAAAGAATGGTCCACAGATCCCCTTGCAACTTCAGGAAAAATTGGTTGATGGCCCAACAAATCACTTAACAAGTGATGGCCACCAGCTTCAGAGTGGGGCTTCTCCAAGATTAGAGTTGGAGAATCAGGAATAGATGTATGGATCATGTCCACATCTAAAGATTGAGTTGGTGAATTTGATGGAGATAATTCAAGATTGATGTTTAGAGAATGGGACTGTAACCCCAGAGTAATGATAGGGGTTACATCAAACTGAATTTGAGAAACTGGAAGTGTTGCTTCCAGTGTGTGTGCACCCTGTGTACCCTTGGACTTTTGCTTCACTCTCCTTTGGTATTGGGAAAATGTAGACTTTGGGCTAGAAGTGTCCCTTACCCTTTTGGACTGTGCTCTAGGAGGAGAGCTTGTTTCAATAATCACATCCTTTTGGGAGGATGCAATTAGACTTGTGCTTAAATCCATGTTACACATTGTGCCTTGTTGGGAAGACACAATGGGGCTTGGCTGGTACACACTAACCTGTCCTTCCTTATCCTTGGGGTTTCTTTGATGTTCACCCCTTCCCTCACCTCTCACAACTCCAGACTCACTCCCCTTAGGTTGTGTGGTAGTTTTTACAACAGGTGCCTTTTGAGAAGCACCTGAGGTTGGCTTGGAGGATTTCTTTGATTTTGGTTTTGTTGCTAGGGTAGGAGCCTGTTGGGTCACAGCTACAGACTCCATAGCAACATTGGAAGGTAAAACAGTAGAGGTGTTAGCTACACTAACAGGGATAGTAGTAGTTACCTCAATGATTGGCAGATACACCACTGGAACATCACCATTGTGGTTCAGCCTGAGTATGTCTGTCAATACTCTCTTTTCTTGCACAAAGCACTCGAACCTGGCATTAGGGTTAGAGATAACTAATGGTGCTGGACTAACATGGTTAGCCAACATCATCAGAAACCTAGCATAATAGATATTTTTCTTCCTATTTGCTTTGTCACCCAACTTAGCACCAATTTCATACATAAGTTGGGTGCTAAAGTTGTGATATCTATCATTTAGAAGCATGGTTAGGAGAATTAACATAGAGTTAGTTAATGCATCAAAATTACTAATCTTTCCAGAAAAGACCTTAATGAATGCATCAGCTAAATAACTGTATTCTCTAACCAAACCTCTCCTAATTATTCTACCCAGATTATCAGTAGGCAAAGAGTAGTTTATAGAATTTAACATGGTAGTTATTTCAGTGTTAGTAGGCAAAGCATCACAGTTATTATCAGGAATATGTAAACATGCTTGCAAAACATCAGAATTAACTATGTACTCATTACCTTGAAGAGTGAATTTTAGTGTGCAGTGTGTTCCACTATACTCACATGAGGTCCAAATTTCCTCGATTATCTCATTGTAGAGTGGTGTAGAGTGAAACATTGCGTAGCTCAACTTGCAATTCTTCATGAAATCCATCATTTTGAAGAACAGACTGTTCGGGTTTTCCTTGACAACAAAAGGGATGGAGTTGTTCTTCTCATAGATGAACCCTCCAGCAGACATAAGCTTGACTATAGGTGCCATTGTTGATTAAAGGAAAGCTTCGAACTGAATAGCTTGTTAGAGAGAAGAAGAGAGAAAAAGCCTTTGGAATTTTTGAGAACAGGTAAAAAGAAATAATAAAACTAAAATTTCTTAAATACTCCCCCAAAAATTCTCAGAAAATGAATCCAATAATAAATGTAAATTACTGGATTGGCTTAAAAATATAACCGTTACTCTTAAAGTATTACCATGATTTATACTTACAGGGGTGTATGCATAGATCGTGGTAAAAGACGTGTCAAATTTCAACGGTTCAGATAAAAAGCGCTAAATCAACGAATCAGGATTGGGCGGTTAAAGTCCCGTCTTATTTCGTTGATAAAGCTGCGTTTCGTTGATATAAAAGAACTATCAACGAAACACCCAGAAAACTGCTAAGACTGTCAACGAAATGGTGCATTCCGTTGGCATAGTAATTTTGACTTAAACAAAATTTTACCTTTTCCTGAGAAAATTCATTCACAGAAAAACATAGCAAATTTCTGGCTGCATCTTAACTTGCAAATATCTCAAAAATAATTAAGAGAAATTTAGCATACCTAGCTCACTTACTAATCTTGAGAATGTTGATTCATCAAGTGGCTTGGTAAAGATGTCTGCAAGTTGTTGTTCACTTGGAACAAAATGTAACTCCACAGTACCATTCATAACATGTTCTCTAATGAAATGGTACTTGATGTCAATGTGCTTGGTCCTTGAATGCTGCACTGGATTCTCAGTAATGGCAATGGCACTAGTGTTGTCACAGAAGATAGGAATTTTCTCAACTCTTAATCCATAATCAAGTAGTTGGTTTTTCATCCATAAAATCTGTGCACAACAACTTCCAGCTGCAATATACTCAGCCTCAGCTGTGGAGGTAGAAACTGAGTTTTGTTTCTTGCTGAACCATGACACAAGCTTGTTTCCTAGGAATTGACAGGTTCCAGTTGTACTTTTCCTGTCAATTTTACATCCTGCAAAATCTGCATCTGAATAACCAATTAGTTCAAAACCAGATTCTCTAGGATACCAAATGCCAAGGTTTGGTGTTCCTTTGAGATATCTGAAAATTCTTTTAATAGCAACTAAATGGGATTCTCTAGGATCAGCCTGAAATCTAGCACATAGACATGTAGCAAACATAATATCAGGTCTACTAGCTGTTAAATATAAAAGTGAGCCTACCATGCCTCTGTAACTTGAAATGTCCACAGATTTTTCCTTAGTATTCAATTCAAGTTTGGTGGCAGTAGGCATGGGAGTTTTGGCAGGAGAGCATTCCATTAGGTTAAACTTCTTTAATAAATCTTGAATGTATTTTGTTTGACTAATGAAAATGCCTTCATTAACTTGCTTTACTTGTAGACCAAGAAAGTAAGTTAATTCTCCCATCATGCTCATTTCATACTTACTTTGCATAAGCTTGGCAAACTTTTGACAAAGTTTCACATCTGTAGACCCAAAGATTATATCATCTACATAAATTTGAACAAGTAAAGTAGAGCCATTTACAACCCTGTGAAAAAGAGTTTTATCTACAGTACCTCTAGTGAAATGATTCTCAAGGAGGAACTGTGAGAGAGTGTCATACCAGGCTCTAGGTGCTTGTTTCAAACCATAGAGTGCTTTGAGAAGGAAGTACACATAGTCTGGAAAATCATCATCTTCAAAACCAGGAGGTTGACTTACATACACCTCCTCTTCCAATTCCCCATTCAGAAAAGCACTCTTCACATCCATTTGATAGACCTTGAAATTGGCATGGGCTGCATAGGCTAGGAAAATCCTTATTGCTTCTAGTCTTGCAACAGGAGCAAAGGTTTCATCAAAATCAATTCCTTCTTCCTGTGAATAGCCTTTTGCAACCAATCTAGCTTTGTTCCTTGTGACTATGCCATTTTCATCCATCTTGTTTCTGAACACCCACTTTGTACCTATAACACTCCTGTCATTAGGCCTGGGCACCAGCTTCCAAACATTGTTTCTCTCAAATTGGTTTAGCTCTTCTTGCATGGCTAATACCCAATCTGGATCTAGAAGTGCATCCTCAACTTTCTTTGGCTCATCTTGAGACAGAAAGCTACTATAGAGACATTCTTCTTGAGTTGCTCTTCTAGTTTGGACTTTTGAAGAGACATCACCTATAATAAGTTCAAAGGGATGATCTTTAGTCCATTTCCTTGAGGGAGGTAGATTTGCTCTTGAAGACGTAGCTTCATGATCATGATTGCCTTGATTGGATATTTGTCCTTGAGAAACTCCCCCTGAGTTTGTTGTCCCTAATTGATCACTTCTAGAAGTAGGGATGGCAATTTGTACCGATCCAATTGATATCCGACCCGTTTCGACCCGAATAGGTTAAACCGAACCCGAAATTTTCGGGTTTGGATTCGGGTTTGGGTTTGTTTTTTAAACCCGAATTATTTTCGGGTCGGGTTCGGGTTTTGACAATACCGATCCAAACCCGACCCGAAAACCCGAAACCCGTTTCGAACCCGATCCGAACCCGAACCCGAAACCCGAATTAATTTATATATATAATATATTTTTCTATTATTTTTTTATATATAATTTTAACATATAATAAAATTATATATATGATTTTATATATAATTCTTAACATAAAGTTTTATATATAATTTTTTACATATAATTTTATATATTATTTAATATATAATTTAAAATATAATTTATATATAATATAATATATATTTTTACTAGTTTTCATTTCGGGTTTCGGGTTACCCGAAATCCGTTCGGTATCCAACGGGTTCGGGTTTAATATTTCGGATTTTTTCGGGTTCGGGTTCGGGTTCGGGTCCGGTTAAAAATTTCGGGTTCGGGTTTGGATTTTGTAAAACCCGTTTCGACCGACCCGATTGCCATCCCTATCTAGAAGCATTCCTATGACTATCAACGGTATGACCGTTTTGGCTGTCAACGAAACGCTCATTCTGACTGTCAACGAATCCACCACCATGACTGTCAACGAAATGACCATTTGGTCGGCTAGCTGCTATCCTTTTTAACCTTAATGCAGCAATTTCATCTTCACTGCTGCTTTCATCTGTGCTAGATACAACAACTTTAGGCTGTTTCTCAGTAGCCTTATCATGATTCACTTGTTCTCCTTCCTCATTCTCAAAAGAGAGACTTTCATGGAAACCTTCATCACAGAGACCTTGTATTTTGAGATCATCAAAAACAACATGTACAGATTCCATAACAATGTTGATTCTGAGATTAAAGACTCTGTAAGCTTTCCCTGCTGCATATCCCACAAATATTGCTTCATCTGCCTTTGCTTCAAATTTCCCCAAATGCTCAGCTTGATTTCTCAGAACAAAGCACTTGCATCCAAAGACATGAAGAAAATCTAATAGTGGCTTCTTTCTTTTGAGTAACTGATAAGGGGTCATTCCTTTGGCCTGATTAATCAAAGAAATATTTTGAGTAAAGCAAGCTGTGTTAACTGCCTCAGCCCAAAAATATGTAGGTAACTTTGATTCATCTAGCATTGTCCTTGCAGCTTCAATAAGTGTTCTGTTTTTCCTTTCAACTACACCATTTTGCTGTGGTGTTCTTGCTGCTGAAAACTCATGCAAAATACCATTTTCTTCACAGAACACCTTCATGCTTGAATTCTTGAATTCTGTCCCATTGTCACTCCTAATCCTTCTTACTTTGAAATCAGGATGATTGCTTACCATCTTGATGTGATTGATAATGATTTCACTTGCCTCATCTTTAGAGTGCAAAAAGAAAGTCCATGTAAATCTAGAAAAATCATCAACAATCACAAGACAGTATTTCTTCTTTGAGATGGACATAACATTTACAGGGCCAAATAGGTCCATATGAAGCAATTCAAGCTGCTGGACAATTGATGACACTGTCTTACTTTTGAATGATGCCTTCTTCTGTTTTCCCTTTTGACAGGCATCACACAAACCATCCTTGGAGAACTCCACCTGTGGAATTCCTCTAGCAAGATCTTTCCTCACCAAATCATTCATAACTTTGAAATTCAGATGGGATAACTTCTTGTGCCATAACCAACTTTCATCCTTGCTTGCCTTGCTGAAAAGACAAGTGATGGTGTCTGAACTTGTGCTACTAAAGTCAGCAATGTACACATTCCCTCTTCTGAATCCAGTCATTACCACATTGTTGTTTCCTCCTTTAGAAACAACACAGGCTTCTTTTGAAAAAGTAACTAAAAATCCTTTGTCACAAAGTTGGCTGATACTAAGCAAGTTGTGCTTAAGACCATCCACCAATGCAACCTCATCTATGATGACATTCTCTTTTGAAATCAAGCCATATCCCTTTGTGTAGCCTTTGCTGTCATCTCCAAAAGCAATACAAGGGCCAGCTCTTTCCTGAAACTCTGTGAGCAGGGTAGAATCACCAGTCATGTGTCTTGAACAACCACTATCCAAGTACCAAAGATTCCTTTTGTCTCCCTGCACACAATAAAACCAAATCAAGTTGATTTTGGTACCCAAGTTTCCTTGGGTCCTGTCTTGTTAGCCTTTGCATTCCCTTTTGTACCATTTTTCACTTTGGGCTCAGATTGATTCAGATCAATCTTTACCCTTGGTGTTGATTTCTGAGGGTTGCTCATATTTTCATTCATAGCATGCATAGTTGGAGGAACAATCATGTTATTCATGTTCCATGGCATTTGTGGCATGTTAAACATATTCATGTAAGGATTAGACACAAAAGGCATGCTAGCATATGGATTCTGAAATTGTGCATATGGAGCAAACATGTTAGACATAACAGGCATTGTAGGCATGGAACTGTTCATTGCAGGCTTGGGCATTTTCACATTAGCAGAATTCTTAACAGATTTGCAGTTAGTAGACAAATGACTAACATTTCCACAATTAACACATGTCTTTCTAGGAGCATATTTATCAGGTGTGTAATTGTTGTGTTTGTTAATTCCTACTTTGCCATTCCTGTTATTCTTTTTATTTCCCTTAGCCTCATTATGAACTTTCTCTACCTTGTCTTTCAATTGCTTGTTAGACAAGTGACCTACATTAGCTCTCTCAACAGGCTTCTCAATTTTCTTTGATTTACTAGACTCACCTTGAACAAAGTTCTTGGCGACAGAACCATACTTGTCATTAAGTCTAGTGAGTTTATTTTTTTCTTTGTCTGTCAACGAAACAGCCTGATCGGTTGATGGTTCATGTGTCAACGAAACATTGCATTCCGTTGACATATCAACCTTCAACAAATGATCATTGTTGTTTGTTGACTCTGTTTCTGATTCTAAGGTTTCACCAACATACCCTAGCTTCTCTTTGTTCCTTTTCCATGATTGCTCACAAAAGGATTCCACACCTTGAACATTAATTATGTTGGCAGCAACATTCCTGGCATCCTTCCATTTTGCAATCACACCTTGTTCTATCTCAAGTTGTGTTTTAAGAATTTCTTCCCTTTGTAACACGTTCTCAAGTTCCTTCTTAGCATCCCTACTAACACATCTCATTTTCTCAAATTCAATGAGCTGTGCTTCTAACATTGCATTCCTATCACTTAAGAGCAGATTGGTCTCTTTTATTCTTGAATTCTCTTTAGTAAGTGATTTAAGAGTAACACGCAAATTATATAATACAGTAGACATTTCATTTACTGCACTATCGCATTCCTCTTTAGAAAGCTCAGAAAGATTAGTAATTGTTACCTGGTTGCTTGAGGAACTTGCTTCCTGCTCATGATTGTCAGCCATAAGAGCCAAGTTGACATACTCAACATCATCATCAGAATCTTCACCATTACCAGCCCAATCATACTCCTGAGACATGAAAGCCTTTTCTTTTTGTTTGAGAAGTTCAAAGTATTTCTTTTTATAATCAACAGGCTCAAATTTCCTGTTGCCCTTCTCAACCTTGGGCTTTCTGCAGTCTCCAGCAAAGTGACCAGTCATTCCACAATTGAAACATTTTGACTTAGACTTTTCAATCCAGTTTGTTTTGCTAGGTTGAAAGTCTCTTCTTGGTGGCCTTGCTTCTGAGTTTCTTTTGAACTTGAACTTAGAGAATTTTCTAGACAGAAAAGCAATGTGTTCATCAATCTCATCTAAGTCCTCCAAGTTGGCTGGTTCTGATTCTTCTTCTTCTGTCATCTTGTCTTTACCCTTGCTAACATCACTCCTACAACTAGATCGACTAGTTGTGGCCTTTGCAGTTTCTTTATTGTCATCTTCAAGTTGGTTCACAGATGCAATCAATGCAATAGATCCACCCTTCTTTTGTACCTTTTCAATTTCCTCATCTTGCTCCATTTCCAGCTCATAAGTCTTCAAGGTTCCATAAAGCCTTTCAAGAGTGTAGTCTTTGTACTCTTGAGTGTTTCTGAGAGAAACGGTCATAGGCTTCCATTCTTTTGGAAGAGCTCTAAGAAATTTAAGGTTTGAATCCTTGGTTTGATAGATCCTCCCATACAACTTTAATCCATTCAAAAGCTTTTGAAACCTACTAAACGTGTCATTTAGGGTTTCACCAGCTTTAAAATGAAAATGCTCATATTGTTGTATAAGGAGTTGCATTTTATTTTCCCTGACTTGCTCAGTTCCTTCACAGAGAGTTCTAACAGTATCCCATACTTCCTTAGAGGTTGTACAGTTGATAACATTGTCAAACATCTCTTGCTCCAAACCATTAAACAGAATGTTCATGGTCCTTTTGTCTTTATGAACTTCTGCAATATCTTCAACAGTCCATTCTGAGACAGTTTTTGGAATCTCTACATCAGGTGCATCATCTGGCAGTCCAACTCTAGAATCAAGCTTCATGGGAACGTGTGGACCTTTCTCAATGCAGTCTACATACCTCTCATCCATAGACATGAGATGTAAATGCATCTTTACTTTCCAGTGAAAGTAATTGTCTTTATCAAGAACTGGTATCTTCACACCTGCATCCTTCTTCACCATGGTTTCTGTTTTTGGTCTTGATCTTTAAACTTCTTGTATGTTAGAAGCTCGCTCTGATACCAATTGTTATTCCCAAATGACCTAACAGAATTGTAGAAGGGGGGGGGGGGGTTGAATACAATTCTTGATATTTTCTTGAAACTAAAACACTTTATAAAATAAAACTGAACTGAATAAATAAAAACACAAGATATAAATAATTCAGTTGGATTGTTTGATGATCCAACTGAAGTGTTTTTATTGCGGAAATAATCTGTGATACAAAAGTACACAGCTGCTCAGTTACAAGGTTGTAGAGAAGAATTGCTCTCAAAATAGCTAATACAATCTATTTGTGTTTCTTCTCTCACTTTTTAAAGTAACTGCTACACTTGGTTATATATCCCAAGTTTACAATTCTACGTTTGGTTAAACTAAAGAATAATAGTAGTAACCATCAGTAGCTTGCTTTTCATTCCTTTTGTCCAATGGTCCTTGGAGATCTTAGCTTTTGTCTTCATGCTCATTATAATCATTCCCAAGAGCCTTATTGGAAATTGGAATGTTTCCTTATTTCCAGTATCCACTTTGATGGCTTCCAATGCACAGTACACTTCCATATCTCCTTTTAGATCTGTTCAGTAAACTGTCACTATCACTTTGTCAACTGTTCAAAAAGCAACATTGATTCGTTGATAGCAAGGAGATGTGTTTCGTTGATAGCTTCATTCTTCATTTCGTTGATGGTGTTTCCCTCGTTTCGTTGATGGGTAAACTCCATACCGTTGACAGAGTAATCTTCATACCGTTGACATGTCTTCACTTAGGCAGAATTACAAGGCATTACATATTTACAATTAACCAACCTATTTTGCCTATCTAGTACATAGTCAACATGACTTAGAAAACCTATCTAAAACATATAATAGAATGCCTATCATACTGTGAAGTATTGTACAATGCAATTGCTACAACACTCATTTCGTTGATGAGCTTCCTGTCAACGAAACACTGCTAAGCATGCTATTTCGTTGACAGCTACAAAATTGACTTTACACAAATTCTACTAAGTGTTTTATGCTTATCATCAAGAACAACATATTCCTAACAATAGCTATTCCTGATCCTGATGTTACTCATAGTACTGATGATGATGACTCTGATGATAGTGATGATGGTGAGAATTGAAAAGAGAAGGAACAGCTTGCTACAGCACTCAAAGTTAGTCTTGGAACTAATTTTGGTTCATCAAGTACATATATGGCTGGCAGCTTCCACTGGGAAAGATCAGAGACAAGATTTTTCTATTCCTTCCTTTAATCCTGCTGAGGCACTTAGACAGAATGAATGGAACAATTCATGGCACAGATCTGCTGAATCTGTAAGTTATTCTTCTGCTTTGGAACATGCCTATGATGCAGTGAAATCTATAGAGAATCAAGACTTGAAGAATCATCTGAAGGCTACAACTTTGTTATCCAAAAGTCTAAAGAATGAGATTGATTCTATCAAGAATTCAACTGAGTTTGTGAGGAATGATATTTCTCAAAATTTTACAAAGGTGCCTACTGCTTTTCAACTATGGGTAGTAGAATCCCAAGTGATATCTGTTATTTCTGAACAAACCTCTATCAACAGAAGGATTGATTCTCTGGATACCAAGGTAACTGACATTCAAGCCTCTCTTTCCTTACTTTTGAATTTATTGTCAAATCCTGATGTCAAAAAGGGGGAGAAGGTTAGTCGGACAAAATGCACACCTGATCTAGTATTAAGGAATAATGATGATGATACTGGAGATGATGGTTGTGACAAAGTGATACAAGGAGAAACCTCTGATGCTGCTGTTATGAAGTCTACAATTCAAACTTCACAAAGTCAAACAACGCAGTCAACTCATGTTTCTGATTCTGGAGTTAAGACAGTAAGAACGTTGGTGCAATCTCAGATCCTGACGGAAGAACAAATCCTGACACCTGGTCATGGACATACTCTTGCTACAATTCCTGAAGGTGATGAAGATGTGATTATTGATAATCCTGAAGATGCATCAAATTTATTCCAGAAGTTTTCTACAAAAGATGGCAGAATTGTTACTCTATATCACACTGATAAAAGAGTTCAACAATTATTTGCAAGAAAAGCACTCTCTACAGCAAGTGAAGAATATCCTGATCTCTCACATGAAGAATTCTTAAGACAACAGAGAGAAATGATGGAAAGCTTTAATAACCCTGCTCCTGCTAGAAGTAGAGGAGGCAGAGGTAGGAGAGGAGCTTGAAGAAGTAGAAGAGGTTTTTCAACTCAAACAATACCTAGACAGACAAGGTCTCGAGGGTTAAGAATTGAAGAAATTCCTGAACCTATTCAAACTCTAGTAGTTCCTGACAGATCTACTTTTGGTGATGATGGAAATATTGAAGAAGAACCTGAATTGAGAAGAAAATCAAGAAAATCAACTCTCTGCAATACAAATCAAATTGAAGAATCTAATCCTGATGTTGTTCCTGATAATATTCAAGATCCTGATGATTCTGAAATTCTGCAAGAGATTGACTTGATAATTTTATCTATTGTGGTTGATTCTCACAACAAGGAAGTAGATGAAGAAGAAGAAGAAGCCAGAAGAAGTGAAATTACAAGATCAACAAATAGAGATTTTAATCTCTATGTACAAAGGCTTAAACTCTCAAACAGAAGAGTGTGGAGGAACCCAAGCAGACAAGAATCTTCACTGGAAAGAAGCTATGCCTTTGAAAAGGAAAAGGATAAGAAGTGGAAACATATTAGCACATTAAGTTGTGATACACTTATCAATTTTCAGTCTGGAGGAATTATTACAAGCGCTTCAAGTGTTGTTGATTTATCTGGGATGGTTAGATCAAAAGCACTCTGGTTAAAGATGTTTTCAAATATGAAGCAATTGACAAGTAATTCAAGAGGAGGTATTGGACACAGGGATGCTGAATATATAAATATGTCATATGTTGATCCTTACTCCTTAACTGAAATTGGAGGTACTTTAACTTCTGAAAACCTGAACAATTTACTAGCTGTTGATATAGTTATAGATTGTCATGATGGTTTTGACAAGAAAGAAAATCTTTTGTACTTCATGAAAGATGGTAGTATGAAGATTTTATCTATTCAAGATCTGCTGATGAAAACTACACAGGAACTGAAATATGTTCATTATCTTTTGAGATCGAAGAATCAAATATGCAAAGAATGGAGTGACATGATTTTGTCAACAATAAGAAGAATACTGGATGGAAACAGTAATTTCAATGGTAATTATACTCCCATGTACTTAAATCAAAGAGGTCAGGATGTGGAAATGCAAAGGGGTACTGCTATTAAAGAAGTAAATTTTGGCATGACTCATCTTACTCTCAATCCTGATGGGAAGGAAATTGCTTATCTTTTGCTTGAAGAGCATAGTCTTCAGAGAAACTCCATATTGAATCTCAGAGCAGCTATCTACCAGATTAATGAGGAAGATGAAGAACTCAGAAATCTTAAGGAAAGACTGATTCAAATTCTTGAAGAAAAAGAAGAAAATTTGTTATCCAACTTCTTGAAGATGAATCTGTTCTATCAAAGAATTTAAACAGATAAGTTGTTGCTGCAGATTCTGTACATTTTGTATATTTGTTTTTGACATCATTGAATCTTAGGAATCTATACTTTATTTCACAAAGTATGAGATTGGGAGAGATTGTTAGTTCAGAATTCAATGATCGTCAGGAGCTAGACTCAACTGATCAGGATTGCTGACGTCATCAGAATTACATGGTCGTCAGGATTGAGATACATATCAGGACTGGGATCAGGATTGATCATCAGGACTGGAAGCTGATCAGGATTCCTACTTCGAGTTATATTTGGAGTCTAGTTAAACATGGAAGTTTATTCTGTCGGTTCCTGGTTTGTAGTATGTAGCTATCAATTATGGATAGGTTTCAATCTTTGTAATTGATTAGGACTTATCATTGATAGAGAAGCTGTGTAGTATATAAACACAGTTTTGGTTTTGATTTATGTACGTGAACATAATCGAATAGCAGCTCTCAAGAACATAGAATTTCTTGTTAGATATAATTGCTAATGTTTGTTTATCAGTGTTTAAGCAACAGGTACGGTCAGAGTTTATCAGAAGCCGATCAGAGTTTAGTTAAACTCTGATAGGGTGAAGAGTTTAAAGGAAGCCGGTCAGAGTTTATTTAAAGTCTGACAAGGTGATAGTTGAATTAGCTGTCGGTGCTGAATTGAAGATTCTAGAAGCAATATATTCTGAAGATGGAAAGAAGCAGAATATATTGATACAGCTAAGGAAACGGAATAGAAGATAAGAAGCAATCCTTAATTGATATGAATTGTATAGCTAACTTATAGGAATATCAATTAGATAAGGATTGTATGTAGCTGTGTACTATATAAACACAGATAGGTTATCCCTAGAAGGGATACGATCATTGAGATATTATTCTTGTAACCTAGAAGCTCTTTATGATTCATTAACATCATAAAGAGAGAAGCTGTTAATAAGATTACAGTTTTATTGATTCATAAACAGTGTTATTAATTATTGTTATTCTCATACATACTTGATTATATTGTGTATTCGGCCTAACAATTGGTATCAGAGCCAAGGCTGTTTAATATATACAGTTTTACGATTCAAACACAGTAATAATCATGTCTGAAGAAAATCAAACTGCTTCCAAGGCTGAACAGGTTAAGCCTAATTCTGTGAGTAGATATGAAACAATCAGGGTTCCGATTCTCAGGCCTGTAGAGTATCCGATTTGGAAGGTGAAGATGACCATGTTCCTGGAGGCTACAGATCCAGAATACCTTGACAGAATCTATGATGGTCCTCATATGCCGACTAAATTGTCCCCTGTTGTTGATGGACAAGCACAAAAGACTGTTCCAAAGGAAAAGAAAGATATGACTCCTGAGGATATCTCATCAATTGCAAAGGATGCAAAGGTTAGACATCTTCTCCACAGTGCTTTAGATAATGTAATGTCTAACAGAGTAATTGGATGCAAAACTGCCAAAGAGATATGGGATGCTTTGGAAGTCAGATGCCAGGGAACAGGTGCTATTAAAAAGAACAGAAAAACAATACTCACACAGGAGTATGAGCACTTTGATTCAAGAACTAATGAAACCTTGACTGAGACTTATGACAGGTTTTGCAAACTGTTGAACGATCTGTCTCTGGTAGATAAAGAATATGAACTTGAAGAGTCAAATCTCAAGTTTCTGTTATCTCTACCTGAAAAGTGGGATTTAAAGGCAACAACAATCAGAGATAATTATGATCTTGCTGATACAGATCTTGATGAAATCTATGGATTGTTAAAGACTCATGAACTTGAGATAGAACAAAGAAACAGGAGGTCAAGCAAGAAGTCAAAATCTGTTGCTCTCAAAGTCGAGGAGAAGCCCATCAAGAAGGAATTATCAAGGAAGAAAGCCAAGGGAAAGGCTTTAGTGATCAAATCTGAGAGTGAGTCATCAAACTCTGATGATGATTCAAACTCTGATGAAGCTTCTGATTCTGAGGATGATGAAGAGGAGATGATGCAAATGGCTGCCTTGATGGTAAAGACATTTAAGAAGATGGGATTCAAGAACTTCAAGAAGGGTAAAAGATTCTCAAGAAGAGATTCAAATTCTGAGAAGAAGAATTTCAGAAAGTCTGATGGAAGGGATACCAAGTCTGGTAAGAAGGACAAATCTGAAATCCAGTGCTATAAGTGTAAGGAGATGGGTCATTATGCTCCAGAGTGCAAGAAAGGCAAATCTGAGAAAGCACTCATCTCTAAAGGCAAAGACTGGGCAGATACTTCAGACTCTGATGATGGAGAAAACTATGCTCTTATGGCTACTGTCAGAGATGAGACTGAATCATCTGAAAATAAGGTACCCCTAACTACTTATGCTTATGATACTGATAATATATCTGAGTTAAGAGTTTATCTGAAAAGCGTACATGTTAGCTATAGGGATCAGACTTTAGAAAATGAGAGAATTAAAGCTGAGAATCTTAGTCTTAAAGAAAGAAACAAGTTTCTTGAAAGAGAACTTGAGAATATGAAGCAGATTCAAAAAGAAAGAGATGATGCTGTTTATGTAGAACAGGAGTTGCTGAAAAGATATAAGCAACTAGAATCTGATTTAGAGAAGGAAAGGAAAATAATCAAGACTTGGACAGATTCTGGAAGAGACACTCATCAAGTGTTTCAGACTGATTCTGTAGGTTTAGGTTATTGTGAAAATGATGAACTTAGGTTTAAAGACAAGGTTAAGGTAAAACCACAACTTAAACCTGTGAAATTTGTTCAAGAAGCCAATAAGTTAAAATCTGTTGTAATAAGGGAAGCTGATATGAAATCAGATGAATCTTGTGACAAACAGGAAAATATTATAACAGAAAAACTTATGGAAATAGAAGCTGTTAGAGAACCAGTAAAAACTTGTGAAAAACAGGTTAATGTTGGCTTGATGACAGGAAAACAGTTTAATCACAAGCTAAAAGAAGTAAAGTCTTCCATGAAACCTAAAGGTTCCAAGAGGAATAGGAATGGAAAAGTAGGCATAAATAATAGAAATAATCATATGCCTAATGCTAGTGCCTCAAGAAAAACATGTTATAATTGTGGTAGTTCTAATCATCTTGCTAGATTTTGCACTAAGAACAAACATATTAATTCTTTACCTTCTACTTCAGAAGTAAAGAATGATTATGTTAGAGTAAGACCACAGACCTTATGCAAACATTGTGGGAGCACTTGGCATTCTATTTACACATGTAAGAGTTATCATGCAATTTATCATAACTATTATGAGCTAAAACCCAACTTGAAATGGGTTAGAGCAAACTCTGCTAGTGTAAAGTCTGACAATGTTAGTTTAAACTCTGATAATACAGATTCCGCTGAAAGCTAACACTGTTAAGAAGGACAAAGGATCCAAGCAAGTCTGGATCCTTAAAACTAACACTTAGTGTTTGTTTGTGAATGCAGGGTATAATAGAGAGCACACTTATCTTGGACAGTGGATGCTCAGGACATATGACTGGAAACAAAGCCCTGCTATCAAACTTTGAGGAGAAAGCTGGCCCAAAAGTTTCTTATGGAGATGGCAACATAGGACACACTCTGGGATATGGCAATATCAATCTTGGAAGTGTCATCATCACAAATGTAGCTCTAGTCTCAGGACTCAAGCACAATCTGTTATCTGTGAGTCAAATCTGTGACAGAGGAAACCATGTAGATTTTCATAGTGAATACTGTGAAGTTATCAGTAAATCTACTGGAAAAGTTGTTCTAGTTGGACACAGGCGCAACAATATTTATGAAGCAAGTTTGGTAACAAACTCTGATGGAAGTACAGTGTGTCTGACTGCAAAGATGTCAAATGAAGAGAGTTGGAATTGGCACAAGAAGCTTTCTCATCTCAATTTGAACAACATCAATGAGCTGATAAGAAAGGATCTTGTAAGAGGACTTCCAAAATCAATACTTAATCTAGATGGCCTATGTGATTCTTGTCAAAAGGCCAAGCAAAGGAAGTCATCTTTCAAGAGCAAAACTGAATCTTCAGTAGTGGAACCTTATCATCTTCTACATGTTGATCTTTTTGGACCAGTGAATGTGATGTCAATGGGCAGAAAGAAATATGCTCTAGTAATTGTTGATGAATATACTAGATATACATGGGTGTATTTCTTGTCAAAGAAGGATGAAACTGCTCAAATTCTAATGGATCATGTAAATCTACTGGACAAAGGATCACAGCACAAAGTCAAAATAATAAGGAGTGATAATGGAACTGAATTTAGAAATTCATTCATGGAAGCTTTCTGCAAGGAAAGAGGGGTGAAACAAGAATTTTCTGCACCTGGCACTCCACAGCAAAATGGTGTAGTTGAAAGAAAGAACAGAACTTTAATTGAAGCAGCCAGAACTATGCTTGAAGAAGCAAAATTACCAACTTATTTCTGGGCAGAAGCTGTTCAAACTGCTTGTTTTACTCAAAATGCTACATTGATCAACAAGCATGGGAAAACACCATATGAGATGGTGAAAAATAAGAAGCCAAATTTGAAATATTTTCATATATTTGGATGCAAATGCTTTGTGTTGAAGACTCATCCTGAACAGTTGACAAAGTTCGAGTTAAAAGCTGATGAAGGAATTTTTGTTGGCTATCCACTGTCAACAAAAGCATTCAGAGTTTACAATCTAAGAACTAAAGTGATCATGGAATCCATACATGTGTCATTTGATGACAAGAAAATAATTGGACTTGAAGACAAGGATGGATATGATCAACTACGTTTTGAAAATGAAGATCTACTCTCTGATGATATAAACTCTGATGAAGCAGGGTTGACAAACTCTGACGAATCATACTCTGAACCTCTACTGGTAAATACTGGAGAAACTGATAATTCTCAAATTGAACAAAATAGAGAACCAGTTGAGGGGGAGCGTGAAGAAGCTCAACATGACACAGCAAGTGAGTCAGTTGAGGAAACTGATTCAAACTCTGACAATTCAAACTCTGAGTCATCAAATTCAGGGGGAGCCTCAGAGAATGTAGAAAGTCAACATATGAATCAGGAGAGCATGGATCAAGGGGGAGGATCCAACAATGATGCAAGAAACCACTTACCATCAGCAAGAAAGTGGACACAGGCACACACACCTGATCTCATAATTGGAGATCCTGATGCTGGTGTAAGAACCAGAAGTGCAACAAATAATGAGTGTCTGTATCATGCTTTCTTGTCTCAAACTGAACCAAAGAAAGTGGAGGAAGCTCTTCAAGATGCTAATTGGATTACAGCAATGCAAGAAGAGTTAAATGAATTTGAAAGAAATGAAGTCTGGACACTTGTACCTAGACCAAAGAACAGATCAATTGTAGGTACAAAGTGGGTGTTCAGAAACAAGACTGACAGTGATGGTGTGATTACAAGGAATAAGGCTAGACTTGTGGCAAAAGGTTATTCACAACAGGAAGGAATTGACTATGATGAAACCTTTGCTCCAGTTGCAAGACTGGAGGCCATAAGGATGTTTCTGGCCTATGCTGCACACAAGAAGTTTAAAGTCTTTCAGATGGATGTGAAAAGTGCTTTTCTCAATGGGAAGCTTGAAGAAGAGGTATTTGTTGAACAACCACCAGGATTTGTAGATCCCAAGCATCCAGATTATGTCTACAGGCTTGACAAGGCATTATATGGACTAAAGCAAGCACCAAGAGCATGGTATGAAACTCTTGCTCAATTTCTTTTAGAAAGTGGGTTCACAAGAGGTACAATTGATAAAACTTTGTTTTATTTCAATTCTGGTGATAATTTGCTGTTAGTTCAAATTTATGTAGATGATATTATTTTTGGATCTACTAATGACAAACTTTGTAAGAAGTTTGCAAAGCTTATGCAATCCAGGTATCAAATGAGCATGATGGGAGAGCTTAGTTATTTTCTAGGCTTACAGGTCAAGCAAACAGATGATGGTATTTTCATAAATCAAGCAAAATATACCAGAAATCTTCTCAAGAAATTTGGTATGCTTGATAGTTCATCTGCTACTACTCCCATGGCTACTGCAACAAAGCTAGACAAAGACACAGGAGCCTCAGTAGATATGACAAACTACAGAGGAATGATAGGGTCTTTACTGTATCTTACAGCAAGTAGACCTGATATCATGTATGCAACATGTCTTTGTGCAAGATTTCAAGCAGATCCTAGAGAGCCTCATCTAACAGCTGTAAAAAGGATTTTCAAATATCTCAAAGGCACCATAACCTTGGGTTTGTGGTATCCTAGAGAATCAGAGTTTAAGTTGATTGGTTACTCTGATGCAGATTTTGCAGGCTGTAAGATAGACAGAAAAAGTACAAGTGGAAGCTGTCAATTTTTAGGTGACAGATTAGTTTCTTGGTATAGCAAGAAACAGAAGTCAATTTCCACATCCACAGCTGAAGCAGAGTATATAGCAGCTGGTAGCTGTTGTGCACAGATTTTATGGATGAAGAATCAATTGCTGGATTATGGGTTAAGGTACTCTAAAATTCCTATTTTCTGTGATAACCAAAGTGCTATTGCTATGACAGGAAATCCAGTACAGCATTCCATGACCAAGCACATCAGCATAAGATATCATTTTATCAGAGAACATGTGGAAGAAGGGAATATTGAGCTTCATTTTGTGTCTACAGACCAACAACTTGCAGATATCTTCACCAAACCTTTGAGTGAAGCTACTTTTACAAGATTGGTAAATGAACTTGGAATGATCTCTGGTTCTGACTAGAGATACGGGTTAGACTCAAAATTTATACATGTTTAATTCTTGTTGCTCATGATTTCTTGCATGTGTTAACTGTTATGAGTACCAGTGTGATAAACTCTGTTGGTTAAATTCTGATGTTAGTCTCTGTTAGTCATAAACTGTTGGTCATACTTTGAATGTTACAGATTAATGCTATTCTCTGATTGTAATTTTGTCAGGAACATAAGGACCAATGAAGAAATTTGTATGAAGCATAATTCTCAGTAAGTACCTGTGAATCCTTAAGAGTTGTATAGACTCTGATCTCAAAAATGTGCAGTAAGCTAACACAGCATGATACTGTCTCAATATTTATAGCATCTCTTAGTTTATTGATCCTATACACTGAGTCTGTATTAGCTGTTTGCATTTTTTCTCATAAGTTAATTACATTTACTGATGAAAAGTCTAAACTCTGATTATTAATTTCAAATAATTCACCCTCAAATTCAAAAGATGCCAAAAAGAGCACAAATTCCTTTGAGATCATGTTGTGCCTAGGATGATCCAGGAACTTATTGTATGAAATAAGGGCTAAAATCTTTGATTTTTGGTGACTAGTGCCAACCACTGATTACTGGAAAAAAAAATAAAAAAATAAAAAAAAAAAAAAAAAAAAAAAAATAATAAAGGGGGTGAAAAATAAAAGACATATCCAAATGAAAGGATATCAGTAATACAGAGTTTAGATATAAAATCAGATTTTATGTTATACATGAGAGTTTAGGCAACCAGTTTTTACTACTTTAGATTGTGGATTTTATGCACCTTGAGATGGTCTCAATACTGATTTCGGTAAACTCTGCTACTCCACACACATATTTTCACAACTGTACAGATTGAGAAAAGAGTTTATTGACAAAGAAGGACAAATGGTAAACACTGATGTTTTGTGTGAAATACGCCGAGGTTACTTTATTTTAATCTCTGATGGTTAAAATAATTTTCTTGTCTCCGACAGTTTATGATTTTGGGTTTAGTCATTTGTTCTTAGGCAAAGTATGATTGAACAGAGAAAAGAAAGAGTTTGTTTGATAAGTACTGATAGTGATCAGTAGTACTGATGAGTATGTTAGTTTATTGTTTTAAGTGATATCATGTCTTTCACTTTACAATTACTAGGTAAAATTGATAATACTGAAAGTAAAGCAATAAAATGAGTCTTTTTCATTAATTGATTCAAACTCTGTTACATTCAGTCAATTACATACTCATGCTTAGCTAATCTTTATGGTTACAAAAGAGAAGATCTATTTAATCAGGACAAGTACTTGAATGCTATCCAACATCGAAGCAGAAGAGCTAGAGCCAGAAGCTATTGTGCTCTACTACTTCTGATGATAGCTATCCAGTTGCTCATCTGGTCATTATACCATTTGGGATAGCTTGAAATCCTCCTAATGATGAATCATCATCATTATCTTCTCGGGATCTCTTTCTGCTTTGCAGCTTGCAGGATTGTAAGAAGAGGTTTTCTTTTGACCCCGACAAGAAACTCAGTTGAAAAAGCATAAAGCAGATCTCCATGGCATCTTCATCTGCGAGGATTGGTGCATCATATGGTCCTGGACGGAAGATGTATACATGAGGGTTGGAGAAAGGCCCTTCGGCTATTTCATCATCTACGATAAGACCTTCATCATTCAAGAATGAGAGAACAAGAAACTCATCGATAAGATAGTTTTCTTGTTGCTGCCAGTTCATGTTCAAAAACTCTTCCACATCCAGGAATTCGAAAGTTCCAGCCATTTTGGTGTATAGTAAGTTTAAGATATGAAGCCTGTTGTTACATTGCTTTGGTATTTAAAGCATTCAAACAGGGTATCTGAAAGGTTTTTCTTGGAGATTGAAAGGTTTTTGAAGCTTTTGGAAACAGTAACGTGCGGAGTTCCAAGACAGTCATTATTATACTGACTGTTGAGTTGCTTTGTACTTCGTTATTGTATTTCTGAGAGATTAAAATTGATAATTTTATTATTATTGATTTTTATTAAAGTGGATATTTTGAGCGTTTTATGTGTTGCCAGGTGTCTAAATGTTTGCACGATTGCACGTGTGTATTGGATACAACTGTCAGCGTATGCACGTTTGACATCTGTCCCACTCACACACGTTTCAAGGACGCTTGCTGTGTATCGTGATTTTTTCAGTTATTATTTAAATACACTACACATAAACGGTTCAATCTTTTACGAACCTTAACTCTTCATACGCTTTTTCACAAACACCTTTCTACACTTAAACTTTGCTGTCTTTCGCATCAATTCAGAATCTTCTAATGGCAACCACAGCTTTTGTTTCGTCTGGATTAGAGTTCGTTCCAAACAACTATACTGCACCACTAAACACTGCAAACGCACCAGAGGCATTTCATATGATTCAAGAGTTTCTTGCTCAGTCAGCGATTGGGCGTGCTTTGGTAGAACCTGAAAAACTTTCTGGTTCACAGATAAAGGCGTTCTGGGAAACAGGAATGTATGATGATGGTGGTGAGACAGGCAACCCATCGATTATTTTTGAATATGATGATACAGAGTATGTAATAACTGCTGGAACCATTCGCGCTGCAATGGGGTTTCCTGAATTTTCTTCGTATACAATTGGAATGGGTGATGAGGATTTGATAAGAATGATGCAAGAGATTGGGTATTCTGGACCATTGTCGAAGATTGGACAGCTCAAACGACCATTCTTAAGGAAGGAGTGGAGCTTCTTCTTTGATTGCATCACAAGGACTTTTAGCAAGAAATGCACAAACTGGGATGCTATTCCCACAGACAGTCTGCAAATCGGGTATTCTCTTTTATTCGATAATCATTTTGATTTTGCACGACTTGTTTTGAATAATCTAGGAGACAAAATGACAGAGAATAGAGGAGTAGTCTATTTCTCTAGATTCTGTCAGACTTTGTTCTCTTACTGTGTTGAAGGAGTAGAAGTAGATGACGAAGATGTTTCTTGTTTTAAATTACATAAGAGAATATTTTCTGATCTTATTAATAAAGATGTTAAGAAAGGGGTTGTTGGAGACTTGTTGCTACCTCAATCTGTGCAACAGTTTTTAAATGCTCAAGTCAATCGACCAACACAAGCTTCTTCTCAACCTGAGCCTCTACAACAAGAACTGTCTCCTTCAACTTCTGTTAAACCTAAAAGGGGTGGTAGGACTAAGAATGTTGGTACTAAACCTGCTAGGGTTGCTAAGTCAAATGCTGAAGCTGGGGTATCACGCACTGAAGAACTGCCTCAGAGAAAAAGAATGAAGAAAAAGAGAGCTCAAAGAGCAAAGTCTGTTACTGCTGATTCTGATGCAGAATCAGAAACTGAAACTGATGAAGAAAATCCTCATCAGAGAAAGAGACGACAAGTTGCTGAATATCTTTTTGCTGATATCATTGCCAATATGGACAAAGTTCCTGAGGAAACTGAAGCTCCTGAAGCTTTTGTTCAGGAGGAAGCTGCAAATCCAGAGGCTGTCAATCAAGACAGGCTAAATACTGATGATATTGAAATGGATTTTGATAGAGAAGCTCCTACATCAAAGGCTAATGATGTAGTTGAGGAAGCTGCTGCTCATTCAGACAGCAGAATTTTTGATCTTGAAGAAAATGTAAGAGAAGCTGATCAAGCTACTACAGATTTGGTAGAAACTATTGCTTCCCACACAGAAATCATTTCTCTTGATTTTGAGAAAGGTGAGGAAGTTGATCAGATTAGAATTGATCATCCTACAGAAGCTGTTGCTGTACCTGCTGATGCAACAGAGAATGTTCCTGTAGCAGCAGAGTTTGTTGCAAACTCTGAAGATGCTCTTGTTCTTGAAGCTCTACAACAATCAGTTGTTGAGATTGTTCAGCGAGAAGCAGAGGTAATTGCTAAAGCAAACTCTGATATTCCTGAAACTGTTGCAGAGAAAGTCAATGATGAAGCTGCACAGTTAGAACATGAAATCACTGCTGAACATGTTCCTGAAGAGATTGCAAGAGAGGATGACAATGTTAATGCTAGTCCTGCTCATTCACCTTCACACATATCTGACATTCAAGCCAACTCTGATGAAGAAAGAGAGTTCAATCGGGCTACTGAAAAACATTTTCAAGATATGTACTTCAAGAACTGGACAGAAGCAGATTGTATTTTCACTTCACAAAGGGCTGCTGATTTAACTGCTAACTCTGTTAAAGAGATTAAAAATCCTGAACTTCTCAGTCATTTCAAAGCAACTGTTGTTCAAATCAAATCATTAAACAATCGTTTTGATGCTTCTGATAAGGTGATTGAAGGGTTAAGGAATGATATAGCTACAAGAGAGCTTACACAGCAGAAGGACAAATCTCTATACATCTCTTTGTGTAAAGAGCAAAGGACTTTTAATTCTAGATTGTCGAAAGTTGAGGAGAATCAAACTGCCATGTCTGCTCAACTAACTTCAATTTCTAATGCTCTGGAGTTGCTGACATCAGTACTACTTTCTGATGATGTCAAAAAGGGGGAGAGTGTACCAAGTGACAAATGCAAAGACACTCAAGCTCTGAGACGGAGGGATGATGGTAATGATGGTGGAAGCAAGGGAGGTGAATCTGAAAAGAGTTTAGGCTTAAGATCATCAAAATCGAGATCAAACTCTGAGAGAAGATCAAACTCTGGTAAGGGAAAAGTAATTTCTGCCAGTGGTTCAAGGCTCAAAAGTTTGATAAACACTGATAAGCCTAGCACTGATGAAGAAGTTGCTGCTAAATTATTTATAGCAGAACATGGAAAAGATGTTACAATTGAAGATATCCAAGCTGAAGAGCAAATGCTTGCTGAAGAACACAGGAAGAATCTTGAAGCTGGGATATACAAAAAGAAAGAAATCAAGGCTCCTAGAAAGAAAGAAACTGGAATTATTATTAAAGAAAATACTCAACAGAGTATACAATACACCAGGAGGCCTATGATTAGAAACTCTGATAAGGGTAAAGGCAAAATGATTGAAGAGCCTAACCTGAAGGAGAAAGAATATTCAACCTCTGACATTGCTCAAGTTGAAACAAGATTACCAAAATCAACCTCTGACGCTGCTCAAGTTGATGATACTATTGAAGTTAAGCCAGCCTCTGACAAGGCTCAAGCTGTGCAAACTCAGCTAGCTCCACAACTCCAAGGTATTTTTAGAAGACCTGTACTATCTGAAGCTCTGACACTTCAACCTGTGGATTTCTCTCAAACCAGGACTGTACTTGGAAAAGAAACTTTTGATAAAGCTGGTTTAGGTTCACATAGGGAGAAGAGAATAAACAACAGATCTGGAGATCAATCATCATTGGCAGTATCTGGCACTATTACTCAAGAGAATCTTGATATGCTAGACTCTGTTCAGTTGATATTTCACAAGGGTTTGAAGAAAGATTTTCTGTTGTATTTTATGAATGATGGAAGAGTTTACAGAGTTGCAGAGTCTGATATAGATCTCAAATCTTATCAAGAATTGGAGTATGTTCTGTACTTGTTAAAAGTCAAAAACAGAAACACTCACAATGCTGCTACATTTATCAGACAAAAGATGCAAAGATCTAAGGTGATGCTTGGAGGAGGAATTTCAAAGGTATACATTCCTAAGTATAGAGATGCTTATGGAAATGTTATAGAAATGAAGAGAAACAGTGCAAGACTAAGGACTGATCTGGGAGTTAAAGTCTTAGAATTCAATCTAGAATCTGATAAAGCACATTTTATTAGGCTAGGGAATGAGATGAGGAAGAATTCCATCTATTCTCTGAGAGCTGCTATTTATCAGACTGGTGAATCTGATTCAGAACTCAAGGAACTGAAAGAAATCATGGTTGAAGAGCTGGAAAAGGCTGAAAGAAGACTTCTAATTGATTATCTCAGGACAGTGCCTGATATTCAAGAAATCAAATAAAGTCTGACTGTAAGTTTTTAATATTTTCTATTCTAAGTCAAATTTAAACTCTGTTTTTAAATTAAACTCTGTTATATGTTAAACACTGCATTTGTTATATGTTTTGACATCATCAATTATATGTTTAACTTGTACATTTTATTATGAACAAGTTGGGGGAGATTGTTAGATATAATTGCTAATGTTTGTTTATCAGTGTTTAAGCAACAGGTACGGTCAGAGTTTATCAGAAGCCGATCAGAGTTTAGTTAAACTCTGATAGGGTGAAGAGTTTAAAGGAAGCCGGTCAGAGTTTATTTAAAGTCTGACAAGGTGATAGTTGAATTAGCTGTCGGTGCTGAATTGAAGATTCTAGAAGCAATATATTCTGAAGATGGAAAGAAGCAGAATATATTGATACAGCTAAGGAAACGGAATAGAAGATAAGAAGCAATCCTTAATTGATATGAATTGTATAGCTAACTTATAGGAATATCAATTAGATAAGGATTGTATGTAGCTGTGTACTATATAAACACAGATAGGTTATCCCTAGAAGGGATACGATCATTGAGATATTATTCTTGTAACCTAGAAGCTCTTTATGATTCATTAACATCATAAAGAGAGAAGCTGTTAATAAGATTACAGTTTTATTGATTCATAAACAGTGTTATTAATTATTGTTATTCTCATACATACTTGATTATATTGTGTATTCGGCCTAACATTTCTTGAGAGAGTTTTTGTAAGCTAGAAGCTCTCAAGAACATCAGAATTTCTTGAGAGAGTTTGTAACAGTTTTATATCAGATTTAATAAAGCTGTTATCTTTCTTTCATATTTGTGATATATACATTAAGAAGTCGATTATCTTATACTATTGTATTCAACCCCCCTTCTACAATAGAGTATTATTGGGCAACATATTGTTCAAGTGATATTCTCTTCAATTATTATTATACAAATTTGCATACTCTTCACTTAAGTTTCAAGTGTTGACTCTTTTGCATTAGATTGCAAGTGTTTTACTTAATCTCGTAAATTGACGAGTATTCTTTCACACCTTTTGAGTTCAGATTCATATTTCCATATTAATTGGGAAAAATATAATTATTATGTTGAAATGATTTAAAAGACAGTTATGGGACTTATACGAATGCTTTCTTTCAAAAATCCTGATTTGAGAATACTAGGTTGGAATGTTGCAAACCCTAAATGATTGGAAAATTGTGAACCCGATAAGGGTAAAATGAGATTCTAAATTCTGGGTTTACAGTACCTGTTCTACATGTTTTCTTGAACCTTTACATTTGTACCAAGTATCACTACCCTTTTCCTTTTTGTTTCACATTGTAACTACCCTGACCTTATTTATTTCTCCCCAATTGAATAATTTATACCGTTGAGACCATCTAAAGCCCATTTCTTGAACCCTACCTTATATTGAGTAATTGAAATTTCTTTTTGGGTATCGAAATGCCTGTTTCATATCATACTTAACTTTGTTGAGCATGTTATTGTTTATTCTTCATCTATGCCCCAATTGTTGTGTCGATCTCGTCGACACTTATTGTTATTGTTTATTCTTAATTATCACCCCAATTGTTGCATCGATATCGTCGATGTTTATTGTATTGTTACTGTTCATTTACACCTCCAACTATTGTGTCGATCTCGTCGATACTAGATTGTATTGTTATTCCTTTATTGATTCTTCATAGTTGAGTTGTTTCCTGGAACGTGAGTTTTCCAGCGATTGTTGTATTAAGGTTGTTGATTCTTCGGACACCTGATTGTCGTAATAAGGTTGTCGATGGTACCGACACCTGACGTATATCATATAGAATTGGAATGTTTTTAAATGGACCAATAATGGTCGGACCAAATTCGTGGTCGGAATGAATTAAAGCCAAGAGGGCCAAGGATCCTATTTAAAGGACTTTGTTATACGCTGGTCCGGGGTTGATGCGTGACTGATCAACAGCTCAACCTTATTGATTTCTAAAGATATAAAAATCCAATTCTAATACCACTTCTTACATCTGAGATTGATTACATCCATATGTTCTGTACTTGTGAGTTATAACCTGATATTCAGGTTTATCCTTTTGCTTAAAATTGTTGGTTCGGTGATTAATAAGAAGGGGTTTCAATCCTGTTGAAACCGCTTACCCTTAACTTACTATGGATTATAAATAGTCAAAATCCACTCCCTTGATTCCATTGACAGTTGTGAGATATCTACCTTGTTAGGTTTTATTCATACTGCATATTCAGTGGTGCCATATTGAAGTCTTGAACTACGTTCTTTATACCCTGGCCGAGTGTTTTGGCTTATTCTTACTTCTTTATTGTTCTACCCTTTCCAGAATTGTTATTTTCAAAAGATTTTGTGAATAGAACTGTTATCTTCAAAAATAGTATTGTTGTAAAAACTATCGTCTCCAAAACGTATGGGTTTACATTTACTTCATATTTTCTACATTCTTTTGTAGTCATTGTTGTTCGGGTAACCGTGGCGACCAATATAAATTCCTTCTTGTTTAAAGCCATTCAGTTGCTAAAAGTTGAATGAAAAATATTGCGAAATACCAAACTTGTTTTAAAAGTTTTAAAAATTACAAATTTTCAAACCAAAAGCCTATTTTATTTGAAAAACTCAAAATTTATTTTGAAACTTTTCCTATTGTACTTTGATAATGTACCTGCTGAGCATTTCTTTCGCTCATACTTGTTTTCTTCATATTTTAGCCTTTCAGTTAGAAGGCAAATTGGCGGGAGTTGTCCGCGTAGCTTGGGTAGAAAATGGAAAAGATGTTAGCGCGAAGATGTTATAATCCAGAATATTTGGAGCGAGTATAAGGTTATTGTATAAAGTAATTTCTATTACATACTATATTGTATAAGATTAGTTTTGCTTGGTATACTTCTTGTCGAAGTTATACTAGTGTTATAGAATTTATGCAAAGAGAATTGTTGTAAAGAAGAAAAATTTATGTAATGGAATTTTGGATTCTTGTTTCTAGCACTATAACCTATAAAGATTCTTGGAAGAGTTGGGGTCTCAGATGTTATATTTTAATTGTTGTTTTTCAGGTGAACGTTTTAAGATTAAACAAGTAATGTATTATTGAGATTTTATTGTGATGACCAAATCTTCTGACCCCGGATTTGGGGCGTTACATGCAGGGTGTGGAACTGGTAAACCGTGTTGTGTGGATTCTGGACAGTGGATGTTCAAGGCATATGACCGGAGATAGAGCCCTGCTATCAAATGTGGTTGTGAAAGCTGGCCTAGTGGTTACCTTTGGAGATAACAGCAAAGGTTTAACTGAAGGATATGGCTATTTGGAATCTGGAAATGTTATCATTGAAGATGTCTCTATTGTGGAAGGTCTGAAGCATAATCTTCTCAGTATCAGTCAATTCTGTGACAGAGGTTATGTTGTTTCATTTGATAAAAAGAAGTGTCAGATCCTTCACAAGAAAAATGGAAAGCCTGCTCTTCAAGGAGTTAGGAAAGAGAACTTGTTCATAGCTGATTTATATTTTGGATGCAAAGATGAAGTTAATTGTTTTTATGCTAAAGTTTCATCAGATGAAAGTTGGCTATGGCACAAGAAGATGTCTCACCTGAACTTCAAAACAATGAACTCCCTAGTCAAGAGGGAATTGGTGAGAGGTCTGCCTCAGATGGAATTTACATAGGAAGGACTGTGTGAGGCATGTCAGAAAGGAAAGTCAAAGAAAGCATCTCACAAGGGCACTGACACATCATCAATAACTTAACCACATCAGCTACTGCACATGGATTTGTTTGGTCCAGTTAATGTGATGTCTATGTCAAAGAAACAATATGCACTTGTGATTGTTGATGATTATTCCAAATATACATGGGTTTTATTCCTACATTCCAAGGATGAAACTCCACAAATGGTGATTGATCATGTGAAGTTGATTGAACTGGATTCTAGATTACCTGTTAGAGCTATAAGGTCAGATAATGGAACTGAATTCAAAAATGTAGTTCTAAATGACTTTTGTGCAGATAAAGGAATAATAAGACAATATCCAGCCCCTAGAACTCCTCAACGGAATGGAGTGTTAGAAAGGAAGAATCATACATTGATTGAAGCTGCAAAAACAATGTTAAGTGAATCAAGACTTCCAATGTACTTCTGGGCTGAAGCTGTAAATACTGCTTGTTATACTAAGAATCGAACTTTAATCAACAAGGACTTAATGAAGACTCCTTATGAGATCATGAATAACAAGAAACCAACTCTCAAATAATTTCATGTATTTGGTTTAAAATGCTTTGTGCTTAAGGATGGAGATGTTAGATGTGGCAAGTTTGAGGCCAAGGCATTTGAAGCTATTTTTGTTGGTTACTCCAGAAGATCTTACAGGGTGTACTTGATTGACAGTCACCAAGTGAAAGAAAGTGTCAATGTTACATTTGACGACACTAAGCTCCCAAGTATCTAAACAGAAGATTCATCTGAAGAACTGAAGTTTGATAACTTGCCAGACTCAGAATCAGATGATGAAGCTCCACCTGAGATTGATGCTGGTAATGATAATAACAATGATGATAATGATCATGGTGGTGGGGAAAACATTGATAACAATGGAGATACCACCAACAATGGAGAAGAATCATCAAGGCAATCTAGCAACAACTCAAGGGGAGGAAATGAAGGGTCTACTAGTCATTCACAACATCAAAATGAATTTCAAGGCGAATCATCAAGATCAAATCTGTTAAGACAAACTGTTTGGAATAAAGCTCATCCTTTTGAGCTGATCATTGGTGATCCAGGTGTTGGAGTTAGAACTAGAAGTGATACTCAGAATGAATGTCATTATTCAGGGTTTCTTTCTGAGATGGAACCAAAGAAGACTGAGGAAGCACTAAGTGATCCAGATTGGGTGATTGCTATGCAAGATGAACTCAATCAATTTGAACAACGGCAAGTCTGGATGCTGGTACCTATACCAAAGAACAGGAAAGTAGTTGGTACAAGATGGGTATTCAGAAACAAGTTAGATGAAGATGGCATAGTGACAAGAAACAAAGCAAGACTGGTTGCTCAAGGGTATTCACAAGCTGAAGGCATTAATTATTGTAACACCCCCAGATCCGGTGTCAGGAATCTGGATTGTCACGCTCCATCAAATATACAATACCTGCATTACTTACAACATTCTAATAATACAACTCCAAAAACCCCAATCACTTACGCACACACACACACAAGTTATAGCTTTGGAAATGAGCAACAATAATCAACATTTGTTATTACAACCCAAATCTGCTATCCAGGATCTCATCTATTATTTACAACCTCTACCTGAAGTTACAATAATAGACCTCACAATTCTATACAAGGTTTAGTAATACAAACCTACTCAAAATAATTCTCGCTAACTCATGCTGCAACTATTCTGCTCACACCGGCAGTGTCCATCCTGCTGAACTAACTCAAGGGTGGTCTCTCCATTCCCTTGCTCTCGTAACACGAGGTGAATCGGCAATGTTTTTCTTCATGCTGAAAGATTTAATAAAGCAAGAATGAGCTAATAGTGCTCAGCAAGAAATCTATCCCAGTTTAAATCTTTAAACCTTTAAGGTAAATAATCCATATAGGATCCATGTTTAAAACTACTAGGGTTTGACCCCAAAATAGTATACCGTTCGAAATACCGTATGACTTATAATCATACTCAAATACTTTTCGTAAATCATTTAGAAATCCTTGGTATCGATATAATGAACCAAGATTCAAAACATATCTTTTAAAATAGATATCAAATATTGGAATCAAGGCTTAGAGCCTATCCATTGATTTAAAATACTATACAGTTCAACATACTGTATATCTTAATATCTTCTCAACATATATACACACATATCTATTTAGATATCTCATACTATTCAAAATACTGTAGAATATCAGTAATGAACACCTTTTTGACTCGGTTATGTTGTGATATATAAAAGAAGCAAGAATGAGCACTATAGCTCGACAATAAGATATAGCAGCATAATCATGTATGTAAGATGATATCATAATTTAAAACCTTTGAAACTCCGTTCATATACAGAACGATATGTTTAAACATTCTTTTCGTCAAAACATGCCATACAGTACAACTACTGTATGAGGAACATCATTACTCATCACTGCCACATTGTCAGTAACTCAGCACTTAGGCTTTCGTTACAATGTGCAGTACAACTCCAATTGGATGGAAGGGAATATACTGGAACACCCGATACACGGTGATCAGCCGTTGTATCATAACGTAACTTTTCTACTAGTAGAAGGACGACTTCCTATTCGGTTATCACCCTGGCCGCATACGGGCCACTGTGCTAAGAGATACTACTTCGGCGCCTGTTTCATCACCGGGTAAGCCTTAGCACGCAAGAGATCAGTACCTCGGCGCCTGTTTCATCACCGGGTAAGCCTTGATAATTTTGGCACTACCCCGGCACCTGTTTCATTGCCGTGTAAGCCCTTTCAGTTCCCATGATAAAAAAATATCAATGAAACGGAAATCGGAATTTAATCCTATTTCCCCCAAGTACAAATACTTGTCAAAAACTTTGTAACCGTTCAGAATTCCTTACTCCAGAGTATTTGAAGGGAGTAAGTCACAGTGTGGGTTGACATTAGTCAACGAAACTACAGATGATTACCACGTATTTTGAAATCATAACCAGAGAGTTTATTGAAATTTTCAGAGTTTAGCAAGTTTGAAATTCTTTACTTGAATGGGGGAGTCATCCCCAGCTATAGGTATTCTAGAGGAACAGTGGAAGTAAAACTCTGTCCTCGACTTCTTGAACTAGATTCCCAATTTCCGATGAGTTAGAAAACACTATTCGCATTTAATTATCTTTAAATATCTTAAGATAATAGTTGGGAATCTCTGTTTTAATATCTTTTCTGAAGATCAGAAATTTATATTTTTGTGTAAATAGTAGAACCTTTAATCATATAATAAGGTTCTATGATCTTTAAATCATATTTGGAATATTTAATAAATACCCAAATAATAAATATTGAATTATTATTCAATAATAATCCACTAAAATGAATATTCAAAGTAATATTTACTTAGTTAATAGATATTCAAAATAATATTTTTAATAATATTATTTAATATCACACATTAAATATCCAATAGTATATATATATTGGAATATTTAATCATCATATATAAAACATAGTTGTCCCTGGACCCTCCAGTATCTGACAGTATTATTAAAATAAAGTAGTAATTTAACTCTCGGTCTATTATTTTAAAATCATCGTACGACTGCTCTATACTTAGAGCCTTTAAACCTCGGTTTATATCTAGTATTTACCTAGCATATAAACCTTATATCTTACGAAAGCTTTTACTAAAAGCGTAAATAGTTTAAAAAGTTCTCACAGCATTAAAGCAGAATATATATATATATATATATATATATATATATATATATCAATCACATAAATCACAACAGCATCATTTATATGATGTAGGGTTTGAAAACTTGCATGCATCTATCATATGCATACATCACATCTCATCATTTTTAATACCATCACATCTATATACGATGTGAGGTTTGAAAGCATGCATCTAACATATGCATATATCACATCTCATCATTTTTAATACCATCACATCTATATACGATGTGAGGTTTGAAAGCATGCATCTAACATATGCATATATCACATCTCGTCATTTTTAATACCATCACATCTATATACGATGCGAGGTTTGAAAGCATGCATCTATCATATGCATATTATCAGAATAGTGTACTTTAAAATACAGCATGGAATGAGAAAACTTGCCTCGGGTCCTTGGTTGTTAGGGGTTCAAGAACTTGCCGGGAAATCTATAAACAAAGAAATATCCTATCAGTCTCCTGGCTTAATCATTTAAAGTGCATTTAACTTAAGCACTAACGTTCTATTAAAGAACATCAAATGTCCCGCTCTTGGTCACTTATAACCTCATGACATTCATTAAACTCTCAAGTCAAAAGGTTGGGTGGAAATCTATTCTCAAAACCCAAGTACTTTACCATTATTAAACTTATCGTTTTAACCATCCCCTTAAGGGTATTTCACTCGCGCAACCTTTGTTCCCGCATTTTTATAAAATCGAAAAATCATCATTTTAACACGAAACCTCCTCGGTTCCCTTCCTAACTGTCCATAATAGTATCCACATTAATATCTCGACCCAATTCCATTTTTAAAGGTCTTGATCACAATCTCAAAGTTCATGTAATGAACTACTTAGTTATCCGAAACCGCTTTCACTAAAACGGATGTTTCTCCTATACCGTAAATCGAAACGATATGATTCTTTCGCTAAAACAAACTACAAAACAGAGTCTACATGACCATGGTCAGAAAGCCTCATGTTTATTCCTTTAAGGTATTCGTAATCTCTATCCAAACTTCCTAAGTGAAATTCGACATGGTAACGACGCTTAAACGCAATTCCCGTGTTTTAAACATTCAAATTCATTCATCAACACAACCAATCCATCCATACTTCTCATTCATCATCTAAACTAACCCATGATCTTTAACCAACAAGTCAAAACCAACATTTACTAGTTTAACCATCAAGATAATCACTAACAATCATTATATCCAAGGATTCAACCTTTAATCCATACTATCTCAAACTATCATCAAACTAATCATAAAAATTGAATTATAACTAAAGGTTTGAGATGTTTATACCTTCCTTGATGCTTGGTAAGGACTATCAATAGCTTATATATCCTTGCTTGATCCTTAAACAACCTTAACAATCCTAAAACTTCAAGAACAAATCAAGAAATTCATAAGTTACTATTCAAAACACTATTCATCATCAACTTTGATTCAATTTTCAAGCTTGATAACAACCATGGATGATGATGAGATTTAGAGATTACCTTAGTCTATGGATGAGGGTGATTTAGAGCCCATAATCTTGATTTTTGGTGGAGTGGAAGTTGAAGAAAAATTTCTTAAGCTTGATGGTACTATTTGGGCCGAAAGTTTTGTTCTTCAAGCTTCTCCTTCTTTGATTTTCTTTTCCTTTCTTTTCTTTTTGTTTAACTAGTTCTAATTTGGATGCATCTCATTTGTGTGGTTGTAAACAAGACTTGTCACCAATGACACATGCCATTTGAATTTGTGGTTGTGGGGAAAGTGGTGACAAGGTGGTGATTCATTGTCATCAACATGTCACCCTCCTGCATCATGCTCGTGTCATAATTTGTATCCTCAATCCTCTTATATGTTACACTTGATGATCTTATATGATACTCCCCTTCGGTTAGGGTTTAATCCATAATTCGTTACGCTTTTGTTTCGCGATAGTTTCAAGTGATTTTAAAAACGTTTGTCTGTACCAATGCTAGGGGATGCTTCCCTGATCTTTCCATTACCTTGGCTTAATATATGATCATAGATTTCTCACCTTGGCTTAAGGTATGATCACGGATTTCTCATTCTACATACTTTCTCAAAACGATCAAATCAATGCATCCTTGATTGTCCGATGAATAGTGATCAAAATTTAAAGTTGGAATCTCCCGATTCTGATCGCGTTTACATTCACTTATTCTCCTCATACATCACTAATATAACTTCGAAACATTCATTCCATGTCTTCCATATAGTATGGTCTGAAAATATTTTTCATCAGCAATTTCACTATTCATCAATAAAAAAAAAAATTACTAAGTCCAAAATTTGGGGTTATTACAGTCTCCCCTCCTTAAAAGGATTCCGTCCCGGAATCTAAGAAGATAGCTGAGGCTACTCTTCCAGTATAGAAATTTCCAGTTTCCAGGTTAACTCTTCAACCCTTTGTTTTCATTACAACACTTACTCATTCCGGCCTGTGATATCTACCGGACGCTTTATATATCTATCAACATCCGACTACTCTTGCAATCGGCGGTACAACGCTTACCGTAACTTCGGTTCTCTGAAATGTTTCTTCCGGTCGGTCCGTCGGTCTGCGGATCCTACGTAGTGCTCGCACTCAAACTCGTTGCCAAACATGTTTGGAAAACTCCTCCCGAATCGGGAGTTCAAGCATTGGTTCTTATCTGACATGATGGTGACTGGAACTCCACGTCACCCAATTATCTATTTCGCAACTCTTCGATTTAAGATCTCTTGCTAAAAACAAAATATGAGTAGACTCGTTTGATCCATCAATTATAGCTCAATTGACGTCATAGTCCGACTTGATTCTTGTTGATCCTATCACAGAATCCATTATAGTAAAATTACATTCCTAATCAGGAATCTCTACTAACTGTGATAGTCAACTAGGTCTTTGTTCTGCCTTCATTTTCTGACATATCCAATATTTACTTACCAATTGATAAATCCTTTTTATTTATCCGACCACTTATAACATTTCCTTAACTTTCTTTACCTTTTTGTACTCTCGGTGTAGCTGTCTCTTTATGACAGATCTTTATTCCTTAATTTATTCTGGCTCAATCAGGACCTTTAAATAATCCTTGTTGTACTCTTAACTTCAAACTTCATCCTTTCAGTTCCTCTTATTAGTCCTTCTGAAAAATTAGCATCCTTTCATTTCTTGAACATTTGGAATCCAACTTGGTAAAAATACCTTATGATTCCTTTATCATTCTTTCTCAGTCTTTAATGCTTTCTCCAACATTGACTTTATACCTTCACTCGTCATTTGCTCTTGACATAACCTGATTTTCTACAGCAATTCTGGTTGCATTGCAACCTCAATTGGTCTCTTAATACCATTTCCGGTTATCTTAACCTCAATTTCCATTTTCTCAAATCCTTGGATTAACTTTATCCGACGATGTTATCATCTTAAGTCTCTCCTTCCTACTAAGGGCATCGGCCACCACATTGGCCTTCCCTGGGTGGTAAAGAATCTCACCGTCATAATCCTTGATTAGCTTTAGCTATCTTTTCCAATTCCCATGGTAAGCTCTTTCTGGGAAAGTGTATATAATGCTCTTATGATTTGTATAAATCTCGCACTTCTTTCCATACAATTAGTGCCTCCTAATCTTTAAAGCGAAAACTATCGCTGCCAATTCTAAGTCATGTGTAGGGTATCTAAATTAATTTTCCTTTAATTGTCTGGATGCATACATAATTACCTTTCTGTGCTATATAAGCACATACCCTACTTCTTTATGCGATGCGTCGCTATAGATCACAAAATCTCCCTTCCTGTCTGGCAGTACCAGCACAGGGCGGTGACTAGTCTCTTCTTTAATTCCTGGAAACTTTTCTCACATTTCTCGGTCCATTCAACTCTTCAGTCTTTCGAGTAAGTCGGGTCAGTGGGGTTGCTATCTTAGCAAAATCTTGTACACATCTTCGGTAATATCCGGCTAAATCCACAAAATTTCTCACCTCGGTTGGTGTGGTTGGTCTTTCCCAGTTCGAAACAACTTTTATCTTAGCAGGGTCAACCAGCACCTCTTCACTGTTGACCACATGTCCTAAAAACTGTACTTCCCTTAGCCAAAACTCGCACTTTGAGAAATTGGCATATGACTATTCTCTCCTTAATGCTTCTAACACTATCCCCAAATGTTCTACATGTTCTTCCTCGGTCTTTGAGGTAAACCAAAATATTGTCGATGTCACTATGACACACTTATCCAAATATCTCTTGAAAAGTCTATTCAGCACGTCCATGAAAGCTGCAAGGGCATTCGTCAGCCCAAACGCTATTACTAAAAACTCGTAGTGTCCATTCTTGGTGCGAAACACAGTCTTGGGTACGTGGTCAGGTTTAATATTCAATTGGTGTTACCCAATTATCAAATCAATCTTCGAGAATTTGACTACACCATGCAGCCGATCGAACAAATCACCGATCCTTGGCAGGGGTATTCATTCTTAACAGTTAGCCTATTTAGCTTTCGATAGATTATGCACAGCCTCATGATGCCGTCCTTTTTCTTCACCAATTACACGGATGCATCCCACGGTGATGCACTTGGTCTTATCATTCCTTGCTCTTACAATCTCTACAATTGAGCGACTAATTTCTTCATCTCGACTAGAGCTAGTCGGTACGGGGCCTTCGAACTGGCGCCGTTCTTGGAGCTAATTCTATGGATGAGGGTGATTTAGAGCCCATAATCTTGAATTTTGGTGGAGTGGAAGTTGAAGAAAAATTTCTTAAGCTTGATGGTACTATTTGGGCCGAAAGTTTTGTTCTTCAAGCTTCTCCTTCTTTGATTTTCTTTTCCTTTCTTTTCTTTTTGTTTAACTAGTTCTAATTTGGATGCATCTCATTTGTGTGGTTGTAAACAAGACTTGTCACCAATGACACATGCCATTTGAATTTGTGGTTGTGGGGAAAGTGGTGACAAGGTGGTGATTCATCACCTTGTCATCAACATGTCACCCTCCTGCATCATGCTCGTGTCATAATTTGTATCATCAATCCTCTTATATGTTACACTTGATGATCTTATATGATACTCCCCTTCGGTTAGGGTTTAATCCATAATTCGTTACGCTTTTGTTTCGCGATAGTTTCAAGTGATTTTAAAAACGTTTCTCTGTACCAATGCTAGGGGATGCTTCCCTGATCTTTCCATTACCTTGGCTTAATATATGATCATAGATTTCTCACCTTGGCTTAAGGTATGATAACATATTTCTCATTCTACATACTTTCTCAAAACGATCAAATCAATGCATCCTTGATTGTCCGATGAATAGTGATCAAAATTTAAAGTTGGAATCTCCCGATTCTGATCGCGTTTACATTCACTTATTCTCCTCATACATCACTAATATAACTTCGAAACATTCATTCCATGTCTTCCATATAGTATGGTCTGAAAATATTTTTCATCAGTAATTTCACTATTCATCAATTAAAAAAAAATTACTAAGTCCAAAATTTGGGGTTATTACAGTCTCCCCTCCTTAAAAGGATTCCGTCCCGGAATCTAAGAAGATAGCTGAGGCTACTCTTCCAGTATAGAAATTTCCAGTTTCCAGGTTAACTCTTCAACCCTTTGTTTTCATTACAACACTTACTCATTCCGGCCTGTGATATCTACCGAACGCTTTATATATCTATCAACATCCGACTACTCTTGCAATCGGCGGTACAACGCTTACCGTAACTTCGGTTCTCTGAAATGTTTCTTCCGGTCGGTCCGTCGGTCTGCGGATCCTACGTAGTGCTCGCACTCAAACTCGTTGCCAAACATGTTTGGAAAACTCCTCCCAAATCGGGAGTTCAAGCATTGGTTCTTATCTGACATGATGGTGACTGGAACTCCACGTCACCCAATTATCTATTTCGCAACTCTTCGATTTAAGATCTCTTGCTAAAAACAAAATATGAGTAGACTCGTTTGATCCATCAATTATAGCTCAATTGACGTCATAGTCCGACTTGATTCTTGTTGATCCTATCACAGAATCCATTATAGTAAAATTACATTCCTAATCAGGAATCTCTACTAACTGTGATAGTCAACTAGGTCTTTGTTCTGCCTTCATTTTCTGACATATCCAATATTTACTTACCAATTGATAAATCCTTTTTATTTATCCGACCACTTATAACATTTCCTTAACTTTCTTTACCTTTTTGTACTCTCGGTGTAGCTGTCTCTTTATGACAGATCTTTATTCCTTAATTTATTCTGGCTCAATCAGGACCTTTAAATAATCCTTGTTGTACTCTTAACTTCAAACTTCATCCTTTCAGTTCCTCTTATTAGTCCTTCTGAAAAATTAGCATCCTTTCATTTCTTGAACATTTGGAATCCAACTTGGTAAAAATACCTTATGATTCCTTTATCATTCTTTCTCAGTCTTTAATGCTTTCTCCAACATTGACTTTATACCTTCACTCGTCATTTGCTCTTGACATAACCTGATTTTCTACAGCAATTCTGGTTGCATTGCAACCTCAATTGGTCTCTTAATACCATTTCCGGTTATCTTAACCTCAATTTCCATTTTCTCAAATCCTTGGATTAACTTTATCCGACGATGTTATCATCTTAAGTCTCTCCTTCCTACTAAGGGCATCGGCCACCACATTGGCCTTCCCTGGGTGGTAAAGAATCTCACCGTCATAATCCTTGATTAGCTTTAGCTATCTTTTCCAATTCCCATGGTAAGCTCTTTCTGGGAAAGTGTATATAATGCTCTTATGATTTGTATAAATCTCGCACTTCTTTCCATACAATTAGTGCCTCCTAATCTTTAAAGCGAAAACTATCGCTGCCAATTCTAAGTCATGTGTAGGGTATCTAAATTAATTTTCCTTTAATTGTCTGGATGCATACATAATTACCTTTCCGTGCTATATAAGCACATACCCTACTTCTTTATGCGATGCGTCGCTATAGATCACAAAATCTCCCTTCCTGTCTGGAAGTACCAGCACAGGGCGGTGACTAGTCTCTTCTTTAATTCCTGGAAACTTTTCTCACATTTCTCGGTCCATTCAACTCTTCAGTCTTTCGAGTAAGTCGGGTCAGTGGGGTCGCTATCTTAGCAAAATCTTGTACACATCTTCGGTAATATCCGGCTAAATCCACAAAATTTCTCACCTCGGTTGGTGTGGTTGGTCTTTCCCAGTTCGAAACAACTTTTATCTTAGCAGGGTCAACCAACACCTCTTCACTGTTGACCACATGTCCTAAAAACTGTACTTCCCTTAGCCAAAACTCGCACTTTGAGAAATTGGCATATGACTATTCTCTCCTTAATGCTTCTAACACTATCCCCAAATGTTCTACATGTTCTTCCTCGGTCTTTGAGGTAAACCAAAATATTGTCGATGTCACTATGACACACTTATCCAAATATCTCTTGAAAAGTCTATTCAGCACGTCCATGAAAGCTGCAAGGGCATTCGTCAGCCCAAACGCTATTACTAAAAACTCGTAGTGTCCATTCTTGGTGCGAAACACAGTCTTGGGTACGTGGTCAGGTTTAATATTCAATTGGTGTTACCCAATTATCAAATCAATCTTCGAGAATTTGACTACACCATGCAGCCGATCGAACAAATCACCGATCCTTGGCAGGGGTATTCATTCTTAACAGTTAGCCTATTTAGCTTTCGATAGATTATGCACAGCCTCATGATGCCGTCCTTTTTCTTCACCAATTACACGGGTGCATCCCACGGTGATGCACTTGGTCTTATCATTCCTTGCTCTTACAATCTCTACAATTGAGCGACTAATTTCTTCATCTCGACTAGAGCTAGTCGGTACGGGGCCTTCGAACTGGCGCCGTTCTTGGAGCTAATTCTATGGATGAGGGTGATTTAGAGCCCATAATCTTGAATTTTGGTGGAGTGGAAGTTGAAGAAAAATTTCTTAAGCTTGATGGTACTATTTGGGCCGAAAGTTTTGTTCTTCAAGCTTCTCCTTCTTTGATTTTCTTTTCCTTTCTTTTCTTTTTGTTTAACTAGTTCTAATTTGGATGCATCTCATTTGTGTGGTTGTAAACAAGACTTGTCACCAATGACACATGCCATTTGAATTTGTGGTTGTGGGGAAAGTGGTGACAAGGTGGTGATTCATCACCTTGTCATCAACATGTCACCCTCCTGCATCATGCTCGTGTCATAATTTGTATCATCAATCCTCTTATATGTTACACTTGATGATCTTATATGATACTCCCCTTCGGTTAGGGTTTAATCCATAATTCGTTACGCTTTTGTTTCGCGATAGTTTCAAGTGATTTTAAAAACGTTTCTCTGTACCAATGCTAGGGGATGCTTCCCTGATCTTTCCATTACCTTGGCTTAATATATGATCATAGATTTCTCACCTTGGCTTAAGGTATGATAACGGATTTCTCATTCTACATACTTTCTCAAAACGATCAAATCAATGCATCCTTGATTGTCCGATGAATAGTGATCAAAATTTAAAGTTGGAATCTCCCGATTCTGATCGCGTTTACATTCACTTATTCTCCTCATACATCACTAATATAACTTCGAAACATTCATTCCATGTCTTCCATATAGTATGGTCTGAAAATATTTTTCATCAGCAATTTCACTATTCATCAATAAAAAAAAATTACTAAGTCTAAAATTTGGGGTTATTACAGTCTCCCCTCCTTAAAAGGATTCCGTCCCGGAATCTAAGAAGATAGCTGAGGCTACTCTTCCAGTATAGAAATTTCCAGTTTCCAGGTTAACTCTTCAACCCTTTGTTTTCATTACAACACTTACTCATTCCGGCCTGTGATATCTACCGGACGCTTTATATATCTATCAACATCCGACTACTCTTGCAATCGGCGGTACAACGCTTACCGTAACTTCGGTTCTCTGAAATGTTTCTTCCGGTCGGTCCGTCGGTCTGCGGATCCTACGTAGTGCTCGCACTCAAACTCGTTGCCAAACATGTTTGGAAAACTCCTCCCGAATCGGGAGTTCAAGCATTGGTTCTTATCTGACATGATGGTGACTGGAACTCCACGTCACCCAATTATCTATTTCGCAACTCTTCGATTTAAGATCTCTTGCTAAAAACAAAATATGAGTAGACTCGTTTGATCCATCAATTATAGCTCAATTGACGTCATAGTCCGACTTGATTCTTGTTGATCCTATCACAGAATCCATTATAGTAAAATTACATTCCTAATCAGGAATCTCTACTAACTGTGATAGTCAACTAGGTCTTTGTTCTGCCTTCATTTTCTGACATATCCAATATTTACTTACCAATTGATAAATCCTTTTTATTTATCCGACCACTTATAACATTTCCTTAACTTTCTTTACCTTTTTGTACTCTCGGTGTAGCTGTCTCTTTATGACAGATCTTTATTCCTTAATTTATTCTGGCTCAATCAGGACCTTTAAATAATCCTTGTTGTACTCTTAACTTCAAACTTCATCCTTTCAGTTCCTCTTATTAGTCCTTCTGAAAAATTAGCATCCTTTCATTTCTTGAACATTTGGAATCCAACTTGGTAAAAATACCTTATGCTTCCTTTATCATTCTTTCTCAGTCTTTAATGCTTTCTCCAACATTGACTTTATACCTTCACTCGTCATTTGCTCTTGACATAACCTGATTTTCTACAGCAATTCTGGTTGCATTTCAACCTCAATTGGTCTCTTAATACCATTTCCGGTTATCTTAACCTCAATTTCCATTTTCTCAAATCCTTGGATTAACTTTATCCGACGATGTTATCATCTTAAATCTCTCCTTCCTACTAAGGGCATCGGCCACCACATTGGCCTTCCCTGGGTGGTAAAGAATCTCACCGTCATAATCCTTGATTAGCTTTAGCTATCTTTTCCAATTCCCATGGTAAGCTCTTTCTGGGAAAGTGTATCTAATACTCTTATGATTTGTATAAATCTCGCACTTCTTTCCATACAATTAGTGCCTCCAAATCTTTAAAGCGAAAACTATCGCTGCCGATTCTAAGTCATGTGTAGGGTATCTAAATTCATTTTCCTTTAATTGTCTGGATGCATACGTAATTACCTTTCCGTGCTATATAAGCACATACCCTACTTCTTTATGCGATGCGTCGCTATAGATCACAAAATCTCCCTTCCCGTCTGGCAGTACCAGCACAGGGCGGTGACTAGTCTCTTCTTTAATTCCTGGAAACTTTTCTCACATTTCTCGGTCCATTCAACTCTTCAGTCTTTCGAGTAAGTCGGGTCAGTGGGGTTGCTATTTTAGCAAAATCTTGTACACATCTTAAGCTTGATGGTACTATTTAGGCCGAAAATTTTGTTCTTCAAGCTTCTCCTTCTTTGATTTTCTTTTCCTTTCCTTTCTTTTTGTTTAACTAGTTCTAATTTGGATGCATCTCATTTGTGTGGTTGTAAACAAGACTTGTCACCAATGACACATGCCATTTGAATTTGTGGTTGTGGTGAAAGTGGTGACAAGGTGGTGATTCATCACCTTGTCATCAACATGTCACCCTCCTGCATCATGCTCGTGTCATAATTTGTATCCTCAATCCTCTTATATGTTACACTTGATGATCTTATATGATACTCCCCTTCGGTTAGGATTTAATCCATAATTCGTTACGCTTTTGTTTCGCGATAGTTTCAAGTGATTTTAAAAACGTTTCTCTGTACCAATGCTAGGGGATGCTTCCCTGATCTTTCCATTACCTTGGCTTAATATATGATCATAGATTTCTCACCTTGGCTTAAGGTATGATCACAGATTTCTCATTCTACATACTTTCTCAAAACGATCAAATCAATGCATCCTTGATTGTCCGATGAATAGTGATCAAAATTTAAAGTTGGAATCTCCCGATTCTGATCGCGTTTACATTCACTTATTCTCCTCATACATCACTAATATAACTTCGAAACATTCATTCCATGTCTTCCATATAGTATGGTCTGAAAATATTTTTCATCAGCAATTTCACTTTTCATCAAAAAAAAAAAAAAAAAAATTACCACGTCCAAAATTTGGGGTTATTACAATTATGATGAAACATATGCACCAGTAGCTAGGCTTGAGGCTATCAGGATGTTCTTAGCATTTACAGCTTACTCCAATTTTAAAGTTTATCGAATGGATGTTAAGAGTGCATTTCTGAATGGTGAGCTGGATGAAGAAGTGTATGTGGAACAGCCCCCTGGCTTTGAAAATCAGGAGTTGCTGGACTTTGTGTACTTTCTCTTCAAGGCTATCTATGGTCTCAAACAAGCCCCAAGAAAATGGTATGACACTCTTTCTGGTTTTCTTATAGAAAATGGTTTTGTTAGAGGTATCATAGACAAAACTCTTTTTTCTAAGAAACACAAAAATGATATGAAATTAGTCCAAATATATGTGGATGACATCATATTTGGGTCTACTAATGATGATCTCTGTAAGAGATTTGCTAAGCTAATGCAGATTAAGTTTGAAATGAGTATGATGGATGAGCTGAAGCTCTTTCTTGGATTGCAAGTAAGTCAAAGGTTAAATGGAATATTTATTTGTCAATCCAAGTATCTCAAAAAACTCCTCAAGAAGTATCACATGGAGGATTCAGCATCAGCAAGGACTCCATCATCTACAGTTGTCAAACTTGGAGCCTGTGATATTCTATCAAGGTAGATGTTACAAGCTACAGAGGTATGATTGTCTCCTTACTCTATCTTACTACAAGTAGACCTGATATTATGCATGCGACATGCTTATGTGCAAGGTTCTAAGCGGATCCTAGAGATTTACATCTCGTTGTTGTTAAAAGAATCTTGAGATATCTTAAGGGTACACCTAATTTAGGTATCTGGTACCCTAAAGATTCTGGTTTTAATCTTGTTGGATATACAGATTCTGATTATGCATGAAGTGTTGTAGATAGAAAAAGTACCTCTGGAAGTTGTCAATTCCTAGGTGGTAGATTGATTTCCTAGTATAGCAAGAAACAACAAACAGTTTCCAATTCAACAAAAGAAGCTGAATATATTGCTGCTGGAAGCTGCTGTGCTCAGATCTTATGGATAAGGAATCAATTGAAGGACTATGGCTTTGTATTGGACAAAATTCTAATTTTATGTGACAATACAAGTGTCATAGCAATCTCCAACAACCCTGTTCAGCACTCGAGAATGAAGCACATTGACATCAGGTATCATTTTATCATAGAGCATGTCATGAACGGAACTGTGGAGTTACATTTTGTACCCACGGAGGAACAGACAACAGATATTTTCACTAAATCTCTTGATGAATCCACATTTACCAGGTTAGTTGGTAAATTGGGTATGTTAAACAGTCTTAGTGATTAACTGTATCTCTTTGATGTTTGTTCTTAGTTAAAATCATTTTCTTTTGCTACTATTAACTGTTTATTATTGCCAATTCTAGTTTGATTTGTAAGCTTGTTAATTTGAATATTCTTAAATAATCTATTTTCTTTAAAAATATTTTTCTCAGATCTTTTAAGTAGAGAAATTTATTTTTATTGAAAATTTAATTATTTAGAATCATTCAGGTTATTTTCATATTTTATAAATTGTTTGAAATTTTATGCAAGTTTATATTATTTTATTGCATTTTTATAATATTCTGCAATTTTCTTATTTTTCTGCATATTTTTCTGCCTATTTATGCATTTTCTGTTTATTTGCTGCATTTTCCGTGAATATTATGTTGTTTAATTTAATTATGCAATTTTCTGTTAATTCTGTGAATTTATTTGCATTTTTCTGAACAGTTTAGCATTTTTAAATTAAATTCTGTAAATTTCTGTGATTTGTTAGCAGTTTTTAGGGATTTATGTTTAATTATTTTGAAAAATTATGTTGTCATTCTGCTGTTGTGTGGTTAGATTTTAATTATTTGTTAGTTTTGAACTACAATGACTATCGGCATGACTATCCATGATAGTCATGCTAGTAGTCATTGCAGTACAGTTATATTTATCTGATTAGTCTTAATTTTAAATTAATTTTCTGTTTTTAGTCATTTGTACTGGAATGACTATCGGTATAACTATTCCATAGTCATGCCAGTAGAATACTAACAGGTTTGAAATTTTAGTTTTATTTTATTTAAATCAGTGTATTTTCTTAGTCATTTCAGTTTTGTACTGGAATGACTATCGGTATGACTACCCGGTAGTCATTCCAGCTATTTTACAATCCTCTATAAATACCTGTCGTACAGAGATTTTTTTTTCATTCCTCAAAAAGTTCTTGTTTTTACAAAACTTTCAATTATATCTTGTGTGGTTTTTATTCTCTAAGTACTAAAGTGCTCTCAAAATTTTATTTTATTTTGTGTGTGTTGTGTTTTTAATTTCTTGGATCTACATAATTCGATTTTATTAATTTCTGATAAATTTCATAATTTTTGGATTTTAATCCCTAAATTCGAATTAATCTAAAATTAATTGAATTATTTTGTGTTAAAATGGCCCAGAATTTTGAGATTGTTCTTACTAATTACCATGGCTATTTTGATCCCCTAAAGTGTTCACTTGAACGTTTTATGCATTGGATTAGTTTCTTAAATGAACATTCATGTGTGAATTTTTCTATTTGTTTGAATGTTGATTTAAAGATTGATCCTTTATTTTTTTTTCTTTGCACTACTGTTGTTGTCTCTGATGATTTTTCTATTATCACTTTCACTATTCAGGACAGGCAGTACACAATAACTGAGGAAATATTTTGTAATGTGTTGCACTTTCCTCAAGACAATAGAATGCCCACTGATGGTGATTTAATTCAATTTTTCACTGATATTCACTATCAAGGTCCCTTGAACATGACCAAGTTGATCAAAGGGAATCTTGTTTGTGAGTGGGATTTATTTTTTGATACATTGGCTAAGGTCTTTGGCAATTGCACCAAGAATAACTTACAAAACATCACTTATCTTTTACAAGTTATTGGTTTTGCAATTGTTTTCAATAAAAGACTTAATTTTGGCCATCTTCTCTAGGATATTGTTGTAAGAAGGGTTTTTAATGCCAGAAAAGAATTTGACAATGGTAGAAAGGTTAAATGTTATTATCCTCGTTTTCTATCACTTGTCATTAATTCCTTACTTTCTGATGAACATAAAGAACTTTTCAGGAATGGTCGCTTTTTTATTTCTCCGACCACTAACAGAAAGTTCTTTCAAAGGTTACAAACTACCTTCAAGTATGGCAATGTTCCGGTACTCATATCCTCGTTCATGACAAACTACATTAATCTTCCATCCTTTGAACCACCAGTTCCTGAGCAACGGATAGTTACATCATCAGGAACTTCAGAAGTTATTCCACTTCAGGTAATAATTCCTAACCTTGGTTCTTCTTCTGGCACTGCTGAAACCCCAAGAGGTTAATAGGGCTGACCAAGAGTCTGTAGAACCACAAACTCTATCCCCGGTCATAGAGCCAAACACAGAGTCAACTCCTTTAACAAATCAGCCTGAACCCAGTTTTCATGTCAAAAATAGAAGTAGTAGTGATGAAGATGATGTGAGTTATAACGACTCAGAAAAACGCTTGTACAGTATTAATATTTAATAATATTTGAGATCTATGATATGTGAATATTGTGTGAAAGGTGGATATTTGAAAATGTGATGATTAGATGTTTACTTGGTGAATGGTATGGATTAAAATATATGTGTATGCTTTTAATTGCATTTTATATGAATTTCTTATTAAAAATTAGTTCTTTTTGACCTTCCGGGAATTTTATAAAATCATCGGAGATTCTTTTTATTGTGAAATCTTTTTCACAACCTTTATTTTATATTCTATTATTTTCTAAAATTAATGGAGGAATTTATTTTTGGCTTTAAGGATTTAAAAACGATTTTATGAGTTAAATGTCATTTATGTGATCTAAATTTTGAAAATTCATATTTAATTCAATTTTGATCATAAAACTATTTTAAAAATATGTGTGAGCTTGTCAATTTGTATTATCATTTTTAAAAAATAAAATTTTGATTTTTAGATATTATTTTCATTTTATTTCGGATTTTAGAAAGGCATTATATTGGTTTCCTTCTATTAAAAATCAGAATTTAGAATTGTGAACTTACTATTTTGCCCTTGGGGCTTATAAAACCCCCAAGCCCAGCATTCTCCCTTTTTCTTATTTTGGTCGACACCTCTGCTCTCTCTCTCTCTTGCTGTTCTCTCTCGGCCATAATTCTTTTCAGAAAAAAACCTTCATCTCTTCTCTTTTCTCTCAACATAATTGATTGATATATATATATGACCATGTATACATGTATGTGTGTGTGAGTGTGTGTATATGTATGTATCGAGGTGTGTGTAAGGTGGAGGGTGACATGCAATGGTGAAGAGGTAGTGTTTGAGTGAATTGGTGGAGGAATAAGGACGGATATTGTGATTGGGGGTGGTGTGCGGTTGTGTGGACCCATTCCGGCCATCACCGTGAACCACCGCCACCGGCGGTGATCGGAAGTGAGCCGGTGGCCTGGGTTTGAAGTTAAATAGCTCTATCTTGATTTTAATCCATGTCTTTAACTTTGCATGTTAGTTTTTTTTATGTTATGTGAACAATTTCAGTTTGCATGTGAATTCTTTGACCGGAATTGATGTGTAAATGGAAGATTGTGAATGATTTTGAGTTCTTATGAATTGCATGTTAATATTTCAGTGGTTATTAGTTTGGTCTTAGCAGAGAAATCAGTTTTTATAATAATGATAAGTGTTAGGGGTCTTAGTGTTTGGACTTTAATTAAAAAGATGATGAGAATCATGATGGGTTGTCAAGAAACTGCCCTGTTCTGCTCTGGTAATTCGTGACTGCTTGTTCCCTGTTTTGGACAGAGGGTATAGAATGTAAATGTTCTACTCGGAGTCTAGTTTGTCCACGCGAAAACCTTGTGTCATTTAATTTAACGAATAAAGAGTTATGCATGTTTTACTAAAGGTTGCGCAGCAGGATTTTCTGTGATTCAGTATACACTTTAAACCTGTTCGTTTTTAGTCTAAATGAACTGTTGTGAATTTGAAAGTTTTATGCTAAGTTGGATTAATAACCAGGAAGTAGCCTGTCAAATATGGTATTTGTTTGATTATTTTTGGATTTATGATAAATGTTTTGGTAAGGCTTGCGCAGCAGATTTTTCAGCTTTTGAGATGAAAACATTGTTTGTAAAGGTGTTAAGGATATGGTTAGCATTGATCAAGTTGATTTAAAGGAATACCAAGTGTGGTATGATCTGAAAGTTAGATAATATATATATGTATTAAAGGAGTATGTTATGTGAACTTGAATGGCAATGTGCGCTTATGTGAGTTTTGTGCTTAATATATGGTTAAGAGTTATAAGTGATATAAATATTATGTGTTTACGCGTTTAGAGAACGTTGGGTAGTTTAGAATAAGGATTAGAATTTTGAGAGGATCATTCTAAGATAGTATATACTCTTTTGTAGAGTCACGAGACGTGGAACATAGAGATAAAGGAAAGGCGAAGGCAGAAATTCAGTGAGTACGGTTGTTCTAAAAGCTACTTAAGAATCCAAAGAAGTAGAGTCTAGAAATAAAGGAAAGACCAAGGTGGAGAACCAGTGATTTCTCATAACCCTTTTTGCTATTAAGGCAAGTAATTCTGACTTGCTTTCGCTTCCATTCTTTCATTATATATAAATTGCTATCTTGTTTATATACCCTTTTAATCCTGAAAACATATCATGTTCATTTGGTAACTCTTATTTCCGTTCATATACCTTGTTGGTTCATACGCCATACTATGTTTAGTTCTTTCTTTGAACCTTTACACCCAAAGGTGAATATACCATAACTCACATTTTAGTACATATCCAAAACATACCTATGACATTTACTTCTTGATTTCCCATTGATAGAAATCCAGATTGATTAGATTGAACTTATCCAATTCCCAAAGGACTCTTTTATATACAAACATTATAGACACAACACAATGTCTTGTGAACCATATCTTGCTTAAACTCTTCTTCAGACCTTATCCTTATCCTTTGATTATACTTACATTTTAACCTGAGATGCTATTGCATCAGATTTGAACTTGTACCTATGAATCACATACTTACTTGAAATTGAGAATACATGAACCTTCACTTGGGTACTATACAAACACACATCCAATGATTTACAAAGAATTTCTTTCATAAGAAAGATTTTAAAAGAAAGGAAGTTTCTAAGTTTGGATTCATTTAAATTCTGATTTATGGTTTCCACGGATTCCTAAGATTGGAGGCGTAAGAGGCCGAGTGACGCCGGCCCAGCACTTTTTAATTATAATAAATGGACTAGGGATGGACTAGTCTAAAGGCCAATGTGTGCCTATTGGGACCCAATACAAGGACCAGAGGGACTGTGTGTCCAGTATGGGGACTTTACGTGGCTGATCACCCGTATTGTCCGGTGCGTTGTGAAAAATCTCCAAATTACTTATTGCTTTTCTTGAAATCATATATCTATATAAGGAAATTGGTTTACCGTTTGAAATTGTATATTCATTTCATTGTTCTGATAATCCCTTGATATGGATTCTGCTATACCCATGACATACATATTGATATTGGAAATTGTTTCACAGTGGTTAACTATTTGGTTATATTATTACTTGCTGAGCATTTGGCTCATTCTTTTCCCTGTTCTAACCCACAGTTAAACGAGAAGATGGTACGCACTTTTCAGACAGCTAGGAAATCTTCCTATAGGGTTATTTTTGGGATGCTAGCTCAGGCAGGTGATGGAGACCTGTAGAAGGTGTTTTGTATAAGGGAATGTAGAACTTTTTAAGACACGGTTGTAATAACTTTTTAGACTTTTAATATGTAATAAAATGAAGTAGATAGTTGATGCTTGTTTCATACCATTACCTGTTAAAGATCCAGGGTAAAGATGGGGTCGCGTCTACATGTTTATATTATTATTCACAGGTTTATAAGTATAGAGGTTGTAGTGACTCCCCAATCATGACCCCAGATTGGGAGGGCGTCACAGGTTGGTATCAGAGAGGTCAGTTTTTGGTCACTGAAACAAGCCAGGATTAGGTGTAACAATGATAAGGGAATATAAGGTGAGAAGTAGGACTTAAGCTTCATAGGTAAGATAGGATTTGTAGATGTAGGTTACCTTTAGGATTAGTATTAGTAGAATTAAGATAACCCTTTACCGTTTTAGTATCTTCTTGGTTTATTATTGTGTCGTTGCAGATAATGGCTGTTTCGAGAGATTAACCTTCATTTGAGATTCTTTTTCCCAAGCCAGAGTCGTCAATATCAGTATCAGTGCATGCACCCGGCCAAGCGGAGATTTCCATTACCCTTTGGGTAAATTTCTTTTCTGATAGTATAGCTGCAAGTCAAGGCAGATTTATTTTTTTTCGTATAAAATGAAAGGGATTGGAGATGGATGGAATATTGAATGGATTATGGATTATGTGTGGATGATTGAGTTAGTATTTGAGATATTTTTAAACAGAGCATAGTCCATTTTACGAATAGGTCATGCCGGATTTTCTACAGAAATATTAGCTTAAGTTACGCACTTTCATGTTATATAGTATTCTGACATATCGAGTGAGTACACGCCGGAACCATCTGAAGATCGGGTTACGGACGAGGAAACTAAATCGAAGCTGGAGGAATCAATCGGAGAATCAGACTACCAGTTCGGAAGACATCACTAGTAGATCCTTATGTACTTTACAGAATTTCATCTGCAACTTCGGCTGCACCGCGGAAGCTATAGGAAACACCACGCCAGGTGTCGTATCGAGTGTGGTTAGAGTTGAGCGAGAGTAGAATCCCCAAGATAACGTCTAGAAACACTTAGATAGATTCTTTACGATATAATAACGATTTTCCCCCACGATAGGGACATTTGCCCAGAGAAGTGGCCTAAGTGTAGATTGTTTCTTTATTCAAGATTACATACACTTGATTTACTATCGGGACATACCTATAACCTCAAACTAGAAATTAACTCCCTTAAGGACCATCTACATGAGACAATGCATGATTATATCCATACGTTCGATGTAAGGATAAGTCGGTTCATAACTAGCCATTGATTTTGTTCAATTTACCTTTTTAAAAGATTCAATTTTTCAATTCTATTATTTTATTCTTTACAAAATACCTCTATTGTTCAGGGGCTACTTGATCCAAAATTATATACATACAAACCTTTGGAACTCTTAAACCTTTCATATGTTCCTCTTAAATTTTTGATCCTCCTTGTTGTAACTGAGATGAACAACCCTATATATATAGGGGATTCAGGTACTTTCTATCTGTGTGATAGAAGTCCGGTGGGACGCCACCAGTGGTGTGTTTGTCATGGAAGTACTAAAGGTTGGCCACCTTCTGTACCTTGTTGTTTAAATTGACAAATGCAACCTGATAAAGTTCGATGATCATTTTGATCTCTTAGTTTGATTCTTTTTACCAGAAATTCTTACTAAACATACTTGTCATATATCCATATCTATTGACACCTTCCTATCTATTGATTCATTCTGTCAGAAACTCTTAGAGGTATCAGCGATTTGAAATTGCAAAGGCGAATGACGGTATTCTGAGTGTCAAGCTGTACTTATATTGACGGGAAATTGTTTTGATCAAAAATGGGAAATTGCTTTAAAAGGAGGGATTGGATGTCGAGTAAATTGCTCATTAGACTTACAACACGATGTCAAGGTTTATTATTACTAAGAGTTTGGTATGGACAAAGAGAAGGTAACAAGGATATACGAATACTAATCATGTTGAAGTATGAAGTAAAGTGATATTGGATATACTAAAAAGGAGTTGATTATTGTTGATGAAAGACTGTTATTCTACTTGTCAGAAAAGTATATATAGGCACTTGTTTATCCTATATTTCACTTTGGATATAGTAGTTAAAACATTACAAGGTTTTGAACGTCTTGAGACCAAATGTTGTACATAAATTTTAGAACCGAAGCATGATAACTTGAGCGTAACATGGTTTGAACCAAAATTTATAGATCTGGCTAGGTTTGTGTCCGAATACGTGAATATTGATGAGAAGAGAGTTAAGAGACTTCAACAGGGGAAATGAGGTCGTGGATTAGGAGTAAAGTGATTGTAATTGACTTGACTATTTATACAGTTGTGGTATGGAAGGCTATGAGAATCAAAAGTGAAAGTGATTGATCACAAACAGAAGAAACTAAAAAAAAGGGAAGCCAGAGACACCGGAAGGAAGCCAACAAATAGGGAACTTTTAGAACCATTTCAATATAAGGCATGAGTTTCAGTCAAATAGGAATGTTGGATTTGGAAGACCAGAAACTGGAAGTGATGGGCAAGGGAACCGTCCACAAGATTTGGATCAACAAAGACCTCTGAAACCTCCGATACCAGAATATAAAACTTATGGAAAGAAGCAACCGAGATTTCATAATAAGATCAATGTAGTGTGTTACAAGTGTACTCAGAGAGGACACTACGCCAATGAGAGTCTGAATCTGAAGGCAAGAGTCAAGAGCAACAAGTGTAGGAAGGTATGACATTCCTTAAGAGATTACAAGCACTAGACCCAGTAAGCATTATGTTAAGGGTAACATGACCATTACACACTAAGTAACCAAGGACAAGAATCCTCAATATAACCATGAGTGATACAGTAAAGAACAAGGATGTGGTTGCGGATACGTTTCATATTAGCTACATAAGTGCCAAAGTGTTAACGGATTTGAAGCCACAAAGTATTTTATTTTCAGAGAATTTGCTCGTAAGTCGGACTGTAAAACGCAACGGTTAAGTAAAGTTTTGGCTACATGAATAGCTACTCAGGAGCATATATCGATTAATCTAGCTTGTCCTCACTGTGAGATTGATATAATAGAAATCTGATGTAAATTCTAAGAATGGATTGGTTAACAGAGTAGGAAGAAAATGGAAATTTCGAGCCCTAGATAATTTAAAAGTTGTTATCCGAGGCCGAAAGCAGACGAAGAGGTATCTAACTATCAAAGGTTGTAACAGCCCAACTTTTCGGACTATTAATTCTAAATCAAAACTGAAATAAAACTCATTTTATTAATCAAAAATCTAGTACAAAGAGAACTATTACAAAAGCGCAGCTAACGATGACAATCCAAGCCAAACTAATCCAAACCTAAGATCCTCGAACTCGAAAGCACATCCACTTGATCTTAACTCGAACCTGAAAATTGTAAGGAATGAGCCATACAGCCCAGCAAGAAACCAATCGATCCAACTAGTTGGGCAAATAACATGTATACATACAAGATAATACGATATTCAATACGATACAATAACGATACACAATACATAACTTTCGATTCACATATTCTTATTCTTATTCGATAGATACGATACCACATAACAACAATAACTCAAAACCCACAATTCATGCCACGACCACTACAACCCGGTGATAACGGTCCTAAATTTTCAGAAAACTATCACTACAACCCGGTGATAACGGTCCTTATTCTTATTCGATATTTTCACAAACCATGGCACAAATCAGAATCACAAGATTATCGTCTACACATATCACATATACATAATACACATCACATCAAAATATATCATCACTAAGCCCATGTTTACATAATCAAAATACACACACACAACACATAGTTTCGAAAAACACTAGAAAGAACAATCGGAAACTTACCTCAACGCATCCTAAATCATGTACTCAATTCTGACCAGAACTGTATTTAACCTTTTTGGACCTCTAAACGATGTTTTCATTAAAAACTCAAAGGACTAAAGTCGTAGAGAACGAAAAGACCTTTCTGAAAAGACATGACTCGTCAAAATCGGACTTATAATGAATCGGGAATTGAATAAAACGTCCGCTGAATTTGAACAGAAACTGAAAAACAAGATCTGTTTGTGTTTTGTGATTTTAAGAACTGTTCAGAGCATAATCTGGAAAAACACTGTGAAACAAAAGTTGTAGACAATTGAAAGAGCTTTCCGAAAAGTCCAGAATCATCAAATTCCGACTTACGATGAATTTACTAAGAATTTTTCAAGACAGCTGATTTGTGTGAGAAAAAGTACTACGAATTTTACAAACAAAGACGAAGAAGAAGAACAATGGTGTTTATATAGTGGCACAAAACCCTAACTTTAAACCCAATAATTACCCGTGTTCAAATCCGATCCAAACTTTAGGCCCATTAGTCTAATTTAATTTTAAATCCTATTCTTTTTCAAAATTTAATCCTTTTTTTCTATTATTATTTTATTATTATTAATCTAAAAATTACGGGATATTACAAACTACCCTCCTTAAAAAGAATTTGGTCCCCAAATTCACAAGAATACTATCACATGACACGTCTACCCACTAATATCCCACAAGTCAAACTTAATCTATGGTCCACAGAAACGCATCCTAGGAAGTGTACTAGTCCCATACCTAACACACTCCGAAAGACAGCCTGCTCTGGATACCAACTGTAACAGCCCAACTTTTCGGACTATTAATTCTAAATCAAAACTGAAATAAAACTCATTTTATTAATCAAAAATCTAGTACAAAGAGAACTATTACAAAAGCGCAGCTAACGATGACAATCCAAGCCAAACTAATCCAAACCTAAGATCCTCGAACTCGAAAGCACATCCACTTGATCTTAACTCGAACCTGAAAATTGTAAGGAATGAGCCATACAGCCCAGCAAGAAACCAATCGATCCAACTAGTTGGGCAAATAACATGTATACATACAAGATAATACGATATTCAATACGATACAATAACGATACACAATACATAACTTTCGATTCACATATTCTTATTCTTATTCGATAGATACGATACCACATAACAACAATAACTCAAAACCCACAATTCATGCCACGACCACTACAACCCGGTGATAACGGTCCTAAATTTTCAGAAAACTATCACTACAACCCGGTGATAACGGTCCTTATTCTTATTCGATATTTTCACAAACCATGGCACAAATCAGAATCACAAGATTATCGTCTACACATATCACATATACATAATACACATCACATCAAAATATATCATCACTAAGCCCATGTTTACATAATCAAAATACACACACACAACACATAGTTTCGAAAAACACTAGAAAGAACAATCGGAAACTTACCTCAACGCATCCTAAATCATGTACTCAATTCTGACCAGAACTGTATTTAACCTTTTTGGACCTCTAAACGATGTTTTCATTAAAAACTCAAAGGACTAAAGTCGTAGAGAACGAAAAGACCTTTCTGAAAAGACATGACTCGTCAAAATCGGACTTATAATGAATCGGGAATTGAATAAAACGTCCGCTGAATTTGAACAGAAACTGAAAAACAAGATCTGTTTGTGTTTTGTGATTTTAAGAACTGTTCAGAGCATAATCTGGAAAAACACTGTGAAACAAAAGTTGTAGACAATTGAAAGAGCTTTCCGAAAAGTCCAGAATCATCAAATTCCGACTTACGATGAATTTACTAAGAATTTTTCAAGACAGCTGATTTGTGTGAGAAAAAGTACTACGAATTTTACAAACAAAGACGAAGAAGAAGAACAATGGTGTTTATATAGTGGCACAAAACCCTAACTTTAAACCCAATAATTACCCGTGTTCAAATCCGATCCAAACTTTAGGCCCATTAGTCTAATTTAATTTTAAATCCTATTCTTTTTCAAAATTTAATCCTTTTTTTCTATTATTATTTTATTATTATTAATCTAAAAATTACGGGATATTACAAAGGTAAAAGATTATTGTGTCAAGGTTGTAAAGCTTATCGTCATACGAGGTAAAGGTTAGGAAAGAAACACCTTGGATAGAGAAGATTCTAGTAGCTAACGAATTTCAAATTGTATTACCTGACAATCTTTTAGGTTTACCTCCCGCCAGGGAAGTAGATTTGTTGAAGACTTAGCACCCGGGACAAAACCAGTTTCGACGGCTCCATATAGAATGGCATAAGTAGAAATGAAAGAGTTAGCAATTCAATTGCAAGATCTTAGGAAAAAGGGAGTTATAAGGTCTAGTGTATTCCCATGGGGTGCGCCAAGTTGACCATTAAAAAAAATACTCATTGTCAAGGATTGATGATCAGACCAGTTAAAGAACACAGTGTGCTTTTCAAAATTTATTTATGAAACCCGAAGATATTCCTTAGACGACGGTCTGAACCTGATGTATATGGACACTATGAGTTCGTAGTGATGGAGTTCGGTTTGATGAATTCAACTGCCACTTTTATGAACATGATGAATAGAAATTTTAAGAAATATTTGGATAAGTTTGAGAATGTTTTCATAAATGACATCTTAAGGTATTCAAAGATGGAAGAAGAACATACAGATCATTTGAGAATAACCCTAGAATTTTAAGAAAAGAGATATTGTGCGCAAGGTTTTCTAAGTGCGAGTTTTGGTTGAAAGAATTACAATTACTAGGACAGGTAATTAGTAGAGAATGAATCAAAGTCGATCCAGCTAAGGTTGAAACGGTAATGAATTGAGTAAGGCCTAATGCACCTACAGAAGTTAGAAGTTTTATGAGATTGGATGGAGTTTATCGAAGGTTTGTCAAGGATTGTATCAAGATAGCCACACCATTAACCAATCTTACTGGAAAGCATCCAAGAGTTAAAGAAAAAGATAAATGGAAAAGGAAGTATTTAAATTGTTAGAGGAACGGAACTCTTTAGTCGAGCCATAATGGTAAAATAGATTCATTGTTACTGGAAATGATGACTCATATACCTTAGGACAATATCAATAACTAAAAATTGAGATGACAGCCTTGTGTTAAGAATCAAGACTGATTTAACATGTTAAGATGACTGTATATGTTTCTAGACAGCTGAAGAACCACGAGTGGAAACACCCGACACATGACTGAGAACTAGCCACAATAGTCTTCGCATTGATTTGGAGGCCTACTTGTACGAAGAAAAGTATGAAATCTATTCGGATCATAAGCATTTGAAATATATTTTCACCGAAAAGGAGCTGCATACATAAGGTAGAGAAAATGGTTAGGACTGATCAAGGAATTTGAGAAAGTAGGAATAGAGGTTCGTATTTCAGATCAAGCTACGGAGATGATAAACATATATACAATGACTTTTCAACTTGAGCTGCTAGAGAAAAGTAGAAAAATGTTAAGCGGAAGTGATGAGCGATAACATGAGTAAGTAAGTGTTTTACCTGTCAGAGAGTTAAAACTGAACATCAAAGACCTAGCGGATAATTACAACCAGTAGAAATTCCCAAGTTGAAATAGGAACATCTCATGATGCCAAGTCGGTACATTTCCTTTTTCTATCAACGAGAAACATTCATTGGATAAATTCGTTTTATCTGTAAGAGATAGTAGTAAAGCATGAGGTCCAAGTATCAATCGAATCTTACCAAGACCCTCAATTTAATTCAAGATTTGGAAGAAAGTTTTTGACATGCTCAGAAACCAAGTTAAATATGTGTACCGTTTATCGTCCTTAAGCATATAGTCATAGTGAATAGACTATCCAGACAATCGAAGATATACTTAGAATTTGTGCGATGGATTTTGAAAGCAATTGAGGTGATCATTTACCATTAGTGGAATTCTTTTGCCGCAACAGCTATCACGCAAGTATTGGAATGCCCCTGTATGAAGCATTGTATGGAAGGAAATGTAGGTCGCCTGCATATTGGGAAGAAGTGGGAAAACGAAAAGTTTTGGGACCCGAGCTAGTACAACAAACGAAGGAAAAGATTGAAATCATTCGGAAAAGACTAGTTACGGCACAAGACAGACAACGGAAGTACGCTGACCAAGACATAAAGGATCTAATCTTTGAAGAAGGAAATCAAGTGTTGCTAAAAGTGTCACCATGGAAAGGAGTTACGAGATTTGGCAAGAAAGGGAAACTTAGCCCGAGATATGTAGGATCGTTTGAGATATTGAGACGTATTGGAAAAGTTGCATATGAGTTAGCGTTACCATCCCACATGGAGCACATGCATAACGTTTTTCATGTTTCGATGCTGAAGAGATTTAATCCTGATACAAATCACGTGATCGAATATGAGCCTATTGAGATTCAACCCGATTTGTCATATGTAGAACAACCTGTAGAAATTCAGGATCATATGGATAGGAAACTAAGGAATAAGACTGTTATGTTAGTTAAGGTTTTGTGGAGGAATCCCAAAGTTGAAGAATCGACTTGGGAACTCGAGAGCGAGATGCTTGAAAAGTATCCACATCTATTTTCATAAGGTTAGATTCTGGGGACAGAATCTTTTTAAGGGGGGAAGGTTATAACGACTCAGAAAAACGCTTGTACAGTATTAATATTTAATAATATTTGAGATCTATGATATGTGAATATTGTGTGAAAGGTGGATATTTGAAAATGTGATGATTAGATGTTTACTTGGTGAATGGTATGGATTAAAATATATGTGTATGCTTTTAATTGCATTTTATATGAATTTCTTATTAAAAATTAGTTCTTTTTGACCTTCCGGGAATTTTATAAAATCATCGGAGATTCTTTTTATTGTGAAATCTTTTTCACAACCTTTATTTTATATTCTATTATTTTCTAAAATTAATGGAGGAATTTATTTTTGGCTTTAAGGATTTAAAAACGATTTTATGAGTTAAATGTCATTTATGTGATCTAAACTTTGAAAATTCATATTTAATTCAATTTTGATCATAAAACTATTTTAAAAATATGTGTGAGCTTGTCAATTTGTATTATCATTTTTAAAAAATAAAATTTTGATTTTTAGATATTATTTTCATTTTATTTCGGATTTTAGAAAGGCATTATATTGGTTTCCTTCTATTAAAAATCAGAATTTAGAATTGTGAACTTACTATTTTGCCCTTGGGGCTTATAAAATCCCCAAGCCCAGCATTCTCCCTTTTTCTTATTTTGGTCGACACCTCTGCTATCTCTCTCTCTTGCTGTTCTCTCTCGGCCATAATTCTTTTCAGAAAAAAACCTTCATCTCTTCTCTTTTCTCTCAACATAATTGATTGATATATATATATGACCATGTATACATGTATGTGTGTGTGAGTGTGTGTATATGTATGTATCGAGGTGTGTGTAAGGTGGAGGGTGACATGCAATGGTGAAGAGGTAGTGTTTGAGTGAATTGGTGGAGGAATAAGGACGGATATTGTGATTGGGGGTGGTGTGCGGTTGTGTGGACCCATTCCGGCCATCACCGTGAACCACCGCCACCGGCGGTGATCGGAAGTGAGCCGGTGGCCTGGGTTTGAAGTTAAATAGCTCTATCTTGATTTTAATCCATGTCTTTAACTTTGCATGTTAGTTTTTTTTATGTTATGTGAACAATTTCAGTTTGCATGTGAATTCTTTGACCGGAATTGATGTGTAAATGGAAGATTGTGAATGATTTTGAGTTCTTATGAATTGCATGTTAATATTTCAGTGGTTATTAGTTTGGTCTTAGCAGAGAAATCAGTTTTTATAATAATGATAAGTGTTAGGGGTCTTAGTGTTTGGACTTTAATTAAAAAGATGATGAGAATCATGATGGGTTGTCAAGAAACTGCCCTGTTCTGCTCTGGTAATTCGTGACTGCTTGTTCCCTGTTTTGGACAGAGGGTATAGAATGTAAATGTTCTACTCGGAGTCTAGTTTGTCCACGCGAAAACCTTGTGTCATTTAATTTAACGAATAAAGAGTTATGCATGTTTTACTAAAGGTTGCGCAGCAGGATTTTCTGTGATTCAGTATACACTTTAAACCTGTTCGTTTTTAGTCTAAATGAACTGTTGTGAATTTGAAAGTTTTATGCTAAGTTGGATTAATAACCAGGAAGTAGCCTGTCAAATATGGTATTTGTTTGATTATTTTTGGATTTATGATAAATGTTTTGGTAAGGCTTGCGCAGCAGATTTTTCAGCTTTTGAGATGAAAACATTGTTTGTAAAGGTGTTAAGGATATGGTTAGCATTGATCAAGTTGATTTAAAGGAATACCAAGTGTGGTATGATCTGAAAGTTAGATAATATATATATGTATTAAAGGAGTATGTTATGTGAACTTGAATGGCAATGTGCGCTTATGTGAGTTTTGTGCTTAATATATGGTTAAGAGTTATAAGTGATATAAATATTATGTGTTTACGCGTTTAGAGAACGTTGGGTAGTTTAGAATAAGGATTAGAATTTTGAGAGGATCATTCTAAGATAGTATATACTCTTTTGTAGAGTCACGAGACGTGGAACATAGAGATAAAGGAAAGGCGAAGGCAGAAATTCAGTGAGTACGGTTGTTCTAAAAGCTACTTAAGAATCCAAAGAAGTAGAGTCTAGAAATAAAGGAAAGACCAAGGTGGAGAACCAGTGATTTCTCATAACCCTTTTTGCTATTAAGGCAAGTAATTCTGACTTGCTTTCGCTTCCATTCTTTCATTATATATAAATTGCTATCTTGTTTATATACCCTTTTAATCCTGAAAACATATCATGTTCATTTGGTAACTCTTATTTCCGTTCATATACCTTGTTGGTTCATACGCCATACTATGTTTAGTTCTTTCTTTGAACCTTTACACCCAAAGGTGAATATACCATAACTCACATTTTAGTACATATCCAAAACATACCTATGACATTTACTTCTTGATTTCCCATTGATAGAAATCCAGATTGATTAGATTGAACTTATCCAATTCCCAAAGGACTCTTTTATATACAAACATTATAGACACAACACAATGTCTTGTGAACCATATCTTGCTTAAACTCTTCTTCAGACCTTATCCTTATCCTTTGATTATACTTACATTTTAACCTGAGATGCTATTGCATCAGATTTGAACTTGTACCTATGAATCACATACTTACTTGAAATTGAGAATACATGAACCTTCACTTGGGTACTATACAAACACACATCCAATGATTTACAAAGAATTTCTTTCATAAGAAAGATTTTAAAAGAAAGGAAGTTTCTAAGTTTGGATTCATTTAAATTCTGATTTATGGTTTCCACGGATTCCTAAGATTGGAGGCGTAAGAGGCCGAGTGACGCCGGCCCAGCACTTTTTAATTATAATAAATGGACTAGGGATGGACTAGTCTAAAGGCCAATGTGTGCCTATTGGGACCCAATACAAGGACCAGAGGGACTGTGTGTCCGGTATGGGGACTTTACGTGGCTGATCACCCGTATTGTCCGGTGCGTTGTGAAAAATCTCCAAATTACTTATTGCTTTTCTTGAAATCATATATCTATATAAGGAAATTGGTTTACCGTTTGAAATTGTATATTCATTTCATTGTTCTGATAATCCCTTGATATGGATTCTGCTATACCCATGACATACATATTGATATTGGAAATTGTTTCACAGTGGTTAACTATTTGGTTATATTATTACTTGCTGAGCATTTGGCTCATTCTTTTCCCTGTTCTAACCCACAGTTAAACGAGAAGATGGTACGCACTTTTCAGACAGCTAGGAAATCTTCCTATAGGGTTATTTTTGGGATGCTAGCTCAGGCAGGTGATGGAGACCTGTAGAAGGTGTTTTGTATAAGGGAATGTAGAACTTTTTAAGACACGGTTGTAATAACTTTTTAGACTTTTAATATGTAATAAAATGAAGTAGATAGTTGATGGGGTCGCCACTGAATAGTATCTAGGACACCCTCTCAACAGGGTAAATATATTGAACAAAGCCATAGGGTCATGGCAATCTGTACTGAGTCAAGCACACTCCCATTGCTCCCAATGGGAGAAGACATTCAATTAGATGACACTCAGGACACCATGCAAGGAGAGCACATAGGATATGATACAGTCTCTACCATTGTTACGGTAGAAGTGCCTTCACAGGCATCAGAGGGAAAATCTGATTCTTTGTCATCTATAATAGAATCATTTTCTCCCCTCCCAGAGGGAACATCCCTGGCTCCCTTAAGGGATTTTCCACTCGCAGTTTTTACTGGAGAAAGTGGAAGGCAACCTGGTGAGTCTAACACTGAAGCAATTCAGTTTCCAAATCAAAGTGATTGGTTAGACTTCACTAGGGACTGGGATTTGCGAACTCCCATTGCACCACCACTGACCTCTTTAGAAGGGGCTAGGGTGATTTTACATGCAGGTACATCATCTGGAGAACAAGATAGACAGCTGATAGTGAGGAGTGAAAATCAAACACAGAGTGAAACACAAGCACTTGAGTTGAGTGAAACACCACTGAGAGAAATTGAGGTGAGTGCACACACTGACACAAACACTGCTTTGTTTTTAGCTCAGATAGCTGGTCTACAGAAACAACTCCAACAAACCCATGCTGAAAAAGAGATTCTAAAAGTACAAGTGGTTGAACAGTCTTAGGAATATTCGAAGTGACAATCTAGGAGTCCGAGTCAGAAACGACAAAATGTTTTCTCAAACCTAGACATATTAACTTGGACGAGATATATCACATCAATGATATATTCTTTCCTAACGAATATTGTCACATCATTCCGGCTAACGACTTAAGGAACATATATCAATATATTCCCGAACACGTCTTCTTGAACCAAAATGTTTTATAAAATCAAGAGAGTGTTCATTTCAAATGTTTTATCCAAAAATATATTTGATATATTTTTCAAATATTTATATTTTAAATGCCTTACCAAAAAGCCTAGCCAAAATCCCAAAACGTATTTTATCCCGAAATCCCTAGCAATTTTATTCAAACGGATAAATTCATCAAATATTCATCTTAATGATTCCTTTGACCTAATAGTCATTATTTAATAAGGAATGCTATGGTTGAATATATTTCAAGTCAAAACTTTAGTCTTGGAGTCATTAAGTTCCGTTAAAAGACTAATGTATTTTATTCAGTCGTGTAAGGACGAATATTCGAAATCTTTTTGAATAAAATACTTCTACATATCTTTTTTGACTTGAAACTTTGGGGTTGTCACTATAATAACTAAATTGAATTTTAGTTACATTTTCATGAATTATTGAGTACCTTTACCGGAACCCCTAAAAATCGGTTTGTTCTTTATTTCAGGGTTTGCGAAAAGTTGTCAAAAATAATAGAAACCCATGGGTTCATTTTAACCATAAGTTTTATTATATATTTGAAGATGTTCTGCATTGGTCTCATATTTTTCACAATATTTTTGAAATAGGAATGGAAAATGGGTGTTTCGCGTAGAATCACGTAGTTTCGGTTTAATCGGGTAAAACAAAACTATTATATAAAGTGCATACATATATATATATATATATATATATATATATATATCTGAGTTATATATGTAAATTGGGGACCAAATTAGTGTAAATTTCCAGGAAATTTTCTTTCTCAATTGTTTATTGCCTTGTGCCAAGTGTCAAGCTCTTATTGGACCACTTTTTCACCATTTTGGCCTATAAATACACCCCCACTTCCACTCCATTTCTTGAAGCCCTTTGAGCCAATAAATTGCTGGTATTTTCTCCCTAGAAACACCCCATATCCCAGACCTTAAATGTCTTAAAAAGTTTCTAGGAATCAAGCCTTGTTCATCCACTTTTATCCATCCGTAAGGCTTGATTTTACCACCAAAACTAGCTCAAAAACACACCATCTTTTCTTCTTTGTTTAGGCAGCCCCAAGAACGATTTTTGGCCGTCCCTAGAAGAGTTTAGAGAGCCATTTTAGTCACCCAAAACGTGCCCCTTTGTTGGCCTTACCCGTGACCCTAATTCGGCTCCTAAATAGTGGTGTTTTCGCTTCTGATTCTAACTAATTTCTCTTGTTTTCTTCCTAGAACTCAAGGTTATTTTTTAGTTACTTTTTGTTGTCCCGGATCCTAGTTTGTATCCTTTTGAGTTACTCTTTATAAGAGTATACTTTAGCTTAAGCCAAAGTGCCATCGGAAAAGTCAAAAGGTCATAAACTAGTTACTTACTTGTTTGCATGTTTAATTTCTTGTTCGTGTGAGTATTCAAGGTCTCGACCTTGTCCGTGTTTATTATTATTGTGTGTTGCATTCACGTTTACTTTATTGTCTTGCATCACCGCTCGTGTGAAAAGTCCCTCGTGTGACTTGTCACGTGCCGTTATTTATATTTTCCGCACTACGGTATCGCATAATAGCGATTTTTTACGGTACTCACACTTGTGAGTTGAATAATAATTTAATGCATAATAGCGTGGCAAAAGCCAAATAATATTATTGTTATATATTATATATTTTTATATATTATTGTTTTAGTGTAAATAATTGTTGGTTTGATTTTAAGGACTATATCCTTGTATGGTGCCATTCGGCCTATATAGTTGAAATCAATACTTTTGTTAACTTTTGTTAGCTTGTTGTTTAGCTTGGTTATTTTTAGTCGAAGTTACTATATAACTCAAGAGCTATGTTAGGCCGAATACACAATATATAATCAAGTATGTATGAGAATAACAATCAAGAACACAGGTTTGTAAATCAACAAACTGAATTATATTAAATAATTCTCTCTTAGTGATGTTAATGAATCACAAAGAGCTACTAGGTTACAAGAATAATAATTCTATGTTCGCGTCCCTTCTAGGGATAACCTATATGTGTTTATATAGTACACAGCTACACACAATCCTTATCTAATTGATACTCCTATAAATTAGCTATACAATTATTATCAATTAAGGATTGCTTCAGTCTTCTGTCCAGTCTCCTTAGCTGTATCAATATATTCTGCTTCTTTCCATCTTCAGAATATATTGCTTCTAGAATCTTTATCTTTGCACCGACAGCTAATTCAACTATCACCCTGTCAGACTTTAACAAACTCTGACCGGCTTCCATATAAACTCTTCACCCATTCAGACTTTATCAAACTCTGACTGGCTTCTATATAGACTCTGATATGTACCTGGAACTTAAACACTGATGAACAAACGTCAGCAATTATATCTAACAATCTCCCCCAACTTGTTCATACCAAAATGTACAAGTTAAAAAGATAATTGATGATGTCAAAACATATAACAAATGCAGTGTTTAAAATATGTCAGAATTTAATTTTAAAACAGAGTTTAAATTTAACTTAGAACAGAAAACATAAAAACTTACAGTCAGACTTTACTTGACTTCTTCAATATCAGGTACTGTCCTGAGATAATCAATCAACAATCTTCTTTCAGCCTTCTCTAGCTCATCCACCATAATCTCTTTTAGTTCTTTAAGTTCTGAATCACTCTCCCCCGTTTGGTAGATAGCAGCTCTTAGAGAATATATGCTGTTTCTTCTCATATCATTTCCTAGCCGAATGTAATGAGCTTTGTCTGACTCTAGGTTGAATTCTAAAACTTTTGTTCCAAGTGCTGTTTTAAATCTAGCACTGTTTCTCTTCATCTCCACTAACTTTCCAGTATGATCCCTATACTTTGGAATATAAACACTTGATACTCCTCCTCCAAGCATAGCTTTAGATCTCAGCATCTTTTCTCTCAAAACTTGAGCAACATCATGAGTATATCTGTTTTTGACTTTTAAAAGATAAAGTACATACTCCAGTTCTTCCCATGATTTGAGATTAACATCAGATTCTCCAACTTTATAAACTCTTCCATCACTCATGAAGTATAACATAAACTGCTTCTTCAAAACTTTGTGAAAAATCAACTGAACAGAGTCTAACTTATCAAGGTTTTCTTGTGTAACCCCAATACCAGATTCTGCCAGTGAAATGTTATCTTGAGATCTGTTATTTATTCTTCTCTCTCTGTGTGATCCCAGTCCAGATTTATCAAAAGCTTCTTTTCCCAATACAGTTCTGGTTTCTGAGAATTTCACAGCTTCAAGCTTTAATTCTTCAAGAATTTTAGGTTTGCTGAATCCTGGAAATTGTGTAGATTTCTGTACAACTTGAGCAACGTCAGAGGTTGTCATAACTTTAGTAGAAACATCAACTTGAGCAGCGTCAGAGGTTGATTTAGCTAATCTTGTTTCAACTTGAGCAATGTCAGAGGTTGAATAAATCTTCTTAGGTAACTGTTCTTCTTCTACCAGTTTACCTTTTCCTTTGTCAGCATTTTTAATCACAGGCCTCCTTGAGTACTGTAAACTCTGATCAGAGTTTACATTCTCTTTGATAACAATTCCTTTTTCTTTCTTTCTAGGAGCCTTGATTTCCTTCTTCTTGTAGATTCCAGCTTCAACATTCTTCTTGTGTTCCTCAGCAAGCATTTGCTCTTCAGCTTGGATATCTTCAATTGTAATACCTTTTCCATGTTCTGCCATAAACATCTTAGCAGCAATTTCCTCATCAGTAGATGGCTTATCAGAGATTATCAAACTTTTGTATCTTGAACCACTAGCAGAGTTTGCATGTCCCTTTCCAGAGTTTGATCTTTTATCAGAGTTTGATCTTCTTGAAAGTAGTCTTCTATCATCATTTGATCTTAAGCTCTTTCCATCTCCTCCCTTGTTTCCACCATCATTACCATCATCCCTCCGTCTCAGAGTTTGAGTGTCTTTGCATTTGTCACTTGGTACACTCTCCCCCTTTTTGACATCATCAGAAAGTAGTACTGATGTCAACAATTCAATTGCATTAGAAATTGAAGTCAGTTGGGCAGACATAGCAGTCTGGTTGTCCTCAACTTTCCCAAGCCTCTTCTGAATGTCATCAGAGTCCTTAGCTTGCTTCTTGAACATGGAATTGTAGTAAGTCCTATCATTCTTCAGAGTGAGATCTCTCAGACCAACTTCATTCCTCAAAGCAGTGACTTCCTTATGAGACTCATCAAATCTGTTGTGGAGAGATTTAATTTGAATCACAGTAGCCTTCAGACTTGTAAGAATATCAGGACTTGAAATTGTCTTCACAGAATCTCCAAGAAAATCAGCAGCCCTCTGTGCTGAAAAGATACAATCCGCAGCAGCCCATCTATTGTAGTACATATCTTGAAAATGCTCAGCTGTAGCTCGATTGACCTCTCTTAGCTCATCAGAGTTTGCTTGACTCTCAAATAACTCCTCTTGAGAATGATCAGAACTATCATTATCATTATCATTCTCTGCTGTATTTTCTGCAGGAATATTCTCAACATCAGGTTCTGGAATCTCAGAGTTTGCAGTATGCAGGAACTCTGCTTCTTTTGTTACAATCTCAACAACAGATTGTTGTAGAGCTTCGAGAACAATAACATCCTCAGAGTTTACAACATACTCTGCTTCAACAGGAACATTCTCTGTTGCATTCTTATCAGCAACATCAGGATTTTTAGCAACAGTATATGTAGCATTAGCATCCAAAGTCTGATCAACTTCCTCACCCTCTTCAATTACCTGGTGAGTAACAGATAGAATCTCTGTGTGGGTAGCCAAAGAATCTTCAAGAATAACTGTGTCTTGATCAGCTTCCACACCCTCTGTTTCATCAAAAACTTCAAGATGATCAGAGTTTACAGAGTTGTGAGCTTCAAAATCCATATCACATCCCTGTGGCTCAAAAATCTCAGCCTCAACATTTTCTGTAGCCTCCTGAACAAGAATTTCAGGAGCTTCATCTGCATCTTCAGGTGCAGCTTCCTCAATTACATCATCAGCATTTGATGTAGGAGCTTCCTTTTGAAAAATAGTCTCCATAAAAACTATGTCCTCAGGAACAGCTTCATCATCTGGAATCTCAAGATCATCAACAACATTGGAAGAGATATTCTCAGCACCAAACAAATGTGCTGCTACCAATCTTCTTTTTCTCTGATGAAGAGTTTCTTCATTAGTTTCAGTCTCTTCATCAATAGCATCAGTCTTTGCCCTATTGGCTCTTCGTTTCTTCATTCTTCTCTTCTGAGGCATATCATCAGCATTTGATGCCCCAGCTTCAGCGTTTATCCTGACAGACTTAACAGCCCTTACTTTAGATTTCTGTGACCTTTGTGGTTGAGACACAGAAGGTCCAGCTTCAGTGTTTGCTAGCTGTTGTTGTTGTAAGTTATCCAGGAATTGTTGCACAGACTCAGGCAACAGTAAAACACCAACATCTCCTTTCTTGTTATCCTTGTTAGTGAGATCAGAAAATATGCGTTTATGCAATTTAAATGAGAGGATAACATCATCCTCTAAAATCTCAACATTAGGACAGCAAAAGTTGAATATTAACTGACAAAATCTAGAGAAGTAAACAACATTTCTATTATCTAGCATTTTTTCACCAATATTAGTTAAAACTAATCTAGCAACATCAAATTGACTGCCATAGAGAAGAGAATACCCGATCTGTAGACTATCTGTGGGAATCGCATCCCAATTCGTGCACTTCTTTCCAAAAGCCCGAGTAATGCAATCGAAAAAGAAGCTCCACTCCTTGCGCAAAAATGGCCTTTTGAGTTGACCTATCTTTGTCAAAGGTCCAGAGTATCCTATCTCCCTCATCATTCTGACTAACTCAAAGTCTCCAACAGTTGTGAATGCATTGAAATCTTCAAGACCCAAAGCATCACGAACAGTAGTAGGAGTAACAGTAAATTCTTCTCCTTGAAACTCAAAAATGATAGATGGAGATCCAGACTCTCCTCCATCATCATAAGTACCTGTCTGCCAAAAAGTCCTTATTTGTGACGCAGACAGCTTCGACGGTGCGGTGAGAGCAGTGCCGATATCAGAGTTTGACAAGAAACTCTGAATCAAATGAAACGCCTCCGGTGCGTTCTCATTTGCTAAAGGAGCTGAGTAATTGTTAGGAACAAATTCTAACCCAGAAGCAATAAACATTGTTGTAGCCATTAGAACAGTTTAGAAGAAAACAAACAGAGAATAGATTATAGTGTATGCAGTGAAAGTGTTTGAGACAATGTGTGTAAGTAAAAGCTTATGAAAAGTTGAGGTGTGTAAAAGAGTGAACCGTTTATGTGTAGTATATTTAAATAATAACTGTGAAGATTAAAACTCAAACGTTTTAATCATTACTACACACAGCAGGCGTCTTTGAAAAGTGTGTAAGTGGGACAGGTGTCAAACGTGTATACGCTGACAGCTGTATGTAACAACTTTCAATACGCATGCGCAGTAAAAATAGCCATAATTACCGCTTATCACATTATTCAAAACACTCAACCTCTCTCTCTCTGTTTAATACAAATATGAAACGTTTGTTATCATACTCCTTTGAATTTCAAAACAAATGTCTAATCTCAAAATTATAAAATGTCTGAAACAAAGAAATCATTTTAACCATCAGAGATTAAAACAAAGTTACCTCGGCGTATTTCACACAATACATCAGTGTTTACCATTTGTCCTTCTTTGTCAATAAACTCTTTTCTCAATCTGTACAGGTGTGAATAATTGTGTGTGCAATAGCAAAGTTCACCGAAATCAATATTTAGATCATCTCAAAGTGCATAAAATCCACAAACTAAAGCAGTAAAAACTGGTTGCCTAAACTCTCATGTATAAAATAAAATCTGATTTTATATCTAAACTCTGTATACTGATATCCTTTCATTTGGATATATCTTTTATTTATCACCCCCTTTATATATATATTTATATATATATATATATATATATATATATATTTATTTTTTTTATTAAATTTTTATTTTTCCAGTAATCAGTGGTTGGCACTAGTCACCAAAAATCAAAGATTTTAGCCCTTATTTCATACAATAAGTTCCTGGATCTTCCAGGCACAACATGATCTCAAAGGAATTTGTGCTCTTTTTGGCATCTTTTGATTTGAGGGTGAATTATTTGAAATTTATAATCAGAGTTTAGACTTTTCATCAGTTAATACAATTAATTTATGAGAGAAAATGCAAACATCTAATACAGACTCAGTGTATAGGATCAATAAACTAAGAGATGGTATAAATACAGAGACAGTATCATGCTGTGTTAACTTACTGCACATGTTTGAGATCAGAATCTATACAACTCTTAAGGATTCATAATTACTTACTGAGAATTATGCTTCATACAAATTTCTTCATTGGTCCATATGTTTCAGACAAACTTACAATCAGAGTATAGCATTAGACTCTTACTATCAGAGTATGACCAACACTTTATGACTAACAGAGTTTAGCAGCAGAGTTTACTTTCAGAGTTTATGACACTGGTACTCATAAAAGTTAATACATGCAAGGAATCATGAGCATTAAAAATCAAACATGTATAGTTTTGAGTCTAACCTGTATCCCTAGTCAAAACCAGAGATCATTCCAAGTTCATTTACCAATCTTGTAAAAGTAGCTTCACTCAAGGGTTTGGTGAAGATATCTGCAAGTTGTTGGTCTGTAGACACAAAATGAAGCTCAATGTTCCCTTCTTCCACATGTTCCCTGATAAAATGATACCTTATGCTGATGTGCTTGGTCATGGAGTGCTGTACTGGATTTCCTGTCATAGCAATAGCACTTTGGTTATCACAGAAAATAGGTATTTTAGAGTACTTCAAACCATAATCCAGCAACTGATTCTTCATCCACAGAATCTGTGCACAACAGCTACCAGCAGCTATATACTCTGCTTCAGCTGTGGATGTGGAGATTGACTTTTGTTTCTTGCTATACCAAGAAACCAATCTGTCACCTAAAAATTGACAGCTTCCACTTGTACTTTTTCTGTCTATCTTACAGCCTGCAAAATCTGCATCAGAGTAACCAATTAGCTTAAACTCTGATTCTCTAGGATACCACAAACCCAAGGTTATGGTTCCTTTGAGATATTTGAAGATTCTTTTTACAGCTGTTAGATGAGGCTCTCTGGGATCTGCTTGAAATCTTGCACAAAGACATGTTGCATACATGATATCAGGTCTACTTGCAGTAAGATACAGTAAAGACCCTATCATTCCTCTGTAGTTTGTCATATCTACTGAGGCTCCTGTGTCTTTGTCTAGCTTTGTTGCTGTAGCCATGGGAGTTGTAGCAGATGAACTATCAAGCATACCAAATTTCTTGAGAAGATTTCTGGTATATTTTGCTTGATTGATGAAAATACCATCATCTGTTTGCTTGACCTGTAAGCCTAGAAAGTAACTAAGCTCTCCCATCATGCTCATTTGGTACCTGGATTGCATAAGCTTTGCAAACTTCTTACAAAGTTTGTCATTAGTAGATCCAAAGATAATATCATCTACATAAATTTGAACTAAAAGCAAATCATCACCAGAATTGAAATAAAACAAGGTTTTATCAATTGTACCTCTTGTGAACCCACTTTCTAAAAGAAATTGAGCAAGAGTTTCATACCATGCTCTTGGTGCTTGCTTTAGTCCATATAATGCCTTGTCAAGCCTGTAGACATAATCTGGATGCTTGGGATCTACAAATCCTGGTGGTTGTTCAACAAACACTTCTTCTTCAAGCTTCCCATTGAGAAAAGCACTTTTTTACATCCATCTGAAAGACTTTAAACTTCTTGTGTGCAGCATAGGCCAGAAAAATTCTTATGGCTTCCAATCTTGCAACTGGAGCAAAGGTTTCATCATAGTCAATTCCTTCCTGTTGTGAATAACCTTTAGCCACAAGTCTAGCCTTGTTTCTTGTAATCACACCTTCACTGTCAGTCTTGTTTCTGAAAACCCACTTTGTACCTACAATTGATCTATTCTTTGGTCTAGGTACAAGTGTCCAGACTTCATTTCTTTCAAATTCATTTAACTCTTCTTGCATTGCTGTAATCCAATTAGCATCTTGAAGAGCTTCCTCCACTTTCTTTGGTTCTGTTTGAGACAAGAAAGCATGATACAGACACTCATTATTTGTTGCACTTCTAGTTCTCACACTAGCATCAGGATCTCCAATTATGAGATCAGGTGTGTGTGCCTGTGTCCACTTTCTTGCTGTTGGTAAGTGGTTTCTTGCATCATTATTGGATCCTCCCCCTTGATCCATGCTCTCCTGATTCATATGTTGACTTTCTGCAGTATCTGAGGCTCCCCCTGAATTGGATGGCTCAGAGTTTGAACTGTCAGAGTTTGAATCAGTTTCCTCAACTGACTCACTTGCTGTGTCTTGTTGAGCTTCTTCACGCTCCCCCTCAACTGGTTCTCTATTTTGTTCAATTTGAGAATTTCCAGTTTCTCCAGTATTTACCAGTAGAGGTTCAGAGTATGCTTCGTCAGAGTTTGTCAGAACCGCTTCATCAGAGTTTGTCGGTACTGCTTCATCAGAGTTTACATCATCAGAGAATAAACCTTCATTTTCAAAACGCAGTTGATCATATCCATCTAAGTCATCAAGTCCAGTTATTTTCTTGTCATCAAATGACACATGTATGGATTCCATGATCACTTTAGTTCTCAGATTGTAGACTCTGAATGCTTTTGTTGACAATGGATAGCCAACAAAGATTCCTTCATCAGCTTTTAACTCGAACTTGGTCAACTGTTCAGGATGAGTCTTCAACACAAAGCATTTGCATCCAAATATATGAAAATATTTCAAATTTGGCTTCTTATTTTTCACCATCTCATATGGTGTTTTCCCATGCTTGTTGATCAGTGTAGCATTTTGAGTAAAACAAGCAGTTTGAACAGCTTCTGCCCAGAAATAAGTTGGTAATTTTGCTTCTTCAAGCATAGTTCTGGCTGCTTCAATTAAAGTTCTGTTCTTTCTTTCAACTACACCATTTTGCTGTGGAGTTCCAGGTGCAGAAAATTCTTGTTTCACTCCTCTTTCCTTGCAGAAAGCTTCCATGATTGAGTTTCTGAATTCAGTTCCATTATCACTCCTTATACTTTTGACTTTGTGCTGTGATCCTTTGTCCAGTAGATTTACATGATCCATCAGAGTTTGAGCAGTTTCATCCTTCTTTGATAAGAAATACACCCATGTATATCTAGTATATTCATCAACAATTACTAGAGCATATTTCTTTCTGCCCATGGACATCACATTCACTGGTCCAAAGAGATCAACATGTAGAAGATGATAAGGTTCCACTACTGAATATTCAGATTTGCTCTTGAAAGATGACTTCCTTTGCTTGGCTTTTTGACAAGAATCACATAAGCCATCTAGACTGAGTATTGATTTTGGAAGTCCCCTTACAAGATCCTTTCTTATAAGCTCATTTATGTTGTTCAAATTGAGATGAGAGAGCTTCTTATGCCAATTCCAACTCTCTTCATTTGACATTCTTGCAGTCAGACACACTGTTTTTCCATCAGAGTTTGTTACCAAACTTGCTTCATAAATGTTGTTGCGCCTGTGTCCAACTAGAACAACTTTTCCAGTAGATTTACTGATAACTTCACAGTATTCAGTGTGAAAATCTACATGGTTTCCTCTGTCACAGATTTGACTCACAGATAGCAGATTATGCTTGAGTCCTGAGACTAGAGCTACATTTGTAATGATGACACTTCCAAGATTAATATTGCCATATCCCAGAGTGTGTCCTATGTTGCCATCTCCATAGGAAACCTTTGGGCCAGCCTTCTCCTTAAAGTCTGATAGCAGGGCTTTATTTCCTGTCATGTGTCCTGAGCATCCACTGTCCAAGATAAGTGTGCTCTCTTTTATACCCTGCAATCACAAACAAACACTAAGTGTTAGTTTTAAGGACCCAGACTTGCTTGGATCCTTTGTCTTTCTTAACAGTGTTAGTTTTTGCAGCGGAATTACTATCAACAGAGTTTAAACTAACATTGTCAGACTTTACACTTGCAGAGTTTGCTCTAACCCACTTCAGATTGGGTTTTAGCTCATAATAGTTGTGATAAATAGCATGATAACTCTTGCAAGTATAAATGGAATGCCAAGTGCTCCCACAGTGTGTGCATAAAGTCTGTGGTCTAACCCTAACATAATCATTCTTTACTCCTGATGTAGAAGGTAAAGAATTGATATTTTTATTCTTTGTGCAGTAATTAGCAAGATGATTAGAACTACCACAATTATAACATGTTTTCCTTGGAGCAGCACCAGTAGGCAAGTGATTATTTCTATTATTTATGCCTATTTTTCCATTCCTATTCTTCTTGGACCCTTTTGGTTTCATGGCAGATTTTACCTCTTTCAGCTTATGATTGAACTGTTTTCCTGTCATCAAACCAACATTAACCTGTTTTTCACAAGTTTTTACTGGTTTTCTAACAGCTTCTATTTCCATAAGATTTTCTGTTATAATATTTTCCTGTTTTTCACAGGCTTCATCTGATTCCGTATCAGCTTCTCTTATTACAACAGATTTTAACTTATTGGCTTCTGGAACAAATTTCACAGGTTTAAGTTGTGGTTTTACCTTAACCTTGTCTTTAAACCTAAGTTCATCATTTTCACAGTAGCCTAAACCTACAGAATCTGTCTGAAACACTTGATGAGTGTCTCTTCCAGAATCTGTCCAAGTCTTGATTATTTTTCTTTCTTTTTCTAGATCAGATTCTAATTGCTTATATCTTTTCAGCAACTCATGTTCTACATAAACATCATCATCTCTTTCTTTTTGAATCTGCTTCATATTTTCAAGTTCTCCTTCAAGAAACTTGTTTCTATCTTTAAGGCTAAGATTCTCAGATTTAATTCTCTCATTTTCTAAAGTCTGATCCCTATAACTAACATGTACGCTTTTCAGATATACTCTTAATTCAGATATATTATCAGTATCATAAGCATAAGTAGTTAGGGGTACCTTATTTTCAGATGATTCAGTCTCATCTCTGACAGTTGCCATAAGAGCATAATTTTCACCATCATCAGAGTCTGAAGTATCTGCCCAGTCTTTGCCTTTAGAGATGAGTGCTTTCTCAGATTTGCCTTTCTTGCACTCTGGGGCATAGTGACCCATTTCCTTACACCTGTAGCACTGGATTTCAGATTTATCCTTCTTGCCAGACTTGATCTCCCTTCCATCAGACTTTCTAAAACTTTTCCTTTCAGAGTTTGAATCTTTCCTTGAGAATCTCTTTCCTTTCTTAAAGTTCTTGAATCCCATCTTCTTGAAGGTCTTCACCATCAGTGCAGCCATTTGCATCATCTGTTCTTCATCATCCTCAGAGTCAGAAGCTTCATCAGAGTTTGAGTCATCATCAGAGTTTGATGACTCACTTTCAGATTTAATGACTAAAGCCTTTCCCTTGGCTTTCTTCCTTGATGATTCCTTCTTGATGGGCTTCTCCTCAACTTTGAGAGCAACAGATTTTGTCTTTTTACTCAATCTTCTATTCCTTTGTTCTATCTCCAGTTCATGAGTTTTCAACAACCCATAGATTTCATCAAGATCTGTATCAGCAAGTTCATAATTATCTCTTATTGTTGTTGTCTTTAGATCCCACTTTTCAGGTAGAGATAACAAAAACTTGAGATTAGACTCTTCAAGCTCATATTCTTTATCAACAAGAGACATATCATTCAATAGTTTGCAAAATATGTCATAAGTCTCAGTCAAGGTTTCATTAGTTCTTGAATCAAAGTGCTCATACTCCTGTGTGAGTATTGTCTTTCTGTTCTTCTTAATAGCACCTGTTCCCTGGCATCTGACTTCTAAAGCATCCCAAATCTCTTTAGCAGTTTTGCAGCCAATTACTCTGTTAGACATAACATTATCTAAGGCACTGTGGAGAAGATGTCTAACCTTTGCATCTTTTGCAATTGATGAGATGTCCTCAGGAGTCATATCTTTCTTTTCCTTTGGAACAGTCTTTTGTTCTTGACCATCAACAACAGGGGCTAGTTTGGTTGGATTATGAGGACCATCATAAATTCTGTCAAGATATTCTGGATCAGTAGCCTCCAGAAACATGGTCATCTTCACCTTCCAAATCGGATACTCTACTGGCCTGAGAATTGAAACCCTGATTGTTTCATATTGACTCACAGAATTAGGCTTAACCTGTTCAGCCTTGGGAGCAGTTTGATTTTCTTCAGACATGATTATTACTGTGTTTGAATCGTAAAACTGTATATATTAAACAGCCTTGGCTCTGATACCAATTGTTAGGCCGAATACACAATATATAATCAAGTATGTATGAGAATAACAATCAAGAACACGGGTTTGTAAATCAACAAACTGAATTATATTAAATAATTCTCTCTTAGTGATGTTAATGAATCACAAAGAGCTACTAGGTTACAAGAATAATAATTCTATGTTCGCGTCCCTTCTAGGGATAACCTATCTGTGTTTATATAGTACACAGCTACACACAATCCTTATCTAATTGATACTCCTATAAATTAGCTATACAATTATTATCAATTAAGGATTGCTTCAGTCTTCTGTCCAATCTCCTTAGCTGTATCAATATATTCTGCTTCTTTCCATCTTCAGAATATATTGCTTCTAGAATCTTTATCTTTGCACCGACAGCTAATTCAACTATCACCCTGTCAGACTTTAACAAACTCTGACTGGCTTCCATATAAACTCTTCACCCAGTCAGACTTTATCAAACTCTGACTGGCTTCTATATAGACTCTGATATGTACCTGGAACTTAAACACTGATGAACAAACGTCAGCAATTATATCTAACAAGCTATAACGTTGTTCGATTTTTAAGGCATAAAGCTTTTACATAGGGCTCTCGGCCTATATAGTGAAAATCGAAGCCATCAGACGTTTTCTTGGCTTGTATATTTAATCTTTACGGTTAAATTCCTTTCATACAACTAATAGCTATAACGTTCATATGTTTGTGGTAAGCTCACAAATAGAGTGTATTAATCAACACCCTATATACTTCTTGCAAACGCAGGTATATAGTGTTATATTTTTTCGGCAAACGCAAATAAATATATTAGTGTTAATATACACGGTTTGTTAAATATTAACTTGTTGGACTCGTTAATATTTATACTTGCCCATTTTGTTCCAGTGGTATACTAGTACAAGCTTATTTCGTCAAAAATAAGGATTATCAAGTCGTGGTACTTGTATTATATTCTTTGACGTGAGGTGAGGTGATTCTCGCTCTAAGACCCAAGTCTTAGACACGCCGACGGGGAGTTGGGTGTCTTTGCACCGTGAGGAGGAGGAAAGACCCGAGATCCAATATCTAAGACCCAAGACCGTTAAAGGTTGTAGATACGAAGTCTACGCAAGGGCTATTACTTACATAGTTGTGAGGAGGTAGTGGTGTAGCTACGCTCCAAGATAAACTTGTAAGGGGTTTACTTACGTGGTTGTGAGGAGGTAACGGGGAGTTACGCTCCAAGATAAACTCGTAAGGGGTTTGCATATTCTTTGAGGAGGTAATGGGGAGTTGCTCTAAGATAAGTCTTGCAAGGGATTAAGCTATTGATATTTTGAGGGAATAATGGGTAGTTAGGCTCTAAGATAAATATATAGCTTGTAATAGGATTAGCATTGTAAAGGCTTCTCCGCCTACTATAAGGAGTGTTTCTTTATATTGGAAAAATCTCGAATCTGGTGAGGAGTTCGGGGACTGGAGTAGGGGTGAGTGGATCTTTTAGAGATTGCGTCATCGCGAACCAGGATAAAATCGATTGTGTCTCGCTTTCTTTCTCTTTACTTTGCTTCCTCACTCTTTATTGTTTGTTTATTACTTTGATATAAGTAATATAATTTTTAAATAGAAATAAAAGTTAAAAACGCCTAAGCTTCAATTATTAAAAAGGAAATAAGCTATTCAACCCTCCACCCTTCTAGCTTATTTAACCCCCTCTAGGGAACTAACAGCATTCATATCACGAAACATGAAAGTACGCGACACGAAAATATACGACACGAACGAATTGTCAGGTCTAGAGGAAACTAAATATATAATTTTAATATTCTTCCATTAAAATCTTTACTAATGTAATAAACTAAATATAAAATTTTAATATTCACCTAAATAAACTTAAGAAACTAAATATATTATCTAAATTGCCTTTTGAATTTTTAGTAATGAAAATCATAATTACCTTATATTCGTCTAAACTTTCTTCTTTAAGTCAAATTACTATTTTAATACTCTACTAAAATGTCAAATTACATATTTTCTTAAACTCAAAGTTACCATCTTAATATTCTCATATATATTTTCTTGAAATTCTAAAATTTATCTTGAAATCAGATTATCATCTTAATATTCTCCTAAAAATTGTTAGAAATTATGTTCTCGTGATTTTTTTGTAATAAACCCTCACATTTAATTTATATATATGTTTTACATATATATTATAAATCATTTTTTTAAAGTTTTATCTTCTAATATATATAGAAAATAATACTTACAGAAAATGCAAGTTTCTATAAAATAAAATATACAAGTCCTATTTTCTTTTCATTTATTTTCTCGAATACCTATATTTTAAACAATAAAATTTCAATTTTTTAAAAATATTTAAATTAAATTTTATGATATAATAAATTTGATTATTAGATGATGTAATTTATTTAGTAAATTATTTTGTTATCTGTTTAAATTCTTTAAAATAACGAGAAAGTGGGTTATTGAGAGTAAACATGTTTAACTAAAGAGCGATTCATTAGGAGGAACATATTATATGATATTATTTAATATTGATACTACATAATGTATTTTAAAGTAGAATTGAAATATGAATTTCGAGAAAAATAAAAATAGTGATAAATATACTAATATTCGATATAAATTTTAAAATAATGAAAATATTAAGCAATTGTCATTTTTTATATTTACTCAAAATTTTGTTAAATGACCAAGAAGAAACGGAGAATTCAAAAGAAATCTTAATTTCATATTAAAAATATTATTTTATCTAAAAAGTAAACATACTTTTTAAAAAAATTAGAAAAATTATTAAAAATCCGCTGCGAAGCGCAACGTAATAAACTAATATTTTTCTAATAAGTTTGTTGTTGGGTGCAGATTTTTTATTCTGGCTCCCATATTTTTCGTAGTTAGTATGATTTATTTATAAAATATAATTAGTAACTTATTTATTAATTCGATTTATTTGACAAATCAAGAGACCCTTACACCTATCACCTAAGATTAACGAATCTTAATTACCCTTACCATCTCCTCTCTTCACAATAATCCTAATATTATTCTCGTTCAGGGGTTGTCATCAATATATATGTTTGATGATAAGTCCCCTTTTCATTGTTTTCTTCTGTTCTTATTTTTTATTCAATAAAGTTCTCTCTTTAATAAGAGTTTTAATACCCCGTTGGGTTTTTTCTACCCATATATTGGATTTGTTTCTCTCTCCTTATGAGAGTCGTTCTGTTATTGTTTCAGTATGTGGGATCGCAAATCTGCAGGAGTTTATGTATTGGTTCATTGATTTTGATCGTATGAAATCATAATCATGGCCAGTTGTTCAAATACGTTTTGACAAATTGGATATATTTATTCCTCACGACTACAAAAGATTGTTAGATTGTCTATTCGAAAACGCTGTAAATTTCAGTGATATGAGCGAGAGATATATCACACTTGAAGATCTGCTCAATGGTCGTAGTTTTTATGAAAAGTTTCTGATTTAGTCTATTTTAGCGCATGTTTGTTCAATTTTAATTATTTTTATAGATGTTGTATGGATTTTGATTAATGAACTCTTTACGTTAAAAAAAAAAAAAAAGAATCCAAATGCTTCTTCCAAATTCATATACACTAGTCTCAAGACTTTCAAAGGGCTGACGAATAAAATATTAAACAAATTCAATTTTTAAATTCGTATTTTTTCTTTTTATGACACGAAATATATATATTTTATGTTCCGACAAAAAATTTGTGCTAACCGACCATCAACGGAAAGGTCAATTGCTTCCTGGTCCCTCAATCATGTGCTCTTTGCTAACTCGTGTACCCTCCAAATCACACCACATGGAGTTTTGCTATTAGCCAAACATTAAAAATCTATATGTGTTATTAAAAATCTATACTTTTTCTGTCTCATTCAATTCTATACGGTTTTTATTTTGGGATGTAACTCTCATTTCTATACATTCTAAAAATAGTAACTGTTAATAATATAAAACACTATTACAGCTACTACTTTTCTACATTATCTCTATTCTATAATAATATAAAACACTATTACACTCACTATTTTCATCCACTATCTCAAATTTATTATTAAATATTGATAGGTCGCATCACTTTACCCACTTTTCATCTAACTTTACTCATTTTTTATACATTTTTTTGGCGTCCGTGTCCAAATTAAACGTATATTACTCAATGGGACGGTGGGAGTATATGCTAGTATTAAAAATCTACCTAAGATACTCTGAACTTGAAATGAATTAGTTTTTCCGCACATAATTATTACAATATACTTTTCGTCATTTGTAGTTAATAGTTATTATAAAATTATATTTTTAACATATTCCTGAATATAAAATGAATGAAATTCAGATATTAACATAAATAATAAATCATACTCCCGTTCATAAGAAATAAAATAATAAATGATATTTCTTTCGCAGGTAATAAACACGATATATTATCGATACTAGCTTAAAATCCTTGCGATGCACGGATGTTCTCTAATATTATATAAATATCTTTTTTAATTTGAATAAAACAATTAAAGACATTAAAATTTTAAATTTTAAATGACATGCTTGATAATAATTATATATATGTTTATTATATAATAGTATAGATATAATTGATATTTTTAGTTGTGTTTATGAAAGGTAATATGATTTATGTAAAAGGTAATGTGTTCTATTAGAAAAGGTAATCGATCAATTACAATTATTTTTATTATTTTATTATTTTTATTTAGATTAAAGGATCAAAAATCGAAAACCAAAACTTTCAATATTTCGGCTATTATATAATAGTACTAGCTTTAAACATGTGCGATGCATGGATTAATTTTAGTAAATTGTTATTTTTATTATTTACATTTTTAATTTTTTTTAATTGCACTTGTTTAAAAAAATAAGTAGGTGTGTTAAAATTTGTTAAATAATTAAAAGTATTAAAATAGTTTTTAAAATAAATAACTAACGGTTTGTCTATGATATTTTTGAAAAAGGAGGGATTTTATTAAGTAAAAATAGAAAAAATAACATGTTTTAGTTGAAAAAGGTAATTATTCGTAATTAAAGTATTAACGAATTTTAGTAAAGAAAAATAGAAAATGTAAAATAATATCAATAAGGCAAGTACCGTACTAAAAAACAGGTACAAAAATCTTTTAATATTTCGTGTTTTATAATATAGTATAGATAGTATAATATAGATAGATCAATAACAATGATTTATCAAAAATTCGTATAAAAAAGAAATGACAATTGTTATTTGCATTTCACCACGTGTGAGATTATATACATGACACGTGGCCACTACATTATCTACCTGCGGACATTTTTAGAAGTCCCATAATGAAATTGAACAAATGAATGACTAACACGAACACACGCTTCCCTGATAAGGAAAGACAGGTGCACGCATCCCGAGGCTTGATTGTCTCATGTAATCTTAACCCTACAGGTGTCCTTTATCGTAGCTTATATATGTGCATAAATAATGTACTACACATGTTAAATGTACACACTTACTCCCTCCGCGGGGAACACGCAAAAAATCAATCACAATGAGTTCGAGTTCGAATCAGAGAAGGAGAGTCAACTCTGACTCACTGAGTGGCTTATCCGAGTCAGGTATACTTAACGAGCGAATTTTAGTGCTTGTTTTCGAGTCATTGAAATGGGATGTGCATGTACTTTGTCAAGCGGCTTCTGTTAGCCGTAAGCTTCAAGCCGTGGCGAAACGGCTTCTTTGGAAGGAGTTATGTTTGTATCGGGCACCTCGTATGGTGTCCGAACTGACTAGCGGTGGGCCCGCCAGTCGGTTAGGAGGCGGGTTTTCGGCTTTAGCCAAGTTACTCTTTTATTGTTGTGGGTGTGAGTCAACTCGTCATTTTGAAGTGAGTCAACCCGCTCCGGGCCATTTTATGAAGTCAACTCGGTTTTCCAAGACTTCGGGTCGGAGTTTTTTGATGAAGAAATGCGGGTCGGATCTTTTGTATGTGAGTGATCCATGTGAGCACCCAACGGGTAATAAAGAAGATGATTTGGGTATTTTCAGAGGGGTATTTCGGGGATTCATGAAAAGTAAGACTAGAGATTGTTTAATCCGACGTGGCGTTGGACTTGAAGATGGGGTCAATTGTCCTTATTGTGGGGCCCGGTGTTGGAGTATGACTGCGGCTCGGCTTGTGCCCAAGAGCGCGGCTAGACGGCTCGGCGCGAATGAGGGTGAAATTGAGTATTTTGTGTGTGTGAATGGGCACATGCATGGCTCGTGTTGGCTCGTTCGATTATCGTCAGATGATGGCAGCGACGATGATCGGAGAGATGACGGAGATTTTGATCAGACGGTTAACAATGGTAGTTGAGTGAGCAGGGAGGGGCAGGATGATTAGAGTATGATAGGGAGTTGATTGTTATTTGTTATTTGTTATTGTTAGTGTGAGTTTTCTTCACTCCTGATTTTGTTCACGTTAGTTTCTCTGAATTGTTTTTACTGTTTGTAGTATGTTTACCGCAGTAATAAAATTATCTCGCATGGATTATTTTCATATTTAGTACATAATTTATTGGAAGAAAAAGAACGATACACGATCAACGGTTGTAAAAAAGAACGATAAACGATCAATGGTTGCACAAACGAACCGAACGATACACCGGTTGCAGAGAATCCAAATCTAATGCTTGGTACATCACAAGGAAAAACAAAAAAAATAATTTCATATTTTCTTCATAGCCTGAATTTTTCCAAGTTAACTGGTCCAAGGTATAAACAACATGACTAGGGGTTCTGTACATTGTATACTGTATACAACTATAATAACAGAAAGCCTCGATTTCTCTCTTTGTAAGCTGATATTTACCCGTTATAGTTCCTACATACTAAGGGATGGGAGGAACGCAGTTGATATTACAGAAATCTCCAATTGAGCTTGCAAGTTCTCTCGATTTTTTAGGCAGTAACCGATAAAAGGATGGACTTGAAGAAATAATGCTGTATTCTTCATCTGTATGGCAGTTATGTCAAGATCTACTTGAAGGATTAGTGCGTTCTTCATCTGTACGACAGTTATGTCAAAATCTACCCTGTAAACTGTAAATGCTATCTGATTGTTGGAACCTAATCGGGCTTTGTATACTCGAGCAACATGTGAGGTGACCTGTAGATCTTGACCACTGTCCAATATAGAACCTCCTCAACTCCCAGCTCACCCTCTGCTCTTGCTGCATATATATCTTCAACAATGGCAATCAACCTGCACATCCCACATGTGTGATATGATTACTACATCAACTTCATGCTCTACTACTGCTACCTATTTCTAAGGATAGAGTAATGAATATTATAATGTATCACACGATTATTACGTTATACCTTGAACCCTACTCAGGCACACATTTAAATCATATTTGCCATATCCAACTATTGTTTTTTCATTTATTTTGGGAGCGGCGCTGTTATGTGCACACCCTTTGTTGGAAATGAGACCAAACTACCCCTATTGTACATCTTCAACTTCAAGCTATCCTTGTGTACAATGAGGTTAGTTTGGTCTCAATTTCAACAAAGGGTGTGCACATATCAGCTCCCTTTATTTATTATCATATGTCAACCGTTATAGAAACAAGTGTCACCTGAAATCGACAAAATAATTAGGTTCATCCATTACTTTCTTTGTAACTTTGCTATTCTAAATACTGTGTCAATTTCTAAAACCTCAAAAAAGAATAGCCGTCTTCTGAGTATTAGGTACAGAATTTTGGTTCAAGAGATGTGATTTGTAGTTATTCGATTTTTGAATATTTCTGATGCATAAAACACTTAAAGAGCAATGAATACTGTAACATTACCTGTCACAAGAAGGAAGATTTTCATATGGGATTCTCATTCGCAGATCAGCACACTGAAGTCTAATAAACCGGCCAACTGCAAGCACGAATGTGATGTAGAGACCCCATATACTGAATTTGCTGAGAGTTTCACCAAGAAAGCCCTCTGACATGGATATGACTTGTCAGCAACACAATATTTATGGTCCAGATATTTATGCATGCGTGTAAGAGTGTAATATACTATGTCCTGGATGATATTAAGAAGTGCAATGGTATGTGGTAAGTAAATTCCCATACTGATCCTAACTACAAAGTAGCACAAACTTCCAATCATACCACTACATCTTCCATCTGCACCCCCCTTTATCCACGACACTATTGCCACATTTTTGTTCTAATATGAGCAACATCTTCGAAAGTTCAAGTAACCCCTTGATTTTCGAAGTTGCGATCTCGAAAAAGGCATCCTTAAATTTGCTATCCACATTCTACGCAGTATATAATATAACAACCGGGGCCAATCTTGTACAGACGATAAACGAAAAAGTAGAATAAAGAGGATCAAAACTGAGGAGTCTGTTCAAAAAGTACAATTTGTCTTTAATGTTGTACCTCTAATCAATATCTGACTTTGGTAGTTACAAAGGCACAGTAGTAAAAGCATTAACCAAAGAATATTTAGCCACAAACCCAAAATATAAGTAATAGAAATAAGAGACCAAGGACTTACGTGGCGTTTCCTCTGATATAATAATGGCCATAGGCCCAGTCAAGTCTCCACAACTTTTTTCAGCTGGAGAATAAACATCATGGAATGACCACCACTCAGGATTTCCATGATTCAGTACGAGATCTCCGCTCACATCATCCACCTGCTTAAGGTTGATACGAGGTCAATTATTCAAGACTACAAATATGTTAAATATCAAACATGACAGTTCAACAACTGCAGGTGCTTTGCAAAAAAAAAAAAAAAAAAACTCCTCATATAATCAAATACCAACTCTTCGTATCATTGAACAGCTTAATCTAAGGACCTTCACTTTTCAAGTTAGCTATTTAACTCTGTAAAAGAGGCTTCGGAAGAGAAATTAAGTATGTGCTCAGAGGCAGCAACATACCTCTTGCTCAAAAGGTCTGACATCTCCAGCACCAGTAACACGAAATTTTCTTGGATACAGGTTATATGTCCTGAAGCTGTCATTGGCACCATTGAAAACTTCCTCGATCTCCCATGCTTTTGGGAGATCAACTGGATCAACTACTCTCTCGTATTTCACTAGTTCCTTGCCTTTTGGTCTATCCCGGGTTAGTACCCACGAGAATCTAATTTCCATGTTGCTGGAAAGAGATTGAACATATTTCTTCTGCACTATATCAGGGACAAGCCACAAGGAACTAGCATCAGCTTGGCAACAAATTAATTGAATATCACTGTCATCATATGCATCCAGGTAACCATTCGGATCAAGATTAGAGACATTTTTTATCTTATTCCATGGAATTCTTTCACAGAGAGTTGTCTGGTACAAAATTAATCTTCCTGCATCCGTCTTAATATCAAACTGAACACTTGCATCATTGATAGGATTTGCAATATTTGTTGGATTACCACTGCTGTACATCTGTAAGAAAAGTTTGTCACCATCATTATGAGCCATCAAAAAGTAGATAAAACATTGTTGGAGGCTATAATTTTTATTTTTTTTTAAAAAAGAAAGAATAAAACTAATAACGACTACGGGGGTCATTTAACAATTAAATGTTCTTATAAACAATATACTATAAATGTCAATTTACTACAAACACAAACAGAAACAAAGAATGTGTGTTCAGAAAAATTTATAATACAAATATTTACATCATTAGTAAGAACACTTTCAGACAGACAATGAGCTAGTTAGGCTGATAAGTTTATCTAGTTCATATTGTGGCCAACAACCAGTCAACCATGCATAAGATATGCCAACATATTAACCATCAACAGTGGACGACTACAAATACGAACATTCAAGATCAAAATTAATATATACATAAATTTTCCAGAGAGGATGTTTTTCAGGTTCTAACCAGCATGGGAGCCCAAATAACACATATTAATATGAAGAACAAGCATATCCCGTTGCAAAATTTCGTCATTTTTGTCTGCTTCTCTCCTTGTTTGTGGCCAGATCTATTCAAAACTGCATCACTTTTGACAAGGTACAGGCTCGCGTTGATATCCTCTAGCTGAAGGAGAAAACAAGTCAGAATTTGAACTACAAGTGCTTTAGCTCCAGCTAAACCACCTTGGCAAAAATGAACAAACAATATATGCATGCCTCATATGATAACTATTAATTTAAAAAGAAATTAACATCACGGCAACTGTTTTTATATTTTGATGCAAGTAACATCATCCTGCTCTAGCGTCATATGTACTCTACAAGAATTATCCACCATAAACATAGATGTCAATGCTAGACAGTAAGTCAATACTTGGGTGTTCCTAGTACAACTAAGCTTAAATGTACTCTTCACTTTGTTCTCAAGTACCCTATCTGATAACACGTTACGTATATATAGGTGCTAGATACATCATTCAAATGTAAAAAGAAAGTGAAAACTTGAAGTACTCTTATCTGACTCGTCGAACAACATATGTCCAAACGAGCAATAAATATGATTGTGTAACCTTTCATTGAAGGACCCAAAGAGTAAACATAAAAAATGGTCAGAATACGAACTATTCAGTGCTTACGGATTCCATCATGATTTAATTGTTCAACTGTATTTGTTCTTCTGCAGTCAAAAGAGCATTAATCTTTAGATGTCCACTACAAGGTTTCTCACATATTATTCTAGTGGATTTGGCAGAAGTTACTCCCTTATCCCAATTGGTTAACGTAGTTAGGAAATTTTACTCTGCTTGGCAATTTTTACTCTGCAGAGTGTTGACTCCATTTCAATTGTATTGCTTTACATTGACTGAGACAAAACTTCGGTGACAACATATTGTGACTATCTATCGAGTGATGTTTAAATTTGATTCAACGGTGTTAAACATTTAGAAGAACGCCTGTTCCAACCTTTAGCCAATCGTACATCGTCAGGGATGTGGTTGTGCATGACCAATCAAGCACACAGCGTAATTCATAAAGAAATGGTAGGGCACGATACAGCCTGTATCCCAAGTAGTTGATTCGAGAAACTTTGCTGGTCAAAAACTGTCTGTATAAGGTGCTTTTATGAGGAATCCCATATCGAATTTGAATGGCTTGCAGTGCCAGAGAAACTGCCTTTGTCACGTATATAGCACGAAGTGCCAAACCTGTAGTACTTTCCTGTGATGGCTGCATCTGCCAAGCATACTCCGTAACTGAATATGTAAAGAGAACGAGGTTGAAAAGGTAGAAAATAACTTTTCCGGTCGCAAAGGAACACAAGTATATGATACGATCTAGTACTATCAAGAAGAAGATTATCTGCACGAAGAGAGCATTTTTGGAGTTAGAAAAATATAGCATGTCCTTGGAGCTTACTAAACCTTAGCTATTATGAACTGCCCGAAGCCTAATACGATGCAAAATAATAGATCCAACTCTCTTTATATAATATTATAACAAAAAATAAAGAATGGATGATGGAAAAAAATAAAGAATATATTACTTAAACGTTTTTAAAATGCTAACAAATCATTGCCTCACGGTACTAAACAGGAAGCAGATAGAGGGATGGACTTCTAGGAAAGAAGACATACCATTAACATAAATACGAACTCCTTCGGGAACTGATCTTCCAGCTGATACACATCTAGAAATTCTTTTTTATTTTTAATAACAGACTGGTAAAAGATGGCAACCAAAAAGAACACAGACAAATCTGCACCAAATATATAGGCATAAAGATCAACTTCTCTTTTGCCTCCCCCAATAACAGAAAGTATAGAGTATGGAAATCCAATTTGCTCGGAAATTCCATTTTGTTGTGCTATGAGAATTTCTTTTGCTACATCAGCAGCTGGAGTTAGAGACTTGAATCTTTCCGCTGGCTCACATTCTCTCCATGAGTTGGCATATACCACCTCAAAAACAGCCAAAGCAACATTAGCATCTTCCATACTTTTTTCAATGCTCTGAACTTGAACGCGGCTAGCACAAGGGCAAGCTTTTGGGTTATCTTCCTTGCATCTCTCATCGTGCACCATCCTCAGAAGTTGATTTAGTCCAGATTCAATTCTCTCTGGTTGAATTCCATCTTCCGGCCACAAGTGGACATCCACAGACAACTGTACCAAGTATGGAGGAGATTCAGCCTCTTGTATCAGAGATTTTACATACCTTGTACAATTTTTCGCTATCATTTTCACCATGCCAATTGCAGGCTGAACCATCGTATACACCCTACTATGCCAGCTAGAAGTCAAATGAATGTCGTTCTGATAGGTATCACTCCCCTTCAAGGTAGTAAATTCTGACCAGGACATCCAGCCACTATCCTTGGCTGTTATAGAGCTCTGCAGAAGGGTAAATAAGTATACCAGAAAAAGAGGCAACAGACTTATAACAAACGATGATGTTATTGGTTCCCTGGGGAAGCCTATCTCCTGAAGAAGCGTTGACTGGATGTTGTAACCACAGTGTTGTATGATGATCTGATACAAATACTGAACCAATATATATATTTCGGTGTATATGAGCATAACAACCCAAAAGATGTAACTTGGCCCAGTATTAATACACAGAGCATATAAGAAGAGTGCGGCAAGATATACCATAGAAAGAATGCTGAAATTCCAAAGAAAGATAAGAAGAAAGCAACAATAACATACAACATCGTTATTTGATCGCATCTGGAACCATATATGCTGAAAAATTCTTCCTATCTGTAGCTTTGTTGTATCAGAAAAAGCTCTGCTCTTGTCAGACTGCAGGGAATGTGAACGGTTAAAGCTAACATACTTCATATTTTGGTTTTCTGTCTCCTTGACTACTCCATCTTCGGCAGAGAAAGGCACATTTAAATCTGATTCCTCATCACCAATGTTCAAGAAGCTCACAAGGTTATTGACAGCCTGATTTCCGATGGTTTGTACTTGGGAAACACCATCACCTATCAATTGTACAGCCGAACTTAATGCATTATCCTTTCCTTGGAGTTTTCTTTTCTTTTCTTTGTCAAAATCCATATGTTCATTAACTCTATCATCCTCTTCAAATTCTGTGATTTCATTAACAGGAGATCCCATAAAATGCTTAGTGAAAGCCCCTGCCCATGGACTTTCAGTTCTTGCACTTCTCGGGGATTCATTTAGTTCAGAAGGGTAGACTATGTCTTCATAAGTGTTTATTCCTTGTGTTGCAGGTATCTCTTCTTCAAAATCAGGTTTTCCAGCATCTTTACCAATATTAAATGTAGTCCTCCTTCTCAAGCCTTCACTGCCTGGAGAAATGTCACCACAACCAACAGCTGAGTTCATACTGTGAAGCTGGATTTGTAGGTTGAGCATCTCAGATTTCATCTTCTCCACTTGCAAGTTCCGCTGACGTTTCTTCTCTTCGTTTTCACGAATATGTTGTAGCTGTGCAGTCTTCCATGCTGCTTTCTTTTCTTGCTCACGTACCACAGCACCAATTTGTTCAGTTTCGAGATATCGAAAGACATGATCAAACTCAGTAGAGGAGAACATATATGACTGCAACGATACCAAAACAAAGATGACAATCTCAACCAAAGCAGATCTTGAGGTTATACGAAAGCCGTAGTCATACTTGTAAAATCCAATCACCCCATAAATGTAATCCCTTGTTTCACATCTACCAGTATTGTAATCACCCAAAAAAGGAGACTGATATGCGAGTGATAAAACAATTACAACAAAGTTGTATATGCGCAAAAATCTGAAGATCTTGTTCTTTTTTTTAAGTATTGTAAGTCTCATGCGGAAAAAGATTACAGCAAAGGCAAGGTAACCAAGATGCAGAATGTCATACTCGAGCGTTCCTGTGATGAGTATTAACGCAAGCACAAGATCCAATAAATGACAATAGCAGTAAAGCCTCAGATAATCAATAAAAGTCCACATGCTTTTGGTTTCGAAAGAAAGATCCCTCCAAACAAAAGCATTTTTACGCTGAGATATCATTTGTCGATATGTGAATGATCCCGAGAATCTGGAGAACTGATCAGCTCGAAGTTTGAAACATGCGACCATGAAGACAACATAATAGCTTATCAACATGCGATAATCATCAACTATAAGTCCTACAAAAGCATAATAAATAAACAGAAAAGTTGCATCAGAAGATAAATACTTGGATTTAAAATTGCGATAGACTATTATAAGATTACTATGCAGTGGTAGAAAATGAATATACACTATATGGAGAGGATATTTGTATTAAAAGCCTCAAGCCCAGAAATCTAATTAAAATTAATAACTTTGCATCATGATTTACAACAAAGCTTTCAGTATTCTCCACTTATAGCTTACTGTAAGAAACTACTAGTTACTCTTGAAGATACTAATTCATCTTTTCAGGCCTTTAAATTTCTAATCAAAAAACAAATAATATAAAACCCCCTTAAACCCAGCTAAATAATTTTTAAACAATACCTGTCCTAAAACAATATTACACAATAGCAATGACAATGTGAACATTCCAGCTAAACAAAAACTTGCACTTGGTGCCTGTAGCACAGACTGTCTGTGTACTTATAAAATTGAACTTCTGAAACTAATAAAATATTTCCTAGAACACTGCTCTATGAGCTGGATACACTGGGTTAGTTTGGTAAACTCGGAAAATATTTGGAATTAGACAAGTACTAGATGTATGATAAAGAAAACCAGAAATTTAAACTTAGGCAGGTCTGAAATTATTAAGAAAAATCGTACCCAGCCAACACTTTGTGCAGTAACGGAAATATGTGTTTGAGATTCTCCAACAATCATGACAATGTGAATCAGTACCATCTGGGCCTTGCGGATTTGATGACATCACATGGTTCCAAATTGCAAAGTATTCAAGCACAAGAATGGAAGCAAACAAGAAGACAATTATTGGCCACAATTTACGAATTACGCGCCGACCAATGAGAACACAAGCAGAAAGAGATGCAACATATAGTATAGAAACGGCATTTAGCAGAAGAAAACTTGCAAGAAGCAACGTAATCATATTAATCTCAAGGCCAAAAAGATTGAACATGTTTTCCATCCAAAACATTAAATATGTTTTTAAAGTAGCCTTCTGTATATCAAATCTCTCCTTCCTCAAATCAAGGATTCGCTTCCTATTCCAATTGTGACCCTCCTTGATACTTCCCCAGATATATCCAAACGTATATTTTGCAGATCTATTACTTGCAGAACCACTTTCGCTGTAGGAGACATCATAAGATGATTGATTTAAATCAGTATGAAGTGATGGCCACGAACTGTTTGTCCAACCTCTTCTCTTTTCATGACTTGAACTTAATGTTGGGTCGTGATCACCATCAGAACTTGAAACAACCGGTAACACATCTTTGGTTGAAACAAATAATGGGCAAGGCTCTTCCCATGTATTATCATCCAAAAGGGAACTAGGAATCTGCTCCAGCCAATGAAAGACATTATACTGAAGGGTACATGCAGCAATCACCAGAATTTTGCCTCTCAAACCAGCTTCCAGACCCCAAAAACCAGGTCTATACACCTGTATACCAAGAATCAAGGACAACCAATAATGCTTTTGATTGGGAAACATCTCAGCATGTTTACCCCACATTTGAAATAAGTATTCTGTTGTCACTAAAATTCCCGTGTAAACTAAAAACAATTTTGAAGGGATGCGGGAAGCTTTTGGTAAATTTGAGCAGAGGACAAGGCCTATAAGATACAAGAAACCACATGCACTTATTGGAGACAGTGATGCATAGAACAAAGCAGCTAATAATAGCTTTTGGCTGTGCCAAATTAGAAGCCTTCTGATAAAGCCAAGTGCTCCGAACTGCACAGAATTTTGATTTTCAGTTACTAGAAACTTGCTTTGCCTCCTCTCGTAGCTATAGAGTTGCATCACAATCATAATTGCCAGAGATTCCCACAAATTCTGTAATAATGGAGCTTGGGTGCTATAGCCGAATATTGAATAAAGGTCCATTTTACTCGAGAGCCATTCCTCAAAACTAGGAAAGATGCTCAATGTATAGACAAAGACAAACACCAGAATTGCATATACTTTGAGTGGAAACCAAAGGCGACGTTTTGTCTTCTCAACAAGTTGTCTTCCCGTAATCCATACAAGGAGGAGAAAAAGGTACCCAAATGATGTGTAATTAGGATTTACCAGGTACACTGCTACAAGAATAGTCATTAACGCAATGTAGGTTCCAAATGATCGATACATTGTTAATATTTTCTGGCTAATCACACTGAGATATGAGGCTATCTCTCGCTCTGAAAAAAGATTAAACAATAAAAGCATGATAATAAGAATGAGAATATATCTAGAACAATGAAATGAAGACAATGTAGATATATAGCATTAAAGTGCATCAAACACAGACAGTAAATTATTTAAAGAAGCCAAAATCAGTAATTTCTGCATGAAAGACAAAACTGTGCACCTCTTTATAGTGTAAAGTACTTTTAACCAAAAACTACAAAAAGGAACTATTTGCAACAATAATCTTAAATATTAAAAGCAACATATTTCAATCCTTTCTGGCCATTGAAGGATACCATAACATATTTTTTAAAAAATTAGTAAATTACTCTTAAGAAATATTTATACCATTGGAAGGATTGCCATGAATGCCGCTGCTGGTCCTAGAAGAATAAACTGAAAGCAAAACGGACTTGTTTAAACCAGCTTTCAGAATAGTAAATCCTAACGGGCGACAGGGTGTGTTCTGTATAATGGCAGAGAATGAAAACAACATTTCAAAACCATGATTATGAATGGCACAGAAGCATGCAAGCAGAGCTATTTCCACAAAATCCCAGGTGGTATCATAGTCAATGAGACCTACATAAGCAAAATTAAAGATGAAAAATAGGTGTATTAAAATTTGTAAGCCAGAGAAACAAATGAAATTATAAACTTCCACTTTATATAAACTAAAGGACGGCAAGAACTCACCTAACTGAGACAGAATTTCCATACTTAATGAGCTTTGGGTTTCCAAACTTTTAGAGACCAGATTAATTTGAAGAGTGTACAACACTGTGAAATGAATCTCACATAGAAGTAGTAGGGCTTGGCGTAGCCTTCTGCTGATGCTGTGACTCAAAAGATACTTGAAAAAGAATACCACTGTAGCACAGGTCAAATGATACCACCAAGTAGTAGTTGTATTAGGATTATGTCATATGTTTAGATTTTAGTGAATTACTAATACTTAGATACCTCATCTGCATAAGGCGCTAAGATCTTACGAAAATATACTAGCATGTTCTAAACATAATAAGATATGGTAAATTAACATACTATAAATGGCATGGATGAAACCCGGTTTCACTGCGATGAGAAATATTAGCACAAGCATGATAGCTCGAGAACATTTGCGGAGTCCCCAAGCAATTGTTGCCACAATCCATACTTCGGTCTCTTCTCTCACTGCAAAAGGAGACGCGTCATAGTGATAAATCAAATGTGAATGGCCCGAATGTAAATTACAAATATATAAAAAGCAGAAAACAAGACCAATGGTGCTGTATAAGCAAATAGCTCGCTCACTATATGTGTAGTTAACCTCTCATCTCTTGATAATAAGAGATTAGGAGGTTAAGGTTCGATCATCAGTGGAGGTAGGGTGTGTGGTAGTTATATTTCTCTAAGTGACCATTACCACACACACATACACACACAGTCACACACTGTGCATGTATTGATCATAGATGCTCAAACATTAGGAGCTAAAAGTGCTCGAAGATAGAACAATAAGACTAGGGTCACCAGAAACTAGCTAGACTGTTTGAGGTAAGAGTAAAACTTTAATATAAGAAAACATTAGAAGAGTAGGGAGTCTATCCACTCATACTTTTCAATAGTTCGGTTCTATATTTGTTCAATTTTTCCATATAAGTGTGTCTATATTTCAGACAGTATTGAGCTTCTGCCTCCTGCTCTTGTCCTCACTGTTATTGTTGACCTATTCCTTATGACCTATAAAGCTTGTACCCGGTTGAATAAACCTTACTGGAATTTCAGCTCATGCTAGGCCCTTACTGGACTTGGAGAAAGAGAGGGCTCTCACTTTCCTTATGCATCACACTAAATTGCTCAAACTGGTATAATTACCTATGCCTGAAACATTACTAATGTACAAGAAGAGCTGATCTCAAAGAAAAGCCTGATGCTCAAACTGTAGGTTCACAAGTAGATCCCTCACTTATATGGGCACATGATTACGAGGAATAAGCATTTTCTAAAACAGGGTTTAAAAAAAATTCTTATTTCCAGGCTCTAGGCTTAGCATGCCATTACCTTCATCCGTAGAATTGTCACGTGACGATTGCCTACCCTCCTCAGACATGTAGAGAAAAACAGAGTTGTTGACAAGATTATTAAGAGCAACCAGAATTCCAAGACAAAACTGAGCAAGTAAAAAAAGTCCTGGTATTGAGTAATGCCATAACCCAACCATCTCCCAGATCTCCATATCCTGTAAACATATTTTAGAAAATATAACAAATCTATAAACTACTTATACTATTCTAAGGACATCAGACTTTTTGTCCATGTATAAATTACCTCCCCAGGCTTCCAGTCTAGAAATGTAAATGCCACATTAAAGATATATGTACTAACAGCCCACAACAGAATGAAGACAAGAATCAACCCATTTAACCGATGTAGACGGAACAGCGACGGAAAAGCAAATATGACGTAGCCGACATAAGCGAGTAATCCAAATGCACAAACGCTTGCAAAGTGGAAACTCCAATATGATAAAGCAAACAAAGAGACCTGTCAAATACACTACTGAAGGATTAACATAGAAGTCATAGATTATTTAAAATACTCCAGTCTAGCAAAACTGAATACTATTTAATCAATTATGAACTTTAAAGATCGACACATAGTACACCTTGGACCAGATATTGCAAGGAAGGAACGGACAAAAAAACAACCTGGTCAAATACTATACTGTATTGAAGTTACATTACATCTGCAGAGGTTGAAACTTATAAAGAGGAATTTGTGGATACTTGAGAGTTGAGATAGCCAATTTAAAGCCTAACATATACTACTTAGATTCCATTTGCAAGCACAGTTTCAATAGCCCATGTTAAGTGTGTAGTCCATTATTTCGCGGATACCGAGTACGGGAACTCTTTGCCATTTTGATCTCATTTGAAATAAAATTATATGCACTTTATTGCTCAAGAAATTACGTTATCTGGGCTTTTAATTAAGACACTTAATCCTGTTAAGCTTTGATCAATCAAACAGAAGGTTCAGTCAAAGCTCATGGCTATGTTTACAACTCGTGAACAAAATGTATAAGAGTAAGATCAAGCAGCAGCAGCGACATAACAAAATCAAGGTTTATGTTCAGTAAGAAATTATGAGTGAAAAATAATCTTCGTCTCCATCTGTCTTATAATACATAATGTAATGAATATATCGAACTAGAATTACCAGATTTAGACTTTGATGGAGAACAGTCTGTGGACAAGAAAATACTGTAGAAAATAACTTGAAAAGGGTGATAGATATAAGCAAAAAATGATTTCATTTTATTGTAGGGTCTGCAATGAAGCATCAAAGATTTAAATGTCTATACACATATATTTATTTATACAAATATCTGAAAATATCAAGAATGGTCACTTGATTTCCTAGACCCCAGAACTGAATTTAGAACTATATAACACAAACAAAATTTGCACGAGACGGACACTAAGATAATGTACATTATTAGCTTCAATGTTTAACAATGTAAAGCATGTTGGGTGATTGATCAAACTCTAGTAATATATTAGAGCAAATCTAACTGGTCCAAAAATCACAACATTATATGTACTGAAGAGTTCCTATTTTATCTAAGTGACTTGTGCTTTCCATATTCTTATTACAGGAACTCACAAGTAATTACTTCATACCAATCACATTCTAATTATCACAATTCGCAGTTGTCATTACCAAATACTTAGGTCAAGCATGATATATTCGTACATTAAACAAAATGGATAATTACTGTTTGGTGAGCCTGCAAGAAGTCGAAGATGAAAGCTTGTGATATTACTGTATATGTTTCTGGCTGTACACCATAAAACTATAGTCACTTGGTAAATCAAAGAAGGAATTAACTTTGGATGAGTAAAGCTGTTCATCGTAATGTATATCTAGAATGCCGCTATATGTAACTCCATAATACGGAGGCAAATATATTTTAACATTTTTGTAAGATTTAAATCTTAATGTCATTATCTCTTATTTATGTACAGATATAGAAGAACAAGCCTCCAAAATATAGACTTTCTCCAGCTTTGGTAGAGATACTTAATTTGTATGGCTTTCAAGCACATAGTTGTCACGTGCGATGCACTGATGTCAAATTTTGCTTGTTTATCTATTCAGATGTTTATCATCACATCATGATCAAACTTGATCACATTGGAATCAATCAATTTCTTCAACAAAAGCACACATGGAACCCTCTCATATGCTTTATGAGTCTGGAATAAGACACGAAAAGAGGAGGAAAAGGAACAAGAAAGACCCCAATGAAGAACATGCCCTCATATCTGTACAATTCCTGATAAGAGATATCACTAGTGCTCCTCTGGCCTAAATCCCTATCCCATGTCAATTAACAACATAGATAAGCAGCATTAAAAAACGTCCCCATTCCTTTTCATTCAATTATGTGCTTGCGTTCTTATTGTTCAAATTGACCATTATACACATATATAACTTGTCAGAGATTTATTTGTCTATTAGAACATCAAACATAGTTTCGTCAATATTATAAGCAATATAATTTCTTTCTCTAGCAATACTGTACAACAAGTATGCCTGATGTACTACCAATATCTGCAGAATTTCTTGATCATTAAACAGGTAAGAGATAGATGACACTGAAAGCAATCCACAACAGTCAACATTTGCACAATACATGCAGATGCATCATAGGAAATTGATTACAATGTTCAGGATGTGTACCGGGAAACCATACGTGAAAAAGTTGATGCTAAAAGTCCGGAAAACTGCACCTCGTATCATTACATTGGTGTGCCTAACACCAGACCTTCAAAATCACTAAAATTATTTAGCAAACATATGAGCAGACATATTTTAATATTGTTTATTGCTTTAGGTAGAATGAAATGTAAGTTTCAGAACACACAAAAAAGGCATTCACCTTGATTGACGAATAAAGAAAGACTGGTTCAAGGGAAGAAGATGCTCGTTCAGATTGCCTTCTCCATTGGACATGATAAAATCCATGTCCTCTAAATCAGATTTGACACATGACAGCTGAAAAATCATCCACTAAAATTAATCTAGGAGAATATGACGAGAACAGTGGGAATATTTCTTGTCAACTGTTATATAAAAATACATAAAACCCTATAGAGTCAAATTACATAAACAGATTATGATGCATACACTTTACCAAAATGCTTTTAGCAAAAAAGTAGATGGAAACAGTTTGACTACAGACTTCAAAGAAATTCTGTCAGGAAAAAATTTTAGATTATGCAGATATCAATTAAGCACAGTCGGGAAACCTATCACCTTCCTGACAGATATCGAGAGTAACAAGCTCTTAACCTTATTGACAGACTTTGATATAACATTGTCTACCAAAGACCTAATCAGTTTTTGTCCTACAAATTCAGGCTGCTTGAAGGCGTTGATGCACAACCAGTAAATTCAAAAAGAAAAAACTTGATTAAATGAAATATAGATCCAATATGTTCGAGAAACAATTACTATCCTTTCAAATTTCATTACAAATTCCATGAGTAAAAGCCAATTTCAAATTTACGAGACACAGAAAAAGAATATGTATATATATCTATATTATTTTATTAAAGCCGAAACATTGAAAGTTTGGTAGTCGGTCGGTATGGTACTCATATTTTGATATCTGCACTTTAATTCCTTAATTTTTGCAACTTGGCCTTAATTTTTTAGAAACAACAATTTTAACCAAAACATATTAATATATTAAAATACAAACAAGAAAACAAATTTTAAAAGTTACCCATGTACTGCACGGGCTATATATATATAGGTTCCTGTATTATCTGACCCATCTATATAAAAGCAAAATAAAAGTAATATTTCTCTGATACTAATTCACTCCTTATATTGGGAAATAGGCCTAAGGTTATTCCTTTAATAAAAAATGTAGGACCACGATGCTAGGAAATGTTCAGAGAAGAAGTTATTACAACATCGATCTGCAAAAGGCAAGTCTTATTTTTGACCTAATAGTACCAAAACTTTCGAATGAAGTTCATACCATGAAGTAAAATACCATAAGAGACACGCCAGAAAGAACTTCCAGCCCTTCAGAATGGGCAGATATCTTGTAAAGTCCAATAAATTTAGCTAGAACATGGAATATTTTTGGCAGTCCTATTGGGAGCTGATAGACATATAGTAGAATGATGTTGATCCCTGCATACATCCAAAGTTGCTTCCACCACCTTTATAACCATGTTCACAAATACAAGCAACTATAGCGTCAAAAACTGGAAAAATTACAAATGGAAGTATTCTGCAGATTAAGAATCATAAAGCAAGGTAATAAGCTTGAAAACATTTACCTAAAAAGCCCAAGAAAGTTGCTTGTTAAGGACCAATCAACAAGACCAATGCAGCTACAGATGAAAAATGGCAAAGAAACCCAAGAAGGCTTGCTAATTCCCACGACTAACTGAATGGCAGGTACTAACAAGCAGAAAGCAACCCTGGCATGATAACCTCCCATGCAGAACAGAAATACAGTCAGATCTGATATCCAATATCTGTTGAAATGCTTGTAATCCTAATTAGAGTGGCATAATTTCAGAAACTAGGTGCTTAATCAATATATAAGCATCACTCTCACAATTTGCATGTAAAACAGCTGTTCTTATTCGAAAGACGTGCATGACCAACAGGATCAGGCATAACAATAGATGATATATATATATATATATATATAGGTAACAGAAGTTCAATATAAAGTACTAAATACCTAAATGCTCAAACACCAATGAGACACGCGCCCACCAGGAATCTTGTGTAAGAACCAAACCATGCTTGTTTCTGTGGACTTCACTCAGAGCAGTGAAGACCACAAATACTTGTACAACCAAATAATAAATCACTGAGGGATATCTCCAGGACTGGAGCCTGAAGAAAATAACATATCATGCTAAACTTTAAAGATGAGAAATATAAAAATAAAAGCATACAAGTTTGTTAGGCATATAAGAAAAAGAATAGGCAGATGACAAAATAAAGCTTACTTCATGAACCCAATTGACTTTGCCCACCAAGAATCTGCTATCCCACATCCATCACCCTTCACAGCACACACTATAAGAAATGTCGCTTGAGAAAGAATATTAATTAGAGAGAAAATTATAATTGGCCACAATAACAGAAGTCCTTTAGAACGGAAGCCTGCAAAAAATAAAAATATATAAATATTAGCCACAGGAGTAAAAGAATCTGGCAGTGAAGTTATTTTGTACCGAAGAGTAAATGCTACACATTAGAAGTAGTATATATATGTGAGTCCACAAGGGTAAGGGTTCTATGTACGAAATACTACACACATTTTCACCCAAAGATGATAATAAATACGACACCGATATGTTAAGACCGCGGATATTTGCCCTTGTAGCTCAATATAGATTTGCAAGTACAAAATGCAAAAGAAATATAGTGACACTACTAGACCCACAATTCCCCCTGTAGGAATTTATAACTAATTAGGTACAAAAAAATTAACAGCTGTGCCGCTTTTCTACCATGCCATTTATATTTAGGCCGGATATGCAAGCACTTGTACAGTGTAGCATGATATCAAATAATAATAGATACCCATTCCAGGCTCGCTTCAAAACTTTTGTACGCCATAGCATTATATCAGATTACTACTGGAAACAGTTAAAACATGAAGAGGATTAAAAACAAAGTAAGGCAGTAAACAACTCACCTCGTTTTGGTGCCTTGTACAGAATAAAAAGAGAGGCTACCAAACCAACCAGAGAGATTAAACTCCAATTCAAGAATGCAGCTGCAATAGAATAGTAAGAAAAGAAACATAAAGCAGAACATTACTGATTTTAACATTGCTTAAGCTAATGAAAACATGTCAGAAACCAGGGTATTTCAGTTTGTATATGCATTACCCCTAAAGCAGAACATTACTGATTTTAACATTGCTTAAGCTAATGAAAACATGTCAGAAACCAGGGTATTTCAGTTTGTTTATGCATTACCCCTAATATTTAATTGGTATCACTTTAGGTATAAGAACAAACAAATTTCAATACAGAGGCAATTGTAAGAGGATAGTACATATAACTTGAAGATATTACTTTGTGCACGTGCATATTAGGAAGCTTCAATCTATCAAATATACTGTTGCTAGAAGAGACGAAAGTGTTTAGTCCAAACAGCAAAAAGCCCATGTAATATGTTTTGTGTACCTCCAATTTAAAAAACCATAATCTTGCTTTGGATGCATAGGTCACACCTTACAAGCATTCCATTTATGATTTTGAGGGTGAAGGAAAGTTGCGTTGAAAAGAATCAGTCATTCGCTATACCTCATAGTATACCTCATATTATACCGAACACAGATTCAATAGTCGTTTCTTTGCCTTATTTTAATCGTTTCCCCCTTTTCGTAAACTAAAATTGATATCTAAAGAGAGCCCAGAAAGGGTGTGAGTTTAATTTTTACTCGAACATTACTCATAATCATAATCTACTTAAACTTCATAACAAATTACAACTCTTTTCATAACAAGTAACTAAAACTTAATCTTCTGATTCATGTCTCAGCATCACCACTCCATTTTCCACTTCAAGAACTAATCAAATTTAACATACAAACTAAGTATGCATACTCTCTCTCTCTCTCTCTCTCTGTGTGTGTGTGTGTGTGTTCATATGTTTTCAAGCTTATTAAAAATGAAACAATGATAGATTCATAAAAAAAAACTACCATACCTGATAGAAGAAACAAAGGCAGCAAAATCCCACCTAGAAATCTCCCCATGACGATCTTTTTCTTGCTAAACTTGACTCAAATCAATTCAAGAACATCTAAATTTAATCCAAACAATAATCCAATCAAGGGTTTTACAATTTTCTTCAACATAGAAAAAACCCATATCACAGAATTCACTAGATTACTACAACAAGTGAAAAAAAATTGAAACTTGATGATGGGGTATCAAAAAAGAACCCAAAAACAAGTTGTGTTGAGGTAGTTTTTATTAAGTGGGCAGTTTTCAAACACAACTGTGTGTGTGTGTGTTTAACTACCAGTCAGAACTGAAAGCTGCGAAAGTGTAGTGAGTATTTTGTACGCTGATTGTTGGATCTGGGAGAGATTAAATTAGTATTAAATTTATGGGTCATATCAACAACATTGTGTGTATAAATTCTTGTGTTTTATAAAATGTGTGTCGGATTAATAATATCTTATTGAAGTTTCAAAAAAAATAATTCTTATTGTGAATTTGGAATCAAGAGATGCTGTTGTGTTGCATCATGACCAAGTGTTGAATAATCTAACTTTGTTTTTATTTTTTATTAGTATGTTTTTGTTTATTGGGGTGTTATTAACTTAAGTTTTAGGATCTTTCCAAAAGAAAAACTTAAGTTTTAGGATATAATAATGTTTATACTCATTAAATATAATGATAATTGAAGTAATCAATATCATATCTTTATCTTTATACATATAAAGCAAAATCGCAGGTGCTCTCATATCATTCGAAAAATATTTATCTATTTTTCTAGAGCTTCTCAATTTTAATTCAATGAAATTAAATTCTTTATTTACATTCGAATTTTTAGGGAAAACATTCCTTATTTACACTCAAATTTTCAGAAAAATCAAAAAATATATAAAATTCAATCCTATTTAAAATTTAATTAAACAAAGAAATACATTCCTTATTTACACTCAAATTTTTAGGAAAGCCAATAAATATATATAAGTCAATCTTACTTAAAATTTAATTAAACAAATATTACATTTTTTTCTCAATTAACTTAGATCATATTCAAGTTTTAATCTATTTTTCTAGAAATTCACTATTTTAATTCTATTCCAATATTTAGCTATAACAAAAAAAATCTACACCGAAACTTTTTTACATAGCTTCAAATTTTTTACAACCATATCTACAATCAATACAACTATGGCCTACACCATGTTGGATGCTTTGAACGATAGCAACTATACCCGGATGATAAGAGTACGAGTGTGTAGAATGTGAGAATCTGTCAATCCAAATACTGAAGAACTGATCAGTCTTGACATGATTTTGATCGATGAAAAGGTTAATAAATCAATATACTTATAACTTATTAGTTTGTCAAATTGTATGATGTTATTAACTTTTCTAAGATATGTTGTATGACAGAAAAATTTGATTCATGCTACGATCCCGAAGATTCTGGTCTCTCGGTTCAAAAAATCTTTTAGAGGAAGGCTCCGTGTACAGCATCAAAAATTTGAAAATTGTTTCAAGTACAGGGAAATATAGACCACTATCACATGGGTCTAAATTGCTCGCATAACGTTGTCTAAGAGATAAGAGATTGGAAGAAGGTATCGTCAACATATCACTGCACGGATTTCAGTTCATATGTCCGGATATGATTGATGCACGTATTAATGACATCAACATACTCTCAGGTTTTTTATGCAGTAATATATTAGAGTAATATATAAGTAATACTATTATATAAGTTATAATTCAAACTATCATGTTCTAATATTATTTTTTCTATGTTGATTTAGATATTGTGGGCTGCTTGACCTACTTGGGTGGCATTGAAGTTGTCAAAGACGGTTGAAAAAAAGAGATCTCAAAATTGTCACAAATTATTAAGTTATGCATTATATTAATTTTAATATAACTGTTAATTATTTTTTATTGTTCTTGTAATTTTATATTACTTCTTTGGTTACCCCAATTTATTTGTTTTATTTATTTAATTTGTTCTAATTTTTTTTCTTAAACAGCTCCATCACCAGTACCATAACTTTGTGGGAAAAGTTGGCCGAGATGGCTGATACGTGGACCCTATATAATAATTGTCACATCTGCCCAGATTAAAAAATTTAAAAGTAATTATCTTTATTAATTTTTTTATAATATATAATTTTAGAACTTGCACATATATAAATCTATCTTATCTCGATTGAACGAATATCATTAGATATTATACAAATATTTGTTTCATTGATATTAATTTACTAGATATTACTAGATTTTAAATATTTATAATATTTTAGATATTAAATATTTATAATATTTATTGATATTACTAGATTTTTACCTTAATTTAGGTGTTGTATTTTATCCCTTTGTTTGGTTATTCAGTGATATCTATGGCTTCTTTATTATTGAAAAAAATCTATTAACAAAAACAAATTCAACTAATTTTTATATAATCAAAACATGTTAATGTTTATTTTCATCCTCAATTTTATTTTGTATAATTTTTTGAAGCGATCAATTTTTTTTAATATAATTATGAGCCATTTTGGCTAAACTTAAAATTATTGCTTATGATTTAAAGTTACTTAAAGTTATAAGTAAAAAGTAAAATTTTAATCTGTTTGGGTAATTTTGTATTATGATAAACTAATGAGTTATTAAAATTGTAACAATTAAATTAAATTTGATAAATAATGCATTTGAATGATGATATTAATTTTTATTAAATAAATACATTAAAATAAAATAAGTCATTCAAAAAAGTACCTCCTACCAACTTCTGATTTTAAACTGTTTTTTTAACTTTAAGTCATTTTCTAAGTTATTACACAAACAAAAAAAATTAAACTTAAATTAAAAAATTACTTTAAGCCCCAACAAATTTATTTCAAAATCCAAAATTTTGGGTTTAAACATATTTTTTTAACATACATAATAAATCTTCATATTAAAGATAAAATGACTAAAAAAAATTATATTTAAGTATTTAAATTTTTATTATTACAAATAATTAGTATTTTTTATCAATATAAATTTCCTTTTATATATATATGGCAATGATATCGGTCCAAGAAAATAAAAAAATAAACTATATAAACAAAAAAATATGTAAATACTTTATAATATTACCTACCCAAATGCAAATTTTATAGAATATATTTTATTTGATAATTAAAATAATTTTGTAGATATTTATTTCACAATTTTTATTCTAATATTCTTTTTCTTAACAAATATATTTAATGCCGCTGATTTTATAGAATATATTTTATTTGATAATTTAAATAATTTTGTAGATATTAATGTCACAATTTTTATTCTAATATTCTTTTTCTTAACAAATATATTTTAATGCCGCTGCGAAGCGTGGCTTAGTAATCTAGTATTTAGCTAAGACAATAAATATATAAAATTAAATCCTATTTAAAATTTAATTAAACAAAATTAACTTCTTTTCTCAACTAAATTAAATTCTATTTAAATTTTAATCTATTTTTCTAGAATTTCTCTATTTTAATTCAATAAAATTAAATTATCTTACTTAGATTCGAGTTTATAGGAAAGACAATAAATATATAAAAATCAATCTTTTTTAGAATTTAATCTTTATTATGACGTTATATTACAATCCTATTTAGGATTTAATCTTTATTAAATCGTTATATTAGAATCCTATTTAGAATTTAATCTTTATTATATATTAAATTACCTATAAAATCATGGCATACTAATTAGTTTTCCTCGCATCACAAATTTGAGGATTTGATGATAATTAGTGTGCATTAATAAAATTACATATTGATGATAATTATTTGTATATTTTAATTTATTTTCTCCTTTCAAACATCTGTAACTTGAGGTTTTGCAGCTTATAGGTTATATATCTGCATACTTAGCAGCAGAGAACAAAACATGCACAAATGTATACAATTTTTTCTAATTTTTTCGGTTGATTTCTATATCTAATAATAATTAGATTAAATGATATCTTTGTATATAGTTTTGATATACCCTTTTTGTTATTTTGGGAATTAATTAGAGTTATTCAATATCATTATCTCATAAAAAATTTCATTAATCATGTTTAGAGAATTGAATTTCTTTATTTACATTCAAATTCCTAGTAAAAACAATAAATATCTAAAAGTCAATCCTGTTCAGAATTCAATTAAACAAATGTTAATTTTTTTTCTTAACAAAACTAAAATTGAAATCCCATATTTACATTCAAATGCACAAGAAAGACAATGATTATATAAAAATCGATTATGCTTCCATAATGAACGTTTTATATTATAATGATGCATTTGTACGAACTAAAAAGTTTTATTATAATGTCTAAGAATATTTAAGAAATTTGTAATATTGTGATAATACAAATAGTTGAAATTTGAAGCGGTGGTTAATACTTAAATTTTTATTATTGCTTAATTTTGGTATTTTTATTTATATGTATTTAGTGCAATGAGCGTCGACTTAAGAAAGTATGCACAAATTCGGCATATAAAATGTAGGAATATTTAAGAAATTTGTAATTTTTGTTATGATACTAATAGTTGAAGTTTGAAACGGTGGTTAATACTTAAATTTTTATTATTGCAAATATTTTTAGTATTTTCTATTTATATGTATTTATGCAATTGGCGTCAGCTCAAAAAACATGACACAAAATCGACATATAAAGTCTAAGGATATTTATGAAATTTGTAATTTTTGTGATAATACGAATGGTTGAAGAATTATTGTATATTACTATATATTAAGTGGCAGTTGATACTTAAATTTATATTACTGTATATTTTTAGTATTTGTTTATATTTATTTAGTGTAACAGGTGTCGGCTCAAGAAAATATGAAACAAAATCGGCATAAAAATATGTCAATAGTTTATTTTATTGTTTAGGTATGTTAATTTCCATGTACGGGTTTTTTAAGTATATTATTTTAATAAAATATAATTAGTATTTTAGGCGTGTTTATAAAAGTTAACATCTTTTTAATGATTGAAAGATATAATGTAATATGTATTTTTAGGTGTGTTTATAAAAGATAGTATGTTTTAATTAAAAAAGGTAGTTAGAAAAGACAATTTCCTATTATTTATATTATTTATTAATTAAAATAACCGAAAACCAAAAAACTCGAAAATCAAAACTTTCAATGAAACGGCTATTATACAATACTAGCCTATCGGTCGTGGGCCATCAATGGAGATTAAAAGATGACAAACTAAAAAAATTAGTGGGAACAAAAAATATTAAATAAAAAATAAAAATCAATATGGTAAATTATAAAATGTGAAACTTAAATATTAATTGGAACATAGAAAAAATAAATAAAGAATACAAATGGGGCGGAGGAAGATAAATGAGGCATTATTAATATTATTTTATTATTCATTAAAATAATAATAATAATAAAGACAAATAGTAAAGCTAACATGTTTTAATTAAAAAAAGTAACAACCCGTGATATTTTTAGAAGTGTTTTAATTATATTAATTGTATTTGTTAAAAAAATACGTTGGCATGTTAAAATATGTAAGCTTTTTTAAATAATTAAAAACATTACAATAGGTTTTAAAATAAATAAGTAAGGGTTGCACTTGATATTTTTGGAAAAGAGAGATTTTAGTGAGAAAAAATATGAAAGATAATATGTTTTAATTTAAAGATAATTACCCGTGTTATTTTTGGAAAAATGAGTACATTTTGTTAGAAAAAAGTGTTTTAATTATAAAAGGCAAATAATAAGGACAAATAAAAAAACTAACATGTTTTAATTAAAAAAAGTAACTGCCAGTGATATTTTTATAACTGTTTTAATTATATTAATTGTATTTGTTAAAAAACATCTGTTGGCATGTAAAATTAGGTAAGCTTTTTTAAATAATTAAAAGTACTAAAATAGATTTTAAAATAAATAAGTAAGGGTCATGATATTTTTGGAAAATAGAGATTTTAGTGAGAACAAATATAAAAGGTAATATGTTTTAATTTAAAGGTAATTGTCAGTGATATTTTTGGAAAAAGAGTGGATTCTGTTAAAAAAGTGTTTTAATTATAAAAGGCAATCAGTTAGGTAATATTTTTATATTATTTTATTATTTATTAAATATAATAAATGACCGAAAACCAAAACTTTCAATGTTTCGGCTTTAATAATATTTTAAAATAAATAAGGGTTACACCTGATATTTTTGGAAAATAGAGAGTTTAGTGAGAAAAAATATAAAAGGTAATATGTTTTAGTTTAAGGGTAATTACCCGTGTTATTTTTGGAAAAAAAAGTAGATTTTGTTGGAAAAAAGTGTTTTAATTATAAAAGGCAAATAATAAGGACAAATAGAAAAGCTAACATGTTTTAATTAAAAAAAGTAACCGATATGGACAGAAAAGTAATTATAGAAATATAATTGACAAATCAATGGAAAGACTGATATTTAAGGCCCTACACCCTAATTATTCATTAATTTCGTAATTAATGAATAGGGAAAATATACAGCTCATGAAAAGAGTCCAAAATATGGTAAATTAGTCAAAGAAGGATCCAGAATCCCAATTAATGAGTCATAACCTTTATCAACAAGGAAAAGACTTATCCTGCAAGAAATACAATGTTTATCCAATATCAAAAAGGAGACTTATTCGCTAAGTCTCCTAAACATACCATAAATACTAGGCTCCAGACGCATATATAAGGTCCCTGATCCTACAATCAGAACTACGTCTTTGGCTTGATTCTCAATAACGAATTGAGATACGTAGGCATCTTGTGAGGACCGATTTAGTCTCGAAACACAAGTGCAGCCATTAAAGCTCGAAGCTCATTAAACCTTAGCATTAAATTCGCAAGCCCAGTTTTTATTCCACAACATTTGGCGCCGTCTGTGGGAAGACAACATCAACCATGGCAAACACACGAAGAACAGCTCGAGATACTCAAACTCTTGAGGATCGCCCTGTCACCTCTGAGGCTGATACTCACGGAAATCAACCACCGCCAACTACTGGCGCTGAAGGGGCGAATATCCCCACCAACACTCAAGGACCGGAAATCCCGATTTCGGTCGAAGGGACGAATCCCCTGCAGATGGTCATTCATGGATCTAATCCACAAGAGACCGTTCACCAGCAACCGATCACGACCTCCCCGATGCTCATGAATGCCCCAAGTGGTCTTCAACTCCATACTACTGATCTCCCCCGATATGCTGCTCAAACTTTGGGGATGCCAAGCTATGGCATGCCCCCTCGACCCATGGCGGGCAGTAGTGGTCTTAACCCCATCTACCATGAAGCATATGTCCCCCCTTATATACAAGGTCTGGGACCCCAAAATCAACAGACTCGACGGACTCCTTTAATTCAAGATTATTCGGGTCCCTATACTGAGGACGAGAATTACACATCTGAAGAAGAGAGGGATGTAGCCTCAAGGAGGAAGCGTTCTTCCCAAACAAATCGGGAACAACCCCAAACTACTAAGGAGAAAATTGCAGCCCATGAGGCAGAGACTACAAGACTCAAGAAACTCCTTGCAGAAGAAGAGGCCGCCAAATCTCAAGGTCGAGCAACTGGAAGAGTCCCGATAATCAACCTGGACCCGACACCAAGAAGAACCAAGAGGGCTGAAGCCCCAAGGGGTGATCCTAGTGTTTTGTTGCCCCTAGGAGATCCTGATGATCCTACACCTCCGTTCACTCAAGACATCATGAAAGCCACCATATCTAGAAAATTCAAGATGCCAACAATCAAGGCTTATGATGGATCGGGAGATCCCGCAAATCATGTAAGGACCTTCTCCAATGCACTGCTGTTGCAGCCAACCAACGATGCGGTCAAGTGTAGAGCGTTTCCACAAACCTTGGCACGCATGGCCCAACGCTGGTATAGCCGTCTTCCTCCCAACTCAATTGGGTCTTTCAAGGAACTAAGCAAAGCTTTTATCAATCAGTTCATTAGTGGAAGGGTGCATGAGAAAAGCTCTGCATCACTCATGGCAATACAGCAAGGAAAGAATGAAGCCCTAATGGACTACATCAATCGATTCACTCGGGAGGCTTTGAAAGTCCCGGACTTAGAGGATAGAGTGGCTATGATAGCCATGCAACAAGGAACTACTGATGACCACTTCAAAAGGTCGTTAGCTGAACATCCACCCGAAAGCATGCTGAAGCTCCAAGATAGAGCCGGAAAGTATATCAAGGCTGAAGAAAGCATGAGAAAGTATGAACCCACTGCTGGAGGTAGTGGAAACTCAAAGAAAAGAAAGGATGTTCAGGAGTACGACGTCAAGGAAAAGTTTCCCAAAACGTCAAAGGACTCTGATTCTCCACCCAAGAGAAACAATTTTGGGCCAAAGTTTACGGAGTATGCAAGATTGAACACTCTCAGGAGTCAAATTCTGATGGAGATAGCTAAGGAAGGAGATCTCAAATGGCCGAAGCCAATGAGGGCTGACATGTCCAAACGGAACCAAAATCAGTTCTGTCGGTTCCACAAAGAAGTCGGTCACGACACTGACGATTGTAGGCAATTGAAAGATGAAATTGAATTTCTGATACAAAGAGGAAAACTCAGCAAGTTCACCAAAGATGGAAACCAAGGAAGTCAAAGGGGGAACTATGAAAGAAAGGATTATGACAAAAGGGACAACGATCAAGATCGTAACCCTAAGCCCCGAGGGCCAATAATCAACATGATATTCGGAGGGCCAACTGCTGCTAGGTCCTCCCGAAACTCAAGAAAGGCTTATGCTCGAGAAGTAATGACCGTGGTTGGAGAAGCACCGAAGCGTGCCCGGACAGAAGTATCAATAGGTTTTGATGATTCAGACCTAGAGGGAGTGAAGTTTCCCCACGATGATCCTTTAGTCATCGTTCATGTGATAGGAAATTCTGAAACCAAGAGAGTTTTGGTCGACAATGGAGCCTCAGTGGACATCTTGTTCCATGATGCTTTCATCAAGATGGGCTACACTGACTCTCAGTTGACACCCTCGAATATGACCATATATGGATTCAATGGAGTTGAATCAAAGGTGGAAGGCACTATCCAACTCCCAATGACCATGGGACAAGGAATGAATACGTCTACTCAGATGTTGAACTTCATAGTTATAAAGGCAACTTTGACCTACAATGCAATCCTAGGAAGGACTGGTCTTCATGCGTTCAAGGCTGTTGCCTCATCCTTTCATCTGAAACTCAAATTCCCCACGAGGAATGGGATTGGTGAAGAACGAGGAGACCAAAAGATGGCTAGAAGTTGTTATGTAGCCGCGTTAAGGCCTGATGGAATCAGGGGGCAAGTACTCCCAATTGAAGACATGGATACTAGTGACAATGAGGACCGAAAAGGGAAACCGGCTGAGGATTTAATCCCCATTACCTTAGTCCCTGGTGAACCAGAGAAGGTGACGTATGTTGGAGCACTACTACCTGAGCCATTGAAAAGCAAACTCATATCTTTTCTTCAAGAGAACAATGACGTTTTTGCTTGGACAGCGGCTGACATGCCAGGGATTGATCCCCAATTGATAACTCACAAGTTGAATGTGGATCCTGAAAGAAAGACGGTGAAACAAAAGAAGAGAAATTTTGCTCCAGAAAGACAAGAGGCCATTAAACAAGAAGTGGAAAAGCTTCTAGAGGCCGGATTCATTGAAGATATACAATTCCCGGAATGGTTGGCTAACCCCGTGATGGTCAAAAAGGCCAATGGAAAATGGAGAATGTGTGTGGATGTTGGGATTTATGGGTGATAGCATAGAAACAACTTAACCTTGTATGTACTTAATTCTTAATTAAGTAGAACATACTGTCACAGCCAAAGTATGTTCTTGTAATCAGTATGCAATGTTATTTTAATTGTGTAATTTGGAAGAAGTTCACTTTCTGTGTTCAAGCCTCAAAGAATGCATATTAGATGACAGCATGAATAAAGGTTACTGTCATAAGCATTGACAGTAAGATTACAAGAAGACAGAATGTTGCAAGTCACGACAGCATATTCACTCTGACAGCAACATTGGCGGAAGACTACGCGACAACAACTTTAGCCCTCGACAGCAAGTTTGGAAACCTCGACAGCACTCTATGCAGGGAACTCATACTGTCACCAAAAGAACATTCCTGTGACAGCAAGCTTTGTGGCAAAAGTAACTGTCTCGAGAAAGATCCTTGTTCTAGGTATCTTCTCAGTCAAATCCCGTGACAGTCTCAATGTTCAAGAAACAGGCGTGTTGCAGTATCCCTAAGCTGCACCAAGTCTGCAAGACTACGACAGAAGCTTTAAGCACTAGAAAACAAAAGCGAATCAATTCAAAGAGCAAGGTCAAGTCTCTATTTTCTAAATTGTTTTAGCTGGAAATAGAATGAATCTAGGTTGCTTTCTTTGTATTGTATATCTGACATGTTAGCAATTTAGGAAAGTCACATAGGTAGACAATCTGTAAGAAGCTGCCACTTGATAATGACAGCAGCTTCACAAACCCGTGTTGACAGTGATAGGATTAGTTTATACTTAGACTATCAATTCATTCTAGATATGTAACAAAGACAAGTAAGTGTCTTGAAGAAAACCGAAGCTCAAGAATTCTCTCTTGAGGTTGTAGCAACACTTTGCAAAATAAATAAAAACATTTATTTTGTGAATCATGTCTTTAGATTATACTGTTTGTGAATGCATACATATTATTGATAACATTAAATCTTAGTTTTGGTTGTTGAAATTGAGATTGAATTTTATCAGTATTGCATTCATCCCCCCCCCCCTTCTGCAATACACGAGGACCAACAACTGGTATCAGAGCTTACAGATTAACATACATATCTGAGATCACGACGACAATGCAGAAATCAAACAGTATCAAGATCCCAACTTTTGATAAAGAGAACTACATCATTTGGAAAAGAAAGATCTTGTTGTTTATCAAAGCTGCGAATCCACTATACCCAGGTATTCTCGAGAATGGTGCTTTCATTCCAAGGAAGGAAATTGAAGCCACAATAGTAAATGGTGAAGTCATTCCTGCACATTGGGTTCCCAAAGATCCCTCTGAATTTTTGGAACCTGAGAAGGAGAAAATGGTGCTAGATGATCACTTGCAACTCATCTTGCTCGATTCTCTCACGTTGGATAAAGCCATGTGTGGAAGTGTGATAAGCTGCACGTCTGCCAAGGAGATGTGGATCAGGTTAGCTTTACTATGTGAAGGAAGTGAAGAAGTTAAGGGCAACCAAAGGCAAATACTGATATCACAATATGAGGCATTCATGGCCAAGCCTGGTGAAGACTTAACTTCCATGTTTGAAAGGTTCAGTAAGCTCTTAACTGAACTACAGATACATGGCAAGTACTATGACAGAAAAGAATTGAATGTCAAGTTCCTGCTTACACTGCCTGATCACCTTGAACACAAGACAACAGCCATACGAGAAGGAAGAGATCTCAACAATATAACCTTTGAGACACTTTATGGCATTCTGAAATCTTATGAACTTGAACTCTTTCAAAAGAGAGCCATACAAAGTGGAACAAGGAACAAGATGGCTAATATGTCCAGTGCCCTAGTAGCACAAGTGCCAAGGATCACACAACCAAGTGAAGTACTACAAATCACACAACCAACCCCTGCACAATCCCTGAAGATAGAAGAGGTTGTTGAAGATGATGAGAAAATAGTACTACAGCTCAAGGATGTGGAAGATGAAGACTTCTACACAATGGAGGAACTGGAAAGCATGGACAATCCTACTATGGCTTACATGGCCAAAAAGTTCAAGAACTTTAGGTTCAAGAAGGATAGGTCATTCAGGCCCCAAGGCCAAGCATCCAAGTTCAACAAAGGAAGTTCATCAAAGGCTGCTGTGGGAAGTTCAACCAAGGGAGGATACAATACTGGATTTGTGGATAGGTCAAAGTTCAAGTGTTACAACTGTGGTGAACCTGGTCATTTTGCTACTGAATGCAAAAGACCCAAACAGGTTCAGAGGTTTGAGAAATGAACTGGTGGATACTCTGAGAAGAATCAAGGTAGAGCCTATGTGGCTGAAGGAAAGTGTTGGGATGAGTCTGATGATGAAGATGAAGAAGAATATGTCAACCTAGCTCTCATGGCTAGCACTGATGAAGTAACATCAACATCTTCAAGTCAGGTACCTTCACTTGTCTTACTTGATATGTCCATTGATGAGTATAAGAAAACCATTAAAGACCTAAGTGCTGAAATGTTCAATGTCTATACTAGCTTATCTGCTGCTAATGAGGAAATCACTAGGGTGAGTAAGCTAAATGAAACACTAAAATCTGAAAATGAGTCTCTTGTTCTCAAAACCAGTTCACTAGACTCTTTAGCTCAGGAGAATGCTAGATTTAAAAATGAATTAAAATGTGCTAAAGAAGTTGAGGAATTTCTGAGGAATGAGATTGCTGATAATGAATTCAAGATTAAGGCTTATAAAAACTCATCTAAGATAGTTCAGGATTACAATGATAAGCATACAGAAAATCAAACTGTTGGCATAGGTTTTTCATATGGTAGAAGACCTGGAAAGGAAACTGTGATTCAAGATTGTTCTGGAAATGCTGCTGTCAAACCCACCATTCTCAAGAAGGTTAAAACTCCTATTTTCAAAGCTGCAGAAATTGAGTTTGATGAAGAAGCCATGCTCATCAAACAAGAAATTCTTGATGAGGATGAAGGTGTTGACAACACATCTAAGGATGGAAAAGATACTGTCACTATCCCCAAGACAGTAAACTTACCAAGCAATCAGACAGTAAGTTCAAAAGATGCTGTCACAGTTGGCAAGACAGTATCTTCCAAAGATGCTGTCAAGAATGTTTCCAAGACAACAACTTCCAAACCTTCTGTCAAGACAGTTGGAATAAAAGGTACTATCAAGGAGAGTTCGACAGCAACTTCTGAACACACTGTCAATCCAGTAACTCCCAAGTCTAAGAATAGGAATGGTAAGGTAGGTGTCAATAAAGGAAATGGATACACTAATGTTGGAGGTGCTTCTAAGAAACTATGCAATAACTGTGGATCTTCACATCATTTAACACATATTTGTAATAAACCAATTGAGGATAAGATCGATGTTACTGAACTCAATGGTAACTTACACAGAACCCCCCTTATGCATAGAACTATGAGTGTCTGTAATAACATTGAATGTATGCCATGCAAGATCACTGCCATGAGTACATGCTTTAACTTACCTATTCTTACTACTGAAAAATGCTCATACATGCACACTGTTGAGACTTCTGAGCCTGCTAGCAACAGCAAAAAGGCTTCATCCACTAAGAAAAGGATCAAGTCCAATTCTAAACCTAAGTGGGTGAAAAGAGAAGTCAAACAGGAGATCATTGATGATGCTTGTGATTTTATGACTGGAAGAAACTCAGGAGACACTGAAACTGCAGGACCCAACAAGGATTGGGTACCATATGCAACTTAAACACATTCTATTTTGCAGGGCAAGAAGAAAGATCAAGTCATGTGGATCATTGACAGTGGTTGCTCAAGACACATGACAGGTGATAAAGCCCTGCTATCACACTATGTAGAGAAAGCTGGCCCAATCATAACCTTTGGAGACAACAGCAAGGGTTACACAGTGGGATATGGCTGTTTGGAAATTGGAAATGTTGTCATTGAAGACATTGCTCTTGTGGATGGATTGAAGCACAATCTACTCAGTGTCAGCCAATTGATCAGTGACAGGGGATTCAAGGTTGACTTTGATATGATGGTGTGTAACATCTATCACAAAAAGGATGGAAGCCTCTCTTTAAAAGGGGTCAGATCAGGAAGCTTGTTTGTTGCTGACTTAAACTCAACAAAGAAGGATAAAGTTTACTGTTTCTACAGTAAAGCAACTGTTGGTGACAGTATGCTTTGGCACAGGAAGCTCTCACATCTCAACTTCAAGACAATGAATATTTTGATGAAGAAGGAGTTAGTGAGAGGTCTGCCCCAACAGGAATTCTGTCAAGAAGAACTGTGTGAAGATTGTCAAATGGGCAAACTAAGGAGAGCTGTGCACAAGTCCAAGCAAATGAACACCAACATAGAAGCACTCAAGTTGATCCACATGGATCTTTTTGGACCAGTCAATGTACCATCTATGGCCAAAAAGAGATATGCCTTAGTAATGGTGGATGATTACTCAAGGTACACTTGGGTGAAATTTCTTGAATCCAAAGATGAAGCTGCTCAAGTAATTATTGATCAAGTCAGAGTTCTTGATAGAACTCCAAACTCAAAAGTCCAAATCTTGAGGAGTGACAATGGTACAGAATTCAGAAATGCCACACTTGGAAATTTCTGTAAAGATGAAGGAATTGTACAACAATTCTCTGCTGCAAGGACTCCACAGCAGAATGGAGTTGTAGAAAGAAAGAACAGGACTCTCATTGAAGCAGCTAGAACTATGTTGCATGATGCCAAACTACCAACATATTTCTGGGCTGAAGCTATCAACACAGCTTGTTATACTCAAAACAGAACCATGATTAACAAAACTCATGCAAGTACACCTTACTGTCTGCTAACTGGGAAGAAACCTACTGTCAAATACTTTCATGTGTTTGGGAGCAAGTGCTTTATGATGAAGGATAACCATGAGAAGAAAGGAAAATTTGACACCAAGGCATTTGAAGGACTATTCATGGGTTACAGCACAGAAAGGACTGCCTACAGAGTTTATGTTATGGAACACAGGATTATTGAAGAAAGTGTTAATGTCACATTTGATGAAACCAAGTTTCCAGGACTGTATGAAGAAGGAAAGATGCAGACATTCAGATTTGAGAATCAAGGATACTTGGAAACTGAGGAAATTGTTGATGAAGAACCTAGCTTCACTCAAATTGTTGAAGTTGACAAAGATGCTGTCAATACCATTACTGTCAACCAAACTCCAGCTCAGTCACAGACCATAACTTCTAACATTCATAACAATGATGACTCTGGAGACAATGAAGAACATGGTGAAGACAATGGAATTGGTGAGCATTCAACTCAACAAACTGAAGCAACTGTTCCTGTACAATCAAGTAGCTTGCCCAGAATCACCAAGTGGAACAAGGATCACACAAATGACCTTATCATTGGTGACCCTACTTCTGGAGTGAGGACAAGGAACAAAGTCTCTGCTGACAGCATGTTTTCATGCTTCCTGTCTCAAATGGAACCCAAGACAACTGATGAAGCATTGTTGGATTCTTACTGGGTGATAGCCATGCAAGAAGAGTTAAATCAGTTTGAAAGAAACAATGTATGGAAGTTGGTTCCAAGACCTAAGAGAAAGTCAGTCATTGAGACCAAATGGGTTTTCAGAAACAAGCTTGATGAAAATGGATCAGTGACAAGAAACAAAGCAAGGCTAGTAGCTAAAGGTTACTGTCAACAGGAAGGAATAGACTATGATGAGACATTTGCACCTGTTGCAAGACTTGAAGCTATAAGAATCTTTCTAGCCTATGCTGCACACTACAACTTCAAAGTATTTCAAATGGATGTCAAAAGTGCCTTCCTAAATGGAGAGTTGGAAGAAGAAGTGTATGTTGAACAGCCACCAGGGTTTGAGGATGCTGAAATGTATGATTTTGTGTACAAACTCTTCAAGGCTTTGTATGGACTAAATCAAGCACCCAGGGCTTGGTATGACACACTTTCCACTTTTCTTTTGGAAAATCAGTTTACTAGAGGAATTGTGGACAAGACACTTTTCTACAAACACCATGGCAAGGACATCATTCTGGTACAAATCTATGTGGATGACATCATTTTTGGTTCTACAAATGAGAAGCTGTGTGAGAAGTTTTCCTCTCTCATGAGTAGCAAATATGAGATGAGTATGATGGGAGAATTGTCATTCTTTCTGGGATTACAAATTCTTCACCAACCTGATGGAATCTTCATTTGTCAAGCTAAATACATCAAGGAACTTCTCAAAAAGTTCAACTTGGAAGATTCATCACCTGCAAAGACACCAATGTCCACATCAACTAGTCTGGATCTTGACCCTAAAGGAAAGAAAGTTGACTCAAGCACCTATAGAGGCATGGTAGGATCTCTCCTATATCTAACTACTAGCAGACCTGACATCATGTTTGCTACATGTCTCTTTGCAAGGTTTCAAAGTGATCCAAAGGAGTCACACTTAGTAGCCATCAAGAGAATCTTTAGATACTTAAAAGGCACTCCTAACCTAGGCCTTTGGTATCCTAAGAATACTAGATTTGATCTAATTGGTTACTCAGACTCAGACTATGCTGGATGCAAGATTGACAGAAAGAGTACTACTGGTAGCTGTCAATTTCTTGGTGGAAGATTGGTCTCATGGTTTAGCAAGAAGCAACATTCAGTTTCTACCTCAACTGCAGAAGCTGAATATATTGCTGCAGGTAGTTGCTGTGCACAAATTTTATGGATGAAGAATCAACTTATGGATTATGGTCTAGTGTTAAGAGACATTCCTATTTATTGTGACAACACTAGTGCCATAGCCATTTCAGACAATCCAGTTCAACACTCTAGGACAAAGCACATTGATATAAGACATCACTTTATCAGAGAGCATGTTGAACAAGGAACTGTGAAGCTGATCTATGTCCCAACTGACAAGCAACTTGCTGACATCTTCACTAAGCCATTGGATGAAGCAACCTTCAACGGGTTGGTAAGTGAATTGGGAATGCTGAATCTGGTATGTTAATTTACCAAGTTTTTTTGCATTTTCAAATTTTTATTGAAGCTCATGACAACAACTTCAAACCTGTTGTCAAGAGAAGTTACTGTCTACTTGGTCTATGTCTGTTATGTGACAGCATGTGTTGATTTGACTTTACATGTCTGTATTTTGTGCCAGTCTCATACTTTTAGACCCTGTATGACATTAATGTGGTAATTTGCTAAGTTTGAGAGATAAATATCCGTTCCATTGGACTTTCACATCTTTTTGCATAAATCTATAGGTTTAAAGGAGGACACGACCATTAATTACTTTTGTGGTAGTTGTATGGGTACTCTAACTGTTGACCATTAGACTTTAATCCTTAGACGATTTTGCCTATAAATTAACCTTAGGTTTCACCTGTCTGCTCTCAGTTTTAAAGTAAATCATGGAAAACATAGTAGGAATAGAGTACAGGCCAAAAGTCTCGTGTGAATCTCACATCAGAGATGAAGTGGAAGTCCTGTTTGATGAACTTGAAGACTTGCTTCATGAGGAAGATGAACAGTCTCAAGCCATTCAAGCACAGGAAGAGGAAAAATGGAAGATTCAAGAGGAAGAACTTCAGGCACTTCTCAAGGAAGAAGGTCGCACTGAAGAGGAGATTAAGAAAGAAGTTTTAGAATTAGTTAATAAAATCAAAGATTGATGTACTCAATGCTATACTCCAATGATTTTATTAATAAAAATAAAGCTTCTTGATGTTGTGTTTATTGAGTTTTTTTTTGTATGTGTTAACTGCATAGTATCTGTGTTCAAAAGATTAAATTGCTAAATCCATACTCTATTAATTTTAGGTAAAGTGTGTGAATAAAGCATTCTGAAAAGTTCATGACAGAAACAATTCCCCAACTAAGTTACTGTCATTAAGAAGGATACTGTCTTGTGTCTCTTGACAGCAAACTTCTTGACAGCAGGGAAAGACTTTCTGTCCAGACTTTTAAAGGATACTGTCATTCAAATGCTTAACGGTGACAACATGTTTTTGCGCAATAGTTGCTGTCGCGCATAACCTATTGTCACCATCTCTTATTACTGACAGATTGTTTCTAGCGCACAGGTTACTGTCAACAATAATGGACCGTTACAATTGGATATTCATCCCACGTTTGACAGTAAATAACGGGCAGTAACTCACGTGTTATGTGAGTGGGTTAAGACACGTTCTTTAAATCCACTTTTTGTGCACAAACGTTTGAGATACCCTTTTTATTCCCCAGTTACTCAGACATATCATTCTTATCAAACTCAAGACAAAATACTTTTCTTCAAGCAAAAAGCTACTTTCTTACTTTCTTCTTTTCTTGAATCTCCATGGCACCCAAACAGACTCTCTCTCAAACAAACTTTGCTGGCATCTTTTCCCCAAATGATGCTGGTGAAGGTTTCAAAGGACTAGTGTTTTTCATGAACAAGTCCTATCTCAGTTCTGCCATTACCTCAACACCCATTCTCGACTTAGACAGAATTGAGGCATTTTGGCAAACTGTTGTTGCTCAAACAGAGGATGAAAATCCATCTATTCGATTCACACTCAATGGGCAACACTACATTCTTACAGCTGAGGTCATCAACACTGCTCTTGGAATTACACTTCAAGAAGGCAGAAATTTTGCTGAACTTGCTAATGATGACTCTCTCAAGAAGCTCTTCTTGAAGATTGGGTATGCAGGCCCTATTCTCGAAGAGGGAACAACCAAATGGTATCCGTCTGGTGAAATGGATAGGAAGCATCTGCGAAAGGAGTGGAGTATGATCTTTGATGTCATGGTCAAGGTGTTCTCTACCAAGTCCACATGCTGGAATGGAATACCCTCCTACATCAAGAAACTGACACATTCTCTTGTCCATGGATACAAGGTGAATGTTGGAGCTCTCCTCATGGCACACCTCAGGGCTGCCATAGGTAAAAAGGTATCAATCTACCCTCGATTTCTTATGATGTGCATCAATTCTTTCTGTGATTTTAATAATGATGCCCCTCGTTTAGAGGCTTGCTCTGTTTTGAAAAAGAACACACACACACACACACACACTGTTATCTTCACAGAATCTCAATGCACATATTCCACTTTGTTTCACTCAGCACATGGTTGATCAAGTGTCCAACCTTGATTTTCCATTACCTTCTGGTTATGCATCTTTCACTCTTGAGAATGAAACTGAATTAGACCCAAATTCAGTTAACCCACATTCAACACCGTACACTCAGCCTAGGCCCTCTAGACTTCCCAAAGCCCAAAGAGAAGCCTTGCAAGAATCCAGAAAACGACCCTTAGAAGCTGGTGTTGGTGGTAGCTCTGTTAGTCAAGAGGGAGACACTGCACTTAGTGCAACAAATAAGGAAGGTAGTCAAACAGAACCCCCTGTGGTTTCCCCTGAGCCTAAGAAGAAGAAAGCTAGGAGGACCAAAACCACTGTTAGCCAAGCTGCAGTTTCTCAACAAACTGTGGTTACTAAAAGGGATTCAAACACCTCCCTAGATGTGCCTTCTCAACAAGGTGCATCTATTGAAATTGGCATGTCTCCCAAGGCACCCTGTACAGAGTCTGCACAAACTCATGGTTCACAACCTGAGGAACCTCCACTTGAAGAAACACACAGTGAGTTAGGGCACATCGAGGATTTCTCTATTCCTTTTGATGATTCACATGTTTCTCCTGTGAATCAGCCCCCACTCTCTGCTACACTTTCACCTTCTTCCTTCCCTACACATTCTTTTGTTTCTTCTCCACAACCTAGAGAAGGGGACAGTCCCAACCCTTCAGGTTTTGATCATCCATCTCCAATCATGGATGAGCCCCCATCTAGTGGTCCACAAGAACCCATTTCTCAAAGTGAAATGGACACCACTCCTCCAAACACTGAGCAAGGGCAAAGTGGTAGTCTGTCAGAAAATGAAATAGCCAACACTTTGTCTGAACTCCAAGGAGCATCTTACCTTCAGGAAGATGCTGTCACAGCCTCTATTGCTGTCAAGGACATTAGAAATGTTGCTGTCATGGACACAGCTGCTGTCATGGGTGGAGAGAAAGATACTGTCAACACAGGACCTACTGTCACTCCACATCCCAAAGATGCTGTCATGCCAGAACCTGCTGTCCACACTCCAACTGACAGTAACATTCCTGCCAAAGATGTTGTCCAGTCCTCTCAGCCAGATTTTGATGTTGTACTCCTTGAGGATGCCTCTGATGATGACCTACCTCTTGCCAAACTCTTGAAGGTACATTCTAAATCTTCTCCTTCAATGCATGTTAGTACTGCTCATACCCATGCATTTAGGTTGAGTGAGGGTGTGAAAAAGAAAAGAGAGATAAAAGAAAAGAGAGGTGAGCATAAAAATGAGAGGTAGCCAAATGAGCTGGCAAAATGAGAGGGACTTGAGCATGTCCAGAGAGAACTTGAGGGACCCCACACTATTCAGGCATTAGGCCTTAAGAGTCAAACTAAAACAACCTGAGAGTGTGAGAACCCCCATAGCCTCCAAGCCCCTTTCTTTTCCTTCCCCTCCAAGAAGGTTAAGGAATGGTGGCCCCTCTGCAAATTTTGGTAACAGGATCACAGCTTTAGAAGGACAATGTGCTACCTTGAACTTCAAGATGGACTCTCTCTCTCAACTGGTAGTTGGGTTTTGCTGCCACTCAACATTCTCTACAGTTCCTTACTGACCTAGTAGCTGCCAACTCAACTAAGGGGGAGAAGGTAGCAAGATAAGAATCTATATCTATTCAGGAATCAGGTGGAACTCAGGGGGAGCAAGTAACTGTGAAGACCAAAGGGGGAGCAAAACAAGGTTCTGGAGTCAAGAGTAAAGCAATGACAAAAGGGGAGCAAGTCAAACCAAGCAGTGAACAATCAAAGGATAAAGCTGAAGATCTTGTTGAAGGTGACTTGGATGGAGAAAGGGTGTTGATGTCTAAGGCAACTCAAGATGCACTGCAAAGAAGACCTGCATCTAGACACCCAATTCTACCTCCTGTGACAATTAGAGAACCAACTTCAGCAACTCAAGAAACTGCTCTACAGAAAAGATGGAGAGAAATGGAGGAACAAAATAAGCTTGGGAAAGGTAAAGGGAAACTGCCTGAATCCATCCATAAGGGACATACTTGGTCCAATGGTACTGAGTTTGATCAAGAAGAAGCCAATACTATAATGGTGGATTACAGGGAGAGCACATTACAGAATCATGACACTGAATTTAGCAGTCTAGTGGAAGAAGCAATGAATGCTCCAAGCAACAGTCCAATCAACACCACAAAACTGCTAAAGGATCAAATCACCAGTGTCAGTGTAATGGTGAATGATGAGAAAAGATGGGCTGTAAGTATCTACTTCACTTCTAGCATATCTTATTTCATCACAATGGAACTATTGCAGAGTCTGCCAGCAAAGGTGTTGTGTGCAATGAAGGGAAAGATCAAGGCAACTCAAACACCATTCAATGAAGTTTTGAACATGCAAATCCAGAACATGATCACAGAGAAGCTACCTGAAGTCTACACAAATCCACCATGTATTTTCTACAGATCTACTACAAAGGATGACACAAGAAGGAACAACTTTATGAATTTGATCAGTCCATCCAGGATGCAAACTGAATCAATTCTGAGAGTGTTAGATGGAATACTAAGCTCAAATGCCAATCCAGGAAGAGTCTTTTCTGTTCAAGAGATCTACAAAATGATGGTGTTGAGAGACAAGGCACTGGGAGCTAGAGTGAAGGAGCTAATCTCTAGAGCCAATGCCAAAAGAGCTGATCAAGGTGGAAGCTGCCTCTATGATATTCCTTTTCAAGATGATGATGATAATGATGAGGTTGGAGGTGGTGAAACTTCTGGAAATGCAGGAAATGCTGGTGGAAGTAATTCTGGGAATACTGGTATTCAATCTCAGAATGAAGGCAATGAAGAAACTCCTAGTCAAGAAAAGAAAGATGCTGGTGCAACAGATGAAGAGGAGCCAAGAATACTGGAAGCTTTGGAGGCAAGCATTCTTAGATGTGCTGTTGACTGCATAAATGCTGAAAAGGATGCTGTCACCAAAGATACTATTAACAAGGAAACTGTCATAGAAGATGCTGTCATGGAAGACACTGTCGACAAAGGTACTGTCAAGGAAGGTTCTGTCAAGAATGAAGCCAAAGCTACTGTCAAGCCCAAAAGACTGAAAGCTAAAGCAAAAGCATGGTTTTCTAGACAGAAACCTGAAGGAAAGCACAAGTACTCAGGAAAGGAAAAGGCCACTGGATTAGGCAGAAATCTTAGGATGCCAATTCAATCAATACCTCCCAACAGTCTTAAGATACAACAGATGCAATCTAGAGAAATCAAGAGTGCTGAGGTTAAGATGGATGCAAATCAAGAGGTCACTGAGTACATTCTGTGGTGGGAAGAATCAAGATCTACCAAGGTTGATAAGGATTTCAATCTGGTATCCACATCAACCAGTGGTAGGATATCAACCTTAGATAAAAGGAGAATTGACTTCTTCTACCTGGAAAGAATGGTAGAGTTGCTGGAGAGCTATGATAATGTTCCAGAGTCTGTCATGGAACATATTCTGAAATATCAGGCTGATAGGGATGCTGAATTCTATCAGAAATTTGGCTACAATTTTGCAGATTTTGATGATGCTGATATTTCAACTGATCTACCAGCTTCTCCTATACCATATCACTGGTACTATGAGTTTGATGATTTACCCACAGAAGAAGGGCAAACCCAACCCACAGAGGAAGGGCAACCCAAGCCAAGCAAAAGACCTGAATCTTCTCAATATTCTCAATATCAGTCAGAACTTGATAAGAAGGAAGCTGAACTCCTGGAAAGATGCAAGACTGCTAACAAGGCAAAAAGTGAAGCTCCAAATTATCAAACATGTATGCTGGAAAATCCCCTAAGAATGAAGTACCTAAAAGAAGAAATCTATGTTTGCAGCTTGCACAATCTAAAAACAACTATTCTGAAGGATTTACAGTATATGGTAGCTGGATCAATTCATCCATTGGAGCAGATTTGTTCTGATGAGATAAATGAAATATTAGAAAGGAGAAAAGGAGAATGTTCAAAGCTAGACAAGCAAAGGAGGATGTCTCTCAATGCTTATCGTGGAAGTAGATTCAAGCTCATTCATGAAGAACTCCACTTTAGAAGCTATCCATTTGATCAAGAGCAATGGTTGAATCTCAGGGATGCTAGTTCTCTTATCTCTCCTACTATCAAGAAGATTATTGAAGAAATAGAAGATTATGCAGTCACTCCTGCTGAAATCTCTCTTGTAGAAGGTCTAAGAGGCTGCTTAGTTGAAGCTCTCAAAAGAGAGGATGTAACAAGACAGAAGAGGAAATCTCAAGCTAAGTAAAAATTCTTAATCCATTCTGATCTTGTTAGTTAAGTTGTCAGCATATATTGTAAATTTGTTGTTATTATCCATAAAAACAAATTGGGGGAGATTGTTGGGATTTATGGGTGATAGCATAGAAACAACTTAACCTTGTATGTACTTAATTCTTAATTAAGTAGAACATACTGTCACAGCCAAAGTATGTTCTTGTAATCAGTATGCAATGTTATTTTAATTGTGTAATTTGGAAGAAGTTCATTTTCTGTGTTCAAACCTCAAAGAATGCATATTAGATGACAGCATGAATAAAGGTTACTGTCATAAGCATTGACAGTAAGATTACAAGAAGACAGAATGTTGCAAGTCACGACAGCATATTCACTCTGACAGCAACATTGGCGGAAGACTACGCGACAACAACTTTAGCCCTCGACAGCAAGTTTGGAAACCTCGACAGCACTCTATGCGGGGAACTCATACTGTCACCAAAAGAACATTCCTGTGACAGCAAGCTTTGCGGCAAAAGTAACTGTCTCGAGAAAGATCCTTGTTCTAGGTATCTTCTCAGTCAAATCCCGTGACAGTCTCAATGTTCAAGAAACAGGCATGTTGCAGTATACCTAAGCTGCACCAAGTCTGCAAGACTACGACAGAAGCTTCAAGCACTACAAAACAAAAGCGAATCAATTCAAAGAGCAAGGTCAAGTCTCTATTTGCTAAATTGTTTTAGCTGGAAATAGAATGAATCTAGGTTGCTTTCTTTGTATTGTATATCTGACATGTTAGCAATTTAGGAAAGTCACATGGGTAGACAATCTGTAAGAAGCTGCCACTTGATAATGACAGCAGCTTCACAAACCCGTGTTGACAGTGATAGGATTAGTTTATACTTAGACTATCAATTCATTCTAGATATGTAACAAAGACAAGTAAGTGTCTTGAAGAAAACCGAAGCTCAAGAATTCTCTCTTGAGGTTGTAGCAACACTTTGCAAAATAAATAAAAACATTTATTTTGTGAATCCTGTCTTTAGATTATACTGTTTGTGAATGCATACATATTATTGATAACATTAAATCTTAGTTTTGGTTGTTGAAATTGAGATTGAATTTTATCAGTATTGCATTCATCCCCCCCCCTTCTGCAATACGCGAGGACCAAAAGTGGACTTCACTGACTTGAATGATGCATGTCCTAAGGATTGTTTTCCCTTACCAAGGATTGACGCATTAATAGATGCTACAGCTGGACACGAGATGCTCAGCTTCATGGATGGCTTCAGTGGATACAATCAAATTAAGATGCACAAAGATGACATCTCCAAGGTATCATTCATCACCGACTTTGGTGTTTTCTGTTACTTAGTCATGGCATTTGGGCTTAAGAATGCAGGGGAAACCTACCAAAGGTTGGTGAACAAAATTTTTGGACACCTAATTGGAAAAACCATGAAGGTCTACGTAGATGACATGTTAGTCAAGAGCCTCGATAAGGCCGATCACATTGAGCACCTCCGAGAGGCATTTGAAGTGCTAAGGCACCACAAGATGATGTTGAATCCAGCTAAGTGTGCCTTTGGTGTAGGCTCGTGAAAATATTTAGGCCTGATGGTTTCCAAGAGAGAAATCGAGGCTAATCCCGACAAAATCAAAGCAATTCTAGACATGGAACCACCACGGACTGTCAAAGATGTCCAGAAACTAACAGGGAGAGTGGCAGCATTGGGAAGATTCATCTCCAAGTCAGGAGAGAAGTGTTTACCCTTCTTCAAAGCACTCAAGAAAGTGAAATTTTTTGAATGGACAACTGAAAGCCAAGAGGCCTTTGAGGCCCTGAAGAAATACATGGCTGAGGCACCACTGTTGGTAAAACCCAAGCCAGGGGAAATTCTCTATTTGTACTTGGCGGTTTCTAGCACAGCCCTTGGAGCCGTTTTGGTAAAAGAAGAATTGAAGGTTCAGAAACCCATCTACTATGTGAGCAAGATTCTACATGGGGCAGAAATAAACTATTCAACGATTGAGAAGTTTGCCTTAGCCTTGATAATGGCCTCAAGAAAGCTATGCCCCTACTTCCAGGCTGACAAGATAGAGGTCTTGACTGATCAACCTCTAAGAAACATCTTGCATAGCCCTCAAGTTAGTGGAAGATTGATCAAATGGGCTATTGAATTGGGCGAATTTGACATCAAGTATAAGCCTCGAACGGCCATAAAAGCTCAGGCACTTGCTGACTTCATGGTTGAATGCACCATTGACAACCAAGAAGTCGGGGGGCAAGAAGTAATAGTGGGAGACGAGAAAGATCAAGAGATGGAGTTCAAAGAATATTGGGTGCTCTATTTTGATGGAGCATCAAAAACAAAATCAAGTGGAGCCGGTTTAGTGCTACAAAGTCCTGATGGATTCCTCATAGAGTATGCACTAAAACTTGACTTCCCAACGACAAACAATGAGGCTGAGTATGAAGCTCTGATAGCTGGCTTAGGGCTGGCTGGAGCCTTGAGAGTTAAAACTCTGAAAGTATGTGGAGATTCGAGGCTAGTGGTTTCCCAAGTAAATGGGGAGTTTGAGGCCAGAGATGAAGTCATGGCCAAGTACGTAAAACTTGTCAAGGCCATCATGACTCAGTTCGACGAATGCTATGTAGAGCACATTCCAAGGGAAGAAAACATGAAGGCTGATGCCTTGTCTAAGTTTGCTTCTTCTGCAATTGAAAACTATGCATGGAGTGTATACTTCCAAGTCTTGAAGACCCCAAGCATCAACGAAAAGTTAGTAGCACCCATTGATGTTGGCAGTTGTTGGATGGATCCCATCAAAGCTCATCTGGAAACTGGGTGGCTACCCAACGACACTTCAGAAGCACGAAAGTTATATGTGAGGGCACTAAGGTATGCCCTGATTGAGGGAATCTTATACAAGAAATCTTTCGTCATTCCTTATCTGAAATGCTTGAGACCCCAAGAGGCAGAATTGGCCCTAAGGGAAGTACATGAAGGAATTTGTGGGCAGCACTTGGGGGGCAGAGCCCTTGCCCATAAAATCACTCGTCTAGGTTTCTACTGGCCAAGCATACTAGCTGATGCTAAAAGCTACGTGAAGAAATGTGAAAGGTGCCAGAAGCATGCACCAGTGGTTAGGCAACCACCAGAGATGTTGACATCCATAAACTCACCAATTCCATTTGCCATGTGGGGAATGGATATACTTGGACCTTTTCCAATGGCAAGTGCACAACGAAAGTTCTTGATAGTAGCAATCGACTACTTCACCAAGTGGATTGAGGCTAAACCTTTAGCCAAGATAACCACCAAGCAAGTGATGCATTTCTTCTGGGAGAATGTGATATGCAGGTATGGAATTCCACGAGTCCTGGTTACGGACAATGGAACTCAATTCAACAATGATGAATTCAAGAAGTATTGTGATGAGAATGATATCAAGTTGCGCTTCACTTCTGTTGCCCATCCACAAGCAAATGGGCAAGCTGAGGTTGCAAATCGAATAATCTTGGATGGACTGAAGAAAAGAGTTGAGCGCTCCAGAAACACTTGGGTAGACGAATTGCTCTCCATATTATGGGCATATCGTACTACTTGTAAAGTCACCACTAGAGCTACCCCCTTCCTGTTGGCATATGGGGCAGAGGCAGTGGTTCCAGTGGAGATTACTCACACGTCTCCAAGAGTTGAGGCTTATGAACCAGAAGAAAATGAAGAAGGCTTGAGGCTAGCTTTAGATCTAATTGACGAAGTTAGAGATGAGGCAAACGCCAAGATAGTTGAACATCAAAAGAAGGCAACTTTCTACTACAACCTAAGGGTTAAAGAAAGGTTCTTTCGACAAGGAGACTTGGTTCTTCGAAAGATTGAGGCATCCAGAGTTGGACAAAAAGGCAAGTTGGCCCCAAATTGGGAAGGACCATATCGCGTCAAGAACGTATTTGGTCGAGGCTTGTACAAACTAGAAACCCTTGAAGGGCATGAGGTGCCAAGGACTTGGCATGCCTCTAATTTGAAAGTTTATTATGTTTAAGGTGTTTCCTAAGTGGACTCACTACTAGAAATAAGGTTCGACGAAACTAATCCAAGTTTTTAAACTTGAGTGTTATGTAAGGGTTGAACCCATTTTCAAAGTTATATATTCTTATGTTCTTCATCATGTTTTGCATGCATTACATATTGATAGATATGCACAAAAATGCTAACTAAACATGCAAAGTCAAGAATCAAGAAAATAACACAAGCCATGAATGGCCATGAAATACAAATAAAACTAAACTTACAAAGAGTTTAAGTTAAGCCCGAAGGCTGGAAATACATAAAAAGTACAAGCCATGAATGGCCACAAACAAGCTACAAACTACGCTTCACCCCCCTTGTCGCCAGCATCTGTCTCCTCCCCTGAGCTAGAGCTAGAAGAATGCTCATCAGCATCATGGTCATCAGCAGAAGTGTCACCAAGGGGTGATGAATGCACTGGATCTAAAATCCTAGCATCTTCCTCCATGTCATCTACTCCAGCCAAGATACGCTCTAAGGGAGTAGGAGGGTGAGGAGCTGGAAAGTCTGTAGCATCAAAAACCCGGGATGCTTGGCCAAGATAGTCTGAACAGCATCCTCCCATCCTGATGTATGCTGGACTGGGAAAAGAATCTCGTCATGATTCTCGATCAAGTCCTTGTACTCCTGAGAGTCAAGGTACTCGTCGATGCAATCATCCTTGCTCTTCCTCAGCTCAACAATATCAGCCTGAGCATCAGCAAGCTCCTTCTCCCTCCTAGCAAGAGTCTCCTTAAGAGACTTCACCTCCTCCTCAGACCTCTCCAACTTGACCTTGTTGGCCTCAGAAGAGGTACGCCAAGCCTTGGCTTGGAACAATGCCCCCTGGAAGTTGGCATTGGTCTGCCAAAGAATAAAAGTTAGAAAAGCAAAAGCAGAAACTTCAAAGAAAAAGAATAGCTAAGGTAAAGAAAATTACCGCAGCAATAGCTTGAGCTCCTAAGTGCTCAACACCCTCGAGGGTGGAATCTGCAACAAAATCCTTGTAGTCACAAGGAGTAAGGGAGTGGTATGACCAATCCACAACATGTTTGGACACCCCAGTAATGGTGTCCCTCTTCCTAATACCCCAGTTGGGGCGCCACACTGAAGACTTGGTAGACATAGGAATGTCAGCCTCGTCCACAGGGATCTGAGAAGGGATCAAAAAGCTGGGGACACTAGGCTTCCCCCTTGGATCATCTCCAAGCCTAGCCCTCTTCATCATGGATGTCTCCACATCCTTGGGCTCATTGGTCTTATTAATAAAGGCCGCAGCTGCAAGAAAAACCAAAAAATGGTTAGCAGAAAATCACAAAGGAAAGAAAAATAGACATAAAGAAAAGGGATAAGTAAAATACCCTTATCATGAACAGTGGAGAGCCCGACAGACTTGAGGACAAACTCATCCAGTAGCTCCCAGGCCACGGTAGTCCCATTATCCTTGATAAGCTCTGAGTAGGCATGAGATTCCTCCTCATTCAAGACAATGTTACTGGGACTACCATCAGAAACTCTCCCAAACCATTTACGGAACAGGGTTCCCCAATCCCCTCCTTCCCAGACAAGATACATAAACTCATTTTTCCACTTGGGGTTATTGTCTGGGATATATTTTGGGTGAAAAATGAAAGGGAGGCCAACCCTATGGCTAATATATACCCAACCCAAGTTGTTGGCAGAGCTATTCTTGAATTGAAAAATCTTTCTAAACAATGGTACAGAAAGTGCACTTGGGGGTAATTGGCTAGGTTTATTTGAACATCGGCCAAAAGCCTAGGTATAAACTCATGAAAGGGGAGCCTAAGGCCGGCAACTATAGAGTCTTTGTAAATACACAAAGCATTTGACCACCAGTGACATGAACGGTCACCGGGGCCGGCAGGAACAAGTTTTAAGAGGGCCTTTACCCTATACATCTTAATATAATCTTTAATCATATCTACTTCGTGAAACCTATTACTACAATCATACGAATCTAAGGTAGACACAGACGGGTATTCATCCCCACGTTCATTAATCATATCAGGCAAAGACATGTATTTAGAACGAATTGGAATGGGGGTACCTCGTTTAGATGCAGAATTCATCTTTTGCAGGCATTGAGAAGCGCGATCAGCCATTTCAAACCTTCAAATCGTCAAAGAAAGCCCAGAAATCTTCAACGAAAACCCAGAAATCTTCAACGAAAACCCAGAAATCTTCAAAGAAAGCCTAGAATCTTCAAAGAATTCTTCAAATCTTCAAGCGAAAAACCCAGAAAACGGTGAGATTCAACGGAAAATCTCGCTGGGAATCGCCTTGTGGCAGAACCCTAGCAGAGCAATTTAGAGAAAATTTTGGAGAAAATTTAGCAGAGTAACTTTGAGAAATAGAAAGTGAGGAATGAATGGAAACAAATGAGAGTTCACCCTTTTATAGGGATGATAGTCGGTCAATGGGCCGGTTGAAGGAAGGACAACCGACATTAGCAGGTATAGATCAAAAAGGCTAAAGGCCCAATAAAGGCTAAAAGCCCAATAAAGGCTAAAAGCCCAATAAAGGCTAAAGGCCCAATAAAAAAGCTAAAGGCCCAATTGCTAAATAAAGGCCTTAGGCCCAAATTGAGCCCAATATATGTGGGCCTTAAAAGTCTGAAACGAACCAAGTATTCGACCAGAATCCTAGGCGAATGAGTTCGAACAAAGCCCGAAATGAACCATGTATTCGACCATAAACCTGGCCGAAAGAGTTCGAATAAGGCCCAAAATGGCTCTCATATTCGATCAGAATCTTGGTCGAAGTTGTTCGACCAAAGCTCAAAATGAACCAAATATTCGACCAGAATCCTGGTCGAATGAGTTCGAATAAAGTCCAAACTGAACCATGTATTCGACCAGAATCCTGGTCGAATGAGTTCGAACAGGGCCCAAAATGGAGCACATCTACGACTAGAATTCTGGTCGAAAGTATTCGACCAGGGCCTAAAACAACGCCAGAATTCGACCAGGAGGAGAAATAAGGCATAAAATCGACTAGAATCCTGGTCGAAACCGTTCGACCGGGAGGTAAAATTAAGTCAAGATTCGACCAGAAACCTGGTCGAAATCATTCGACCAGGAGGCAAAAGCAATGCAAATTTCGACCAGAATCCTGGTCGAAGGAGTTCGACCATGAACTAAAACTGAGGTCGAATTCGACCAGGATCCTGGTCGAAAATGAACTAAAAAATTAAAAAATTGATTTATCTTCCAGGGAATTGATGAAAAATCCCGATTCCTGTTTTGGGAAATTACAAAATTGGTTTAGAACTATATGTTCGTCAAACCAAGCCACGATACGGAAGAAAATTTCGTAACCCCCGAATAAAATAACTTCTACGATAATCCAAGAGAGATTTTCCTGGAAGTTGGGGGGCAAATGATATGGACAGAAAAGTAATTATAGAAATATAATTGACAAATCAATGAAAAGGCCGATATTTAAGGCCATACACCCTAATTATTCATTAATTTCGTAATTAATGAATAGGGAAAATATACAGCTCATGAAAAGAGTCCAAAATATGGTAAATTAGTCAAAGAAGGATCCAGAATCCCAATTAATGAGTCATAACCTTTATCAACAAGGAAAAGACTTATCCTGTAAGAAATACAATGTTTATCCAATATCAAAAAGGAGACTTATTCGGTAGGTCTCCTAAACATACCATAAATACTAGGCTCCAGACGCCTATATAAGGTCCCTGATCCTAAAATCAGAACTACGTCTTTGGCTTGATTCTCAATAACGAATTGAGATACGTAGGCATCTTGTGAGGACCGATTTAGTCTCGAAACACAATTGCAGTCATTAAAGCTCGAAGCTCATTAAACCTTAGCATTAAATTCGCAAGCCCAGTTTTTATTCCACAACAGTAACTGTCTATGATATTTTTAGAAGTATTTTAATTATATTAATTGTATTTTTTAAAAAAAAAAAAAACCTTGGCATGTTAAAATAGGTAAATTTCTTAAAATAATTAAAAGTACTAAAATATATTTTTAAATAAATAAGTAAAGGTTGCACCTGATATTTTTGGAAAATAGAGATTTTAGTGAGAACAAATATAAAAGGTAAAATGTTTTAATTTAAAGGTAATTGTCCGTGATATTTTTGAAAAATGAGTAGATTTTGTTAGAAAAATTGTTTTAAATATAAAATGCAATCAGTTAGTTACTATTATTATATTATTTTATTATTTATTAAATAGAATAAATGACCGAAAACCAAAACTTTCAATGTTTCGGCTTTCATAATATAGTATAGATTATAGATTTTATATACTTTTTCTTGATTTTTTTCTTAAAAAGTTAAAATTTAAATTTTTTTAAAAAGATTATAGGACCGCTGCAAAGCGCGACTTAGTCGACTAGTATTTATATAAAGTAAACTAAATATATAGTTTTAATATTCTCCTAATTTTTGGATTAGAAAATATCTCAATTGTCTTTTAAATATTCGCTAATGGAGGAAACTAAATATACAATTTTAATATTCTTGCCTTTAAAATCTTTACTAATGTACGAAATTAAATACAAACAATACCGATTAATCGAATTTGTCCTTTTAAAGATTTAACAATATAAAACAAATTAATGCGGAATAAAACTGAAACAATATTCAAGTTAAATATAACTTATATTAAACTTGACGAGTGTAACAATTTGATCACTGATTATAAGGGTTCTTAATAAAACAAACCTAGAATAAATTCGACATGAATTTATCTATTTTTGTAATAAAAAGGATCGAATACTAAAAAGTAGTTCGATATAAAATCTAGGGATTATGATCCGCTAGAAAGTCAAAGCAGTACAAGTGAAATGATCCTTATGAATTTAATGTTAAGAACCAAACATGAATTAATTCACTTGAAGAAAATGGATTGCTTTTCCGTTGAGAAGTTATGAAGACAGAAGAATGTGATGTTTTTTTGCTTTGTCTTTACTTCTGTTTTTGTTGTTGTAATGTTCTGTATCTTTGATTGTCTTCTGCCTTGTCTTTATACTTAACTGCTTTTCTTTTTGTAAACCCACGTGCAAGGCCACTTCACAGAATACAATTTGCACTAGGAAGACTTAAAGAAAAACTCACAATTTACCCTTGGAAGACAATCGGGAAGGCAAGAAAATGTAAAAGAAAGACAATCGGGAAGACTAGGTTTTAGCCTAGGAAGACAACCGGGAAGACTCACTTAAAAAACAGAGTCTTCCTAGTTTAACCTAAGTCTTCCTAGTTCATTTTTATTCTAATTTAAATAATTATCTAAATAAATTATGTATTAAATTAATTCTTTACAGAATTAATTTAATAAATAATTTACTTAATAGTAATAATTATTTATAAGAGAATAAATAGAATTAGTTGACTTCTCAATTAATTTCTGAATCACTAAAACTTAGATAAAGAATAAACATATTAGTACGTTGACACTCAATGTACTGTTTGGTTCATGAGTGACTAACGACAATGTCTGTTCTTTATCTGTTTAACTTTAAGCAGTGATTCACTTCCTTTTCATTCAAGAACTCTGTAACTAGTATCTTTTGCTGTCACCACTTGAAATCTCTGTCACTTTAATAAATCCACTGAGCTTGAATACTTCACTGAGGCTTGATCAATAATTTGAACTTCTTTCAATGTAGAATCACTTCAAGTCTGTAGATGACTTTAATCTTCATTCTTTGACAGATATAATCTTCTGAGATTCCTGTTACATTTGATTTTTATTATTTACTTATTACATCTTAATTAAAGTTGAGTAGAATCCTCGGTGTTTACAAATAGGCCTATACATATGCCTTTCAATCTCCCCTATTTGTTTGTTAGACAATAACAACCAAATACTCTTAGAGGATAACTCAACTAAAACAAGAAAATATAAGACTTTTAAGAGCCAAGCAAATAATAAAAAGTTCTGGATTAAATATAACAATTTCCAGATTCAAACAATAAAGATAAATACAAGATAGATGTTCCTCTAGTCTGAACAAATGATACATTTTCCTATCTTGATTTATTTAGCTCTAAACATATAACATTTACAAATTGAGCTAACTACATCATGCCTTAATCTCTAATTTCACCTTCTTCAGCTTCAGGCAAGGTGTCTAGAAGATCTTTGTCAAGGACACGATCACTTTCAGAAGCAACACCACTTGGCTTGACTGGTTGAGAAGTGATCTTCTTCAGTCTGTTCTTCATATGAGCATACCTTGGAACTTTCTCTGTTCAGTAGTCTGAAATCATATCAGCAACTTCAGACTTCTCTATTGTGGTAAACCCAGAAGTTCTAAGAAGATTCTCCAACTTCACCAGTTGCATTGCAGTCTGTAGCTTCAAAGAATCAAGATCCAGCCTCACAGTCTCTAAAGTTGTACTTCTGTAGATTTTGACTTCATAAGGAAAGTGTACAACTTGAGGGCTGGCCTTCATTGTAGAATCTCTCAGCCGGTCATATAGAAGCTCATTCAAGCATGAATATCACTTTACCTTACTCATAAGAATCCACAATTCAGAGAGAGATCTTCTTTGTAGGAGGTCAAGAGAAATGGTGAATGACCCTTCAAGAGCACTAGACACATAGATATACAGTTCTTGCCTCACTTGATCAAATGCAGATGTAATCCTCAGGATATCTTCCTTCAAAGCCTTCATGTATAATGAATTGTCCGGATTAACAGTTCTGATCTTCTCAAGTAACTTCAGAAAAGTAGCATCATTGTTTGTGCCTCTCTGAGGGATATCAAACATCTCCCTTTCCTTATCCCACTTGCTTCCTTGCTTCATCCTAACATCCAATCTCATTTCTTTGACATGAATACTATGAAGACGTTGTTTGTCTTCATGTTCAGCCTTTTGAATTTTTAGCTTCTGAGAAATGATGTCGGAGACCTTGGCATTTTCATCCTCCTTTCTCCTTAGATCTGCCTGCTGCTTCTTCAACTCCTTTTGAAACAAAGGGTCAGGTGTGTATAAATCAGCTTCATCTTCTCAATCATCAAAGTTGGCTGCCTCTTCAACCTCCTCCTCACCAAAAGCTTCTTCAGGAATGGTCTTCTCCAGATCACCAGATGTGTCAAATTGGAAGTCATCATGTTCACCGTGGTAGTAGTAGGCGTCATCAAAAACAGTCTCCTCCAATGATTGTTTACCTTTCCCCTTATCTCCTCCAACTCCAGAAGCTCCTCCAGCTTCTCTTTCTCCTTTCTTCTCCCCCTTAGTTGAGGAATCCTCTACAGTTTGAGCTTTGGAAGCCCTAGGATTCACCTCAGATGTTCTCCTTATCTCTCCTCCATCTCCTCCTTCATTAGCATCATCCTCATCACCTTCATCATCTCCCTCAAAGAATGTTCTTTGTTGTGCTGTAGGTTGATGTGAGTTCTTGATCATGTTGTACAAGTGCTTCATTCCTTCATTTAGATGCTCCATTCCTCCTTCTATCCTTGAAATCCTTTCTTCATTAAACGTTTGATTTTCATCACCTGTTTGCATAATAAAGTCCACTTTGGTAGAAATGGCAGCAATCTCCTTGACACTTTCTGAAATCTGAGCATTTGACGTTGTTAAATCAGAAATGTCTGAAGCCACTAGTACTTGAGATTGTTGGATGACATTCAGCTTCGGGAGCAGAGTATTCTTCAATCCTTGCAGATCATCCTTAATAGTACCCAGCTGATTAGATACAGAGGTGGAAGATTGTTCAACCACTTGTGCTTTGAGAAGGTTATTTTCAGCTGGGTTTCGAGTAATTGTTTCTGTAGAGCAGCTAGCCGTGTCAACAACAAAGCAGTGTTTGTGTCAGTGTGTGCACTCACTTCAATTTCTCTCAGTGGTGTTTCACTCAACTCACGTGCTTGTGTATCACTATGTGTTTGACTCTCATCTCTCACAACTAACTGTTTGTCTAGGTCCTCAGTAGATGTACCTGCAAAAGAAATCACCCTAGCCCCTTCAAGAGAGGTCAGTGGTGGTGAAATGGGAGTTCGCAATTCCCAATCCCTGGTTGAGTCTGTCAAAATATTTGACATTGTAAACTAAATTGCTTCAGTGACAGACTCACCTGGTTGCCTTTCAATTTCTCCAGTATAAACTGGGAGTGAAAAATCCCTTAGGGGAGCAAGAGATGTTCCCTTTGGGAGGGGAGAAAATGATTCTATTAGAGGCGGCGAAGAATCAGATTTTCCCTCTGATGCCTGTGAAGGCACTTTTACCGTAACTATGGTAGGCACTGTTTCAAAGTCAAAAGTAAAGTGCTCTCCTTTCATAGTGTCTTGAGTATCATCTATTTGGATATCTTCTCCCATTGTGAGTAATGGGAGAGTGCTTGACTCAATACAGGATGCCATGGCCCGATGGTGAATTTCAATAGATTCATCCTGTTGAAAGGATGTCTCCAGAGACTGTTCAGTGGCCATATCCTGTTGAGAGGATACAGATGGGCTTACAGATGCCTCCCTATATGTTTTTATTTTCTTTAAGGGTGGAGACAGAGCTGTGGGAACACTCCTTGTAGCTATTTCACTAATTCTTCTTGAACTGGATTGAACATTTAGCTCAGGTTGTTGGTCAGAAGTGTTTGACTCTCTGTTTGGCTCTATGACCTGGGTCAGAGATTGTGGTTCTACAATCTCTGGGTCAGCCCTAACAACCACTTGGGTTTCAATTAAAGTACTAGATGAAGAAGATTCAAGGTTAGGAATAACTACTTGTAGTGGAACTGGATGTGGCTGAGGAACTTGTTCACCAAAGATAGGAAGATGAATGAATTGACTCATCAATGGTGAAACAAGAACATGTGTGTTTGGAAACTTGGATGAGCAGTCCAGCCTGGTGTAGAATTTAGACTCTGTGGTTGGAGAGGTTTCAAATCTAGAATTCCTAAACTGTTCTACCTGCTCAGCAGTAAGGAGATGATTTATGATAAGAGTGAGAAAGCGAGGATACCAACACTTCACTTTCACATGATTATCACAATCTCTCCTAGAGTGAGCAAGTCTGTTGATCACTAGGTTCCACGGAATCTCAACAAAATTTAGTCTACGACCAAATACAATAGCATAAGCAATATACTGATTTAGACTGGCAATGCCATGAAAATTGGTTTTTGTGCAATTACCAAAGACTCTAGCTATTGTATCAAAGAACAGATCCCATTCCCCAACAAGAAAACTTTTTGACAATTTAACCATTTGTAGGGGCCCCTGATAATGAATATTCACAAAGAACTGTGATAACTCATCATCAGTGGGTAAGGGATCAAACCTGTCCTTCGGAAACTGTAACACATCACAAAATAACTCTAAAGTGACTGTATATTGCTGGTTTAAAATATTGAATGTAAATGATTTTGAATCCTCAACAATAACAACACTTGAACACAGAAACCGTAATGGATCAATTTTCAGAAGTGCAGAGGCACAAATAGCATGACTGACACAAGTCTCACTATTTAGAAAACGAATCCAAGGTTTAAAGCGTTCCACCTTACATTTAAACGGATCAAAATACCCAACATAATTATTTAACACAAGTTCAAAATTAGGATCCATTTTTAATAAAACAAGAAATTTAAATTAACTTAAAATAAAATTAGAATTTTAGGGATTTTTAGAATTAATTAAAATTACTTAAAATCCACAAAATTACAATTCTATTAAAATAAACCAAAATTAAAATTTTTAATCCTAAACTTTCGAACTTAACACTTTGAAAAGCAAAATGAAATGGGAAAATGATTTTACAGCACACACACAGTTAAACACACAGAAATCACTTTAATCACTAACACGCAAGCAATTCTTAGCAAACTCAAGAAAACTCAAGTCGAATCAGAATTTGAACAAAAAATCCGACAGCAATTCGACTAAAAAAGGTTTGATTTTAAGAACAAAGTGAGTTTTGCTAAGTAAAAACTTGAGCAAGTATGATTGATCACTGATTTCTGCAGAAAGAATGAGAGAATTCGAAAGGGGTTTGAGAAAATTAGAAAACTGCTAAGGAAAACTGATAAGAAATGCATATGTACTGTGTGTGTATATATATATATATATATATATATATAGGGTAGAGTTCAGGAGAGAACTCATATTTAAAAGAGAACGAGAGAACCAATCCTGGCCCTTCATTTCTTCTACAGTCAAGATGATTAACCTAGGGTTAAAAACCGGGGTTAAAACATGCTGTCTTTTTACCGATGATCTATCAGTCATGTGATGATACGAATTTCTCGTATTAATCATTCTGTCTATTCCTATTAGGGTTTCTAATAAGATCATAGCCGAGAATTCTTCTAAGAGAAGATATCTCTGTTTCTATCTGTAAGGAGAACTTACGATAAAACCGAACTTGTTCAGTTTCAAATTCTTCTAAATCCCAGATAAGGATTTGAATTGCTCTATTGTCTTTGTTAGAGACAACTTTCCTAGATACCTGTAAAAGATGCTCTAGATATTGATGGTTATCCATATAAATCATGGCATTACCTTCTATATTGACAAACCACGGCTGTGTATTAGTCATAATTTTTAGTTCTTAGAGAACTTGGATGATAACAGTCAATCATTATAAATGATGAATTAAAATAATTCAGAATAAATTTATAGATAGAAATTGTAAGTGATCTTACCGGGTATTCCTCTGAATGAACTTTATTAGTAGCATTGATTGTATCGTTGAATAAAACCTTAGTTAGAATTCTTCTTCTCATGCTAATCTGCCATGTGGTCGCTCAATCCATGGTCGGCGATTTCCCTAAACGGCCACCTGCCTAAAGCGGTACTTTCCTTATGACCCAAGCGGACTCCAGAGTCTAAGACCAGACACTAAGCATGAAACAGATTTTGAATTCGAACTAAACTGTTTTATTTAATACAATATATTACAGTGATTCATTATGAATCCCTAAGTCACACTTACAATCCCTAATGGGACTACTCACTCTTCATTCTTTATCACTCTGTGTACAAAGTTGTACGACTGAATTAATTTTCGAATGCCTAAAACTGAGAATAACTCATCCTTTTATAGAAGAAGGACTGAGGTTCTATTACAAGAATAACGTAAGTGCTTACGTATTTTCTTCAATTCTTTGACAGCCAAAAGATTCCTGTCAAAAAGTAGTGCTCTACTTTCAAAAGTAGATTCCCACTATCTCAATTATGAGCTTCTCTTATTGCTTGGACAGCTCCTTGACACTGACATACCATCATGGTGGGGTGTGTCTTTGTCGTGATACGTCGAATATCTCTGCAAATTTCAAAGATGTGATACCCAAACGTCTTTTTTGTGTCGGCAACTGTTTGAATACAGCTGTTTAACACTTCCTGATCTACACTGCTGGTTGAGGTAGATGTCACAAAATATAATTGAGAGGCATAATTGATTCTCAATTTATCTGTATTTTTTATGCTCAATATTTTCTCTAATATTTGGGCATATTTATGGACCGCCATCTCTCTGAGATCCTTCTTTTCCAGCTTAACCTCCATCTCTTGACTTGGACTGTAGGTCATTTTGCTGACAATTCCCAATTGAATGAAATGAAATGGTTTGATCAAATCATCTTCAATCCAGAACGGGGTTGATGATTGTACTTTGATAAATATAGCTTTACCTTTAGCACAATTCTTCTTGAATGTCTTTACGGCTTCCCTGAATCCTTTTGGAAAGCTTTTTAATTCAAGAATGTTTTCTGAGGGGTAGATTAAACTTACTAATCCATTGCAGAATGTCTCGTAGATTAATTCATGATTGGCATTCGGATAGAAGTTGAATGTACTCAGATTCTTTTTGTCCGTGGTATAGAACTTGTGTTCCACGAACTTTTCTTCAGTAGCTCTTCTCCCAAATTCGTAGAGATAATAAAAGCTGTCGAAGATTGTTTCCCCGGAATCTTCATCAAGAGAAATGATAAGATTATCCGTTTTTACTGCTCCTAAATTTGTCATTTTTGGAGTAGTTTTCTTCAAAGCCTCTTTGTAGATAGGCTTAAGTGCTGCACTGCTGATGATTTCTAGCGGTGCCATCATCATTTCTTTGGAATAAAGATCCGCCGAAACTCGTGCTTCTTGAAGTGTTTTGAACTTTTTGTAAGAAACACCTTTAATTCCAGAAACTGCCTGTGAGACAATTCCCCAGTTGTTGTAAATGCCTTTTCCTGGACCATTATAAACAACATAATAATTTTTGGATTTTTGAAAATCCTGATAACCGTGAGGTTGTGCTGATATTTGACTATCAGTCTTATGTGGGATTGGAATTCCCCCGTTAGGCTCCAGTATTAAATCTGAAGTTTCTGCTAACGTTGTCGAGGTTTGAACCTCAGTTGTAGTTGTTGGCGAACTACCAGCCTTCAACGGGTTTGTTGAGTCTTTACCGGCAACCGTTTGCACCGGACTAGTTCCAATTTGTTTCATTTCTGAACAAGGTGATGGAATGACCTTTTGTTGAGTATCCTCTGGATAAATCCTGAGAAACTCCATTTCAGCACGAACTATTTGAAGTTCATCCTGGATATTCTGTAGTTTTTTCAACAGAATAGTTTCTTTAAGGGACAATTTCTCCATTTTATAAGAAAAATGGGGTCTCAAAGAAAGAGATTGATATTAGGCAAGAGAAGCCTTTTGATCTTTTGAGAGATCTATAATAGTAGAGAGGTATTTGTGAAGGTGTGATCTTCATAGTTAACAATCCTGCTCTATTTATAGGACTCTTGGAATGATCCTCTGAATACCTGTCCATCATAAAATTCAAAAGTAGAAATTTTATTGGTTAGTATTAAATTCTCTAGTTAGGAAATCTGCTAGACAATTTTTTGTTCCTTCAATGTGTTCTACATCAAAAGAATATCTGGAAAGCCACTGTTGCCATCGCACTAGTCGACCTTGTTTGTTATCTCCTGCAAGCTTAATTCGCAGAAAATAAGTAAAGTTTTTATTATCAGTTCTTACTAAAAATTTAATAGGAGTAAGATAGATAGAAAACTTGTTGATAACCCTTATTACTGCAAGGTACTCTTTTTCATTAGAGTGGTAATTCCTTTCAGCATTTTTGAAGCTACCTGAAGTATATCTGCATATTAATTCTTGATCTGAATTAATTGCTTTGAGAACTCCTCCCCAGTACTCTCCTGAAGCGTCTGTCTCAATGATAAGCTTATCTTCTGGTTGCGGGTGATAGAGTTTTGGAAAACTCTTTAGATTCTTCTTGACTTTGCTAACGTAGCTGGAGTCTGAATCTTCCCATTTCCATGGTATATCCTTTTTGAGCTTAGCCTGCAAAGGTGCACGTAAAGCTGCAAGTTTTGGAATGTAATCAGATGCATAGGTTAATATTCCTAAAAACCTCTGTAACTGTTTTTTGTCTTCAAGTTTATCTGGGAACTTATGAATATGTTCTAAGATATGTGGTTGAGGACAATGCGTTCCTTGATCAATTTCTAATCCTAAGAAATTAATCTTTGTTTTGAAGAGTTGAGCTTTCTTCTTGGATAATATGATTCCAAGTTGTTGGCATTTCTTCAAAGTTGTTGCTAGATGTCTGAGATGATCCTGCTCATTATCACTAAAGATAAGAATATCATCTACATATACACAACAAAATTTTTCAAAGGATCTAAATGCATTTTGCATATGTCTTTGAAATATGGAAGGTGCCTGCTTCAAACCGAAGGGTACAACGATCCATTGATAATGTCCTTGGGGACATGTGAATGCAGTCAATAGCTGAGATTCTTTATCTAACAGTACCTGCCAGAATCCAGATTTGCAGTCTAATGAACTAAACATTTTCTTACCTCGAATAAGGGTGAGAAGTTCATCCTTGTTGGGTAAATTATGGCTATCACCTATTGTCGCATCATTAATGGACTTGTAGTTGACTACCATTCTTTTCTTCCCACGTCTTCGTTCTGCTTCGTTTTCAACTAAAAACGCCGGAGACATGTGTGGTGATTTGCTGGGTATGATGATTTTCATATCCAGAAGCTCTTGAATCTGTTTACCAAATTCTTCTCTGTCCTGAGGGCTGTATTTCATAGGTTTTACCTTAATCACAGTTCTAGGATCTTTGAGCTTGATTGTTGCTTTCATCCATTTCTTAGTCTTTTCAGGGTCTAAGGGATTTTCTGAGCAAACTGAATCTAATAATTTTTCAATTATAGATTTCTTTTCTATCTCAAGAACTAAATTTTGTATAATAAAATTCGATTCTTTATATTTTTTAATACTATCCTTCCCCCGTTCTAAAAAGTGAATTTTATTAGAACTAATATTGATAGCATCGGGTTTTTGAATCTTTGATTTCTTTTTCATAGATTCAAGGAAACCTTTAACTCCAACTCTATAAGCTGTAGTTACCTTACTGATATATACTTCTTTTCCTGAAAGGGTTAGTATAATCATTTTTGTAAACTGAGTAAATGGTTCATATAGCTGACAAAAATTGTTACCTAATATGAAGTCAATATCAGATTCTTGTTGATAAACAGTTGGAATATGGAATATTTCTCCTGCTATCAAAACGTTAAGGTTTTTACATACCTTATTAATTGAAATGGTGCTTCCATTTGCAATTTTTACCTGTATAGGTCTTTCTGCGTTAACCCAATGTTCTTCTGGGATAACGTACTTGCTTGCCACACATAAGCTTGCGCCTGTATCAACGTAGCAATGCAATTCTATTTGTTTATATCCTGCAAATTTCAATTTTCCAGATATGTAAATAGAATTAGGGTTAGTAATATTTGACATTACTAATTCTCCAATTTCTTCAATCTGAAGAAGATGATTCATCGGATTCTGATTCTTCAGTCTCGGTTTCAATTTCTTCAATTGTATAGATTTTTCGTTCTTCTTCATACGGGTCTTCAATAGGATCATAACCCAAATAAAGAATTTGTTCAAGCATCTTGACTTTGTCATCATGCTTCTTTCTATTAGGGCATTCATTTGCATAATGTCCTTCTTCGTTGCAGATCCAGCACCTGCAGTTTTTCTTGCCTTTTGGGCAGAACTTTTGTTTATCGTTAGACGATTTAAAAGATTTTTTCTTTACATATTTACCTGGCCTAAAGGGTTTCTTTTTCCTGGTAAACTTGTATTTTGAAGATATATTTTTCTTAGAATATTTCTTCTTCTTCTTATATTTTTTGTCATAATTAGGATTACAACCAAAATTATAAGATTCTTCTGAAAGCTTAGCACAACAAACTTTGCTAAATTTCTTAAGCTTCTTCTGCGTCTTACTGAAATCGCAATAACTAAGGATTTCATTCTTGACAATTCGTTGAGCAAAGGCTAAACTATGTTGTGTCAGGACTGTTTTTTCCTGCAAAAACTTAGTCATGGCTTTTTCTCCTACCAAAGGTATCTTGCGAATGTATTCTTCGACATAGACATGATACTGATTTTGGTCTCCTGTGTTTATCATATGCATTTCATATATACAAAAGAATTTATCTATGAGGCATATATCACACAATTGCATTTTACTAAGGGCTAACTTAGCATTTTGCTTGATTTTATCTTTTTCTTGTTCTTTAGCGTGGATGTAATCAACACCTAAAAACATGGTATAGATAGAATCTACTATAGTATTAAAGGCTTGTATTGGTTCGAACATATCGAGATTCCAATTTACGTCTTTAACAAATCTATTAACAACTCCTGCTGTTTTATGATCAACTAATAACAAAACTGTACTAGCATCATCATAGGATATGGGGTTAGTTTGAATTATTAAACTAATTTCCTTTTCCCAACTATCGATTAGTGTTTTTCGTCCTGATTCACAATCGATATTAAGTACATTAGAACCGAATAGACTTTGACTCGTTCTAAATTCAGTAGTAGGGGGGTAAAAGTTACCTTTTCTCCTGTTTACTGGTCTTTTTGTTCCTGAAGTTGATGCTGCGAATGGATTTTCATCCTGATTCTGATTAACATCTTCTTCTTGTTTATTCACCCTGAATGTTTGTTGAGCAAACTCTTCTTCTGATGAATATTCTTCTTGAGAATTTGACTCTTGAGGATTATCTTCAGGTGAGCTAAATTCGTCAATAACATTTAGATAATTAGTAGAATTAAAACCAAATAAGGATTGTAATTCTGAATTATCTGATACTTTTTGATTAGCAAGCTCGTTGTCTTCCAATCCTAAAAGTTCTAATGCTTTCGCAAATTGTTTTTCTTGTTGGTCGTCCTGAATTTCTGACTCAAGTACTTTCCAAAAGAATTTTTCTATGTCTTGCATATAGTTCATGTCTTCTTTATAGATGGTGAACCGAATGGCCAAGTCATACTGTTCGGATTCTTTCCAGTTCCGAGTTCTTCGTTACCTACATCATGGTTAGGATAACTGTATCGATAACGGTTTTTACCTTTATCTTTGCTTCCTTGTTCTGTGGATGAAACAAGTTGTTTGTTCTCGGTAGCCTTCGATTGTTTGTTGATGGCTTCAAGAATTTCTTTATTGCAGTGACAATCCTGAATTGTTGCTTTCAATTCTGTAATTATCTTTGCAGCTGCGGCTTCAATAACATTGTTAGCACGCTGTTCTTTAAGCAACTTAAGAATTTCTTCTATCTGAGGCTTAATAATATCTTGGAATTCTTTAAGACTCATCCTAAGATTCTCTTAAGGTATTCTTCGATTTCATTTAACTTAGAAGTGAAGTCTAAAATTTCATTTCTATCGATAGGGATTTTTTCAAGATGGTTAATCTTTTCTTCTATTCTATCGATTTTTTCAATTAAAAGAGTTTTCAGGTCTTCTAATTTCTGGCTATCTCTCCCTCCTAAAAGAGTGGAGAATCTGTCATAAACAGTTTTTGTTTTAGACAATTCTTCACTGGGATCTTTACTGAGTCCAAAATAACTCAATAGTTTATAACATCCTAGTAAAATTCTACCTGTAATCTGGTTAAGATTATTAGTAGAAGAAATAAGAGTTGTTAGACTCTGATTTCCAGTATATCCACTAAAGATATACTTTCTTTGCTGACTATTTGATCCTTCATTCAATTTCTTGATATTAAGGATTTTTCCTTTCTTACAGATGTATGGCTGTATCATAAAAGGGGTTGTCATAACTATTGTAAAAGTTCTAATCTTTGACATAGATTATCAACTTTTCTAGAGACACTTTTTAGCAAGTTGCTATCAGATGTCTCTCCAATTTCTAGACTGTTTCTTCTGAAACTCATTCTAGGTTGTTGTCCTAACAAAGGTTTATCTTTAGCAATATCAATTGCCCAAGAATTATCTAAGGGTCTGATATCAGAAAATTGTTTTTCTTCAACCGATCCTATTTCTGAGAAAACATCTTCTAATTCTATGTTTTCCTCTTTCCTATAGTCGATACTATGATGACTATTGGTTAATGCATAAGCTACCAGATAGGTTATGCTAAAGACTTTATCTCCTGGATTCATCAAATTTTCTCTTTCAAATTGATGTACAAAGGATAAGACTTGATCTATGTTCTTGGTGTCTTTACTAAATGCATATTTAGGATAAACTGTGAACATAAATTTTTGGTAAGCTAAGTTTCCTCTAGCTGCTCCCAAAATACAATCATTACGGTCATTGATTCTGTTGTCTATTAAGGCCATCTTAATAGGTGAATCTATACCTTCTTTGAATTCTGCTTTTAACAGAATTTTTATAGCTCCTAAATGAACTACGTTAATGGTGGCTCTAATCTTAGAGTCGATTTTCTGAAGGTTTCTATTGATCTCGTCCTTAGTGATAAGGGGTAGGAACACTGAACCTTTAGTATCTTTAATGTCTATATGCATTTCTTTTGTTTTAACAAAATAGAATATAGAATTTTTTCTTTTTAAGAAATTTAACATCGGGATGTTAAATATTTTCTCTTTTTTCAAATCAAGTTTTGTTTTCCTGATTTTAGAAAGAATGTCTTGCTTTACTAAAAAGCTACCTTGAAAACCTTTTTCATTTTCAGAAAATTCGATTTCAAAATTATTCTGAGTTTCCTCAGAGTTTTCCTCAATTTCAGACATATTTAAGCATAAATATTTCCTGTAATTGTAGATTTTACCATCTTAATATGGTTTTCAAGATTTCTAACCTGATTTTGTAGATTAGTAATCTCAATCCAAGCGTTGATGATTTCCAAAGCTGTGTGGTCGTTGACCCATTGTGCTTCTAGATCTTCATCGTATTGGATTCTGAAGAAATGATCTAATTGTTCCTTTAAAGGAATTAGTTCGCTTTCTTTTCTTTTTATGTACCTGAATTTCTCATAAAACCAAGTCATAATTATTCAAAGTATAAGACCAAAAATACAATTAAGTATATGGCTTTGATACCAAGTTGGGGTTCATCCAAAAATAATATTAAAGTATGATTAAATACTGGAATAATTATAGGATTTTGCGGAAAAAGAATTAGATAAAAATCTAATTTTTTTAATTTGTTATGAATTTTACAAATCAAAATAGATAAGTAAAAAGATGAATGGTTTGGATTAGAATCAATCGGACGGTTCAGATTGGTTCTTTGGTGTACTCCAAAATTATGGTTCTCTTTGGAACCTTTGCCTATATATATATATATATATATATATATATATATATATATAACAAATAACTGATAAAAGAAAAAGAAAAATATGAATAGTTTTTTTTTAATTTGAACTGGGAAGACAACCGGGAAGACTTAGAATAGTCTTCCCGGTAGTCTTCCTAGTTCAAATTAGGAAGTCTTCCGAAAAAGAATAAAAGAAAAACAGAAAAATAAAATAAGTAATTCTAAGTCTTCCCGATAGTTTTCCTAGTTCAAAAACTGGGAAGACTTAGGAAAAGACTTAAAATTAAATATAAAAACACAAAAAACAAAAATAAAATATTCCTTGTCTTCCCGTTAGTCTTTCTAGTATAAAACTGGGAAGACTTAGGAAAAACTTAGAATTAATTAAAAATTTTACAAAAAAATGCAGAAAACTAATAAAAATGCATGAAAAATATATAAAAGTCTAGAAAAATTCACAGAAAATTCCATAAATCCTAGAAAAATATGCAGAACAATATAGAATTGCATAAAATTAATATAAACTTGCAGAATAATTTAAACAACAATATTTACAATCTGAAAAACACCTAAATAATTCTAAATAATTACATTTTCAATAAAAATACATTTCTCCACTTAAAAAATATGAGAAAAATATTTTTAGAGAAAATATATTATTCAGAAATATTTAAATTAACAAGCATGTAATATTAAATGAGAATTGGCAATAAATATCATTTGAATGACAAGAGAAAATGAATTTTTGAAAGAACAAACATGACAGAGATATTGTTAATCACTAAGACTGTTCAACATACCCAATTTACCAACTAACCTGGTAAATGTGGATTCGTCAACAGATTTAGTGAATATATCTGCAGTTTGTTCTTCTGTGGGTACAAAGTGTAACTCCACAGTTCCATTCATGACATGCTCTCTGATAAAATGATACCTGATATCAATGTGCTTCGTTCTCGAGTGCTGAACAGGGTTGTTGGAGATTGTTATGGCACTTGTATTATCACACAAAATGGGAATTTTGTCTAATGCAAAGCCATAGTCCTTCAATTGATTCCTTATCCATAGGATCTGAGCACAGCAGCTTCCAGCAGCAATATATTCAGCTTCTGCTGTTGAATTGGAAACTGTTTGTTGTTTCTTGCTATACCAGGAAATCAATCCACCTCCTAGGAATTGACAACTCCCAGAGGTACTCTTTCTATCAACAACACTACCTGCATAATCAGAATCTGTATATCCAACAAGATTAAAACCAGAATCTTTAAGGTACCAGATACCTAAATTAGGTGTACCCTTAAGATATCTCAAGATTCTTTTAACAACAACGAGATGTAAATCTCTAGGGTCCGCTTGGAACCTTGCACACAAGCATGTAGCATACATAATATCTGGTCTACTAGCAGTAAGATAGAGTAAGGAGCCAATCATACCTCTGTAGCTTGTAACATCTACCTTGATAGAGTTATCACAAGCTCCAAGTTTGACTGTTGTTGAAGATGGAGTCCTTGCTTATGCTGAATCCTCCTTGTGATACTTCTTGAGGATTTCTTTGAGATACTTGGATTGACAAATAAATATTCCATTTGACCTTTGACTTACTTGTAATCCAAGAAAGAACTTCAGCTCACCCATCATACTCATTTCAAACTTACTCTGCATTAGCTTAGCAAATCTCTTACAGAGATCATCATTAGTAGACCCAAATATGATGTCATCCACATAGACTTGGACTAATATCATATCACTTTTGTGTTTCTTTGAAAAAAGAGTTTTGTCTATGATACCTCTAACAAAACCATTTTCTAAAAGAAAACCAGAGAGAGTGTCATACCATTTTCTTGGGGCTTGTTTGAGACCATAGATAACCTTGAAGAGAAAGTACACAAAGTCCAGCAACTCCTGATTTTCAAAGTCAGGGGGCTGTTCCACATACACTTCTTCATCTAGCTCACCATTCAGGAATGCACTCTTAACATCCATTTGATAGACTTTAAAATTGGAGTAAGCTGCAAATGCTAAGAACATCCTGATGGCCTCAAGTCTAGCCACTGGTGCATAGGTTTCATCATAATCAATGCCTTTAGCTTGTGAATACCATTGAGCAACCAGTCTTGCCTTGTTCCTTGTAACAATGCCATCCTCATCTAGCTTGTTTCTGTATAACCATCTTGTACCAACTACTTTCTTGTTCTTTGGTCTGGGTACCATCTTCCAGACTTGCTGTTGTTCAAATTGATTGAGTTCATCTTTCATAGCAATCACCCAATCTGGATCAGTCAGTGCTTCCTCAGTCTTCTTTGGCTCCATTTCAGATAGGAATCCTGAATAATGACATTCATTCTGAGTAGCACTTCTAGTTCTAACTCCAACACGTGGATCACCAATGATCAACTCAAAGGGATGAGCTCTATTCCATACAGTCTGTCTTGGAAGATTTGATCTTGATGATTCACCTTGAAATTCATTGTGGTGTTGTGAATGACTAGTAGATCCCTCATTTCCTTCCCCTGAGTTGTTGCTTGATTGCCTTGATGATTCTTCTCCAGTGTTGGTGGTATCTCCATTGTTACCAATGTTTCCACCACCACCACCAGGATTATTATCATCATTGTAATTGTCATTACTAGCAACCTTCTCAGGTGGGGCTTCATCATCTGAATCTGAGTCTGGCAAGTTATCAAACTTCAGTTCTTCAGATGAATCTTCAGTTTGGATACTAGGGAGCTTAGTGTCATCGAATGTAACATTGACACTTTCCTTCACATGGTGACCATCAATCAAGTACACCTTGTATGATCTTCTTGAATAACCAATAAAAATAGCTTCTTGTACCTTGGCCTCAAACTTGCCACGTTTCACATTGTCATCCTTAAGCACAAAACATTTTGCTCCAAATACATGAAAGTATTTGAGAGTTGGTTTCTTGTTGTTCATGATCTCATACGGAGTCTTCATTAAGTCCTTGTTGATTAACGTTCGATTATGAGTATAACAAGCAGTGTTCACAACTTCAGCCCAAAAGTACATTGGAAGTCTTGATTCACTTAACATAGTCCTAGCAGCTTCAATCAATGTACGATTCTTCCTTTCCACCACTCCATTTTGTTGAGGAGTTCTAGGGGCAGAATACTGTCTTGTTATTCCTTTATTTGCACAAAAGTCATTTAGGACTGCATTCTTGAATTCAGTTCCATTATCTGACCTTATAGCTCTAACAGGGAATCTTGAATCCAGCTCAATCAACTTTATATGATCAATCACCATCTGTGGGGTCTCATCCTTGGAATTTAGGAATAAAACCCAAGTATATTTGGAATAGTCATCAACAATCACAAGTGCATATTGTTTCTTTGACATAGACATCACATTAACTGGACCAAACAAATCCATGTGCAGTAGCTGATGTGGTTCAGTTATTGATGATGTGTCAGTGCCCTTGTGAGAAGCTTTCTTTGACTTTCCTTTCTGACATGCCTCACACAGTCCTTCCTGTGTAAATTCCATATGAGGCAAACCTCTAACCAATTCCCTCTTGACTAAAGAGTTCATGGTTTTGAAGTTAAGGTGAGACATCTTCTTGTGCCATAGCCAACTCTCATCTGATGAAGCTTTAGCATAAAAACAAGTAACTTCATCTTTGGATCCAGAGTGTAGATCAGCTATGAACAAATCACATTTCCTTACTCCTTGAAGAGCAGGCTTTCCATTCTTCTTGTGAAGGATCTGACATCTATCTTTCTCAAAGGAAACAACAAATCCTCGATCACAGAAATGACTGATGCTGAGAAGATTGAACTTCAGACCTTCCACAATAGATACATCTTGAATGATAACATTTCCAACTTCAAACAACCATATCCTCTGGTAATACCCTTGCTGTTATCTCCAAAGGTAACTCCTGGGCCGGCTTTCTCAACCACATTTGATAGCAGGGCTCTATCTCCGGTCATATGCCTTGAACAACCACTGTCAAGAACCCACATAACACGGTTTACCTGTTCCACACCCTGCAGTATCAAATTGATTAGACCTTCTTCGGAACCCAGACTTGATTGGGTCCGGCATACTTAATGAACTGGCCTTTGTCAGGCAAAACAACATTTTTAACCTTAACTACATAAACCTCTTTCACAAAAGAGCGTTTCCATTTATAGCCAGCCTTAACACATTTCTGAGTAGGCTTAGGGATAAATGGATCCACTCTTGTCTTTGGAGGACTAGTAGTCTTAGATCTAACAGGCTTCTTATTATTAACATGTTGACGTGGAGCAGTCTTATTATCAGATACATGCTTACTATTAAAATAAGCATACATAACATTGAAAGCACAAGACATGCAATTTACCACACCACATGCTTTATGAGAAAGATTAATAGCAGGCATGTTGGTTCTACAGTTGTTTTGATCCACTTTATGAATGTCCGACTTGGTCTCCGTTGCTGAAACAACTTTGACTGGTTTGTCAGACATACACTTGTTGGACTGAGCAAGTTCAAAAGCACGATCCTCCATACGTATCTCCTCTTCAATGATGATAGAGTATTCATTCAGAGGTCCTGCTTGGGACTCTCTAAAGAAAGGTTTATCAATACCCTTAAGCACATCTGGTATACCCCTTTCTTCAGCACTGACTCGATTAGGGGTATTTATGCTTAATTCACCAATAGACTCATTATAGTCATACCCTATTCCTACAGTATGACCAATACTTTGTTTATTGATGATTTCTTTAGCAGTCTTACAAGACTTATAGTAAGCATTAACTTTAACCTTAACTTCACTGATCTGATCATTGAGAATGGTTTCCAGTTGAATATAACATTTAACCCTATTCTCAAGAAATGCTATTTTCTTAGATAGTTCATCCTGATTAACATGCACAAGTTTTAATTCTTTTATCTCTTTTTCAAGGGTTGTGTTCAAAAGAATTATTCTATCATTTTCTCTACGTGCACATGAAACAGTAGTACTAAGATGATAGATCATTTCAGTATCAGTAAAATTTACCTCTGACATGTATGTTGATGAAGTGCTTGCCTCATTAGCCATTAAAGCAAGGTTTCCAATTTCACCAGCTTCTTCATCACTATCAGTATCATCCCAACTCTTTCCTTCAGCAACATAAGCTTTCCCAATCTTATTCTTCTTGCTAGAATCGAATGAGTTCCTTCTCACTTGCTTTGGCTTTTTACATTCTGTAGCAAAGTGACCCAACTCATTGCAATTGTAGCACCTGATTATGCTTCTTTCCACAGTTCCAGTTTTGTAGCCACCCCTTGTGCTACTTGAAGAGGAAGATCCACCTCTCTGAAATTTGGGCTTAAACTTAAGATTGGGATTCCTTCTGAATCTGAACTTCCCAAACTTCCTGACTATCATGGCCAAATCACCATCCTCCAGCTGATCAGGTTCTTCCAAAGAGTAGAAGTCACCACCAGATTGATCAATGGATGTTAAACCAAATTCAGCATCAATAACATCCAAGTTAGAACTGGAAGGTTGAACAACCTTCACTTCCAGTTTCTGTGGGACTTTAGTTGTCAATGCAGTAGAAGTACCAACTATCTTTCCAGTTCTATATATCTCCTTCTGTTGAATCTACTCCAGCTCATAGGTCTTCAGAACACCATACAGTCTTTCCAGAGAAATCTCTCCAAGATCTCTTGCTTCTCTGATTGCAGATATTCTGTGCTCCAAATGAATTGGAAGTGTCAGAAGGAACTTCTTGTTAATTTCCTTGATAGTATAGTGCTTCCCATTGAGATTCAGATCATTGATCAATTTGTTGTATCTCTCAAAAACCTTAGAGATACCTTCACCAGGGTTTGATCTGAAATGCTCATAAAAAGAGGTGAGAATTTCCAGCTTATTCTCTCTTACTTCCTCTGTCCCCTCATTGATTATCTCTACAGTGTCCCAAATGTGTTTGGCAGTAGCACAGTTTAGAACATGATTATGCATGATAGGATCAAGACAATCAACCAGTATCAACTGTAGACAGGCATCCAGTGTAGCATCCTCTTTCTCATCAGGAGTGAAGTCCTTGGGATCCTTAGGAAACATCCTAGCAGCTCTAGTGACAACATCATTCTCTATCTGCTCTTCCTCCACAATCATAGGAACTTTAGGACCATTCTTCAGCACTTCTAGATATTTGACATTAGCAACTTAAAGAAACAAGAGCATTTTCTTCTTCCACATTGGATAATGCTCCTTGCTGAACAGGGAATTTTGACTGTACCAACTTTTTGTATAGTAGACATTTTTGAGATTTTTAATGAATAATGAAAATTTCAGAGTTTAAGAAAAAAATCTCAAAACAATTGGATCTTTGATTAGTATATCAATCAAAAGGCTATGATGCCAATTGTTAGGTCCTGATATGTTTGTAGAAGGGGGGTTGAATACAAACAATACCGATTAATCGAATTTGTCCTTTTAAAGATTTAACAATATAGAACAAATTAATGCGTAATAAAACTGAAACAATATTCAAGTTAAATATAACTTATATTAAACTTGACGAGTGTTACAATTTGATCATTGATTACAAGGGTTCTTAATAAAACAAACCTAGAATAAATTCGACATGAATTTATCTATTTTTGTAATAAAAAGGATCGAATACTAAAAAGTAGTTCGATATAAAATCTAGGGATTATGATCCGCTAGAAAGTCAAAGCAGTACAAGTGAAATGATCCTTATGAATTTAATGTTAAGAACCAAACAAGAATTAATTCACTTGAAGAAAATGGATTGCTTTGCCGTTGAGAAGTTATGAAGACAGAAGAATGTGATGTTTTTCTGCTTTGTCTTTACTTCTGTTTTTGTTGTTTTAATGTTCTGTATCTTTGATTGTCTTCTGCCTTGTCTTTATACTTAACTGCTTTTCTTTTTGTAAACCCACGTGCAAGGCCACTTCACAGAATACAATTTGCACTAGGAAGACTTAAAGAAAAACTCACAATTTACCCTTGGAAGACAATCGAGAAGACAAGAAAATGTAAAGGGAAGACAATCGGGAAGACTAGGTTTTAGCCTAGGAAGACAATCGGGAAGACTCACTTGTGAGTCTTCCTAGTTTAAAAAACAGAGTCTTCCTAGTTTAAACTAAGTCTTCCTAGTTCATTTTTATTCTAATTTAAATAATTATCTAAATAAATTATGTATTAAATTAATTCTTTAAAGAATTAATTTAATAAATAATTTACTTAATAGTAATAATTATTTATAAGAGAATAAATAGAATTAGTTGACTTCTTAATTAATTTCTGAATCACTAAAACTTAGTTAAAGAATAAACATATTAGTACGTTGACACTCAATGTACTGTTTGGTTCATGAGTAACTAACGACAATGTCTGTTCTTTATCTGTTTAACTTTAAGCAGTGATTCACTTCCTTTTCATTCAAGAACTCTGTAACCAGTATCTTTTGCTGTCACCACTTGAAATCTCTGTCACTTTAATAAATCCACTGAGCTTGAATACTTCACTGAGGCTTGATCAATAATTTGAACTTCTTTCAATGTAGAATCACTTCAAGTCTGTAGATGACTTTAATCTTCATTCTTTGACAGATATAATCTTCTGAGATTCCTGTGACATTTGATTTTTATTATTTACTTATTACATCTTAATTAAAGTTGAGTAGAATCCTCGGTGTTTACAAATAGGCCTATACATATGCCTTTCAAGCTACAATATCAATTTATGAGTTATACAATAAGTAAAGTTCATATAAGTTTGTATTGCAATTATATACATAAAAGTTCTTTGTTCTTTTTGTTATCTTGTGTTGATTTGAACGTATTTGTGTCATACAAATCTAATACTTAAAATATGTTAAAGATTAGGAGGTATAATTAATTACAATGCACATGCATCCAAATAATAATATAATGAGATATGGTATATATTAGCGTATATGGTCATATATATTATCATGTATGTTATGTGTATGTATGTATATACGTATGCGAGTAACCAAAAAATTCAAATCGCTCAATCAAATATTATTACATATTCACATAAATTCACATAATGTATATGTATGTATGAATGTATGTATGCACATATGTATGTATGTATGTATGTATGCATATATGTACGTATGTATGTAGTATGTATGTAGTATGTATGTCTGTGTGTATGTGTATATATGTGTGTGTATGTGTGTGTGTGTATGTATGTATGTATGTATGTATGTATGTATGTATGTATGTATGTATATGTATGTATATGTATGTATATATATGTATATGCATGTATATGTATATGCATGTATATGCATATTTATTGTGCATCATTTAAATAGAATTTAACAAATATGCATATTTATTGTGCAGTATTTAATAGAATGCAATAAATATATTAAAATTAAAAGACTAAAATAATCCTGAAAAATATATTAGAAATGAGGGTAAAATAGTCCACGATTTAAATTGCTTACCCAAACCCCCTGTTGTTGTATTAGATATATAATAGATATAATAGATTATAATATTAAAATAGGTTTAAAAATAAATAACTAAATGTTTGTCCGTGATATTTTTGGAAAAGGAGGGGTTTTAGTGAGGAAAAATAGAAAAACTAACATGTTTTAGTTAAAAAAGGTAATTGCCCGTGATATATTTGAAAAAGTAGGGGAATTTGTTAGAAAAAATAATGTATTTTAAGTGAAAAAGGTATTTGGTTATAAATAGGTAATATTATTATTTTATAATATATTTCTATAAATAAGTAAGGTTAATTAAGTAAAAACATGAAGTACAGTTAATTAAGGACAATTAAGTAAAATCAGAACGTACCATACCGACCAACCAAACTTTTAATGTTTCGCCTATTATATAATAGTATTGATATATATATTAAAAATCATTTTGTAAGATTTACCTTCTAATTTATATAGAAGATAATACTTACAGAAAATGCAATTTTCTATAAAATAAAATTTAAAAGTCTTATTTTCTTTTCATTTATTTTTTCTCAAGTACCTATATTTTAAAAAATAAAATTTAGAATTTTTAAAAATATCTAAATTAAATTTTATGATATAATAAAATTGATTAATAGATGATGATATTTATTTAGTAAATTAGTTTGTTATCTATTTAGATTTGGTAATAACAAGAAAATGGGTGATTAGGAGGAAACATGTTTAACGAGAGTACGATTCATTAGGAGGAGCATATTGTATGCTAGAATTTAACATTGATTTTATATTATGTGTAATAAAATAGAAGTTGAAATATGAATTTTGAGAAAAATAAAAATAGTTATAAATATACTAATATTTGATATAATATTAAAATAATAAAAATTATTAAACAATTGACATTTTCAATGTTTATTCAAAATTTCGGTAAATGATCAAAGACGAAACGGAGAATTCAAAAGAAACCTTAATTTTTTCTAAAAACATAATTTATACAATACTTTTTAGAAAAATTTAGAGAAATTATTCCAAAAGTCGTTGCGAAGCGCGGCTTAGTAAACTAGTTTAAGATAATAGAATTGCAAATGACCTAAACTTTTATTGTAGTCGAAATACCTCAGCATATATAATATATAATGGGTGTTATATACTGATTGGTGAAAAAAAATTAATATTTTGATTTGATATTTTTTTTGTTCTACATTTTTGTTTTTAAAACATTCATTATGATTATTTTATTTGATATTAAGAGCGAAAGTTATTATTTGTTTTTGTGTTTGTTTATAGATGTGAAAATAATCCTTATTACAAAGATGATAATCAAATGAAATCATAATAACGACGATGATGAATTTGTGGAAGAGACTTATTCAAATCAACGATGACGTGGCGATGTGCAACAAGGTCATATAATTGTTTCTCGGTTGAAAATCGATGACAAATTACAACATAAATTGACATTGTTTCACAACTGAAAAATAATAAATAATGACACTAACGATGATAAATCGATAATCATTTTTCGATTGAAAACGATGATGTTATAGCCAAAATTCGGTATTGGGGTTTTAGGGTAAATTTGGGTCAAATAATAATCAATTGGGGATATCCAAGATACAATTAGGGATTGAATTGGTACAAGTAGGGCTGAGTATTCGGTTAAAACCGAACCGAACCGAATTTTAATTCGGTTAACCGAAACCGAAAATGTGAAAAACTTCTTACCGAAAACCGAACCGAAGTAAATTCGGTTTTGAAACCGAACCGAATTTAATATTTCGGTTAATACCGAAAACCGAAATAAAAAACCGAAATTTTAATTAAATTGCTAAAGTTGCATAAAACTTCTAGAAAAAGTTGCAGGCTTAGTTTACATCATCAATTTAAACGTTACAAGTTAAAACCTTGTATCAGAAGTTCATAACAAGTCGTTGTTCTTCGGCCGAGTTCGACAGTGCCTTGGAATCTTGGATACTTAGTCAGTTAGTCGATATAGTATTAGGCGATAGATACAAGTCAACAGCCTGTGAGCCTGTGGTGAGTCTGGTGAGTGGTGACTATTACTAATAATATTTTAAATGTTTTATTTTTTTATGTATATAAAGATAAATTCGGTTATTCGGTTAACCGCGGTTAAAAACCGAATTACCAAAAAACCGAAATACTAATATTCTCTTACCGAAAACCGAACCGAAAATTGAATTTCGGTTAACCGAACCGAAATTATTTCGGTTATTCGGTTCGGTTTTCGGTTAACCGAACCGAATGCACACCCCTAGGTACAAGGGAAGCTCAGGGCTCGTCCTCATAGGGGAGAGGGCGCACCCCTTTGGCCGTCCAACCCTTTAGGATGCGTCGTATTTGTGTGACTGACAACTTCACATGAATGGATAACTTGACAGAGAATATGAGCTACATTGATATTTGATTGACACAAGAAAGCTTAGGGCATGCCCTCAGTAAGGGAGAAGGTGAGCCCTCTGTCCGTCCACCCCTTGAGGGTGCGTCCTCTACTTCAAAGATGCCTTCTCAACATGTCAAAGGTCCCAATGATCGTTTCTCCCCGAGGACGCGTCCAATGGAAAAATGTCTACAAACAATTCTAGTGAAGATAAATAATGATCAGACAAGCTCCAATACTTGAGCCCCTTTGTCGTCTCTCAAGTGTGTCCTTTCTTCAGGGCGCGCACTCCGAAGATACTCTGAGGTGCGGCTTCCTGGTCTTTCAGGACGCGTCCTTCCTCCATGGTGTGCTCTCAGGAAAAAGAACTACTGCTTAACATGAACTCCAACGATTTTTAGAGGAAGATAATAGGGAGGCGAGGCCCCATGATCCAAAGAGAGTTCCCCCTGGTTACAGGTTGAGGCCCCATGGAGATGAGCGAGCCCCTCCATGTGACAATTTAATCGATAGTATGGGAGAGTGGCCCCATGATCCATAGTGAGTGCCCCCTGATTAAAGGTTGAGGCCCCATGGACATGAGCTAGCCCCCTCACGTGACAACTCAATTGATAATATCGGAGAGCGGCCCTATGATCCACAGAGTGCGCCCCTTGATTCTTGAAAGAATTACAGGTCGAGGCCCCATGGAAATGAGCGAGCCCCTCCGCGTGAAAAAATCATTACTTGAATTTCAGAGGAAAGGAAGCTATTGGAAGCACAGGCCCCGTACTCCACAGTGAGAACCCCCTGATTACAGGTCGAGGCCCCGTGGATATGAGTGAGCCCCTTCAAGTGATAATTCAATGGATGATATAGGAGAGAGGCCCCCTGGTCCACAGTGAGTGCCCCTACTTACAAGTCGAGGCCCCATGGACATGAGTGAGCCCTTCCGAAAAGAGAAGATTTTTATCTTCAGAGAACGCGTCGTCACATCATCAATAATAGAAGACATGCCCTTCAAGGCGCGCCATAATGGTATCGGCCTCATATGTTAAGGCTTCGACTTCAAACGTGATTGTACAAGCCCTCAAGTTGCAACAAGAAGAAGAATATTTGGAGAAGAGGCCCCATGGACCTTAGGATGCGCCCCCTGACCAGCAGGATGCGGCCCCAAGGTCATGAGTGAGCCCCTCCACAGAAGAATGCTATTATAGAATGGACTAGAAGATTAGAAGGGACTTCGACACTGCCCTCATCCACTTAGGCCGCCCTGCGCAAGAGGGCGCACCCTCACGATGCTAGGGGGTAGTACTGATGCATCTCCCGGCTCTTCCTATGAACAGAGTATCCTTACGGGGATACTTTTTTATGAAAAGACGTTTGAAGATACAATTGACGCCTATTGTGTGCCCCTTCACCGGACATAGGTGCTATGGTGCGGCCCTAGGCTAGTCTGATGAAGGCCATCTACACGATAAATTATATAGAAGATAGTGATGACTAGTGTTCCCCTCTAACGGATGTCTCCTTGTGAGATGCCCTTCATAGGATGCTTCTTCATGGGATGCCTTTTCCTGAGAAGCCTTTCATGGGATGCCTCTTCCTGAGATACCTCTTAGTGAGATGCCTATTCGAGAGATTCCTCATATTGAGATGCCCCTTTCTGTGGGTCAAGATTCGAAGTATTCTGCAACCGAAGAGTGTCGCCTAAAGTTTTAATAAAACTTTTGAGGGCGAGGCCCCTGAATAGTCATGCAAGCGTTTGATAGAGTATGTTCAATAAGAGAATGCTTTGGTTGATTGAAGACGGGCAATGACTATATAGTAGACTACAAGGTAAATTAATTACCTTCTAGTCTAGGGGGGTAGTCCATATATACTTTCCCTAGTCCTAGTTGAGGTAATTAAAATTTTGGTTGGTTTACAGGGCACGCTCTCTAAGGTGACACGCCCTATAGGACGACGCACCCTCAGTTAGATGGTGAGATGCGGAACTCTTCCTTGTAAACATGCAAGTATGATAATCAAGAAGACATATTATGAGAACATAAATCCGGCAAACATATCCCGTAGAGTTACCAAAAGCATAGTCAAGTCAAGTACAAATTGCAAGGCTTAGAAGTGAGGACCTGCACCTCAGAAATGTTCAGAAGACTTAGTAAAAGAAATAAAGATCATATCAAGCCTCAGGACGCGCCCTGAGTGTCATCAGCAAGAGGAGTAGAGGTGTTTTCAGCAACAATATCACTTGTTTTAGCAGCATCATCCAAAGGCTTTTCAAGAACAACATTGGCCTTAGGAGACTGGTTTCCCTAATCCTTAGCATCTTGTTCACCATCAGGAGGTGCATCCTCAAAGGACACGTCCTCATCTCCTTCAAGTGGTCCAGCCTAAATTCTAAGTTTGATCTGTTTGGCTTTGATGACCGCAGCTTCATGAACTTTGAATTTCTTAATCCATGCAACTTTATCCTCACCAAACTTGGAGAAGTCATAGCCAGGATCAACTGCCAAGAAGCCAGAAGCAAAGATTCTCCCTGAAATGGAAGACGCGCACTCGGTAGAATGGAAGACATACTCCCAAATCCCTGAAAAAAAATTAGAAGCTTGTGGACGCGTCCTATCATCAAGGCGCGCCCTCAGACACACAAGGTTGAGAAGTGTTCTCTGCAACTGTTCCTTGAAAGATAGATGTTCTGCCAAAATTCTTTCCATCGATTAAATGAAATAAGAAGACATGGCAGCCCCTTTAGGGCGCACCCTCTGAAGAATGAGATACCGTCGCCACCGGTTGATATGTTTTTTCCAAGTATGCCTTGACAAGAGACAATGTGAAGAATGTACATATAACAAAATTGGTAGGAAGGGTGAGCCTTGACCTCATCAGCGTACTTGTCTGTGAAGATAAACAAGTAGTATGAGTAGAGTTACGGAGCGGTTGCTGAAGAAATTGCCTTTGTGTTAGCAATTGTGTTGCTGGTGGAAAGATCACCTCCATTGTCATGCCGCGTCCTCCCTGCCTCCGAGATTTTCTCAACTTCTTCATCTTTGTTTTGCTGGGCTAGCTCCTCCTTCTTAACTTCAATAGATCCAACCTTTGACACTTTGAATTCAACTCATTCGACCTCAGAAGACTCATGTGGATTATTTGACAAATTCTTATAAGGATTTTTATTACTTGAAGATCGGTGATCGAGCTTTCGTTATGGTCGCACCTCCCTCAGGGCACGCCCTCCAATATTGACGCACTCAGGCGAATCTCTAATGTGCATTTTTATGCCCAAATATGGTCATTGGCTATAAACAGACCCATTACGAGAATTGATGAAAATATTAGGCTCACGATTAGTGGTCTAGAAATATTGTGCAGCTCTTCTACCGATATATTGACAAAGTGTCAGGAAGGAGGAGATGACTCCTCTCATCAAATTAGCAAGGAGTTAGACGAGAGGAGATGACTCTTCCACTCATATTAATAAAGAGGACTTCTCCCCTCATATCAGTAGAGAGGACTCCTCCACCTCATATCAGCAGAGAGGACTCATTCTCCTCATATCAGTAGAGAGGACTTCTCTCCTCATATCAGCAGAGAAGACTCCTCCACCTCATATCAGTAGAGAGGACTCCTCTCCTCATATCAGCAGAGAGGACTCCTCCTCCTTATATCAGTAGAGAGGAAACCTCCTCCTAATATCAGCAGAGAGGACTCCTCCACCTCATATCAGCAGAAAGGACTCCTCTCCTCATATCAGCAGAGAGGACTCATCTCTTCATATCAGCAGAGAGGACTCCTCCACCTCATATCAGTAGAGATGACTCCTCCACCTCATATCAGCAGAGAGGACTCCTCTCCTCATATCAGCAGAGTGGACTCCTCCCCTCATATCAGCAGAGAAGACTCCTCCACTCATATTAATATAGAGGACTCCTCTCATCGTATTCGTATAAAGGCCTTCTCACATCATATTAGTAAGAAGCCAGACAAGAAGAGAAGACTCCTCCCCTCATATTAAAAAGGAGGAACAGGAGATATGAGATGACTCCTCTCCTATACTAAAAAAGAGAAAGACTTATGTGATAGGAGAGGACTCATCTCCTCATACTAAAAAGTAGACAGACAAAAGGAGAGAACTCCTCTATGAAAGTGTTTGTCCTAAATCCAATCATGTATGATGAGTTAGGAAGAACTTTCTTGTATTCTTATTTGATTTCATTAATGTTAATAAAAGACTTGTTTTGTTTTTATTACGGGCTTTATCTATTTAAAGTGTTTTAAATAAGATGTTCCATAGTTTAGAGTAAAGCTTCTAGAATTATAATGAGATTATAATAGTGAGATCTAGAAGATGATAACCCTAGACTTAAACAGTTCCTGATCATAGGATAACTAATCGGAAGTTGGTGAATCCGCAAAGATTGGTACATACTATGCTTGCTCCCGTCAGGAGGATGTCTGTTCTCATAGGCATTTGTGTGGTGACACTATAGCTAGTATGTTGGTGCTTGTTAGGGAATAAGTTCACTGAACATGACTCGATAAGTTGAATAGCTAATGGAGTTTACTCACGTGTCAATAGTTATTCACTGAGTGATAGTTATACAAGTGTCCTTAGACTTGAGATCGTTAGAGTTATCTTGTATATAATGAACTATGCTTTGGATTAGTCCTTAGTCTCAAGGACATCCATTAGGTCTATTCTGGGCATAGGGATTTGTGTATGGAGATAGTTAACGTCAATAGAGGATCTACCCCTTCCAGTATAGGAAGAGAATATCCTATGTTATTCTTAGTATGCGAGTTCTGGAATCTCTGGCCAGAGTGTATGAAATTAGAAAGGAGTTTCTAATTTGCATTAATATGAACTTAGCATTATGAATAAGAAATCATATGATTAAATTTGATAGGCCTGACACGAGATCCATGCCTTATATTTAAGAGTATCATGTTCCTGAGGTTACCTCAGGGAGTTACCTGAGGCAATTAAAAATTTTCCATACAAATACAGGCCGGTATTATTGTAATTTCAGAAAGATTAACATATTTACAAAATTGCCATCAGTTTTTTGTACTTGAAAATAAGTTTATCTCAGGTAATCTTCCTGAGGTAACCTCAGGATCTTTTTTCTCTATATTTAATCGGGATATTTTAGGGTAGAAGGAATTGATTGTACTGAAACTAATCACTGACAGGTTCTTGGTATTCTAAGCAGTGAATTCATATTATCTGGATAGTCGTGATATGTTGAGAAGCATCCCTCACGATGTAGAATAAATATAATTAATCAGTTAATTATATTTAATGAATTTTAGAATTCATATAATTAATAAATACAAAGTTTATTATTATTATTTATTTCTACTACCGGCTTAATATTGAACCTACAGGGTCACACCATAAAAGATTAATTTATTGATGAAGGTATTTTGAGAGAGCAAGTTATTTTCTAAATAGTTTAGAAAAGGAAATAATGATTAAAATAGTTTTAATTATTATTAAAGCATTTTATAAGATAAAATGTGGGGTTAATATATATATATATAAAGATATATTAAAAAAACCCTAGGAGATCCCTATAAATAGAATGAGATAGTTCATTCTAAATGACTTGAGTTTTTGTAAAAACCTAGTTGCCACCCTCTTCTTCTTCATCTCTCTCTCTCTCTCTCAAAAGAAGAAAAACTCCATTTTTATAAAAGCTTAGTTTTATAAAAAGCTTCATCGAAGGATTATTCTTGGTGGATACCGGTAGAGTGCTTCACACTCTGAGGAGCAACTGTTAGAATCCATTTTTATAAAGCTTCGATTTTCAAGGTATGGTTACGATTCCTCCGCTCTTTCATTTTATATATTTTTCTATATGTGCGATATATGGTTTTTACGGAATAAATGTTATATCACGCTTCCGCTCATCCGTAAATTCCTTCAATGGTATCAGAGCGAGTTTATGCATATAGAGATTCATATAAAAAATTTCAGATTTTTTTATACATGTATGGATTTATTATGATTTTTGCAAGTATATTTAGATTTAATTATGAATTAATTCGAAATATTATTTGCATGAGATTTTGATCCTTGATCTGGGTTCTATAAGTGTTGTGGATGATCTAGGTATTTTTTTCATAATTTTGTGATGTGTAGATTATTTGTTATGAATTTTTTAAAATTCTTTTAATTAACATTCATAAAATAATTATACATGTTGAAATATATGAATTAAAATTTGTACAAGAACCCCATAGATACTTGCTTATTTTTGCTTTTGTTTGATTTCAGAAATCATATTATTTTGATTTTTTATTAATTTATTAATTAATTGTTAATTAATTTATTAATATTAAAATAAAATAATAATAACAATAAATGCATTTAATGGCAAGGGCAGTTTTTTAAGTGTTATAAATGCTAAGGAGTTACAAACATAAAAAAAAACTGTTGTTGGTGCGCGCGTGGCGTGCAACCGCTGGGAAAGGCCTGTAACGCATGACGAGAATGCGTTACAGACTCTGTAACGCATTCCCGGAATGTGTTACAAGGCCTGTAACGCCTGGAGCTCATGCGTTACACAATTTATAGCATTTAATTGTTGTAACGTATTCCATTAATGCGTTACAGCCCCTCTCTCCATATTAAATTTGATTTTTTGGGAGTTTGGTAACTCCGTTTTGGGCGTGCAATATACCGTTGGATTCGTTTTTCCGAGACGGATCTAATGGAATGGTCAAATATTTTTATATAAAAGTTTGGAACTGTTTATATTCCCGGATGTGTTTTAAAGCATGTATTAATTGTTTTAATTGCTTTTAAATACTATAATAAATCCATACATCATTATATCATTGTATGACATGATATTACTTGCATGCTTACTTGTTTATTTATTTTTATATATGAGATATATGCCTATATTTACCATGCGATGATAGATTTAGGTGAATTTAAATCAATATAAGGCGTGCTCTAGAAAATCTAGAATAGGAATCGTTTCTTGCCTTAACAATAATATTATGAGTACAACCATGAGATTCTTATGTTTATGAAACATAGAGTGAAATACTCTTTTGATGTTGAAAATGAAAATTTCTGTCTAGGCCGTTGGGTTTTAAGCGGGACCGATGTGACCCCTCCAACACGCTGGGAATTTTTCATTTAAATATCATAATTGTATTTTGTTCAAGAAAAAGAGAATCTCCTAGTAATATGATTATGGTTGTAACATAATATAATCCCTCTAAAATTAAATAATATCAAGTAGTAATTGGCCAATGACACAACGGGCTTGTGTCGGTCATAGCCTTCCAACATGGTAGAAAGTAGTTCTTATTTTTGAATCATTATCGTTTCGTGCTACAGCCGAGGGCTTTGATTTCGAAATAAGAAATACTTGTCTATTACATAGAGATGTGTATAATGAATTAGAATCTAATGGTCGTTACGTGCTACAGCCGTGGGTTGTTGGAGACTGATTCAATTGTATGAAATGTTGGGTTAGACTTGACTTAGAATATTGAGTTTGTCGTGCTACAGCCGTGACTCAATTATTCAAGAGGCTAAAGTTTTATTAGGGAATAACATGAGATGTAATTGACAAGAGTTGTCTGCCTACTGAACATCACATGGCGTTTCGTGCCACAGCCGAGGTTGTGTGATGGAATGTAGGATCCCTATTCCCACTAGCATTATGAATGCTTCATTTTTCCACTTAGGGGGTTGTATAAATTAGATAAACTAGTGGGAGCCACTTATGAATAAAGACCCAATTCATATAGTGTTTTAAAATGAAATTGAATATTTGCTAAGTGTTGTTATGTGTTTATCATTTACAGATTTACTATATACATTATGTCTTCTGCACTATCACTCCGGAGCATACTGGATGCTCACAAATTGACTGGTCCCAATTTTGCTGACTGGCTTCGAAACCTGAAAATTGTTCTCAGGGTTGAGAAGATGGAATATGTGCTTAACTCACCTAAGCCTACTGAACCTGCTGACGATGCACATGATGATGAACATGTTGTGTATCTTAAGTGGATAGATGATGCAAATGTTGCTCAATGTATCATGCTAGCTTCCATGAACATTGAGCTACAGAAGCAGCATGAGCATATGGATGCTCACACTATCCTAACACATCTACAAGAGTTTTATGATGTGGCAGGGAGGACAGCTCGATATGATATATCGAAGGAGCTGTTCCGCTGTAGGATGTCTGAGGGATAGTCTGTGAATGACCATGTACTTAAGATGATCAATTTGATTGAACGTCTTGGATAAATTGGTTTCAACATGGATGGGGAGATGAGTCAAGACTTGGTCTTGCAATCACTTCCGGGTTCGTTTTCGCAGTTTGTTGTGAACTTTCACATGAATAAGTTGGATGCCAGCCTGGCTGAACTCCACAACATGTTGAAGACTGCGGAATCGAATTTTCCCTCTAAGAAGAGTTCTGTTCTTCTAATTGGTGAAGGTTCCAATCCTAAGAAAAGAAAGAAGAACCCTCCCAAGAAGAAGAAAGTAGGTGAAAAAAGGCCGGTTCCACCAAAAGCTGAAGACCCCAAAAGCAAAGTTGTTTGCTTCCACTGTAACAAGGTGGGGCACTGGAAAAGGAACTGCAAGGTTTACCTTGCAGAATTGAAGAAGAAGAAGGGTAGTGAGACTGCCGCTTCTGATTCAGGTATGTTCATGATAGAAGTGAATATGTCATTAAATCAAATTGCTACTTGGGTATTAGATACCGCCTGTGGTTCTCACATTTGCAATTCGTTGCAAGGACTAAGGAGAAGTACGACTCTTGAGGAAGAGGAAATGATTCTACGGATGGGAAATGGAGCAAGAGTTGCTGCTGAAGCTGTAGGATCATTTGATTTACATATGCCTACGGGCAAGACTATTGTTTTAAATAATTGTTATTTTGTTCCCTCGATTGTGAGGAATATTATTTCTATTCCCATGTTAGACTTGGCAGGATTTTCGTTTGTTATTCAGAATAGTGAATGTTCAATTCTTAGAGATAATGTTCTTTATGGTAGTGGTATTTTAAATAATGGTCTGTATGTATGTGACGTAGAGCATAATTTACTACAAATTGAACGTACTAATAAAAGGAAAAGGGATGATGAAAATCTCACCTATTTGTGGCACTGCAGACTTGGTCATATTAGTGAAAATAGACTTCGTACATTGCATAAGGAAGGGTTACTTGAACCCTTTGATTTTGAATCATATCCTACATTCGAGTCTTGTCTATTGGGTAAAATGACCAAATCTCCATTTAGTGGACATGGAGAGAGGGCTGCAGATTTGCTAGGATTGGTACACACAGATGTATGTGGACCGATGTCTACGCAAGCCATGGGTGGATTTTCGTACTTCATTACTTTCACAGATGATCGATCTAGATTCGGATATGTGTATTTGATGAAACACAAGTCTGAATCCTTTGAAAAGTTCAAAGAATACAAGAATGAAGTGGAGAAACAAACCAAACATAGTATTAAAACCCTTCGATCAGATCGAGGTGGTGAATACTTGAATGGTGAGTTTCTAGATTATCTCAAAGAAAATGGTATAGTCTCTCAATGGACTCCTCCATATACTCCACAGTTGAATGGGGTATCTGAAAGGAGAAATCGAACTTTGTTAGACATGGTTCGATCCATGATGAGCTATGCAGATCTTCCAGTATTCCTTTGGGGTTATGCATTGGAAACCTCAGCATATTTACTGAATAAGGTGCCTTCCAAATCTGTTCCTCAAACTCCATATGAGATATGGAAAGAAAGGAAACCGAGTCTTAAACACGTTAAGATTTGGGGATGTCCAGCTCATGTCAAGAAAGTTGACCCTGATAAGCTGGAATCTCGATCCGTAAAATGTAAGTTCGTGGGATATCCTAAAGAGACTTTAGGGTATTACTTTTACACCGATCATAGGATATTTGTCTCCAGACATGCTACCTTCTTGTAAAAACAGTTTATCCTTGAAGGGAACAGTGGGAGCAAAATAGAACTTAATGAAGTTCAAGAAGCACAAACTACTACGGTTCAAGAGGAAACACCTGTTCATACTGAACAACCTTCTGTGGAACAGCCCATTCGTAGGTCAGAGAGAGTGTCTCGCCAACCTGAGAGGTATTATGGCCTTGTCATTGAGAATGACAATGAGTTGTCAATCATTGATGATGACGACCCTATGACCTATAATGAGGCTATGAGTAGTATTGACTCAGAGAAATGGCAGAGTGCCATGAAATGCGAAATGGATTCTATGTATACTAACCAAGTATGGACTTTGGTTGAAGCACCCAAGGATGTGAAGCCTATTGGGTGCAAATGGGTATACAAGAGAAAGATTGGAGCAGATGGCGAGGTGGAGACCTATAAGGCCAGGCTCGTGGCAAAAGGATTTAGACAAAGGCAAGGGATTGACTTTGATGAAACTTTTTCGCCTGTAGCCCTGTTAAAATCGATTCGGATTTTGCTTGCGATTGCTGCTTACTACGACTATGAGATCTGGCAAATGGACGTGAAAACAGCCTTCCTCAATGGGAAACTTGAAGAGGAAGTGTATATGACACAGCCAGAGGGTTTTGTTTCCAAAGGGAATGAACACCTAGTGTGTAAGCTGCTACGAACCATATATGGATTAAGGCAAGCTTCTCGTAGATGGAACATCCGTTTTGATGAGACAATCAAAGAGTTTGATTTTATCAAAAACATAGATGAACCATGTGTCTACAAGAAGGTTAGAGGGAGCGTGGTAACATTTCTTGTGTTGTATGTGGATGACATACTTCTGATAGGAAATGATATACCGATGCTACAATCAGTCAAAGTGTGGCTATCAAAGAACTTCACTATGAAGGACATGGGAGAAGCATCCTACATTCTCGGTATGAAGATCTATAGAGATAGATCTAGAAGAATGATAGGTCTTACCCAGGGTACATACATCGAGAAAGTGCTTAAAAGGTTCAGCATGGAAAACTCCAAGACAGGTCTCATACCAATGAGCCATGGAGTATCCCTTTCCAAGAAGATGTCTCCTAAGACACCTGAAGAAAGGGAGCGTATGAGTAAGATTCCTTATGCTTCGGCAATAGGATCTATCATGTACGCGATGTTATGTACTAGGCCTGATGTTGCTCATTCAATTAGTGTGACGAGCAGATATCAGTCCAATCCAGGTGAAGACCACTGGAAAGCAGTGAAGAACATCCTTAAGTATTTACGAAGGACTAAGGAAATTTTACTTGTTTTTGGTGGATCTGAGTTGAAAATAGAGGGTTATACTGACTCTAGTTTTCAATCAGAAAGTGATGATAGCACATCCATGTCAGGGTACGTGTTTACTCTGAATGGTGGATCGATTAGTTGGAAGAGTTCCAAATAGTCTACAACAGCTGACTCCACAGCGGAAGTAGAGTATATAGCTGCAAGTGAGGCTGCAAAAGAAGCCGTTTCGATGAGGAAATTTGTTTCTGAGTTGGGAGTTGTTCCTAGAATTGAGGAGCCTATTGTGTTGTATTGTGATAACAACGCAGCAATAGCACAAGCCAAGGAACCTAGGTCTCATAAAAATACCAAACATGTTTTGTGGCGCTTTCATTTGATTAGGGAGATCATTGAAAGAGGAGATGTCAAAATTGAGAGAGTTGACACACATAACAACATAGCAGACCCACTCACAAAGACATTGTCTCAGATTCACTTTGATCATCATAAAGAGAAGATGGGTATTAGATACCAGTGTGATTGGCTTTAGTTCAAGTGGGAGATTGAAAGGGTTTGTCCTAAATCCAATCATGTATGATGAGTTAGGAAGAACTTTCTTGTATTCTTATTTGATTTCATTAATGTTAATAAAAGACTTGTTTTGTTTTTATTACGGACTTTATCTATTTAAAGTGTTTTAAATAAGATGTTCCATAGTTTAGAGTAAAGCTTCTAGAATTATAATGAGATTATAATAGTGAGATCTAGAAGATGATAACCCTAGACTTAAACAGTTCCTGATCATAGGATAACTAATCGGAAGTTGGTGAATCCGCAAAGATTGGTACATACTATGCTTGCTCCCGTCAGGAGGATGTCTGTTCTCATAGGCATTTGTGTGGTGACACTATAGCTAGTATGTAGGTGCTTGTTAGGGAATAAGTTCACTGAACATGACTCGATAAGTTGAATAGCTAATGGAGTTTACTCACGTGTCAATAGTTATTCACTGAGTGATAGTTATACAAGTGTCCTTAGACTTGAGATCGTTAGAGTTATCTTGTATATAATGAACTATGCTTTGGATTAGTCCTTAGTCTCAAGGACATCCATTAGGTCTATTCTGGGCATAGGAATTTGTGTATGGAGATAGTTAACGTCAATAGAGGATCTACCCCTTCCAGTATAGGAAGAGAATATCCTATGTTATTCTTAGTATGCGAGTTCTGGAATCTCTGGCCAGAGTGTATGAAATTAGAAAGGAGTTTCTAATTTGCATTAATATGAACTTAGCATTATGAATAAGAAATCATATGATTAAATTTGATAGGCCTGACACGAGATCCATGCCTTATATTTAATCGGGATATTGTAGGGTAGAAGGAATTGATTGTACTGAAACTAATCACTGACAGGTTCTTGGTATTCTAAGCAGTGAATTCATATTATCTGGATAGTCGTGATATGTTGAGAAGCATCCCTCACGATGTAGAATAAATATAATTAATCAGTTAATTATATTTAATGAATTTTAGAATTCATATAATTAATAAATACAAAGTTTATTATTATTATTTATTTCTACTACCGGCTTAATATTGAACCTACAGGGTCACACCATAAAAGATTAATTTATTGATGAAGGTATTTTGAGAGAGCAAGTTATTTTCTAAATAGTTTAGAAAAGGAAATAATGATTAAAATAGTTTTAATTATTATTAAAGCATTTTATAAGATAAAATGTGGGGTTAATATATATATATATAAAGATATATTAAAAAAACCCTAGGAGATCCCTATAAATAGAATGAGATAGTTCATTCTAAATGACTTGAGTTTTTGTGAAAACCTAGTTGCCACCCTCTTCTTCTTCATCTCTCTCTCTCTCTCTCTCAAAAGAAGAAAAACTCCATTTTTATAAAAGCTTAGTTTTATAAAAAGCTTCATCGAAGGATTATTCTTGGTGGATACCGATAGTGTGCTTCACACTCTGAGGAGCAACTGCTAGAATCCATTTTTATAAAGCTTCGATTTTCAAGGTATGGTTACGATTCCTCCGCTCTTTCATTTTATATATTTTTCTATATGTGCGATATATGGTTTTTACGGAATAAATGTTATATCACGCTTCCGCTCATCCGTAAATTCCTTCACTGTACTCCTCTCATCATATCAACAAGAGGCCTTCTCTAATGATACTTTAAGAAGACTTGAAGATACATGTGGGAACATAAGCTCACATGTTAGCTGGAGAGAAAATATTATTGTGATAACTTTTGACTACAAGGCTCTATGAGGTCGCTTCACAAGGTCCCTACGGGACTGGATTGCACTTTGAAGGACCCTTCGAGGGCATCACTTACATATTCTTAAAATCACATCACATGAAGACATCTTTACAAGACATCTCATAATATCAAGGCAAGAATGCCCATGCCCAGACCCTCAAGGGACGCATGGGTGTGTCATTATTGGAATTTTTGAAAGAGGACGCGCCCACAGTTTAGGACGCGCCCACAGTTTAGGACGCGCCCACAGTTTAGGACGCGCTCAAAAGAGAACTATTCTGGAATGAGAGAGAAGAAAGATTATAAGGAAGGGCAAAGGAAGATATTAGGTGGAACACGTGGAAGCCATCAGATGGAATAGTATAACTGATTAGACCACTGTACAAGTATATATATACAAGGGTGTATCTATACAGTACATCGAGTTCATCGAACAGTGGAAGTTCGTCATTAATTTCAGTGGTTCAAAGGATGATTCTGCTATCAAGAAATTGTATTAATTCTCTTTTAATTAACTATATTAGTTAGTTAATTTATTCAATAAATTAATTCAATCAGAATTAATTTATTCCTTAAATTAATTAAGAAGTTAATTAAATTAGAATTAATATAAGCCTAGAAAGACTTAAAAAAAGGTCTGGGATAGTCTTTCCAAGTCATTGATTTGTTGGAACATACAAATCACGATGTTGCGTTTTATGATATAAATTACATAGGTTCGAAAAAAAGATTTATCTTAATCGCTATGGCGCAAGCGATTCAATTCCACGTCTTCTACTGAATTCCTTGATTCTCTTTGAGAGAAGTGTGACCTTCGATCTCCCAAAATTTACTCTCTTCAAAGCCTCGAAATTCCAAAACCCTAGTTTCATGGGACTGCCCGTAAATCTCATTTTCGATTTCTGTTATTTTTTTCAGCTTTAACGAGAACGAGAATATATATATCCTTTATTATAATACCCGAGTTTACCCAGGTATACAGTTAAAGTGCAGTTAACCAATCAGAAAATTATGAATTATTTTAGGACCAATTAGAGTTCATCCCTAAATTTTAGACCAATCATATTATATTAAGAGTTTTCATTATTTAACATTCTCATCCTATTTTACCAACCCCTAAATTTTAGACCAATAATATTATATTAAATATTTTTCTTATTTAACATTCACATCTTATTTTACTAACCATGGTTAGTCTAACAATTCTAACTTAAATACAATAATGATTTTATTTAACATATCCATATATACATTTTTGTTATATCAAAAAATAATAATTAAATTGGTGTTAATGTAATAATAAATTTATTATTATTATTAGAACTTAGATACTCACTTTACTATTTGGGCTTTATCTTGAGTTCTAAAAATCGGATTTCGACGATTTTACAGCCCACGCGAAGCTAACGAAATTATCTTTAATTTAATAATATTTTAACTAACATTTTATAATTGAAAATATCCATAAATGGAAGAGAAAAGAGAGTAACGAATTTTTACTTGGAGAATTCTATTCATTATAGAAAACATATTTATATTTGGTTTAAATTATCACAATACAGTTCTTAGTATTAGTTATAATCCTACTATTAATCATATACAATTTTTAATATTAAATCTAACAGTTCTCATATATCTATTTAAGATCTAACAGTTCTTATTAATATGGTCATCCAAGGACCAAAGTTTTGGATAAGATCTCTTTTACGCTTATTATATAGGGATATATAATTTTAAATAATTTTTCATAATTAAACATTTATAAATCAACTACTCTTTTAGTATAAAGTCAATCACAATTATACTACAATACATTATAAATTAATTTTCATAATTATATCATATTATATAATAAGAGTAAAAGAGATAATATAACAATTAATATTAAGCAACTTTTACCCCACTTTCTATCAGACCCGACCAATTTTGACGAACTAAGTGCTTGCATCAATTTTCCTCATTGGTAAATTATTTTAGTTTTAGTTAATATAACACTTTGTATCACTTTATGATATGGGCTGAAATATAACCCTAGAAATAATTAATGATATATTAATTAGACCAAGTTTGGTCCAAGAATTAGGCTCGACAAAAGGCCCGAAACCCTAATTATTTATTAATTTCGTAATTAATAAATAAAGAAAATACGCAGCTCATAAAAGAGTCCAAATATGATAATATCTTCATAGAAGGATCCAGAATCCCAATCAAATATTACGATGAGTCACAACACTTATCAGATGAGGATAATACTTGCCTGCCAAGCAAAACACTCCTTATCAGTTATCAATAACGAGACTTATCCATTAAGTCTCCTAAACATACTCTAAATACAAGGCTCCTGACGCCTATATAAGGACCCTCGTCCTTCATTCTAGAACTACGTTTTATTGGCTTGATTCTCTATACAACAGAGATACGTAGGCATCTTGTGAGGACCGATTTAGTCTCGAAACACAAGAGCAGCCATTAAAGCTTGAACGCTCACAAACCCTAGCATTTAATTCACAAAGTACTTTTTTTAATCTATAACATTTGGCGCCGTCTGTGGGACTACAACATCAACCATGGCAAACACACGAAGAACAGCTCGGGATACTCAAACTCCTGAGGATCGCCCTATCACCTCTGAGGCTGATCAACCACCACCGACTACTGGCACTCAAGGGGCGAATATCCCCACCAACACTCAAGGACCGGAAATCCCAACTTCGGTTGAAGGGACGAATCCCCTGCAGATGGTCATTCATGGATCTAATCCACAAGAGACCGTTCACCAGCAACCAATCTCGACTTCTCCACTCATCATAAATGCACCGAGAAGCCTTCAACTCCATACTACTGATCTCCCTCAATACGCGAATCAGACTTTGGGGATGCCAAGCTATGGCATGCCCCCTCGACTCATGGCGGGCGGTAGTGGAACTAATCCAATCTACCATGAGGCATATATGCCCCCTTATATTCAAGGTCTGGGACCCCAAACTCGCCAGACCCCTTTCGTTCAAGATTACTCTGGCCCATACACCGAAGATGAGGGTTATACAACTGGGGAGGATGTCGCCCCAAGAAGAAGACGTTCTGCAAACAAGGAGCAAACCACTCAGGAAAGGATTGCAGCCCATGAGGCAGAGGTTGCAAAACTCAAAAAGAAGTTAAAGGAAGAAGAGGCTGCAAGAGCAGCCGGGAGGCCTCCGGTAATTAATCTGGATCCTACTCCTCCGAGATCCAGAAGGGTTGAAACCCCAAGAGGAGATCCTACTGTATTGTTACCCCTAGGAGATCCTGACGATCCTACACCACCCTTCACTCAAGAGATAATGAAGGCCACCATATCCAGGAAGTTTAAAATGCCAACCATCAAAGCTTATGATGGAACGGGAGATCCCGCAAATCATGTAAGAACCTTCTCAAATGCACTGCTTTTGCAGCTTGCCAATGACGCTGTAAAGTGTAGGGCTTTTCCACAAACCCTAGCGGGCATGGCTCAACGTTGGTATAGTCGCCTTCCGCCCAATTCTATTGGATCCTTCAAAGAGCTGAGTAAGGCATTCATCAATCAATTTGTTAGTGGGAAGATACATGAGAAAAGTTCCGCCTCTCTTATGGGGATTCGACAAGGCAAGAATGAAACGTTGAGAGAATACTTGAGTAGATTCACTAAGGAGGCTATAAAAGTCCCAGATTTGGAAGATAAAGTGGCTATGATAGCCCTACAGCAAGGAACTACCGATGACCACTTCAGGCGGTCTTTGGCTAAACATCCCCCCGAAAACATGTTGTTACTACAAGATAGAGCCGGAAAGTATATCAAGGCTGAAGAAAGCATGAGAAAGTATGAGCCCATTGTTGAGGGAAGTGAAAACGGAAAAAAGAGAAAGGAGACTCAAGAGTATGACGCTAGGGACAAATATCCCAGGACAACGAAAGATTCTGACTCTCCACCTAAAAGGAACAACTTCGGACCCAGGTTCAATGAATATGCAAGGTTGAACACCTCAAGAAGTCAAATTCTGATGGAAATTGAGAAGGAAGAAGATCTTCGATGGCCAAAGCCGCTAAGATCCGACTTGGAGAAACGGAACAAGAATCAATTCTGCCGTTTCCATAAAGAAGTTGGTCATGACACCGACGATTGTAGACAACTGAAAGATGAGATCGAGTTCTTAATCCGAAGAGGAAAACTCGATAAGTTCACTAAGGATGGGAATCGAGGAAATCAACAAGGAAACTATGAAAGGAAAGACTATGATAGGAGGGACAACGACCAAGATCGTACTCCTAAGCCCCGAGGGCCTGTCATCAACATGATATTTGGAGGACCGACTGCTGCTGGGTCCTCCCGAAACTCAAGGAAAGCTTATGCCCGAGAGGTAATGACTGTTGTAGGAGAAGCACCGAAATGTTCCAGGACAGAAGTGGCTATTAGCTTTGATGATTCTGATCTTGAAGGGGTGAAGTTCCCCCATGACGACCCGTTGGTCATTATACCTGTAATAGGCAACTCTAAAACTAAGAGGGTTCTGGTAGATAATGGAGCTTCCGTGGACATCTTGTTCCATGACGCCTTCATCAAGATGGGATACACCGATTCACAACTGACTCCTTCAAACATGCCCATATATGGGTTCAATGGGGTTGAATCCAAAGTAGAGGGAACTATTCAGCTCCCTATGACAATAGGGCAAGGTTCACAAACAGCAACTCAAATGCTGAACTTCATGGTGATAAAGGCAACCTCGACTTATAATGCAATCCTTGGTAGGACAGGCCTTCATGCATTCAAGGCTGTTGCCTCAACTTACCATTTGAAAATCAAGTTCCCAACAAGGAACGGGGTCGGTGAAGAACAAGGAGATCAAAAGATGGCTAGGAATTGCTATGTAGCCGCGTTAAGGCCTGATGGAGTCGGGGGGCAGGTTCTCCCAATCGAGGTTATGAATTCAAAAAACGATGAAAAAAGAAGGGGAAAGCCGGCCGAGGATCTAATTCCTATTCCCCTAATCCCGGGAGAACCAGACAAAGTCACTTACATTGGAGCATTGTTGCCTAAACCCTTGAAGGGACTGAGGTGCCAAGAACTTGGCATGCCAATTTAAAAGTTTATTATGTTTAAGTGTTTCCTTAAGGGATCTACTAATAGTACAAGTAGCAATAAGGTCGACGAAACCATTCTGAGCTCTTAAGCTCTTAGTAGGAAGTAAATCACTATGTAAGGGTCGAACCCTCTTTCTAAAAGGAAATATTTCAAGTTCTCATTCACTATTTTATTACTTATCTTTGTTTGAGTATTTCCTTATTGTTCTACTAAAGAACAAGTTGTACCAATAACACTTGATCAAAGTGCTAGCCCATTCAAGAGGCCAAGTACTAGGAATTGCCTTACAAAAGATAAGCTAAATAAATATAAGTGAATGCAAGAGCGAAGAAACATAATATGCATAAATAACATGCATGGATAGAAGATCCCGAAGGATCAAAGAGTTATGTTACAAGATCAACTAGAAGCCTTTGAGGCCCTGAAGAAATACATGGCTGAAGCACCACTGTTGGCAAAACCAAAGCTAGGAGAGGTTCTTTATCTATACTTGGCAGTATCCAACACGGCCCTGGGAGCTGTATTGATAAAGGAAGAATTGAAAGTGCAGAAGCCCGTCTACTATGTGAGTAAGATTCTTCATGGGGCAGAAATAAACTACTCTACCATAGAGAAGTTTGCCTTAGCCTTGATAATGGCCTCAAGAAAGCTACGCCCATACTTCCAGGCTCACAAGATAGAGGTCTTGACTGATCAACCTCTAAGAAACATCTTGCATAGCCCTCAAGTTAGTGGAATATTGATCAAATGGGTCATTGAATTGGGCGAATTCGACATCAAGTATAAGCCTCGAACGGCCATAAAAGCTCAAGCACTTGCTGACTTCATGGTTGAATGTACCATTGACAACCAAGAAGTCGGGGGCAGGAAGCAATAATGGAAGACAAGGAAGTTGAAGACATAGTCTCCAAAGAATGTTGGGTGCTCTATTTTGATGGAGCATCAAAAACAAAATCAAGCGGAGCCGGTTTAGTGCTACAAAGTCCTGATGGATTCATCATAGAGTATGCACTAAAACTTGACTTTCCAACGACAAACAATGAGGCTGAGTATGAAGCTCTGATAGCTGGCCTAGGGCTGGCTGGAGCCTTGAGAGTCAAAACTCTAAAAGTATGTGGAGATTCGAGGCTAGTGGTTTCCCAAGTGAATGGGGAATTTGAGGCCAGAGATGAAGTCATGGCCAAGTACTTGAAACTTGTCAAGGCCATCATGACTCAGTTCGACGAATGCTATGTAGAGCACATTCCAAGGGAAGAAAACGTGAAGGCTGATTCCTTGTCTAAATTTGCTTCTTCCGAAATTGAAAACTATGCAGGGAGTGTATACTTCCAAGTCCTGAGGACCCCAAGCATCAACGGAAAGTTGGTAGCACCCATTGATGTTGCTAGTTGTTGGATAGATCCCATCAAGGCTCATCTGGAAACTAGGTGGTTACCCAATGACACTTCAGAAGAACGAAAGCTATACGTCAGAGCACTAAGGTATACCCTGATTGAGGGAATCCTATACAAAAAGTCTTTCATCATTCCATATCTGAAATGTTTGAGACCTCAAGAGGCAGAATTAGCCCTGAAGGAAGTACATGAAGGAATTTGTGGGCAGCACTTGGGGGGCAGAGCCCTTGCCCATAAAATCACTCGTCTAGGTTTCTATTGGCCAAACATACTTGCTGATGCTAAAAGCTATGTAAAGAAATATGAACGGTGCCAGAAACATGCACCAGTGGTTAGGCAACCACCAGAGATGATGACGTCCATTAACTCACCCATCCCCTTTGCCATGTGGGGAATGGATATACTTGGGCCATTTCCAATGGCAAGTGCTCAAAGAAAGTTCTTGATAGTAGCAATCGACTACTTCACCAAGTGGATTGAGGCTAAGCCATTAGCCAAGATAACCACCAAGCAAGTGATGCATTTCTTCTGGGAAAATGTGATGTGCAGATACGGGATTCCACGTATCTTGGTCACAAACAATGGTGTTGCCCAGTAATACTCTATTGTAGAAGGGGGGTTGAATACAATAGTATAAGATAATCGACTTCTTAATGTATATATCACAAATATGAAAGAAAGATAACAGCTTTATTAAATCTGATATAAAACTGTTACAAACTCTCTCAAGAAATTCTGATGTTCTTGAGAGCTGCTAGCTTACAAAAACTCTTTCAAGAAATTCTATGTTCTTAAGAGCTTCTATTCGATTATGTTCCCCCATCATAAATCGAAACCAAAACTGTGTTTATATACTACACAGCTTCTCTATCAATGATAAGTCCTAATCAATTACAAAGATTGAAACCTATCCATAATTGATAGCTACATACTACAAACCAGGAACCGACAGAATAAACTTCCATGTTTAACTAGACTCCAAATATAACTCGAAGTAGGAATCCTGATCAGCTTCCAGTCCTGATGATCAATCCTGATCCCAGTCCTGATATGTATCTCAATCCTGACGACCATGTAATCCTGATGATGTCAGCAATCCTGATCAGTTGAGTCTAGCTCCTGACGATCATTGAATTCTAAACTAACAATCTCCCCCAATCTCATACTTTGTGAAATAAAGTATAGATTCCTAAGATTCAATGATGTCAAAAACATATATACAAAATGTACAGAATCTGCAGCAACAACTTATCTGTTTAAATTCTTTGATAGAACAGATTCATCTTCAAGAAGTTGGATAACAAATTTTCTTCTTTTTCTTCAAGAATTTGAATCAGTCTTTCCTTAAGATTTCTGAGTTCTTCATCTTCCTCATTAATCTGTTAGATAGCTGCTCTGAGATTCAATATGGAGTTTCTCTGAAGACTATGCTCTTCAAGCAAAAGATAAGTAATTTCCTTCCCATCAGGATTGAGAGTAAGATGAGTCATGCCAAAATTTACTTCTTTAACAGCAGTACCCCTTTGCATTTCCACATCCTGACCTCTTTGTTTTAAGTACATGGGAGTATAATTACCATTGAAATTACTGTTTCCATCCAGTCTTCTTCTTATTGTTGACAAAATCATGTCACTCCATTCTTTGCATATTTGATTCTTCGATCTCAAAAGATAATGAACATATTTTAGTTCCTGTGTAGTTTTCATCAGCAGATCTTGAATAGATAAAATCTTCACACTACCATCTTTCATGAAGTACAGAAGCTTTTCTTTCTTGTCAAAACCATCATGACAATCTATAACTATATCAACAACTAGTAAATTGTTCAGGTTTTCAGAAGTTAAAGTACCTCCAATTTCAGTTAAGGAGTAAGGATCAACATATGACATATTTATATATTCAGCATCCCTGTGTCCAATACCTCCTCTTGAATTACTTGTCAATTGCTTCAGATTTGAAAACATCTTTAACCAGAGTGCTTTTGATCTAACCATCTCAGATAAATCAACAACACTTGAAGCGCTTGTAATAATTCCTCCAGACTGAAAATTGATAAGTGTATCACAACTTAATGTGCTAATATGTTTCCACTTCTTATCCTTTTCCTTTTCAAAGGCATAGCTTCTTTCCAGTGAAGATTCTTGTCTGCTTGGGTTCCTCCACACTCTTCTGTTTGAGAGTTTAAGCCTTTGTATATAGAGATTGAAATCTCTATTTGTTGATCTTGTAATTTCACTTCTTCTGGCTTCTTCTTCTTCATCTACTTCCTTGTTGTGAGAATCAACCACAGTAGATAAAATTATCAAGTCAATCTCTTGCAGAATTTCAGAATCATCAGGATCTTGAATATTATCAGGAACAACATCAAGATTAGATTCTTCAATTTGATTTGTATTGCAGAGAGTTGATTTTCTTGATTTTCTTCTCAATTCAGGTTCTTCTTCAATATTTCCATCATCACCAAAAGTAGATCTGTCAGGAACTACTAGAGTTTGAATAGGTTCAGGAATTTCTTCAATTCTTAACCCTCGAGACCTTGTCTGTCTAGGTATTGTTTGAGTTGAAGAACCTCTTCTACTTCTTCTAGCTCCTCTCCTACCTCTGCCTTCTCTACCTCTAGCAGGAGCAGGGTTATTAAAGCTTTCCATCATTTCTCTCTGTTGTCTTAAGAATTCTTCATGTGAGAGATCATGATATTCTTCACTTGCTGTAGAGAGTGCTTTTCTTGCATATAATTGTTGAACTCTTTTATCAGTGTGATATAGAGTAACAATTCTGCCATCTTTTGTAGAAAACTTCTGGAATAAATTTGATGCATCTTCAGGATTATCAATAATCACATCTTCACCACCTTCAGGAATTGTAGCAAGAGTATGTCCATGACCAGGTGTCAGGATTTGTTCTTCCGTCAGGATCTGAGATTGCACCAATGTTCTTACTGTCTTAACTCCAGAATCAGAAACATGAGTTGACTGCGTTGTTTGACTTTGTGAAGTTTGAATTGTAGACTTCATAACAGCAGCATCAGAGGTTTCTCCTTGTATCACTTTGTCACAACCATCATCTCCAGTATCATCATCATTATTCCTTAATACTAGATCAGGTGTGCATTTTGTCTGACTAACCTTCTCCCCCTTTTTGACATCAGGATTTGACAATAAATTCAAAATTAAGGAAAGAGAGGCTTGAATGTCAGTTACCTTGGTATCCAGAGAATCAATCCTTCTGTTGATAGAGGTTTGTTCAGAAATAACAGATTTCACTTGGGATTCTACTGCCCTTAGCTGAAAAATAGTAGGCACCTTTGTAAAATTTTCAGAAATATCATTCCTCACCAACTCAGTTGAGTTCTTGATAGAATCAATCTCACTTTTTAGACTTTTGGATAACAAAGTTGTAGCCTTCAGATGATTCTTCAAGTCTTGATTCTCTATAGATTTCACTGCATCATAGGCATGTTCCAAAGCAGAAGAATAACTTACAGATTCAGCAGATCTGTGCCATGAATTGTTCCATTCATTCTGTCTAAGTGCCTCAGCAGGATTAAAGGAATGAATAGAAAAATCTTGTCTCTGATCTTTCCCAGTGGAAGCTTTGCCAGCCATATATGTACTTGATGAACCAAAATTAGTTCCAAGACTAATTTTGAGTGATGTAGTAAGATGTTCCTTCTCTTTTCGATTCTCATCATCATCACTATCATCAGAGTCATCATCATCAGTACTATGAGTATCATCAGGATCAGGAATAGCTATACCTTTCATTTTATCCTGTGAATCTGTGATAGGATGATCCATTGGTCTTGAACGAAGTGGCTGTATCAGGATAGGTTCAACATCAGGAGCACCACTAGCGTCAGGATGAACACCGTCAGGATTTGATATGCTTGCATCAGTATTTGCTACCAATGGTTCTTGTGGAGCTTGAGGTTCAGAAGCTTCTTCAACACTTTGAGTCAAAGGTTCTTGTGTGCTTCCCTCATTGACAGTGTCCTCGACCAATCTTTGAACTTCATCTGCACCAGAAATCCCTTGAGCATTGTCAGGAAATTTCTCAGAAACTGTAGCTTGGCCTGCATCTTCACTTTGAGAAGATGGTTCTTGTGTAGCTGGAATGTAGATGTCTTCATTCTCCCTTTGAGAAAATGGTTCTTGTGGGATCATTCCACTAGCTAAGCCTTCACTCAAACTTTGATTGAGTGGTTCTTGTGTGGCTGGATCATCAGAAAGAGCTGCTGAACCACTTTGAGGTTCAGGTTCTTGTGGGCTTGATCCTTTTAGTTTCTTCTGTCTCTGATAGACTAACTCTTCTGCCTTCCTTAGCTTTTCCATTGGATGTTTTATCCCAAGATTGGAAGCAGCAGCACCATACTTCTCCCATGAAATATCAACATGTCTTTTTGTTGGAGAGTCCTGTGCTGGAGAGTCTGAAATATTAACCACTTGACTTGGTGCAGCATCAGGAATACTAACATCAGGATTTGCTTGAGCAGTTGAAACTGATTGCTCATTCAGAATCGAAGTGTCCTGTACATCAGTATCCTGCTTCTTTTCTAAAGGAATATGATACCTGCTTTTTGATAACTTCCTTTTCTTCTGTGGTGTAGACAATGGAACCACAACTGCAGTAGCAGTATCAGCAACTTCCTTATTCACATTCATCACAGAGGATATAGGTAAGTCATCATCTGAATCAGTCTCATCCCTGAGAACTAATTTTCTTTTAACAGAAACAACCTCACCTCCCTTTGCAGCTTTGTTCACCAGGACCCCTTGTACACCCCCTTATAACTTCTTTTTAGTGATAGGTGTAGAGGTAAAGTCCTTTGAACCCGATTGCCTTCCTGACACATCAGTTCTAGCTGACTTCTTTGCTTTTACAACTAAAGTCTTTTGAGAGACATTAGAGGTGGCAGTTGACTGTTTAGACTGTTTAGGATGAATGCTTGGGTTAGGAACAAGTACATCAGCTCCTCTTCTTGTCTCTTAAGGATGGAACAAGAGAAGCCCTACATGGATCAAAGCCTGGTTATGATCCATCAGGAGTGTTCATGCTTATTTGCAGGGCACGTGTTCCTGAGTAGAAAAGTAGACTAGGAAAAGAATATGTAATTTCCATTTTCATTTGTAAAGAATCTTCAAGATTTAATAAAAACTATCAATTTGCTCAATTGTTCTTGTCCTTCTTACTTTTCCTGCACAATTTGTTAGTAACACTGATATTTGACATATAAAATGACGAATAGAAAACTCTGATAAAAATATAATTGAAATTGAGAATTAAGACTGAAAACTTAATCAAAGACTAAGTAAAAATCTTATTTTCCAGAGTTTACCAGAAGTGTTGATGACAAATTAACATAGAACCTCTGGTTTTCATACCAGCTTCAATATCTGAGCATCAGGATTTGACCAGTTGACTTCCTGTCAGGATAACATCCTATCAGGATTTGATCAAAGAAAACATACCTTTCTGAATAACCATCAGGATTTGACAGTTATCAGGATTTCCTCTCTGTAGCTTTCCTCAGAAATTCTCAAAGTTCATCATTCCAAGTTCATCCACCAATTTATTGAAAGTAGCTTCAGGTAGTGGCTTGGTGAATATATCAGCTAATTGTTGATCAGTAGGAACAAAGTGAAGTTCAATTGTTCCTTCCAGAACTTGTTCTCTTATGAAGTGATATCGAATACTGATGTGTTTAGTAAGAGAATGTTGAACTGGATTTCCTGTCATTGCAATAGCACTTTGGTTATCACAATAAATAGGGATTTTTGAGTATGACAAGCCATAATCTAACAACTGATTTCTCATCCACATTATCTGAGCACAACAACTTCCTGCAGCAATGTACTCAGCTTCTGCAGTTGAAGTGGAAATGGATTTTTGCTTTTTACTGAACCATGAAACTAGTCTTCCACCCAAAAACTGACAGCCTCCTGAAGTACTTTTCCTGTCTATTTTGCATCCTGCAAAATCAGCATCTGAATAACCACACAACCCAAAATCTGATTCCCTTGCATACCAAAGGCCAAGTGAAGAAGTGCCTTTGAGATATCTGAAAATTCTTTTGACTGCAATCAGATGGGGTTCTCTAGGTTTTGCTTGAAATCTTGCACACAAACAGGTTGCAAACATGATATCTGGTCTACTTGCAGTGAGATACAATAAAGAGCCAATCATTCCTCTGTAGTGAGTTACATCTACCTCAGCACCTTGATCAGGATCAAGTTTGGTAGCTGTAGCTATGGGAGTTGTAGCAGGAGAACTATCTTGCATGTTAAACCTTGTCAATAAATTCCTTGTATATTTAGACTGATTGATAAAAATCCCTTCATCAGTCTGTTTAACTTGAAGACCAAGAAAGTAACTCATTTCTCCCATCATGCTCATTTGATATCTTGACTGCATAAGCTTGGAAAACTTTTCACAAAGCTTATTGTTTGTTGACCCAAAAATGATATCATCAACATAAATCTGAACTAACAACAAGTCCTTACCATGATTCAAATAAAATAGAGTTTTATCAATAGCACCTCTTTTGAATCCACTTTCCAGTAAGAATAGAGCTAAAGTCTCATACCATGCTCTTGGAGCTTGCTTTAGTCCATAAAGTGCCTTATCCAATCTGTAGACATGATCTGGATAGTTAGGATCAATGAAACCAGGAGGTTGCTCAACATAGACTTCTTCCTCCAGTTCTCCATTTAAGAAAGCACTTTTAACATCCATCTGGAAAACCTTGAATTTCTTATGTGCTGCATAAGCAAGAAATATCCTGATGGCTTCTAGTCTTGCAACAGGAGCAAATGTTTCATCATAATCAATTCCCTCTTGTTGAGAATACCCCTTTGCAACTAGTCTTGCTTTATTTCTGATTATTACTCCATCATAATCAGTCTTGTTCTTGAAAATCCACTTTGTATCAACAATTGATCTATTCTTTGGTCTTGGTACCAGTTTCCAGACATCATTTCTTTCAAATTCATTCAGTTCCTCTTGCATTGCAGTAACCCAATCAGCATCTTTAAGTGCATCTTCAACTTTCTTTGGCTCCTCCTTGGATAGAAAGTTATTGTATAGACATTCATTCTGAGTTGCACTTCTTGTTTGAACACCTGCATCAGGATCCCCAATAATCAAATCAGGAGTATGACTTGCAGTCCATTTCCTCGCTGGTGTTAAATTGTTTCTTGAAGTAGATGCTCTCCCTGGATTGGTGTTATCTTGATTTGAAGAACTTGCTTGTCTTGAAGCTCCCCCTGAATTATTGCTATTTCCTCCTGATAAGTTATCAGGATCATCACTTGAATCAGTATCTGAAGAATTCTGTCTTGATGATTGTGTTGACTCTGAACTTGTAGTAGAATGATGTTGCTCCCCCTCAACATTAGCACTACTAGAAGTATTACTATTGATTGCATCATCAGTATTTGCACCATCAACATCTGGTGTGTCATCAGGATTTGGTGACCCATCAGGATCTGATGTATGGACAGGATCTGATTCACTTTCCTCAGGTTCCTTGGTAGCTTCATTTTCAAAAATCAATCTATCATGAGAGTCTTCATTGATTCCAGCTATCTTCTTGTCATCAAAAGATACATTTATTGACTTCATGACAGTCCTTGTCCTCAAATTAAAAACTCTGAAGGCTCTTGATGCAGGATAGCCTATGAAAATTCCTTCATCAGCCTTTGTTTCAAATTTCCCTAGTTGTTCAGGATGAGTTCTGAGAACAAAACATTTACAGCCAAACACATGCAGATGCTTCAGACTTGGTTTCTTTTCCTTGAGTGACTGATAAGGAGTAACACCATGTCTGTTTATTAATGTGAGATTTTGAGTGTAGCATGCTGTGTTGACTGCTTCTGCCCAGAAATATGTAGGTAATTTTGCTTCTTCCAACATAGTTCTGCCAGCTTCAATAAGAGTTCTATTTTTCCTTTCAACTACTCCATTTTGCTGAGGTGTGCCAGGAGCAGAGAATTGTTGAATGATTCCTTTGTATTTGCAGAACTCTTCCATCTTTGAATTCTTAAATTCAGTACCATTATCACTTCTCAGTATCTTGACTTTGTACTTTGTGGTTGTCTCAATCATTCTTTCATGATCCAACAGAACTTCAGGAGTCTCATCTTTTCTGTGCAGAAAATACACCCAGGTGAATCTAGAATATTCATCAACAATTACAAGAGTGTACCTTTTCTTACTGATGGTCATGATGTTGACTGGACCAAATAGATCAAGATGTAGCATGTGATATGGTTCTCCAATAGAGGATTCTGATTTACTCTGGAATGATGTCCTTCTTTGTTTTGCTTTCTGACATGCATCACAGAGTCCATCAGGAGTATATAACACTTTTGGTAATCCTCTCACTAAATCTTTCTTAACCAACTCATTGATATTGCTGAAGTTGAGATGAGAAAGCTTCTTGTGCCAATTCCAACTTTCATCTACTGAAGCTTTACTGATCAGACAGGTAGGGGAGTCATCAGTATTTGATAGAATGTTGGCTTCATATATGTTACCATGCCTGTAGCCAGTCAGTGCTATCTTGCTTGTTGCTTTACTGACTACTTCACAATGAGTAGAATAGAAGTTGACATGATAACCTCTGTCAGTGATTTGACTAATACTCAACAGGTTGTGTTTTAGTCCCTTCACTAGAGCTACTTTTTCAATGATGACATTTCCAATGATTATATTGCCATATCCCAAGGTTTGTCCAATATTGTCATCTCCATAAGACACAGTTGGGCCAGCTTTTTCCTCATATTCTGATAACAGGGCTTTGTTTCCAGTCATGTGCACAGAACATCCACTATCCATGACTAACACATTTTTCTTTTTACCCTGCAATCAGAATAGAAACACACTAGTTAGAACATTTAGGAACCCATACTTGTTGGGTTCCTTTTCCATGCAATTTATTAACTTTCACAGCAGAAGACTTTCTGACCTTAGCAGTCCTGACAGGATTTACTCCATCAGGATTTGCTTTGTCAGTATCAGTATTAACAAAAGCATGTTCCAACTTGACATTCTTAATGCTACCAGAGTTTGCACTATTTTTATCAACTTTAGGCAATGGATTATAAAAGTTATAGTACAACTCATGATAATCTTTACACATATAAATAGAATGCCATATACTACCACAATGAAAACAGGACTTCTGTGGTTTATAAAATACTGATCTATTCCTAACATCAGTCTTAGAAATATCAGCAATCTTATTCTTACTCTTCTTACAATCAATAGCAAGATGATTAGAGTTACCACAGTTAAAACAACACTTTCTTGGTGCATTTGGGATATATTTATAACCATTCTCTTTATTGATCCCAACTTTACCATTCCTGTTTCTCTTAACAGTAGATTCCTTTTTCTTATCTGTCACCTCACAGATTTTATCCTTAAGCTGTTTCTGAGACAATAGACCTACATTCTTAATGACTTTATTCAAGACAGGTTTAGACTTTATGATTTTAATTCCTTGAGTAGAAGTAGATCCCTTTTCAAAAGTAGAATTGGAATCCTTACCAAAAACAAAATTAACAGGAGTAATCTTAGATTTGGTTGCATCTATAACATGTCTATAGGTCTTTGGACTGACTGTCTCATCAATGACAATTTTCTCTTTCAATTTCTTATCCTCATCCGACTTATATCCTAGACACTCTTTCCAATTCTTAGAGGTATTAATCTCATGAAATTTCCTACCAGAGTTTGTCCAGGTTCTGATTTTCTCATTAGCATTTTCAAGTTCCTTTTCAAGAGCATTACATTTGGATTTCATCTCTAAATACATGTGATTCACATTATCACATTCTTTTTGTACTTCTTGCATACGAGAAAATTCAGCTTCTAATATATCATTCCTTTTTCTAAGTTCAGACATCTCAGATAAGATCCTAGTATTTTCAGCAGTTTGACTTCTAAAGCTAATATGTAATGACTTTAGAAAACGTCTTAACTCAGAAGCATTATCAGTATCAAAATCAAAGATAGTATTTAGTACCTTATCATCAGGAACAGCAGTTACATCAGCATTGGCCATTAGAGCATAGTTGACCACCTCAGTATCAGATTCTGAGGAAGAGTCCATCCAATCCTTGCTTGATGTGATAAGTGCCTTTGTCTTCTTGCACTCAGAAGCAAAGTGACCCATACCATTGCACTTGTAGCATCTAACCTTTGACTTGTCAAATTTGCTACCCTTGTTGTCCTTTTTGATATACTTATCTTTGTTTGGATTGAAAGCCTTTTTCTGAAAGTTGCCTTGTCTTCTATTCTTCCTGAACTTCATCCTTCTGAAGTTTCTGACAATCATAGCAACCATCTCTTCCATGTCTGAGTCAGAAGAATCATCATCGGTATTGGCATCAGCATTGCCATCAGTATCTGATGAAGAGTCATCAGGATATGACTCAACTATTCTCGTTTTACTTCTAGAGACCTCCATAGCTTTTCCTTTTGATTTAGCCTCTGCTTTCAAAGCAATTGATTTTGCCTTGCTGCTTTTCTTGTTCTTTCTCTGTTGAACTTCAAGATCATGAGTTCTTAGCATCCCATAGACTTCATCAAGAGACACAGTGTTAAGATCATACTGATGTCTAATGATCGAGGTCTGAGTGTCCCATTCTTCAGGTAAAGCTCTTAGAAACTTGGTGTTTGAATCTTCAGTTTCATATTCCTTGTCAACTAAAGATAAACTGTTCAATAGTGTCAGAAATCTATCATATAGATCAGTTAGGCTCTCATCGGGTCTTGCATCAAATTGTTCATATTCTTGAATCAAAAGAGCCCTTCTATTTTTCTTGACAGATGCAGATCCCTGGCACTGAGTTTCCAAAGTATCCCAGATTTCTTTTGAAGACTTGCATGCAATCACTCTGTTTGACATGACAGCATCAAGACTACTGTGTAAGATATTCTTTATCTTTGGTTCCCTGAGTACATGAGCTTTTTCTTCTGGAGTCCATTCACTTTTAGCCTTGACCACATAATGTTCAGGTACTGTATTTGTTCGTTCTACAATCCTTGTAGGAATATATGGTCCATCACGAATCCTGTCCAAATAGTCAGGATCCATAGCCTCCAGGTACATCAGCATCTTTACCCTCCATGTTGGATATTCTGATTTCTTCAAGATGGGAATCTTCATGCTTTCATACTTGGTTGTCGACATCTTTAGATCGTATCTGATTCAGAATTAAATCAGTTTGCTCTGATACCAATTGTTGCCCGGTAATACTCTATTGTAGAAGGGGGGTTGAATACAATAGTATAAGATAATCGACTTCTTAATGTATATATCACAAATATGAAAGAAAGATAACAGCTTTATTAAATTTGATATAAAACTGTTACAAACTCTCTCAAGAAATTCTGATGTTCTTGAGAGCTGCTAGCTTACAAAAACTCTCTCAAGAAATTCTATGTTCTTAAGAGCTTCTATTCGATTATGTTCCCCCATCATAAATCGAAACCAAAATTGTGTTTATATACTACACAGCTTCTCTATCAATGATAAGTCCTAATCAATTACAAAGATTGAAACCTATCCATAATTGATAGCTACATACTACAAACCAGGAACCGACAGAATAAACTTCCATGTTTAACTAGACTCCAAATATAACTCGAAGTAGGAATCCTGATCAGCTTCCAGTCCTGATGATCAATCCTGATCCCAGTCCTGATATGTATCTCAATCCTGACGACCATGTAATCCTGATGACGTCAGCAATCCTGATCAGTTGAGTCTAGCTCCTGACGATCATTGAATTCTGAACTAACAAATGGAACTCAGTTTAACAACGACGAGTTTAAGAAATATTGTGATGAGAACGATATCAAGTTACGCTTCACTTCTGTCACCCATCCTCAAGAAAATGGGCAAGCTGAGGTTGCAAATCGAATTATCCTAGATGGACTGAAGAAAAGAGTTGAACGCTCCAGAAACACCTGGGTGGACGAATTGCTCCCCATACTATGGGCATATCGTACTACCTGTAAAGTCACCACTGGAGCAACCCCATTTCTGCTGGCATATGGGGCAGAAACAGTGGTTCCAGTGGAGATTACTCACATGTCTCCAAGAGTTGAGGCTTATGAACCAGAAACAAATGAGGAAGGCTTGAGGCTGGCCTTAGATCTAATTGACGAAGTTAGATATGAGGCAAACGCCAAGATAGTTGAACATCAAAAGAAGGCATCTTTCTACTACAACCTAAGGGTTAAAGAAAGGTTCTTTCGACAAGAAAACTTGGTTATACGGAAGATTGAGGCATCCGGAGTTGGACAAAAAGGCAAGCTGACCCCAAATTGGGAAGGACCATATCGCGTTAAGAACGTATTTGGTCGAGGCTCCTACAAATTGGAAACCCTCGAAGGGTATGAGGTGCCAAGGACTTGGTATGCCTCAAATTTGAAAGTCTATTATGTTTAGTGCATCCTAAAAGGATCCGCTAGTAGGACAAGTAGAAGTATGGTTCGATGAAATCATGAGCTTCCTAGAAAGCAAATGAAGGGTTGAAACCCCAGAAACCTAAGACATTCAGTCCAAACCCCATCATTCGATATGCTCAATGAAAGGCTTGAAGCCAAAACAAGACGGTATAAGACATAAAAGGCTTATGCAAATGTCAAGTTAGCCTCGAATAAGGCAAAATCGTCATAAATGTGTAGGTCGCTCCACACTTTACACCAAGAAGATACTCATGAAACACTAGTGTATATTAAAATCCCCAAAAAAGGGTAGTAAGTCCCAGGTAAGGGATAAAAAGACCCCAAGTCTCGAAAAAGACCGGTATAACTTCTATGAAATCCTAGTGCATTATCATAGACGTTGGGAAGCGCGATCAGCCATTTTAAACCCAAAAAAGTTCAAGGCCCAAAGTCTAAAAGAAAGGCTCAATATCAATAAAGCCCAACAGAATACGAAGGCCCAATATGGAATCAAGGCCCAAGAGGTTGAAAGCTTAAGAAAATTCTAACTCAAAGGTTAGAAATAATTCTAAGGCAAAAAAAAAAAAAAAACGAGTTCGAGATCGAAAATATACTGAAGGCAAGTTCGAGAAATTGAGTTCGAAATTACCTTAAAAAGCCAAATCGAACTAAACGACCTGAAACCTATTTGAGGTCGAAAAACAACTACAAAATCGAGGTCGAAATTTTGCTAAGTCATAATCGATAAAACCTGTTCGAAATTGAACGGAAATTTCTGGTCGACAACTTCGATTTCAACACAGTTCTGGTCGAAATTGAACTGAAGATTTCTGGTCGAAAATAAACTGGAATTTCTGGTCGAAGAGTTCGACCTCGTCCCAGTTGAGGTCGAAAATCCTGCTCGAAATTACACTAGTTCCTGATCGAAATTTCCTGTTCGAATTTACACTGAAATTCCTGGTCGACAAGTACGACCTCAACCCAACCCTAGTCGAAATTTCTAGTCGAAAAAGTACTAGATCCTGTTCGAAAATCCTGGTCGAAAAAGATTGGGGTTGAGCTCGAAAAAACGAAGTCGAAATTGAACTAAAAATCCTGGTCGAAGGGTTCGACCTCATCCCACTTGAGGTCGAAATCCCAAACCAGATTTGAGGTCAAAAAGCAGTTAAAATGAGCTCGAAGAACCGAGGTCGAATTTGCACTGGAAATCGAGGTCGATGTGTTCAACCTCACCCCACTTCCTAGTCGAAAACGACTACAAAAATGAGGTCGAAAATATACTGAGTGAGGTTGAAAAATCCTGGTCGAAATTGTACTAAAATTCCTGGTCGAAACGTTCGACCTCACCCCAGTCCTGGCCGAATTTCTGGTCGAAAATGACCTAGAATTCTGGTCGAAAATGGCATGGATTCCTGGTCGAAAATGCTCTGAAAAAATGGAAAAATTCAGGAAAAAATGCGATAACTTCTACAAAAATCCCAAGGGTATTTTCCCAGAAGTTGGGGGCAAATGATATGGGCTGAAATATAACCCTAGAAATAATTAATGATATATTAATTAGACCAAGTTTGGTCCAAGAATTAGGCCCGAAAAAAGGCCCGAAACCCTAATTATTTATTAATTTCGTAATTAATAAATAAAGGAAAATACGCAGCTCATAAAAGAGTCCAAATATGATAATATCTTCATAGAAGGATCCAGAATCCCAATCAAATATTATGATGAGTCACAACACTTATCAGATGAGGATAATACTTGCCTGCCAAGCAAAACACTCCTTATCAGTTATCAATAACGAGACTTATCCATTAAGTCTCCTAAACATACTCTAAATACAAGGCTCCTGACGCCTATATAAGGACCCTCGTCCTTCATTCTAGAACTACGTTTTATTGGCTTGATTCTCTATACAGCAGAGATACGTATGCATCTTGTGATGACCGATTTAGTCTCGAAACACAACAGCAGCCATTAAAGCTTGAACGCTCACAAACCCTAGCATTTAATTCACAAAGCACTTTTTTTAATCTATAACACTTTATTATCTAGAATAGTATACTTGGATGGATTATCTTTGTTTTTTGATTATATATTAGGTTTTCATCATCCTCAGCCCGAATTCTCTCAGAATTACTTCCCATACATATATTCAGTGGCCAGCTACAACAATTCTGTGACTTACTCAACTGTTATCATCAATCTTTTCCACATTATACCAATTTGTCCACATAAATGATATTTTTTACAATATTGGGTTATCAATTTTATTATTCATAACTTACCTGCATGATAACAAATATTGTATCATTATCTATACATTTGAAAGTACGATATAGTTTTCCTCATATAACCTTTCTAGAGGGGTCAATGCCCTTATAAGATTAGTTTCTCAAATGCTCGGAAGCAGAATTTTTGTAGATCCGTAAAAGTTGATTCTTGAGAAAAACACACAAGTATTTTCATCGATACATCCATCAAAAATATATATGCATTCATCAACTTAATTGATAATGGAATTAAAATTGTATAAATTTCTACTTTATCAACTTAATTCTCAAAGGTATATCATTAATAATTAGAACCGTTCATGAAGCATCTTGGCTCCATAAAATGAATAAATGACCAGGGGTACAGAATCAATCTTAGAAGCATTAATTATCATTCATTTTGAGCCAATTTTTTATATAATTATCATTTAGAATCAAACTGATTCATTTTTCTACAATTATCATTTTGATTATTTCCCTGAAATTTATGGTTTCATATCTATTAAAAAATCTAGAAATGTAAACACAATTAATTAGAAAGTCTGTATTAAAATTAATATTAAATTAGATGTACAAATAGTTAAATGTAGAGTTCATTATTATCTTTTAAAATCAGAACATTCATTTTTTCCTATTATTAGCATTTTAGATATACGTAAATTTGATGTGGTAAATGTGTACACAAAAAATTGATTTCATAGATATATTAATTATTTTTATTTCATTTTTAAGGTTTCATAAATTTTATATTCTTTTACGTCTCATATTCCTCTCTACTTCTAACTTTTTACATTGGTTCCACGACCGCCTCCATCTTTTACAAACTAATCAGGTATATAAAAAATATACGGAAAGTTGACAAGTTATAGTAAGAATGAAGAAATTTCATTGTAAATTTTGTTTATGACCCGTTGCAAGGCCAACAAGATCGTTACAAAAAAAAAATCATTTCTCTGCTTTTTTGAGATTATAGATCCCGTTTGGGTTAGCTTAAAATAATAATTTATGACTTAAAGTTACTTAAAGTGAAAAGCAAAAATTTTAAGTAAATATCTGTTTGCGTAATTTTGGATTATGTATAACTTATGAGTTATTAAAATTATAAAAATAAAAGTACAATTTTTAAGTTGAACATGTGAACGATGATATTATTTTTTACCAAATAAAATTATAGAAGTAAAATGAATAGTTCAAAAACTACATCCTACCAACTTTTGACTTTAAACTATTTTTTCAATTTTAAGTTACCTTTTACCTTATTACACAAACAAACATACATTTTTAAACCTAAAGTTTAAAATAACTTTAATCTCCTAGTTTTATGAAAAGCCAAACGAGATATGTACCACACACCCCAATGAACATCCTTATACATCCCCTAAACTAACCATGCCTACCGTATTTGCGTAATTATGACGTATTTATATTTGGCAAATTAAATTATTAGATGGAAAAAAAGTCGATGTTTGTGAGTCATGTTGTTTTCGGTAAGAGTTGATCACTTTCTGTCTGTACTTTTGATTTTTTTACTGAAAAAATACATACACACACGGATCTGTACCACACACCCCAATAAACATCCTTCTACATCCCCAAAACTAACCAAGACTACCGTATTTGCATAATTATGAAGTATTTATATTTGGCAAATTAAATTATTAGATAAGAAAAAAGGCGATGTTTGTGAGTTATGTTATTGTTTCTGTAAGAGTTGATCACTTTCTGTCTCTACTTTGATTTTTTTTCCTAACAAAAATACATACACACACGGGATTTGTATTGCACACCCCAATGAACATCCTTATACATTCTCCAAACTAACCATGAATACCGTATTTGCATAATTATGAAGTATTTATATTTGAAAAATTAAATTATTAGATGGGGAAAAAACCGATGGTTGTAAGTCATGCTGGTTTTTTTGGTAAGAGTTGATCAATTTCTCTCTCTACTTTTAGTTTTTTTTACTGAAAAAATACATACACGGTTATTCACGCACTCATGCATGCTCCAAAGAGAAGTATATATTTTTTCAACTTAATAAATACTCAGGTTAATATGTTTGTTCATGTGTTGAATACATATTCTAGGACAATTTTTTGTTACCAAATAGATGTAAGAAACACCTATTTATATTCTTCAAAATCATTTTAATATTTTGATAGTGAACTTCAAATAGGTACTTTATGAGCTCAAGTCAAGAAATTATGTAATCTTAGGGAGTAAAACTCTATTATGCTTACTTCTCTAAAGATGTTCAGTTTTAGCATTTTCTTAAATGTGAGTGAATTTTATGCTAGAGTTAATGATTGTTACTTCCAACCCGAGAATATTAGGTGAATTTTGTTTTTATTTTTTTCAAAAAAAAATTTCCACTTTGCTTTATTGGCAGGTCACTACAACATACGTAGAAAAAAGATATATCACTAATGGCATATGTACTATATATAAAGTACTTTATAGTTTGGCTATAAACATTTATTGTCGTTGTTGCATTCAAAAGACAAGAAATACATGACAAGCTCACTATTTAACATGTGTCATTATCAGTATTTGTAATATTATTGAATATTATTGTAACAGCCCGACTTTTCGGACTATTATTCTAAATACGAAACTTAAATAAAACTTAATTTATTTATTCGAAATGCAAATATTTCAAAAAAGTCAAACGCAGCGGTCAAACTTAACGATAATCCAAAATCATAAAAACGGAGACGCAGCTCCATAAACCAATATTCAATGTCTAACAAATAATCAAATTTATTCAAATGGTCTTTAAACGAAATCAAATTGCACGAAATCCAAAGTCCACATCCTTATTCTTACTAAGCTTCCACAATGAACCTGAAATATAGGGAAAGAGATGAGCTACACAGCTCATCAAGTACAAATTGACAAACATATATTTTTAAAATCAATGGGCGGTTTTATTAAAACAGATTTGGTCAAAATATAATAAGTTGCAAAACCTTTGCAAAATTGACCCGGCCCAAAGTTTACATTTTAAAATTTCAGAATTTAAAACAGATACAGAATTTAAAGTAGATACAGAAGCAGAAATAGAAACAGAACGAAAATTGAAATACCACAGTCTTGCTCTACGACCACACTTTCCCAGTAGCCGGGATCTTATTCTTATTCTTATACGCCACACTTTGCCAGTGACCGGCATCTAAAGTTCAATAATTACACCCCCTTAATAGGTATCTAAAGTTGCACACTTGTGCGCCTACTAAGGGTATCTAAGGCTAGTTCCGGAACTATAGCGTAAATTACGAACGGGTTCGAAACGTAGAGACTGTGTTCTAAAATCAAATACTTATATCTTATAAGTTCAAAACAATTTCTTATATCTTATACGAAATCGAAATCAAAATGACAATATAATTATCTTTTTCAAAAATGAAAAGTAAGTCAAAAGTACTTACCTTCAAAGCCACCAAACACTGAAAATTAAGTAATTCACGGAACACCTAAATAATATTTAACAAACATTAATTAGCAAACTGACCCCGGAATTATTTAAACTCAGGGAACAAAACATGTTTATTATATAACAGAACTTTGTAACATCCATCCACGAATTAACTACAAAGGCTAGGTCGACTGTAATGGTATTATCTCTACCGTGTACACCTGAATTTGGATGCACTGAAACACATAAAACAAAGGAGATAAACACAAAAACGGGACAGAAAATTGACATGTACGCAAATATATATTAATCAATAAATTTGGAACTTAATATTAAAATAATCATAATCTTTGTAAGTTAAAATATAATTTTTCAGTTGTTCACCAAAACTCTTTCAAATAGCACGGATTAAACTTGATAAATATGACAAGCCATTTACCTTAATCTTAACTAAATATTTTAGCAAAATCAACACTTAATAGCATGCAACTTGTACCACCTTTAGATATCACTTGATAATAGAAGTTATCGAAAATCTACTCCATCGTATTAAAATTTTATGTTTTTTTTTCTTTTATACCAGTTCTAGGTGCAATACCGATTAGCCTCACATAATCAAATAATATCAAATAAATAAAATTATTAGATACTAATTTTAATGTGCACGTGAACAATTAACAATCATAATTACTGTAAACTCATGGCAGACAAATCACTTAAAGAAAATTAACTCATTATCAATTATACGAAAATCATATGAAACAAAACTAAACTTGATAACTAACTTAAGTTGTACATCAAAACAACAAATATCCAAACACATGTGCATGTATACAGTGATCAACTCTCCCTGGCACATTGTTAACCAATTATATCATGGTAAACCAACAAAATCACAGTAATACAATTCTATGTGTGCGTTCTGTGCATGGTAAAGAAATTGATTAAAAATATAATATGAAATTGAAAGAACTGGCAGCCACTAACAAGCATGAGGCAACACAGGAACATCAACGTATAATTCTTACATGAAATCAATTAACCAGTTACATGGCAAACTAAAGAAAACAAAATTTTAATTAACACATAAAAGCACGCCGGCTCGGGGAAAAGAAGATGTACCTCTTAGTCGGCTGCGAAGTCTGTACGAGTCTCGGCCTATTCTAAAGAGTTAATTATATAGCCACCTAACCCCTAAAGTAATTTAGGTAAGCCTAAAATCTTCTCCTAAAAAATTATTCAATCACTCTAATATTAAAAATATTCTAATTGATACAAATATTCTAAATTAAATGATAAAAAATTTCTAAATCTTTTCACACTTCTTTCCATAAATTCAAATCTTATCCTTATTCAAATTATCTAGCACAAAAGTAATTCTAGCATTTTATAATTAAAATAAATAAAACTAATCTAATATTAAAATAATAATAAAAATAACGGGGTTTTACATTCTTCCCTCCTTAGAAGAATTTGGTCCCCAAATTCTCAAAATTTAAAAGAAAATAAGTCACACTTGAAAAAAAAAATGGTACCTTAGTTATGATTATTGGTGCGACTTCCCGTGAGCATAAATACACGTTGAGGACCGGTGTTTTTATCTGCTCCCTTCCTTGGTGGTGGATTGTGTGGGCACTCAGAAATCTTGTGTCCTACTTCCCCGCAGTGAAAACAGGCACCTGTGTTCCATCGACAGTCCTTGTCTGGATGGTTCTTACCGCACCTCGAACATTTCTCTCGATCACCCTGGCCTCCAATCCGATCGTACTCATGTTGCTTCTTGAAGGGTCCTCTTTGAGACGAAAATCCACTACTTGGAGCGAACCTCTTCTTGTTCCAATTGTCCGTTGCTTTCTCAGATTCTACCAAGCCCCTCTCGATCACTAGAGCCTTGTTGAGGACAACCTCGTACGTCTGAAGTTCAAACGACGCTACAACATTCCTGATATCGCTTCGAAGTCCCTCTTCCAATCTCCTTGCTTTGTTGGTTTCATCCGAGATCAAAGTAGGTGCATACTTTGAAAGCTTCGCGAATTCTGCTTCATATTCGATGACAGTCTTCCTACCTTGATCGAGCCGAATGAAGTCCCTCTCTTTCTACAGACGAATGGTTCTAGGAAAGTACTTGTCTTCTAGCGCCTTCTTGAACTTTGCCCATGTATACGGTTCGGGTTCTTCTTCAGTGGTTGCATTCTCGTTCTTTCTCTTCTCCATGAGCCACCAGTCGTAAGCGCTTCCTTGTAGTTGATACACCGCTAAGGTAACCTTTTGCTCCTCATTGCTGCCGAGAAGTCCGAAAGCTTTTTCCATCTCCTGTATCCACATCTCGACTGTGGCCGGATCAGTTGCTCCATCGAAAGTCGGTGGGTTCAAATGCTTAAACTGAGAGACGATACTTTGCTGCCTTGGCTGCTGATTTACGAGCACAGCGAGAGTTTCAGCTAGTTGATCAAAAACGTTTCTATCTTCATTGTTGTTGCAACCTCCATTGTTATTGCCACCATGATCGCCCGGGTTTCCATTGTTGTTCTGATTGCTATTCTCTCCGTCCATATTTTCTAAAACAATAAAATAACACTCAAATACTAAACTTAAAACGATATCTAAAGAGGTAAAACACAATCTTAAATCAAATACTTAATTTATTCCAACAAAATTTAAATATCAAAATAACACCAAATCACAAGGTTTCTCATAGCTAAGCAATCGTAGTAGCTAAGGTCTTATTCAAAAACTATTTATCACGCTCTCGTAACTAACGACGTTGCAATAAAGTCAAGCATAGAAGCATTCTAGCTTCTTCTCCACGTCCTTCTGCGTCTTCTTGACCCATCTTCGGGTCTCCATAAAAATACTCTTCATTGCCTTTTCTTGTCCTGGGTGACACCACCTCCTCAATGACATTCTGCAAACCTTGTCGACAACCCTTTCCACCATTGCTGTTCGGGCTTGTAACGTATCTAATGCGTCATTTATATTTTTATCATCGAGCGCCATCCTTTCCTCGTAGAGCTCGATCAGCGTCCTCAAATATTAAATTTCGGCGTCTCTTGGATCTTCCTTTAAGGACTCATCAACGGCTTCATCTGGGTGAGGTCGGTTCACAGAATCGTCACTTTCGTAGCCATGCTCGCTAGGGTCCTCCTCGGTACTATAAGATACCTTCTTGCTAAACGAATCGTTTCCTGACATCTACAAAATAACATTATATCATAAAACACAAGGCCAAACTCACAGGTCAAAATTAATTCACTAATCCAAAGGTCAAATCCTATATGACAGTCTAAAGGATCGCGCCCTAGGGAATACACTAGTCCCATACCTAGTACATTCTGAAGGAAAGCCTGCTCTGATACCAACTGTAACAGCCCGACTTTTTGGACTATTATTCTAAATACGAAACTTAAATAAAACTTAATTTATTTATTCAAAATGCAAATATTTCATAAAAGTCAAACACAGCGGTCAAACTTAACGATAATCCAAAATCATAAAAACGGAGATGCAGCTCCATAAACCAATATTCAATGTCTAACAAATAATCAAATTTATTCAAATGGTCTTTAAACGAAATCAAATTGCACGAAATCCAAAGTCCACATCCTTATTCTTACTAAGCTTCCACAATGAACCGGAAATATAGGGAAAAGGATGAGCTACACAGCTCAACAAGTACAAATTGACAAACATATATTTTTAAAATCAATGGGCGGTTTTATTAAAACAGATTTGGTCAAAATATAATAAGTTGCAAAACCTTTGCAAAATTGACCCGACCCAAAGTTTACATTTTAAAATTTCAGAATTTAAAACAGATACAGAATTTAAAGTAGATACAGAAGCAGAAATAGAAACAGAACGAAAATCGAAATACCACAGTCTTGCTCTACGGCCACACTTTCCCAGTAGCCGGGATCTTATTCTTATTCTTATACGCCACACTTTGCCAGTGACCGGCATCTAAAGTTCAATAATTACGCCCCCTTAATAGGTATCTAAAGTTGCACACTTGTGCGCCTACTAAGGGTATCTAAGGCTAGTTCCGGAACTATAGCGTAAATTACGAACGGGTTCGAAACGTAGAGACTGTGTTCTAAAATCAAATACTTATATCTTATAAGTTCAAAACAATTTCTTATATCTTATACGAAATCGAAATCAAAATGACAATATAATTATCTTTTTCAAAAATGAAAAGTAAGTCAAAAGTACTTACCTTCAAAGCCACCAAACACTGAAAATTAAGTAATTCACGGAACACCTAAATAATATTTAACAAACATTAATTAGCAAACTGACCCCGAAATTATTTAAACTCAGAGAACAAAACATGTTTATTATATAACAGAACTTTGTAACATCCATCCACGAATTAACTACAAAGGCTAGGTCGACTGTAATGGTATTATCTCTACCGTGTACACCTGAATTTGGATGCACTGAAACACATAAAACAAAGGAGATAAACACAAAAACTGGACAGAAAATTGACATGTACGCAAATATATATTAATCAATAAATTTGAAACTTAATATTAAAATAATCATAATCTTTGTAAGTTAAAATATAATTTTTCAGTTGTTCACCAAAACTCTTTCAAATAGCACGGATTAAACTTGACACTACGCCATAAGTGGGCAATAATGACGTTTTTTTCAGTGTTACAAGCAAAAGTGTAACCATAAATGTCTTCAAATTGATTTACGCCTACACTTTTTTTCTCTGTTAGCATTGCTATAAATAAGTGTTACGGTAGACGTCGTTCAGTATCTATGCTAACGCCTAACTCGGTGTAGTCGTTGGTCTTTGAAAAAAATGTTAGTACTAACTAAAAAAATAGGCGGGCTGCACATTAACACACTAGGCGGGTCAATTATTACTTTTTTCAAATTTTCACTCAATTAGTTAAGCGGGTCAATATTTGTCCTCATATTTTCAATTAAGCGGGTCAACACTCTCAACTCTATCTCTCTCTCAACTCTCTCATATCTCTCTCTCAACTGAACACCCTCTCCTTCTCTCTCGATACTCAGCAATTAGGGCTTCTTTACAATCTCTGCTCAACAATTATGACTACAAGCAATTGAGGTTCTCTAATTAGGGGTTCTTTACAATCTGTAATTAGGGCTTCGTTTGAAACTACAAGCAATTAGTGCTTCTTTAGATCTTCTTCTTCTTTGTTGAATTAGGTCTTTGTTTTGATTGGGTATATTATGCTTATAACATTCTTAGATTTCATGTAAACATCGTCTTTGTTTTATGTTTGTGTTTGTGTTATCCATATAAGTTCTCTGTTGTACTCTATTTTGTGTTTTGTATTATGTTATTACAGGTTTCAATTGGGTATATTGAATGTAATTATATGCCTCACTCTTGCTTCTGTCATGTTTTTTTTGATTTGTTAGACGAACCTTTGGGGCCTTAATGACATAGAAAAACACTTGGATTACCATATTGTTCATACATAGTTAAATTTCTTCCCAAGTGCCAAAACCAAAATATTCTAAAACTCCGTAGATGAATTTTCATATTTTAGTTAAGTCAACGTGTCAACAAATAAAATAGGTTTGTTTTAAAGATTGGGTCTCATCTTGATTCGTAGAAAAACATTGTTATTGTGTACTCTGGAATGTGTTTTGATATTGCATATCCTTTGATCCAATAATTAACCCATGTTTTTGCCCTATAAATTATGTCAGGTGTTAGACAATCCGGGACAGAAGGACAAATGTTTTCTATGTGGTAAAGTGGGTCATTTTGCAGTGGAATGTGAGGGGAAGGTGAAAAGGAAAGCAGGGGAAATTGATGAGAAAGATCATGTTGTGCCTAAAAAGCCTTTGCAGGTTTGTTTCTGTCCCCTCTTTCAGTAATACTAAATCTTGAGTGATACTCTCTTGGTATTGTAATATGATTTCCTATATTACCTTTTTGTTTGTTGCATTTTGGTCGAGACTGCGTAATAACAAGTGTTCATTTGGGGCTTCTAGTTCATACTCTCCTATATCTGCTTAGATTATCCGGTTTTTTCTTTTCTGATTAAACACACGCACACATCCACCTTGTCTTGGATAAGGTTCAAACCCTCAACATTCCGTGAAGGAGCAAGGGAGAAACTAATACACCAAGAGGTGTTAGGGTAGTGGCTTTTCACTTGTAGGAAGATGACCCGGTAACCATGGATAGAACTATGAAAATTGCAAAAAGTATGATAATTTTACAGATGTATACATTTCCACAAATAAAGTAATCAGTTTGACTGATTATTATGGATTCAAGTCTAACTGAGAATTCAAGTTCAGCTAAACCAATCAAATGTTTTGTAATTTACTTTTTAACCAATCATATTCTATTTATAGTTCAAACATCACATGGCCTAAAAGAAAACACTGGCAGAAGCAAAAGCTGCAAAACCCTCGTAGATTTCTTACAAATTGTAGCATTCAAATCCAAAATTATATACTTTTCTCTTTCTTACAACCCACATTCATCACCGCTGTCATTTACACCTTTAGTAAAGATTAATTTTTTTGCTTGTTACAAAATTTAACTATCATGGCTACTTTCGGCACATATCAATGACCTAGAAAGTCTGTCATAGAGTATTTCTTAATTTCAAACACGATTGAATTTATAGAAGCAAGATCCTTGTTTAGAGCAGATCCGCCAGCAATTTTCTTGATGCAGTCGGAGAGTCTGGTATAGTAAAGGAGCAGTTGAGTCAAGGCAGATCTTAAGATATCCATTCCACGTAGAAAATTGCTAAAAGAAGTGATGACATCCTTGTGCATCAGCTCAATCGCAGCTTTCCATCTACTGGCAAAGTCTTTTACGAGTGGCTCCACTTCAGCAACAGTAATTGGCTTCTTAGAACCAGAACTCGAGTCCTCGGCTGGTAATAAACTGCAAATTGGTAAAAAAACTAACAGGCTTTTATACATATTAGACAATTGGAAAGTAATTTGTATCAGAAGCTTACAGGCTCTGTTCTTGACAAACTTTATAAGATTGCTAAAATGCTCTAGCAGTAGTTCCTCCTACAAGAAAAAATGAACAAATATTGAGTTTTTTTTTTACTTTGTTAATATATATATTATTTGTACAAGCCTGGGTACGGTCCTTGCTTATTTCAACAAACCCTATATATACACAACACTATGACGATATTTTCTTGAATCATTGAGTTGGATATTTAGTACCTTTATTTTATGTTCAAATAATTTGAATTTTATTTTATTAAGTCAAAATTTAGTTCAAGTAAAATTTCCAAACACTAAATTCACTTTGAAGTAAAATCACCCAAACAGGTACATCCAACTTAAAGTAAAAATTTCAGTTTTAACTTAAAGTGAATATATAAGTACAACAAGTTATAAGTAACTTATTTTAAGTGAACCCAAATGGGCTCTTTCTAGAGTTACAAAAATAAGCTATTTCTTATTAAGTGGATACTTACCACAAATACATCTCTGTTGTTTTTCAAAAGTTCTTCAAAGTGCATCTGGATTTTCCCACCTTCACTAGCTTCGTGGAAAACGAAGCTATTGTAAATATTTCGAGAATATAGTACTAAACAATAAAACATTCGACCACTCGATTATAAACTGCTAGAAATTATAAACAGTAGAAATTTCTTTCAATGTACTCACCTACAAAAGTGTGTATAAACAGATGCGACCTAGTTAATTAAGCAACAAAAAATATTCGGTATATACCTTGAATACAACAATTGTCATGTCATAGTTATTTATTGGAAACACTGTCTGTAGCTTTGGCTTGGGGAATTTTTGTGCAAGCCTGACAAGCAAGTCATCAACAGCCAGCCATTCGAAGTCTTTCCATGTTTAGTTCAAGCTAAAACATTGAGAAGCATAATGCCGGATAGAAACATAAGTTCCATGCACAAGGTCACTGCTATTGCAGGAGAGTAGGTATTCACAAACTTTGACATATATATTACCTGACCATCTCCATATTCCACATTAAGGTGAATCAGTGAAGCTGTGAATTCAGCATAGCGTCTCATGACATAATGTGGATGAACATCATCTTCCCAAAGTGACTTAACATTGGCTTCGGGAGTACTTGGTATTGTAATATGATTTCCTATATTCACCTTTTTGTTTGTTGCAGTTTCTCAAAATCTTGAGTGATACTCTCTTGGTATTGTAATATGATTTCCTATATTCACCTTTTTTGTTGTTGCAGGATTTATCTTTTCTGGCAGAAGATGATAACAATTTGTTATTCTTGACAGTATGCTGAAGACATCATCAATGACAGTGAATTGGCTCTCTGAAAAGCTGGAGAAGCAGGTACTCCTATTAATATACAACTCAACTTTTGCTGCATTTTCTGAATTTTCCAGAATAACATATTTCAATGTACTGGGATAATTAATTTCAAATTTTGAGTCCTGATCGAAATTCAAGCATATTTCAAAGGGGAAATCAAGGTACACTATCCCGTATGCAATTCACACCTTTAGAAAATAATACTCCTGTGTTCTTGCACTTGGTTGATGCACTTAAACTTATCAATCAAATAAAATGCCACCCAGATTTCGATGTGCGATAAAAAAGTTGCAAACACCTTGCTTAAAATAAATAGCAGAACATTTCCTCTTAAAATAAATAGTAGTGTCTAGAAGAAAAGTTGTCCCTGATCCTTTAATCCTTTAATCCAGAGGCCTATCAATTTTGGTAATTTTTATAATTAATTTGTGGGTGTAAAGGTCCTAGAAATATAATAAACTTCCAGAAATCTACAAATTTCAGAATTTCTGCCTTGGATTAAATGTCTGTTTTGGGAGTCTTAAAAACATAATTACTTCTCGGTCAAAGAACAGAAATTGTAGTTTAGAGTATTGACAATATGCCCATAAAATATATTAGGCACCAGACTCATGAAACTTGAGTTATAACAGATTTTGCATTGCGTACTCATGCTGATTCTGGACAGCGGACAAGGGCAGACTTTAAACCAATGCCATACATTGTATATTTCATATTATATTTTAATATTTTGTGATGTCGTAGCCTGGAGTGTCTAGATTACTCAGCAAAAAGATTGAACTAGTTTGAGTAAATTGATTAAGAGTTACATGTCCTAGAGCGAGGCACCTAGGGACTCCCAGCAACAAATAAAAAAAGAAAAAAAAATGTGTGTTATATCTTTAACTCTTAACAAACTTTAGTACCTGATTTTGATGAATTGTTAAAAGGTTTATTTAGAATGAAAGTTAAAGCCCAATGTCTTAATAGTATTCTTTCTGAATTTCATTGCGATCAAGTATGCGTACAAAGACTTGCTCACTAATTACTATATTCTGTTTCTGGAAATTGAATGCATGCTTTGAAACCTTTAAAGACCAGATTAATTGTTTGTCATAGAACAAAAGTTGTACTTCTGTGTTGTTGGAATATTTTTCCATGAGGCAAGTTTATGCAACGTCCACTAAAATGGAGCATTATCGTAATAATGTGGCAATGGACAAAGTTTTTTTTTTTTTTTTGTAAAACACGTAATTGGCTATCACTAATCACATCTAAAGATTGAGGAAGAATCCTTTTTCTCGTTTTTCCCATTTGATGATTTCTGACAAGATTGATTCTTCGATTTCAGCGTACTAAAGTAATTACTTCAACTCCCATGACTCCTGAGTTATTCTTAGAATGGAAGAAGAAGAAGAAGATGGAAGCACGGGACGCTGCCGAGATGGCAGAGAGAGCAAATAATGATTGTATTGGCTGCTTAGCTATTTCGTAGTATTTTAGTTAGGTTTTGGATGTTGGTTTGGTTTATGTAGTAGATGGATGATTGATTGGAATGGTTTGTGGAGTTGATGTTATTTTGGATGGTTTTTTATGTATTGAAATGGCTTCTAGAGAGCCTGTTTATGTATTGGAATGTTTGGTAATATTTTGAATGGGAAGTTCTATATTTCAATGTCATATGTTGTCATTCTGTATTTAAAGTGTTGGTAAAAAGCATGCAAAGTGTAACCATTGACTCCAAAGTATTTAGTCTTTATGTGTTGGCAAAAGTATAGCAAAGTGTTGGCACAAAATCTAAAAATGTTTAAGAAAAAGTGTAGGGATAGTCGTAAGGGTGTTGGTAAAAACATCAAAGTGTTTCATAATTTTGTGTTACAGTAGTACTAAAAATGTGTTGGTATAGGTCTATAGCAATACTATTAGGAGTGTTACTACAAAGATAACTGTGTAGGCATAGATCTATAGCAACAACTAATAATATGTAGCCACAGAAATAAAAAGTGTTGGCGTAGGGGTCTACACCTACACATTTCTCCCGTGTTACCAAAAACCACAAAAGTGTTGGCGTAGACCCCTATGGTAGCGGCCATTTTTCTAACACCCTCAAATTTGGTCAAAGTGTAGCCATAGCCTGTTTTTTTCCTTTTACCAACAGTTTTTTGGGCTATAACCACACTTTTTCAGGTGTTGCTGTAGCCCACTTATGGCGTAGTGATATGACAAGCCATTTACCTTAATCTTAACTAAATATTTTAGCAAAATCAACACTTAATAGCATGCAACTTGTACCACCTTTACACTACGTCAAATTTGGGCTTTCGTCACTCTTTTGTACAGTAAGGGCTGTGACACTTTGGAAAAAACGAGTGGCTAAAGGTCATCATCCCAAGTTTTAGCCACACAATTATTTTTTGAGTGACCGAAAACACATTTTTTGGCAGATTTAGTCACAATTTATAAAAGTGTGACAATTGAGAGATGAAACAGCATGTTTTTTTTGTTGACTTTGACCGAATCCAACATTTATAGTCATACTTGAGAGATAGAAGTGTGACAAAAAATAGTGACGCTTCTTTGCTGTATCTAAATGTTACCAAACGGTCACAGTCATTTTCGGTGATGTGGCTAAATGTGAAATAACCTATGGTCACTACATTTTATATGTGACTAAAAAGTAGAGTTTTCTGCATTATGTCAGATCTTTGTTCGCTAAGGCAGCTAAAAACTAGTGACTGTATTATTGTGTGACTAAAAAGTACTCTATTTTCAGGAACAGAGCATTCTGTTTTGAGGATCCTCATTTCCAACTGATCTGTCACATTATTACATTTGGGTGTGGCAAAATATTTGACCACTGGACATGAAGTATTGGTATAGCAGATTAACCAGAGATGAGAAACACAAACTTGATTTATCCAAGTTGCATACCAGATGAGCTTAAAACTTGATAATGAAGCTTAAAACTAGAACAATTCAACTAATCCATGTCATTCGGCCAACATTAGAATTCACCATTACATATTAATTCTTCATCAAATAAAAAACAAAGAAAATGACCAAGACAATGATAACATTATACAACTTCCCACATATGACATGAACCTCCTTTCGAAGATCTTCAACTGTTGACATGCAGTTTTGCAGGTCAGTCTTCACAACATCAACTTCTTTCTGGATCTTGATCTTCATGCCAACTGGTTCAGGATCAATCCATTCCCAAAACGAACATTTGGGTCCAGAAGACTTGAAAAGGGAATTCAAATTAAAAGCTGTTTATTAAATTAAACAGATGAAACTGATAGACATCAGCTTACCAATGAACTTGATTTGTGGCACACCCGAAATCTTCTTCCAGGGTTGTCAAGTGTGTTTGATGTTCTAATCCGGGCAGGAAAACCACAGTAGCACAGATCACATCGATTTTGGTTTGAGCTGTAGGAATTTGAAGACGACATCATGATCAGGCCTCTTTCTTTGCACACACCTGGAGAAAATAACAGGAATTCAAACAGAGCATAGAATTTAACCATACAATAGAATTTAGCATTACATAAAAAACATGGAAAATGACAAACATAATGATAATAATTACCGGATTCAGTTAGCATTACGTATAATAATACCCTTACAGTCCTGTCTAAAGTAATCATCACGAGATTCATTACCCAAGTCACGTGGATCTACAGGTGGTAATATATTATCATTGTGAGGAAAAATTACAGTACTGAAATCCTCATTGACATCATCGTACAGATCTCTATAATTCTTAGGAGGTGTCATCAAGACAATAGACATTTTTTTATCCAGCTGGTCTTTAACATAAAACACCTGTCGTGCTTGTGAGGCCAATATGAACGGATCATCCTTGTGGCCTAATCTGTTAAGTTCGACCAACGTGTAACCCAGACCATCTTGCTTGACACCATTTCTACTGTCAACCCAGTCGCACATGAAAAGAGGAATTTTCTTAATATGATAATCTAGTACCCATATCTCTCGTAGAACCCCATAATAAAAGTTCTTTCCATAGGTTACTACTTCTTTAGAAATGTGCATCTCAGTTGCCTCTACACAAACCCCACTGTTCTGGTGAATTCTGCCATCACGAATTTTTGTACGAAATGTATAGACATTGATGTCATATACATCATATTTGTTCACGATTCTGCGTGCTCCATGTGAGATCCACTTAACTGTTTCTGATACACTTTCATTGGAGATCGATAACTCGCTTTCAACCTAAATTACACAATTACAAGGATAAGATTCAGCTTGCACAAATTACAATTTCTTGTCCAAATTTCTTAAATTGTAGGTTAAATCTGTGGAGAAGCAAGTGACTCCTACTGCCGACACATCCATAATGGCGCAAAAGGTGATCACTGCCAACACATCCATAATGGCGCAAAAGGTCATCACCACCAGGAGGAAAGTTTATATATCTCCGCGTACCACTAAATCACAAGAAGATCCAACAATTGTGCAACAGGTATTACAACATTGCTAAATGCACATGTATATTGAGATTAACTTTAACTTTAATATGTTGGCAATTATGCTTCTACTTTTGTAGGAAAAGGTAATTAGATCCGGAACCAGGAAGAAGATTAATTTATCTCAGCCTAGCACTATCTCTGGTCAAATGCCATCTCAGTCGCCATCTCAGTCAAATCAAACCTCAACAGTTGTCCAATCGGTATGCATTATATTTCTAAATACGTATGTATATTAGTTCACTTTACCTTTATGATGTTAATTATGCCACGTACTTTTGTAGCCAATGAAGTGTACTCTGTATATGTTGAATTTGAACAACCCGGTTGCACGTGGTACGGCTATCCTTTCAGACCAGAAAGGACAAACCATTCATGGAGTCCCCCTACAAGATGATTGCTATAGAGTTTCTGTTGATGAAGTTGTGAAGGGGGCAGCATTCTTACCTTATGAAGCCGGTGATATGCGGACAGTTGAGGATGCTTTGGGTTCTTTTGTGGCTTGGCCCAAAAACCTTATCAAGATAATTGATCATCAAGTACGTTTCTTACTTTGCATTCCATTTTGGTTGTGTGCATTTATTATCCTGCTTTATAATTTTGTTTAAAATGATGGAGCTTTAATTAAATAACATTACTTGTCCAACGGTCTTAACTTGCTTATCTATAGAATTACATTACTTGTGTTAGAATGGTCTTAACTTGAGGGCTGTTGGAATGATCATCGTATTTGTTTTCATGTTTTACTCTAGGTACCAAATCCAACGGCCAATGGGAAAGGGGAAGAACATAGCGCAGCTCAAGCTAAGGAAGAACATAGCGCAGATCAAGTTAAGAAGGAGAAGAAGAGATGTAATACCATTACTGGTTCCCCAGTAACACGTTCAAAGGCTAAGGCAAACAAGGCAGACAAGCTGAGGAAGAAGCGGAAGCTGGTGGTGTAATTGTAAACTGAATTTGACTCATGTTAATGTGGTTTTCTGGTTGTGAACTTTTCGATAAGTTGTTAATTTTCTGTACTCTGGTTATGGTTATGTGCTTTTTATGGATTGTGGAGTTATACTCCATATCGTTGTTATGGATCATGGATTTAGTATGGATTTTATGGATTAATATGGACTAGTTTGGAATTTGGCATTTTTTTTACTTGTATTTTGGCATTTTACTTGTTTGCATATTGTGGCCTTTTTGAATTGGATTGTGGCCTTTTGGTATTGTGATTTGTATCGGCTTTTTGGTACGGCCGTGGTCATTTATATTACAAATGAAACCTGTTTGTGATGTGGTTAAGTATGTGTGGCTAGTACCACACTTCAGCCACACTACCTATTATATTATATTGGGGGATAGTTACTACAATTATTAGTGACTAAAAGCAGTTGTTTAATAGTATATAAAACATACAAACGACCACAGAAAAATTATAAAATGTGGCCATACCCAAGTTTTTTGCCACGATTTACCAATAAATAGTGCGACCAAAACTAAGCCTTTGATGAATGTTGGTATTTAGCCACGTTATTAATTCTCTTTAGCCACGACCCATCCTCTGCCTGAAAGCTGGTATTTAGTCACACTTTTGAGCTTAAAACAGGGGCTGTCAGACCCAAGGGGTGGTATGCTTTAGTCACTCTGTTTTGAGTTACAGCCACACAGCTGGCGTGTGGCCGTAGGGGGCGTAAAATGATCCGACCTTAGGTGACACTTTGCTGAAAAATTAAAACGTGACGTAAAGTGCTTAGCCACACGTATTTGATGTGACGGAAGCCAAAATTTGACGTAGTGTTAGATATCACTTGATAATAGAAATTATCGAAAATCTACTCCATCGTATTAAAATTTTATGTTTTTTTTTTCTTTTATACCAGTTCTAGGTGCAATACCGATTAGCCTCACATAATCAAATAATATCAAATAAATAAAATTATTAGATACTAATTTTAATGTGCACGTGAACAATTAACAATCATAATTACTGTAAACTCATGGCAGACAAATCACTTAAAGAAAATTAACTCATTATCAATTATACGAAAATCATATGAAACAAAACTAAACTTGATAACTAACTTAAGTTGTACATCAAAACAACAAATATCCAAACACATGTGCATGTATACAGTGATCAACTCTCCCTGGCACATTGTTAACCAATTATATCATGGTAAACCAACAAAATCACAGTAATACAATTCTATGTGTGCGTTCTGTGCATGGTAAAGAAATTGATTAAAAATATAATATGAAATTGAAAGAACTGGCAGCCACTAACAAGCATGAGGCAACACAGGAACATCAACGTATAATTCTTACATGAAATCAATTAACCAGTTACATGGCAAACTAAAGAAAACAAAATTTTAATTAACACATAAAAGCACGCCGGCTCGGGGAAAAGAAGATGTACCTCTTAGTCGGCTGCGAAGTCTGTACGAGTCTCGGCCTATTCTAAAGAGTTAATTATATAGCCACCCAACCCCTAAAGTAATTTAGGTAAGCCTAAAATCTTCTCCTAAAAAATTATTCAATCACTCTAATATTAAAAATATTCTAATTGATACAAATATTCTAAATTAAATGATAAAAATTTTCTAAATCTTTTCACACTTCTTTCCATAAAATCAAATCTTATCCTTATTCAAATTATCTAGCACAAAAGTAATTCTAGCATTTTCTAATTAAAATAAATAAAACTAATCTAATATTAAAATAATAATAAAAATAACGGGGTTTTACAATTATTGAATTATATATATATACATTATTTGACTAAAATCTATATTTTAGTCTCTTCATATTGATTAGTGACATATAAAACATCTCTACGAGCCTGAATGTCGTATCTATGTTGATATCTGACATATTATTAGAGAAACTTAACTAATTCTATGAATATTTTATAGGATATTGAAGGTTTTGCAGATACGTTGAGCCAACAAGTTATAATTTATATGTAACAAATTGATCGTTTTACATGTGAAGGTCAATTAAAACGAGCTGCTTCAATACAGTGAAACTCCCACTTCAATTGACTTGAGAATATTCATTTTCCATGAGTTCAAATGCTTCCATATTATGCCTTGAGATTTACTATATTAATCGCTCAATCAATTAGGTAATTTATGTGCAGCCGAGCATGACCATTTAGCAGTCTCCAAAGACATTAAACGCATTCAGCAACATAAGAGGTCCAATTAACAATATAGCTTGGCCATTCAGCAGCCACCAAAGAATTTGTCACTTCATGTTTGCTTGCATTTATTGAAGGCAAAATGTGTAATTACATTATTTTTCTATTAATAATTATGCTTTTATTATATTCTACTTGGTCTTTAAGATAGAACCAGATTGAACTAAACTTTTCATAAAAGTAACATCGTTAAATTATTTGGAAAAAAAAGAAAATAATTTATTTTTAAACACTTATATATATGTTTTTGTAACTATTTTAGATTATTTGAAATTGCGCTTTCGGTGCGTAGCACGGGTAAAATGCTAGTATATATATAAGAGAATACAAGCCTATAACCCGTGCGATGCACGGATGAATTTTAGTATTTTTAATTTATTATTTTAGTATTTTTATATGATTTACTATTATTTTTTATCTTATTTTATTAGCATTTATTTGTATTTTGATCTTAAAAATTTTTAATATGTTGTCGATGGAATAATATCTTGAACTTTTGAATGTAGCTTAGAAAAATAGATGATATAAATATTTAATAATAATAATATGTTGTTGACGGGATTCGAATCTTGAACCCGTGGAGTATTTTAGATACCAAGAAAATAATATTGTTTTAAAATTACATCAAACGGTTCTCATTTATCTATATTTATATCTAACAGTTATTTTTTAGAGAACCAAACTACCAACCAACCAAATAGATGGTAGTTTGCTTATAATAGTATTTTTTTAATATGATTTTTTAGTATTTTTTATCTTATTTTATTAGCATTTATTTGTATTTTGATCTTAAATTTTTTTAATATGTTGTTGACGGGATTCGAACCCTGAACCCGTGGGAGCATTTTAGATATCAAAAAAAGAATATTCTTTTAATATTACATCCAACGGTTCTCATTTATCTATATTTACATCTAACGGTTATTATTTAGATGACCAAACTACCAACCAAATAGAGATGACCAAACTACCAACCAAATAGAGGGTGGTTTGCTTATAATATTATAGTATAGATAGATAGATAGATATATAGGTACATTTATAATTTCAATCAAAAATCAAATCAAAATTTATTTTATTTCACATTTTAGTAACAAATATCATCACTAAAAATCTATTCTTTGAAAAAACAAAAATAACGAAAAATTGCAAAAAAAAAAAGTAAAGAAAAGGGTAAAAACGAAAGCGGGTTGTACCCAATAGCTTGATTTGCAGAAATCGGGTTGGATGTCTCTGGAGAGTGGAGAACAAAAGTGATACTAACAACTATACACACAAATATTTGCAGCAGAATTTAAGAGAAAATTTAATAGAAATGAGAGAAGCTATGGTTATTTCATATATACTTACAACTCTATGTGTATTATCTGTTACTGTACATGCATCACGATGTTCAATCAATGGTTAGTATACTTTTTCACCTGAATTTATTATATGTTGTTCTTTTGTGATATTGATTATGGGTTTTGATTTTTGAGTGATTATTTATATGGGTTTTGTTTTTTTTGTTTAATAGCCTAGTTCTTGAAGCACTGTCGTTTTTTTCAAGAAAATTAATTAATTAATTTTTTTTTTTTTTTTGGGTTTTGATTGATTAAATGGTACTTGTTTGGAGAGTTTATTGTGGTAGAATGAAATGCAAGCTCAAATGTACAAGGGTATTTAGACAAATTATTATGATGCACTGATGCCCGATTTTGCGTAGTGTGGAAGATATACTAAATGAAATATGCAGAAAGAATTAGATTGTTAGATATGCGAATGGGGTCTTGTGTTTGCTCGTTTGAACCTGATGTTGGTTTGTCATTGTGATTATGGTTAATAGTTAGTGGCTTTTGTTAATACCATTTTTGGAATAATGTGCTTAAGAACATGAAATAGGATAATGTGAGTTCGGACTCCTTCCCGTGATAGTCTATAATATATTGAAGTGGAGATTGTGATGTTCATTATTCATGCAGGGATTCCGTTGGTGAGAAATATTACTGAGCTTCCACAAGATAACTATGGCAGGCCTGGTTTTTTACACACAACACTTGCTGGTTCGCTTCTACATGGCATGAAAGAGGTATAAGCTGTCATCTTCTGTGTTTCTAGTTTTATTATAATTTTTTCCTGTCTAGCAATTTGGTCCATCGTTGGTTCTTGAAATTACTCAAAAATGCGTAGTTTATGATATTGAGTGATTGTGAACCAGCAAGCATTCTTTTCTCCTTGTAAGTTGTATGTGATTGATACACACGACCGATAATTTTATCGATGCAAGAACTTCCCAAAGACCGTGTAAAGTGTGTTTTCCTGTATCTTCTGACTAAAAACATTTACTTACTAATTGAGAATTGACATATGACGTGGACCATTTGTTTACTTTTTGCGTGGATAATATATCCATGTTTATATACTCAATATGGTCTTCTCTTGACAGATTGAGGTATGGCTGCAAACATTTGCCCCGGGAACACAGACACCAATCCACAGACACTCCTGTGAAGAAGTGTTTGTTGTTCTGAAGGGGAGTGGAACACTCTATATTGCCTCCAATACACACACAAAGTTCCCTGGGAAGCCCCTAGAATTTCCCATCTTCACGAATAGCACATTTCATGTTCCTGTTAATGATGCTCACCAGGTGAACTTTATTACAAATTGGTTTTTCGCATTGGCACTGATGTTTATCTAAGAATTAAATTTATTTAGCTAACATGTTGAATGCATATGTAAATTTAGGTTTGAGTAAATTTATGGATGTAGTGTAAGGGGTCATATTTGCCTAATTGAAGATGAGTTACGGCAATTGAACTGATCTGACAGTAACTTGGATCAGAGGTTCTCTGTAATTAAAACCTTTTTTGAGAGCCAAGACTACAGGCGTAGGTGGGTGCGTGTCTTAAAATGAACATGGCAAACAACTAAATGCTAATCCTGTCTGATCACCCATGACGTAGCTGATAATATATGTGCTCCTTTTTTGTTGCAAGATTCTTCTGTGGGAGTACTTTTTGTTCTTTTTTACGAAATTAGATTAAATTGAAGCGACAGAAGTGAAAGAGCAAAGAGATCATTTTTGCATGTTTGAGCTTTCCCAGAAAGTAAAGTTTTGATTAAATTGCTTTATATTGGAAAGACTTTGAGAATCTGTTGATTATAGAGGGACCTAATTTTGACATGAGTACATGACTATCGAACATAGATAAGCACACATAATTTACTCTCACTTTCCTTTTCTGTCATCAAACCTAGCCAATATGTCATCTTTTAGAAATAGTAATATAAACATAACATGAGAAAATATTTGAGGTAAAAAGAAATATTAAGTGAAAAAGAACCAGAAAGTGAAATATGTGAAGGCCAAATCGTATGGAAAAGAATGTTCAATAAAAACAAATTCTATAACTCCTGGAACTGGCCTATGAATTAGGCCTATAAAGAGACAGACAAAAATCTGTTGCTTCTTTGTTTTATATAGATTGTGGGAATTGATTAGTAAAAGAACAAAATAAGTTGTGGGAGTCATAGACAGATCATACTAAATTATGGGATAATGACATCATGATACTCTAGACAATTATTATCGGATAAACGTGTATTGTAAATTTGCGACCAGTGTTTGTTTTATCTGATTTTTTGAAATGATTTTGTTGTCACAGATTTTAAATACGGGAGAACATGAGGATCTGCAAGTTTTAGTCATTATATCACGACCACCTGTCAAAGTGTAAGTAAATTATCTTTTACACCATTCGATCAGGTTTAAGTTAGCGAGGAAATGGGTCACTTTCATTTCATTCTCTTCACTGAGATAAGTATGCCAGTGGGCATTTCTTTGTTTAGTTTTTACATGTATTGGAGAAGCAACAGTTGCCAATATAAATTTAGCCTCTAAAATCACGTGCGTCTGTTCATGAATTACTTGATCTCTAGTTTTTTTTTTATCGTAGTTGTCCTTTTCACTACCTTTTGATCATTATACAGTTATGAAGAGTCTATTCCTTCAAATTAATTGATTCAAAGAGCAGAATATATTGAGTTTTTATGTTTAACTTTCTAAATATTCACAAAATCATTATCCAGAACTAACAAGTTTAATGTTATCCGTTTTACTTGATCCTTCCGTGGATGACAATTCCATTTAAGTTGTGTGCCAGCACTTATTAGTTACTAATATTTAGAACCTAATAATTGTTTTTCAGGTTCATGTATGCGGACTGGTACATGCCACACACAGCAGCACAGCTGAAGTTTCCTTACTACTGGGATGAAAAATGCTACGAAAATTATGAGACTTCTGAAAATGATGAGCTTTGACTTCTGTAACTGCACTATTGTTAATTTGTTGAATTACTAATCAAAACGCCTCTAGCTAGCTGTTGGGCAGTAACTCAAGCTTTGTACATTAAAGACATACTAGTTCTTATTGCGAAGTTGTAAAACTGATATCACGTGAGCTTGTAACTAAAAATGTTTGTTTGATGGCTGAAGTTGGTGTTTTTGTTCTTATTAAAAGATTAGAAGTGATTAAAGGCTTGAATTCACTTTTTTTTACCTTGGCTTTCTGTTGTTTTTTTTAATGGGATTTGTAAGGGTGAAAACTATAAACCACAGTACATATCTATGAGATTGTAATATTTGGCCAAAGAAAGGACAAATTAAGCATAATAACAAAAGAAACCATTGTGACTTCACTCAACTTGTATCTAGAACACTTTCAATTTGAAATAGCAGCTTTTTCCCAGTAGCAAGTGTTAAATAGTAGCAATGTGTAGCATAATCTCTACCAGTTTGTTTACAATAGACTAACTATAAAATCTTCAGCGTCAGTGCTGTAGTTCCCTTTCCATAGCTGCCTTCTTCTTGCGTATAAAGGCATCTGATTTCTCATTTATATTTGAATCAACAGTTAGAAGTCTTGGAACTCTGTGTTTCTTAACCGAATGAGGCTCGTCTCTTGATATGTTCATATTTCTCTGCTGTTTCTGTTGCTGCTCTTCCCTACTATCTTTTTGATATTTCCCTGCAAATTCTTCGATGGTTACCATCTTTTTAGGTTCTTTCCCTTTGACCTTAATAAAAGAAATGCCTTTCAAAACTCCTCCAAATTTTGTTTCTTGCACATCTTGGGGCATTACAATGTCCACTCTAGAATTTTCATCATTTTCTTTCCGATTACTTGAACCAATATTGTGTCGAAACTCAACCAAAATTTCAGAAGAAGTAACTAAGTTGGAATCTTGAAGTGTTGATTGATCTTTAAGAAGCATGTGATGCTCATTATCTGAATTCAGAGAGTGACCCATGGTCACAGCTTTGGGGGTAGGAGAAAAGAAGGTGTTGAAGATAAAACTGTATAGCCTATGGCAAATGCCAGTCTTCTGGGATTTCTTGATATCTATCTCATTTTTCTTCTGCATTTTTTGTGCAAATATCAGATGCACTAAAAACTACAGAAAGATAGAGATGTGGATTTGATTTGAAGGGAAGATTAATGAATTTATTAGAAACTAAAAGTGACTTGTTGATTGCATGATTCTATTCTATTCTTGAAAAGAGAGGTAAGTAAAATATACTGCTCCTGCTAAAGGCATGCAGATAGTTTTGGATGAAGCATCATTTTTTGCTTTCCTGTTCTTTTCTCATTGCTTTATTGGCTTTGTTAGTCAAAAGATAAAATACCAAAACATTTAATAATACATGAGAACACAGAAATATAATTGTTTATTAGGTCGTGAAAACTGTTTTTTCTTGCTTTATCATTATCTATGTTGTTGATTTATATGCTGATACCATAATCATGGCACAAGCCTTCCTGCATGTAAGCTTCTTAGATTCTCTAGTAGGACATATATAGCCTAAAACACGATTATCATGTGAACATAATTAAGAAATGTACTACAATTTTGTCAACAAGGAATCAAATTTAAATCACTTGTTAATCAAAGATTAGTCTCATAATCTCAACCCTCCTCGTGCTAATTTCGAATAGCGTTTACCAAACGCAAGGAATATAGAAAAACTTTATATTAAGTTCATTTGCATGATTGCATCAAATAAATCCTGACACTTTAAACTGCACTTTTTCTCTACTTTTGAAAAAAAGTACAAAATAGTTGGAAAAAAACATATTAAAATTGAACTATCCAATTGTGTGCCGGATAGATACTAACACTAACATATTAAAATTGAACTATCCATAGTTCTGGAAACTTATATATCGGCTTAGATTTCGACGAGAAAGATTTAAGATCCCTGCTGAGGTCTTGGAAGGTCTAGCAAAACGTCTGTAACTACATTCTTAATTTGGTCTAAGATGTGAATTTAAATGGGGGGTGTGTGATGTTTATGATATAAAGGGAAAAGGATAGACTTCGAAGAATTAAAAGTGAATCAGGTATCAGAAAAGACTGGAGACGAGTAGAGAGAGGATGAGCGAGAAGTAACTCAACAGACAAAGCAAGCGCACAAAAGATTGGGGATAATCTGAAATAAGGCCTCTCGAAACCAAAATCCAACAGAACATTACTATATAATTCTTGAAGAACTTAAAATACCAATTTCACAATTTTTCTAGTAGCAGACATATGTACAAATCACTATAAGTTTCTATCTTGACCACCTGTCATTGTTGGTTGAACTAGCAAATCTTAGGAGGTATATCATTTTAAAGAAAACAAATTTATCATTGAGTGGGAAGTATATAATATTCTGTAGCTTGAAAAACCTAGTAATTAACCATGTAATTATTAGAAATGCATGTCATGATAGTATTAGAACTTGAAGCTTGAAACGAACAAGAGCAACAATTGGAATATGATGCCAAAGATAAAATACCTGACCAACAACTGTCAATCGAGTCCCAATTGGAAGAACTTCTTCAGTTCTCTTGACTACAAGCTCCTGCATATGAACTTACCGTAAGTTTTCTTTTATATCATTATCACTTTGATAAGTTTACTGGAGGCATGTGATGCTCATCTAGATTATAATCAAAAGAACAGCAATTCCGAATGACTGACCACGAGACCCAGGCCATTATCTAGTGTTCCCGTTACAAGGGATCTCCCTAATCTGTCAGTTACTTCCTTCTTAACTGTATATTCAAAACCTGTGGCATATTGGGCATCAACCACATTTATCCGACTGGTACCATCGTCCTGAAACAGAAAAAACATGAAACTGTATTGAAGATCAAGAGCTTCATGTCGATGTACTCAAGCCCAAGTAGCTAGCGTGAACCTTATGTTGTACAGTAAGTATTGTAAGCCTACCGCATAAGTACTGAAACCATTCGTACCAGGTACCATGGAACCGTTTTACAATAAGAAGTAGTCCTCCTAGATTTATTTCCCCAGGAGCCAGCATCTCTGTCTTTGATTCCGCGTTCGACTTTGTGTTCAAAAATGCATGTCACTTTCTGCAGTAGAAGGTATTGTTTATATACATAGAAAAAAAGACCTTTTGGTAGTAATGCTAGAGATCAATTGTCGTAGGAACCGAGTAACACCTTCATCTGGATACTCCAATTCCCGTAATTTGTCGTCGTCAATTTTGGAATGTTGGGTTGCACCATATTTGCCATTTTTCACCAACGGAACCTTGTCTCTGATACCACTTGTTGGAAACGTGTATGGGCCTGGGCTTATAACTTTAAACTTCCAGCACCTGATTGTAGGAGTATTGTACCGTACAAAGTTTAACAATAATAAGATAAACACACAACTAAGTATTTATATATAACAGAGAAATGCTACAACTGTTTTTTTTTTCTCTTACACGGGTTACAACCCTTTTCTCACAAGAGCTTCAGCTCTTTTCTTTTCTCTCTACACTTATTCACTCGGTGTGTTTTTTTTTCTTCACTCAGTTTTGAGCTTCTGCTCCTTTCTATTTTCACTCGGTGTATTACAATGCTGGGACAGAGCCTTATTTATAGGCTTACAATTACTTATCTCACTGCTTACGTCATTTCTATCTTCATTCAAGACATACAAATGCAGCCCACCCTTTTTTAGGGCTTTGACTTGACTATCCAGCTTTGTTACTGCTGCTCTTTGTGCCTTCTTTTATCCCATGCATGTACCTGCACTGTTTCCATGTAAATATGCACACTTCCATGTAGACTCTCTGTATCTTTCTAGATGTTCCATGTTAGCTGTAATTATCTGGTTTTTATTTCATAGACTTCTGAATGTGAACTTTTGAACATCAACACTTCTTCAATTAATATACACGTACTTGTCTGGCTTATCACCTTGCATGCATGTAGAAAGTCTTCTGCCCACCATATTTTCTGGAATGTATATAGCTGTGTGTTCATGTACTTACTATACACTTGAGACCAACCTTATTACCAGGAGCTGCAGTACAAGATTTCTTTTGTTTACATTTATGTGCCACCTTTTCTTATTATTACCTGTGCAAATTATTCATAGCAATTATTATTAATCTAGAAGGGTTTGAATTCTAACACTCCCCCTCAAACCCGACTCTGCATTCCGAGCTTCTCCTTCATTTTTTTAAACACATCCGGCTTCAACGGTTTCGTAAATATATCTGCTAAATTTTCTTCGGTCCTGCAGTGCACCAGTTCCACAATTTTATCGTTCACCTGCTCTCGAATAAAATGATACTTTATATTTATGTGCTTGCTCCGACTATGTGATACTGGATTTTTCGCTAGTGAAATAGCAGATTTATTATCCGCGTAAATAGTAACCGGATCTTCCTTGGCAAGATTTAACTCGCTCAATATGTAGCCTAGCCACATAGCTTGACACGCGCACGCTGCTGCTGCGATGTATTCTGCCTCACATGTTGAGAGAGCGACTGTTTGTTGCTTCTTTGATGACCATGAAAAAATTCCCGAACCGATATGAAAAGCATATCCAGAAGTGCTTTTCCCGTCATCCAAATCACCACCATAATCACTGTCTGAGTAGCCAACTAATTTTGAATCTTGAGAATGCGTGTAAAATAGACCATGATCAAGTGTACCTTTTATGTACCTCAAAATTCTTTTAGCTGCCATGAAGTGATCTTGCTTCGGCTTTTCCATGTACCTACTTACCAATCCAACTGCGTACATAATATCTGAACGAGTAAAAGTTAGGTACCTCAGACTTCCAACCAGACTTTTGAACAATGTCAGATTTACCGACTTTCTTGTTGAATCAACTTTGAGCTTTATGCTAGCTTCAGCTGGTGTGCTCGCTGGCTTGCATTCCTCCATTCTAAATTTCTTTAGAATCTGCTCTGCGTATTTTTTCTGTGACATAAAAATACCATCTTTGCTTTGCTTGACTTCGACTCCAAGAAAGTAAGACATTGGACCAATATCTGTCATCTCAAATTCGTTAGTCATAACTTTCTTAAAATCATCGAACATACCAGGGTTATTTCCGCTAAAGATCATGTCATCCACATATAAGCAGACGATCATAATATTTCCCCCTGAATTTGTTTTTGTGTAGAGGGCATGCTCATACGGACTCTTCACAAAATCATTTTTCTGAAAGTATTCATCAACCCTTGTGTTCCATGCTCGCGGAGCTTGCTTCAAACCATATAAGGCTTTCTTCAATCTATAGACTTTGTTTTCTCGGCCTTTCTGAACATATCCGGGAGGTTGCTCAATGTAGACTTCTTCTTCGAGATAACCATTCAGAAATGCTGACTTGACATCCATCTGATAAATCTTCCACTGATTCTGAGCTGCAATTGCTGTAAGAAGTCTGATAGTATCAACTCTTGCAACCGGAGCAAATACCTCATCATAGTCAATTCCATATCTCTGCTTGTACCCTTTAGCAACTAGCCTCGCCTTGTACTTTTCCACTTCACCGTCCTGATTGGTCTTTGTCTTGTAGACCAATTTGACACCAATTGCTTTGTGTCCTTCTGGAAGATCTGTGAGCTCCCAAGTATCATTCTTCTTGATTGCACCAATTTCCTCATTCATGGCTTTGTTCCATTTGCTTTCTTCAGAAGCTTCCTCAAATGTCACTGGATCACATTCAGCCATTAAGCAAAACAATGAATAATCAAAGGTAGTTTGTACCGGACTTGTTGCATCATAAATGTCATCCAGACTCCGCATTTTTCTTGGTGCTCCCCCTGAACTGTTGTTGCTACTGCTTCCTGAACTCAATGGTGTCGAGGCAGGAGTTTGTTGGTTTGGACTTTGTGGAGGAGTTGGATCATCATTTTCATCATCTTCAATGTTGGTGTCATCATCATCATCATCATCATTAAAGAATAAGCCTGCAACTTTTCTTTCTTCCTCACTCCATTTCCAATAATCGGATTCATCGAACTCAACATCTCGAGAAATGATTAATTTCTTCGTTAATGGATTGTAGAGTCTGTACGCCTTGCTTCTTTTGTCATATCCAGTAAAGATACACTTCTCGCCTTTATCATCCAGCTTCTTTCTTTTTTGATCGGGAACATGGGCATATGCAATACACCCGAAAATTCTGAGATGTCCAACTGATGGTTTGCTCCCACTACATGCTTCATTTGGAGTTTTGTTTCTGACACTTTTTGTTGGACAGCGATTCAGCAAATAAACTGCACATAAAACGGCTTCAGCCCAGAAAGTCCTCGGCATATGTTTTGCTTTCACCATACTCCTTGCCATGTCTAGAATAGTGCGATTCTTCCTCTCTGCAACGCCATTTTGTTGAGGAGTATATGACGTTGTCAACTGATGATTAATTCCATGTGCTCTGCAGAAGCTTTTAAACAAATTTGAAGTATACTCGCCTCCTCTGTCTGATCGGAGTACCTTCAAATAATGACCACTTTGTTTTTCTGCCAAAACTTTGAACTCCTTGAATTTATCAAGAGCCTCCGCTTTTTCTTTGAGGATATACACCCAACTTTTCCTGCTAAAATCATCAATAAATGTTAGGTAATACCTGTTACCTCCAAGTGATGGAATATCAAATGGACCAGCAATATCTGTGTGAACAATCTCCAAAGGCCTCCTGGCTCTCCATGATTTTCCAACGGGAAAACTTTGTCTGTGTTGCTTCCCCTTAACACATGCTTCACACAAATTTTCTGGTTCATTGATTTCTGGCAAGCCGTCCACCATCTTTGTCTTTGACAATAATTTTAAGCCAGAAAATCCAAGATGACCAAATCTTAAATGCCATAACCACGAGTCATTTTTAATGACATACTTTAAGCACTTATGCACCTTCGTCTGCATATCAAGTGTGAACAAACGATTCTTTGACATCTCCACATTTGCAATTAATTCTCGAACTTGATTTCTGATGGTAAGAGAATTATCCTGCATCTGAATATTATATCCCTTCTCCACAAGTTGGCCAAGACTGATGATATTACTTTTCAAAGCAGGTATATAATAAACATCATTTATATACTTTTTATCACCTTTCTTTGACACAATCGTAACAGTACCTTTCCCTTTGACTGGAATCTTTGATGAGTCACCAAAAGTAACTTCTCCACTGATGGTGTCGTCTATCTCCGTAAATAATTCCTTATGACCGCACATGTGATTGCTGGCGCCCGAATCAAGATACCAAGTATTTTTCTTGCCTTCTTCATCTCCTTTGTAAGTGAGAAACATCGCGGAACCCACATCTTTGTCTTTTTTTGCTGCTGCAAAATGACTTCGTTCTTCCACCTTCGGTGTTCTACACTCATAACTGAAGTGACCATATTTGTTACAATTGTAGCATTGAAATTGAGACTTGTCACCTCGTTGAAATCCGCCTCTTCCTCGGCCTCTAAAATTCTGACCACGGCCAGATGGACGATAACCTTCAGTGTTCTGGCTTCTGTTGAAGGACCGTCTTCCACGTCCTCTTCCACCACGGTAGCCACCTCTAAAGCCACCTCTTCCATGACCAGAACTGCTACTGCTTGAGCTTTCACCAATGGACACCTTACTTTGCAACGCCTTTTCCAAATGGCTTGTATCATCATACTGGTTCATCCGCTGCTCATGCGCTTGAAGTGAACCAACTAGCTCATCAATGGAAATTGTGGACAAATCTTTTGACTCCCCGATAGAAGTAACGACATAGTCAAATTTTCTTGTCAATGAACGGAGTAATTTTTCCATGACCCGGACATCATCGAGACTTTCGCCGTTTCTTTTCATTTCATTTGTCACCGTTTTCAAACGAGTAACATACTCACCAATATTTTCCGAGGCCTTCATTTTAATGTTTCGAACTCTCCACGTAGAACTTGGAGCCGCACCTTTTTAACTTTCTCAACGCCTTGGAATGATTTTTGCAAAATCTCCCATGCCCCTTTTGCTGTTTTTGCTTCAGAAATTTTTTCAAAGGTAGATTCATCAACACCTTGAAAAATTGTATATAGCGCCTTCTTGTCTTTTTTTCGGGTCTCCTTTAACGCCATCTTCTCGGCATTCGGAAGTGCTGCTTCAGCGGCTGCGTCTGTGGGCTCAATAAACCCACTTTCGACAATATCCCAATTGTCGTAGGAACCGAGTAACACCTTCATCTGGATACTCCAATTCCCGTAATTTGTCGCCGTCAATTTTGGAATGTTGGGTTGCACCATATTTGCCATTTTTCACGAACGGAACCTTGTCTCTGATACCACTTGTTGGAAATGTGTATGGGCCTGGGCTTATAACTTTAAACTTCCAGCACCTGATTGTAGGAGTATTGTACCGTACAAAGTTTAACAATAATAAGATAAACACACAACTAAGTATTTATATATAACAGAGAAATGCTACAACTGTTTTTTTTTTCTCTTACACGGGTTACAACCCTTTTCTCACAAGAGCTTCAGCTCTTTTCTTTTCTCTCTACACTTATTCACTCGGTGTGTTTTTTTTTCTTCACTCAGTTTTGAGCTTCTGCTCCTTTCTATTTTCACTCGGTGTATTACAATGCTGGGACAGAGCCTTATTTATAGGCTTACAATTACTTATCTCACTGCTTACGTCATTTCTATCTTCATTCAAGACATACAAATGCAGCCCACCCTTTTTTAGGGCTTTGACTTGACTATCCAGCTTTGTTACTGCTGCTCTTTGTGCCTTCTTTTATCCCATGCATGTACCTGCACTGTTTCCATGTAAATATGCACACTTCCATGTAGACTCTCTGTATCTTTCTAGATGTTCCATGTTAGCTGTAATTATCTGGTTTTTATTTCATAGACTTCTGAATGTGAACTTTTGAACATCAACACTTCTTCAATTAATATACACGTACTTGTCTGGCTTATCACCTTGCATGCATGTAGAAAGTCTTCTGCCCACCATATTTTTTGGAATGTATATAGCTGTGTGTTCATGTACTTACTATACACTTGAGACCAGCCTTATTACCAGGAGCTGCAGTACAAGATTTCTTCTGTTTACATTTATGTGCCACCTTTTCTTATTATTACCTGTGCAAATTATTCATAGCAATTATTATTAATCTAGAAGGGTTTGAATTCTAACATGAACAGGCTTTTCCAGATATGGCGACAAGTAGATGCATCACATTGTATGGCGAATCTAGTAGTTGTGCTGAATGGAAAAGAGAATACCAAAAGAAGATCAATCAGTAGTGTAAACCTGATAACATATCCATTCAACCAATGCCCTTAGAAAAAAAATGAGACATGACTCGTGAGTCGGGACCAAGTAAAAAAACTTCTTGCGAAAGATGTAAACGGTGTCTGTAAACTAGATTATTCTGTGAAATTATATAGAAAAATCAAGTCCATGTGGGGTTTAATTAACATCTTAAGGTGTTTGGAGACTTGATCATCCGACATGGTATGAGATTGAGATTGCTCTTGTAGTGGGATTTTTATAATAACGGTCCACTTATAGTGGGAGGGAGTGTTGAAATTATAAGATCAATGTTAAAGCTTTCTACATAATGGGAGAGATAATCAAATGTTTACTTGTTATCGACTAATTAACAATTCCGAAAACCGAAAACAACTTATAACACCACACCTTGCTCATGCTGTCATGCACCCGTGACCACCATGTTCAAGCTATAAACTTCAAAGATTATTACAATTACAGACTGATTAGTAAATTAAAAAGTATAAATCGGAGCTTACATAAGTCATTCAACTGATTAACGCGAGTAACCCTCTTCAGAAAATCTGCATCCATAGACCAACAAAATAGTAAAACATAAATTTAACACTAATACCAACTGGAAAAAACATGATTCGAGAAAGAAATATTAATATAGAAAATATGTAACATAATTTTGAAAATAATTAATCTGTTTAAATAAAGATTTACTACCTCTTTTTGCTTCGTCCAATGAGATACAAAGCTAAAGCACCCAGCAAGCATGCCAATGTTCGAAAGAATATAACACCTCAGGCTCCATGTCCAGAACAAACATAGAGTTGAACACTGATCTGCTAGGGTTTTCTGACAAGAGCATCCTCTCTAGTCTTAAGTCCTAACCTTTCTAGCTACGATAATATTTAGCAGCTAATTTATTAAGGCCATATTTCCAATTTTGTTTGTCGCAAAATATTGTCCATGTTGAGCTAATAACAGTGTCAATTTTGGATATATATTCAATAAAAAATATATATACTTCTGGGTGTTGCTAAATGCACGAGACTTTTACTAAAGATAGGTGGCACTCAATGAGAGAACTCTTAAAACATTATAAAGTTGATGATTCCCACCAAGAATTTGATCGCCCGGTCGTGCTAATTCCATACGAATCAGTACTGCATGTGCCCATCACTCCGGCAATGGCACCAAAGATGAAACAGAGAGTCCTATATCTTTGTGGTTAGTTGAGAACAACCGTCGGACTAGATTTGTCATAAAATTGAGATTCTTTTGTTAACTTCCTTATCAGAGAAGGGTGAGAGGTACTGTTACATAAATATTCATAATACATATTTTATCACATTTTTATAAATTTTAATTATTAAATCAAAAAATGAAATTAAACTACCTTTTTAAAAAGAATAATTGAAAATTAGTCAAATAGTCCAAATGATTATACAACAAAATCAAATTTATTAAAAATGATTCTGCAGCCGAATCAAATTTAAAATCAAATTTTAAATATAATTTTTTTTATAAAGTTTGTATATGCTAATATTCTACATTAGAATCAAATTATATATTTTATGAATTTTGTTTTGAAATTATTTATGAAATTCTATAATAGATTATATGGTTCTCCGTGATTTTTATATAAGATAAACAATGACCATGATTATGTATATCTATCTTATTTAATAGCATATCAACACTTGCATATCTTCTTTTGTTAGACTAGTAAACTTTTAATAGTAAACGGTAATTAAATGTCGGTTTATTAAATGCAGCTTAACTAATTAATTGACATGCATATCTAACTTATTTAATAATATATATCTTACTTAATATTATTATTATATTTATTAGAAACTAAAAATGATATTATAATAATATTTTAAGAGCAAATAATTAACTTTACTTAATAATTTTTTTAATATTAGTAGCTACAATTTTAATTGGGTTTTCTTAAATTTTTATAATTACAATAATTAGGCACACTAATCCTAAATTAATTTAGGGTATTATGAAATTTTCCTCCTAAATTTGTATAACCTCCCCAAGTAAATTCCAATTTTATATATTCTACACACAAATAACTAAAATAAAATAATATCAATTTTTTCTAAAATATTCTTACATTTCTTTCTACTAATAATCAATCTTATTCGTACTCGAATAACTTGTACGAAAAGAACTCTATAATTTTTCTAAATAAAATGAATATCTAACTAAAATTTACATTATATTTAATAAACAAATAAAAATAAAATTATGGGTTACAAATTGACAAAGAAAATAAAAAATAAAAAAAATTATTGGAGTATTAGAAGTAGAAAATATTTTATTGGATGTATTAAAAAAGTAAGATCTTGCTTAAAATTTTCTAATAAATGCATGTATTTAATGTATTACTCACGGTCATGCACAATCTTACGCAATCTTGTACTGAAAATAAACTAGGGACATAGTAGTACTTGATGTCACTGCTGATTACTACATTTAGGAAAAGTTTTCTGCATTTAGCGACTATGATACTTTTTCATAAATTACGCCGTCAACTTAACTGAAATCATATATTTTTATTTTCACAAAACTACTTTTTTAGATGAAATTAATATAAGCAAACATATAAAATTTTACATATATAATAAAACAAATACAAATAGAAAACAAATAATTACTTCTTATACATTATTAATAAATATTATTCAAATAGAAATCATGTATAAAATTTAGCATTATTCAATTTCAGGATCAATAAATTTCAAATTCTAAAATAATATTTTTGTACAGTTTTCAAGAATTCAAGCTAAAATATAATTAAAAAAGAAAAACATAATTGAATTTAATTTAAGGGTCTTTTCAAGAAATACCTAAATAGAGAAACTTTTTTTTGCTAAAAATACTATTTTTTCTAAATTTTTTTGGGCGAAAATACCGACTTTTAGAAAATATTTGCAAAAATAAGGTGTGCAACTTTTTCAACCATATTTGTAACCGAAATCAATCATTGCAATTTTCAAAATTTAATAATTGAAATGATCTTTTGTTGTGGTTGCTTAAGAAGTTCAAGTGGTTAAACCAAATGTAACGTAACCAAAATCAACTTCAATAACTTTTCAGAAAAACGTAAAAACGTTTTGTATTTGGGTGCTTTGGTTGCAGACTGCATGTTTGAATAGGAAAATCACAATTTTTTTAGAAAAATTAGTATTTTTGATAATTTCTCATATAATTTTTGTTTGAATAGTGTAATTTTAGGATGAGATTTGAATACGAAATTATGGTTATAAATTAAGTAAGTTATTTTAATTTTGTTTTAAAAATTAATTCTAGTTGAGTAAAAGATATATTACCATTAAAGAACAAATCAAACCCATCTTGGATCCAAATGTTAAATATGTCCTCAAATACTCGGTATCTATACTAAATTATAATAAAAAAAACATGGTATAATGGTTGATAGTTTGGTTCAACCAAGACCATTAGATTTTAAATAAATAAATGAGAGTTGTTAGATCTATAGTAAATTTTAAGTTACTTTAATTACTAAAGGTTTAAGGTTCGAATTCTCGTAACAACATATTATAATTAAGAATTTTATATTATTAGTTCTAAACAATACAAACCATTAGTTAAATCTATATGATCATTATTATTAATATTATATCATAAAACAATTATTAAAAAAATTATTATATAAAAATGATAATAAGAAAAAATTATGATATTATCAGTGATCATATCATAATTATCAGAAAGAACATCTCAAGCTGATCTGGAACATCAAATATCATAACCTATTTACACAATGACCGATTTTGGAGCGAACTTGTATAAGTTTACAGAACTTGATCATGTGGACATCAAAGTTGCAAACTTTAATTTTTGTTTTGGATTATCAACAAATCTAAAAAAATCAGAGCAATTAACCTTCTACGGTGTTTTTCAATCCTTTTGCTTTCATTCCCCATTAGAACTACTGGTAAAATGATATAGATACAGAGGCCAGAATATTTTTAAAAAAAATGTGGTTAATGATCTAGGCTCAATATACATTTCACAGTTACTCAAAACACATTCATAGGTTCATTAACTCACTAATTGTGTTTCAGCATTACTAACACTAATATTAAGTTGTTAAAGAGCAATTAACTAATAGTAGACTGCCACCCTTGAAGGCATTCACAGGGCGGAACTATGATTATAATAATAGAGGGACCAAATAATGTTTAGGGTAGAATCTATCCAAATTTTTAAAAATTTCCAGGAAAATAGTAAACATTTTGTTTCATTATCCTAGGTGAGGAAATCATTTTCTTGAGCCTGTTTCTTTGGAATTTTAAGCCTGTTTACTCTGAAACAACCAGGGCCTTAACCTCAAAGGCATTTTGTTTTGGGGTTTTACATGAGGCATAACAAACGGTATCACAATTTGAAATGTTTCGGGCATAACATCCAGAAACATATTATCTGATATGGAATATCTATAGAGAGAGTAAGAGATTTAAAAAGCAATTCATATTGATAGATTTGATAGTCGATATAGTGTCAAAATTTAGTCCACACACAAGGATTGGGTCGTAAGAAAGCGAATCACAAGTTCAGACAAAGTAGCTACCAGCAATAATACTACAGCTAAGAAACTAGCTATGGAAAAACAACCAGGTAATTTTAAAAGAAATCGCTACAACCATTTATATAAATATACTCAGCACACAATTCTGAGTAATTTTGGAATAAAAATCACTTACATATGATCCATAAAAATTATTAATAAAACTTAATCCATCAAACTTCACTATAAATAAATATAGAGTGCTTTAACTTGTAATTAAGATACCACTTGTCCTCCTCCACCTTTCCAGGGCCACATTTCAGACTTCAGCATCTACCCTTCCACTTTTTTTAGCTTCGCTAATCACAATTAAAGCTGACAAGAAGCAAACAATTAATTAGATTAATAATGTCAAGGCAGTTAATATTGATAGCAATACTTGGATAAATTGCAAGTAAATTTTTGGGTAATTTTATTAAGAAGGCTGAGTAGGTTACCATGGCAAGTTGCTTTTTACAAAGCGATATGTATTGGATCCATTCTTCGTTGACAAGTTCAGCATGGACTTCATTCCTCGTACACAGATCAAACTCGGCGTATAACTGTAATACATTCTGATTCTGCCGGCAGTAGCAGTACTGATGCACTCATCAAATTCCTTGGTTTCTTTTGTTTTGGGATCATATAAGGAAAATGGGCCTTTATGTTTATAGATCAATAATTCACCGCCATTCCGAAAACAATGTGACGGCCAACATCTCGAGGCAAGACACACGGGTCCAATGGTGTACATCTTACTCCAAACACCACAATCGTCCTCGTCCAAAGAATAGATTTTTACCTTCGTCCCTTCACGGTGTTTTTTATAGGTCATACCAACAAGACGATCATTGATATTCAGTACGAAATTGTCTCCGTCGAAGTCGCTGGAATCGAAATCAGGCAAGGACCTAAACTCATTAATTTCGGGCACAAACTTGAACGTACAAAAGAATGTACGCTCAAGCGGCCTCCTCTTTCCAGGAAAAGTTCTGCATTCTGTGTAACTCCAGTAAGGGGTTCCTTTGACAATGGTGGAGGGATGCACCATCAGATTAGGATTACGTAGAGGTCCGGTCAACATGGGATGATGAGGAATACGCAATCGAGTCCAAGTAGCAGAATTAAATGAATAAATACAAAGTTGACTAGGGGGAGGAGTAGTCAAATCATAGGAAGGCGTTTCCGAATCATAGCAGAACATCAAGACCTTGTAATCATTTTGCACACGATCCCAACAAAATCCTCCAACAAAGTGCTTACATTGATCCTTGGTAGGATGAAAGCGAGGAGGGGGCATCCGAAAGAACTTTACTTGACTGATAGCTGGATTCCACAAACAAAATCTTCTTCCCCGAGTGGAACACATTAAAATTAAACCATTAATGGAACCAAGAATGGTGTCACAAACGCAGGGCACGGAACGGACAGGAAATTCATTGGTGGTTGAGAGAATGCTTATTCCCTCGTCCAAAGCAAAACACTTGATTATAATAAGATCATGATCATCTTCTTGTTTGCGTTTTAATTGATAAGTGAGGTGAGAATTTACGAAATCAGAGGTGGAGAAACGAGAATTCCAAGACTTACAAACACGGCGACATCGTAGTATAAATTTTAATGGTAGTCGAGAGAGTATTTCATTGTAAAGTATATCGTCTGGCAGTCTAACATTGTTTTTTTCTCCCATACTCATCCTCTTTCTCCGAGTGCATGGTGACAGAATCTTCTGTAGCTGCTGATCTTCGGAACGTGGGTCTGATGCTTCTTCGGCAGCTGATTCCGCAGGTTTGCAGATGCCAGATTTGGTGCTTTTCGATCGTCGCTGATAACATATTATAGGTTTATCCATGCTGCTGCCATGCATAATTTCGTGGTTGTTGCTTTGCTTTGATTTCAGATCTGGTTACAAGCGAAACTCAATTTGATTTCGAATTGAGTTTTGAATTCGTAAGAACAAAAGAGATCAATCACGCACTTGGTGAAAACTGAAACCCTAGCGGTACGTATATGAGAAGTACAAACCTCAAAGCTCAGCCTATGGGAAGCACTTTGTGCTAATTATAATATTTGTTAATATTATAATACAGATAAAATTAGCAATTTAATAATAAATGCATGTTTTATTTAAGTTTTTCCAAAAATTCAACTATGCAACCAACATAAAGCTCAAATACAACCAAAAGCTTCAATTGTTTTGCATGAAAGGTTTTAAAAATTTGTATTGTATTGCCTTTTATTACACACCGTAATTAAAAATTGTATTTAATAATTGCTTTTGGTTACAATTCGTATTTTGACAATTATTTTCGGAAAATAACAGAATCGTATTTCAGTTTTGAAAAAATTACTGTAATAATTTTATTAATTAGTTCTCTTGAAAATACAACAAAATCAAATATAAATATTTATTGGATTTTAATATATATATATATATATATAAATATAGAACTTATATGGCATTACAAACATTCAAGGTTAATATTACCTACAGCTAGATTTAAGAAATTACTTTTAAAAAATCGTATTTTATTGTAACACAACTATATATTATAGAACTGCTAACTAGGGCTGAGCAGAACCGAACCAGAACCGAAAAACCGAACCGAATAGTGTAATTTCGGTTCAGTTCGGTTCTAATTTTTTGAAAATTCGGTCTTTTCGGTCCGGACCGAATAGACCGAAATAAATATCGGTTCGGTTCAGTTCTTTCAAAAAAAATTTGGTCCGAACCGAATAGACCGAAATATTTTATTTTATATTTATATATTTTTTATATATTAATTTTATATGTATGTATGTATTCAAACTTTTGCATGACTTATTTTTTTTTCGAGATTTGAAGTTTGAATTATTATATTTACATTTCATACTTGTATTTCATTAGAAAATATTTTTATTTTTAGAAAAATCATATTTTTTGACTTTTTTTGAAATAAAAATTTTTTATTTGAAAAAATTTCGGTTCTTTTATGAAAGAACCGAACCGAATAATATTATTTCGGTTCGGTTCGGTTCCGGTCCAAAATACAACTTCGGTTCGGTCCGGAAAAAAATGATAATTCGGTTTTCGGTCTATTCAGTTTGATCCGGTTCTGGACCGAACCGACCGAATGCTCAGCCCTACTGCTAACACAAAGGAAAAAGCATAGTCAAGATGAACCGTAAGAGAACTCCAACTCTCCAAGTCAAGTGATTTTTCAAATATTAACTGGACAAATTTAACTTTCTCCAAATGGGTACACATTTCAATAACTAGGAAATTTTGCTCGCCTACTCTAAAAATTATAATATTTTTTTAAATTTTAAATTTTAAATATTTTTGTTATTCATGATATTGACATATCGAGCAATTTATATTCATATGTATAAAATATGATTAATAATGACCTACATTTAGCATGCTATAAGGCATCTTAAAAAATTAGTTTGATAACAATTTAATTTAAATTTTAAAACTAATTAAAAGAATAAATACATATTAAATAGTTATTATATTTTAATCATTAAAATATAATATATTTTATGAAACTGTTCTCGCAATTTGTGTGCTAATACAATCAATATTTTAATAAATATTTAAAAACTAACTAAGAAATCTTATATATAAAAATACAATTGAATATGTTATATGTATCGTGTAATACAATATTACATCCACTTTTAATAATTTTGATATTAAATACTTTTGATGAATATGTTGTACAACATAGGTGTAATGTAATTATACATCTTTATTTAATAATTTTTATATTAAATATTATTATTGTTCTATTTTAAATAAACCTTGGGAATAAATTCAGTTACATCAACAAAAAATTGATCTTAGTTCTCTAATACATTTTATGATTATTAAGTTAAAAAATTATATATAAAGTAATTTATTTATTATTATTTTCAAATTTCAAATGTATCGAGATATTAATATAGTAAAACGATCTCTAGTACTTTTTCTGTTAAGTTTTAAAAAAGCTATTAAATTAAAAAAAACTGTGTAAAAATTATTTAATTTAATTTAAGTTTTAATAGAATAAGATCGAGAATGTGGTAATAGAATATGATTATTATGATTTTGTAATTTTTCACTCAATGACTTTGTCTAATTATGCAGGTAAATTTACAATGTTATCTTAAAACATCATTTTGCATTTTATCATATAATAATAATTATTATTATTATTGGAGCCAAATTAAAATTATGATAAAATGAAATTGCTGAGAAATAACTTTCAGAAAAAAAACCAATCATATTTTCATCTAGTGTAGAATATTAAACAGGAACAATCTCACATTTTTTTAAACAATTTTTGTAAAATCTACGAAATATAAAAGCTTGTGTATATCACTCAATATTATCTTATATAAGTATATATTATAATATTAAACGGGAACAATCTCGCATTTTATTATGTGAAAATTATTACTATCATAAGAAAAATATTTAAGTTATGAATAAATTAAATTATTGAGAAGTAAGTTTTGAAAGAAGTGAATCATGAAATTTATCAATTATAAAATATTAAATAACGTGTATATCTTTATTTATATATTAATCTCCATAACTTTACTTAAATATAACAATTTTGGGTACTTAATTTAGTTATATCAGCTTTAATTGGAATTATATTCAAAAGCGACGAAATATATGAATTCACGATTTTGAAAATTTTATAGTAAAATGTTAAATGACATCCTCTCACTTTTTTTTCATTTAAAACTAAAACTGTTTCATTATCTTCTGAAAACAAAAAATTAGTTATAAAAAAGTAAAGCTTGGATAAAACTATTCACCTTATTTTTTTAGCAAGTATAAAATAGTAAAAAATACAACCATCCTTTAACATGTTTTCGTCATCGAACTTATTAGATTTTTTTTATTTTCATAGAATTTATTAAATATAATTTCGTATGAATTTAATTTAATTTAATTTACTTGAAGATAATATCCAAAACTTTGTAGTAGCATATGATTTTCATTAATTTGTAATTGCACTTGATATAAATCATTTATGATGACAGTTTGCATGTTATGTAAAAATTATTATGGTTATTGAAACAATTTAAAATTGTGTTAAAATTAACTTATTGAGAGATAACTTCAAGAAAAAAAATCCTATTATATTTTTACTAATAATAGAACATTTAGTGGTATAATAATTGTACATTCTTTTAAAAAAGATTATTTATATAAAATTTGTGTAAGTTTGATTCTTGGTACTATACCATTTCTCCGAGTCATAACTCATAGCTTCAGTATAGGTCATAAGGGTCATTATCATATAATTGACTCCTCATTGTCATTCTTAATGACATGGCAGTCAACCTCTTAGTTAGTGATAAAATATCAAGACCTACACTTAAGTTAACCTACAAAATATTATCATGTCTGAAAATGTTCTTCCTATAGAACCTTGGTAATTTGTGGTGTTTGAATTTAGTTAAGTTCAAACTTCCTCCCACGGAACCCTTCTAGAATGAACAATTCCTTTAAGAAGACAGCATGTCATACACTATATACAGTAGAATATTCAACCGACATCCTTGACTATCATTAGGATATCTCACAAACTTATATTTTGGATCTACCATCCAGCTTATCAAATTAAATTTTTTTTGATATAAACTAGACTTCCCAAATCTTAACAAGTTTAAGACTTGTGTTCCTTGCACTACATATCTCATATGACAACTTAGGAACATATTAAGAAGATACTATATTCAATAGATATACTGATATTTACAAAATTCAACTCTAAACATATATTAGAAGATCAATTTAGCTTAACATGAACCGAACGATGTCTAACAAGGTTCGTTCGCTCCTTCGTACATTCCATCTACCTGTAGAATCTCAGGATCTGTCCAACATGAAGCTTTAAACTTAAGATTTGAGATAATCTCAAAACACTCACTCAAATGTATATGTCTTTGATCTTATCAAAAAGTCCTAAAACTTGCTTATTTCTTTTGTATTTCATTATTATTTATTTTGAATTACTGAAAAGATTTGGATTTGTATTGTACCAAATACATGTATCTGAATCCGGATCATATTCGTGAATTCTAATGAAGTGTGTAAATCCTTTTCTGGCATGTGTTGTCATTGGTGCACATACAATTATGTGTACTAATTTTAACACTTTTGTGGCTCACTATCTCTCTATTTTAAGAAAATAGAGATATAGTAGTTTTTCTTGTGAGACGAGTTTCACATGCGTAATGAGATTCAATAATCATATGGTTCTTGTAACCAATCACCATGCAATAAGCGAATACTCTTCTCACTTGTGCAACCAAGCCTACAGTGCTTTGGATTTCCATTACCTCTATTCCATAGTCCCTATTTCAAAATGAGAAGTTTCAGTCCCACTAAACTTCTCCAATTCTTCAACTCTACGAGAAAACTCTTGTAGTTGATCTTCCAATAACCCACCTTTGATAGGTGGCAACAAACTCTTTTGCTTTCGGAGTCAAAATTAGCCTTTGACTAACTATGCTATCACTCGCTTACAAACTTCTTCTTGATGGTATGGTTTATCTATCACTACTTGATTTCAGAATCATTACCAGTCTAAAGAATGGAGCTTTCTTAAGAAGGAAATACGTCTCAACAATCTTCAACATGAAGTAAATTTTAGAAAATCTGATATCCAGCCTTTTCATGTAAGAGTTCACAACAAATTTGCGAGTTCGTATCCGGAAGCTACTTAAAGATCATATCTCAACTTAACTTCCATGTATGACAAAATCAACCTACCCTAGACGATCAATCAATTGATTGTCTAGAGTCTATGATTATTCATATATCATTCCTCAGCATAACTATTACGGAATAGCTCATTCGATATCCTATATTGAATCGTCTTGTTTATCACATTCTACAACTCTTACAGAAGCAACAAGGTAGCCCTGAGTGTCCTTGTGTTTATACTATTTGCACAGTTCTAAGCTCACATACATCAGTTTGGTTTACTATGCAACATTTGCATTATTAAACCTATTGCACCTAGTCTCGTACACATCTCCATGTGTATCATAAATAAGACATATTGTATTAGCGAGTTAAGCATTAAGTCTAACTTTTCATTCTCGAGAACACTTCTCAAGTTTGAAAGTTCATCAACATATTGGGATAAGTTAATGTGTTATTCTACTACGATGTATGATAGTGCAGAAGTTATGTTATATATAATTCTATAAGTGAATTCACATAATACTAAGTAAATATTCAATTTTATTCTTATAGCACCATATGAATCGGGTCTTTATTCATTGGTAGCTCCCACTATTTTATCTAAGTTATACAACCCTCTAAATGTTTAGCTAAACATTCATAATGCTAGCGAGGATAAGGATCCTACTTTCCATCACACCACCCCGGCTGTGGCATGAAACGCAATGTGATGTTCCATAGGAAGACAACTCTTGTCAACTACATCTCATGTTATTCCTTATTATCTTTTAGCCTCTTGAATCGTTGAGTCTCGGCTGTGGCACGACTCACTCAATATTCTAAGTCAAGTCAAACCCAACATCTTGCATAATTAAATTAGAATTCCAATAGCCCACGACTGTAGCATGTAACGACCATTGGACCCTAATTTATCATACACATCCCATGTGATATACAAGCATCTCTTAATCTCAAAACAAAGCCCTCGACTGTAGCACTAAATGACAATGTCTCAATATAAGAACTCTACTTGCTATTATCTTGGAAGGCTATGACCGACACAAGCCCGTTGTGCCATTGGCCATTTACTACTTGATATAAATTTTAATTAAGAGGGATTATATTATGTTGGAACTATAATCATATTACTAGGAGATTCTCCTTTTCTTGAACAAAATACAATTATGATATTTAAATGAAAAATTCCCAAGTGGTCGGAGGTAGGGCTGTCAATGGATCAGATCTGGATCGGATCGGCCTTGATCCATTTCCTGGTCCATTAAATTTACTCGGATTCAGATTCGTATTGGATAATAGTCGGATTTTTTTTTGCCCGATTCATATCCGGATCCGTTAGGATCACGGTTAACGGATCGGAGCTCTGATCCATATGTATAAAAAAAATAATTTACTGAAATTTAAATTTCAACAATACACTGAATATTTTAACAAAGTTCTGAAATATAAATACAACACTAATCTTAATATAGAAATTACACTGTAAATTGAAATTCAATGACAATAATGAAACTAAAACACCGAATGAATGAATGTAAAACAACAATGATAAGTAGACTTCTAGAATGCAATTTGAAGAATTCTTACTTCAGCAGGTTACCAAATTCCATATACAATGACAAACAATTTTCGGTAAAATTAAATGATACCTTATAAAATAGTAAATAGAAGAATTTACACAGATGTTATAAGATTTGAGTTGTGACCTGTGAGCACATTTAATATATATTCACTGCCATAAACAATTCAGTAGTAAGCAGTATTTTTGACATACACAGATAGCTCAACTAAGTAGCTCAACTTGATGCTTAGGAAATTAAACATACTAGATACACACCTAAATAGTCAGACCAGATCGTATTAAATCCATATCCAGTGCTTATCGGATCAGAGCGTTAATGGATCGGATTTACTTTTTAGTGATCCATATCCGCTCCATTAGCCTTCGGATCGGATCAGATCGGATTTCCGCTTCATTGACAGCCCTAGTCGGAGGGGTCACATCGGTCCCGCTTAAAACCCGACTAGCTAGCCAGAATTTTCATATTCAACATCAAAAGAGTATTTCACTCTATGTTTCATAAACATAAGAATCTCATGATTGTGCTCATAATATTTTTAATTAGGTTTTTAAACAACTTTGACGAAACCTAAAACGTCTAACGTGAATCCTATGTTCATTGTGTTCGCCCTAAATCTATCATCGCATGGTAAATTTAAACATACACATCACATGTATAAACATTAATAAACTCATAGGTAGACATGTTATTTACATGTAGCGCAATTATAAACAATGTATGAATTATTGCATGCATTTAATATTATCAAATAAGGCATCAAATACACTATAAGAACTATAATCAATTTAATCCAATGGTACCTTGCACACCTCAATCAGAGTTCTAACGTATCCAAACGAGCCAAAACAAAAATAGTCAACTACCTGCTGCGCGTGACAACCATGTGCGCGTGTCAGACAAGCGTCGGTCACACCGACAGCCACTAACAAGCCCAACAACTGACTTTGTTTTTGTCTTTACTGTACACGGATATCTGTGTAATCATTATCATCATGATTACACTAATCATTACACAATTTATAATATCCAAATTATATTTATTGTTTTAAAAACACGTTTTAATTACTTTCATAAATCAAAAATAAATAATATGCATACCAGAAAATTCAGAAAAATATATCCTATTGATCTACAACAATTGTAGAATCATATTCTGGGATCAAAAATATTTTAAAATTTTATTTTGATTTAATTCACAATTAAATCAATCATAGCCCCCAAATACGAATAAATCGATAAAAACTTCATACAAGATCATAAAATTCTGAACTTTTTCCCATGAATTTATATGCATACAACCCATGATCTGATACCATTTTTGGGTTTTATTGCATACACGGAAGCATGAATATCAATTATTTACATATAAAACCCAAATATTACGCATACGATTCATGGATAAAATTAAATAATCGATTACTAACCTTTAAAATCGATTCATAGATGATGTATAGAGGCTCCTAGCAGTTGTTACTCAAGTGTGAAGCAATTCACAATTATCCACCAAGAGATGATGATTTGAAAGAGAGAAGAAATAGTTGAGAGAGAGAATTAGGGTTGTCTCTCTTTTTTCTTTTCTTATAAAAATTAGGGTTGGAGGCTTAAGGTCTATAATGGTATATTTATAGGCAAATATTTCAGCTGAAAATTTATCCTATAAATTATTATTATTATTATTATTAACCCTATAATTAATTAATCTCATTAATCAATTAATTAATCATTAAAACTCTTTTAATAATTAATTCTTTTTCTAAACTCTTTAGAAAATAATTCTCTCACTTAATTTAATTTCTTAAATTAAATTATTAATTAATAATATCAAGATCACTTCTTAATTATTTTATAATTAATTAAATCATATTTACTTGATTACAAAAACTGCTATCAAATATTTATTTCATAAATAAATAGTAACTAGCCATTATTAATTAATTCCTTCACCATTAAATCATTCTTTGTTATGGTGTGACCCTGTAGGTTCAAAATTAAGACGGTAGTAGAAATAAATAATAATAAAATAATTTTATTATTAGTTATATGAATTCTTTTAATTCATTAAATACGATTAGTAAAATTAATCATATTTATTCTACATTGTGAGGGATACTTCTCAGCATATCGCGACTATTCGGATAATATGAATTCACTGCTTAGAATACGAAGAACCTATTCAGTGACTAGTTACCGTACAATTAATTCCTTCTACCCAGTAATGTCACGATTAAATACAAAGCATGGATCTCGTGTCAAGCCTATCTAATTTAATCATATGCTTTCCTATTCACTATGCCTAGTTCCGATTAATGCAAATTAGAAACTTATATCTAATTTCATTCACTCTGGCCAGAGATTCCTGGACTAGCATAAATGGAATAGCATAGGACATTTTATTCCTTCACTAGAAAAGGCAGATTCTTTATTGATCATTCACTATCTTTGTGTACAAATTTATATACCCAGAAGATCACTTATTGTTAGGATTTATGGGTGATAGCTATGAGACAACATGATTAGATATTTTTAAATGCTTAATTTTATTAAGTATGAACATACTGTCACAGCCAGAGTATGTTCTTGTAACCATTTTGTTTACTGTTAAATAAGAATCTAGTACATCTTGGTAGAAGTTCATTTATTTGTTCAAGCCTCAAGAAATACTTAAAGAGGACAGCAAGAATAAATATTAGTGACAGTAAGGTTACAAGAAGACAACATGTTGTAAGTCACGACAATATATTCACTCTGATAGCAACATTGGCGGAAGCCCTCAGACAGCAACTTTATGTAAGCCTGACAGCAAGCTTGGAACTCCTGACAACATCTATTGCGGGGATTTCTTATTGTCACCAAAAGCACATTCTTGTGACAGCAAGCTTGAGGATCAGGATACTGTCCTGAAGGGATAATCTTTGTATTGGGGAACTACCCAATCAAACATGTGACAGTCTGGATGTTCAAGAAACAGGCGTGTTGCAGTATCCCAACACTGTATCAGGTCTGCAAGACTACGACAGAAGCTTGAGAGATCACATGACAAAGCTCGCCAATTCAAGAGTATGACAAATCAACATCTAATGAATTGTGTTAGCTAAAAATAGAATGTATCTAGATTGCTTTATCCAGTAATGATAAACTTGTTTGTATAGCAAATTAGGGAAGACTCACGGGTAGACAATTTGTAAGAAGTTGCCACATGAAAATGACAGCAGCTTCACAAACCCGTGATGATAGAGATAGGATTAGTTTTTACTTAGACTATCTCTCAATTCATTCAAGGTATCACTCGAGAAATTGAAGCTCAAGAAAACTGGTTTTTTTCTTGAGGTTGTAGCAACCCATTGCAAAATAAATAAAGCATTTATTTTGTGAGAAAATCTCTTGTGTCTACTTGTATTTGCAATTCGTAAACTGATAAACTTTAATCTTAGTTTTAAGTTGTTGGAACGTAAATTGAGATTTATCAGTATTGCATTCAACCCCCCCTTCTACAATAGTCAAGGACCAACAACTGGTATCAGAGTAGACAGATTGTTCTACAAAATCTGAGATCATGATAAGTGTGCAGAATTCAAGTAGCATAAAGATTCCAGCGTTTGATAAATAGAACTACAATGTGTGGAAAAGAAAAATCTTGTTGTTTATCAAAGCTGCGAATCCATTGTACTTGGGTATCCTCCAAAATGGTCCCTTTGTTCCACAGAAGGAAATTAAAGCCTTGACTGTGGACGGTGTTCTTATTCCAGCACACTAGATTGCTAAATCACCTTCAGAGTTTCTGGAACCAGAAAAAGAGAAGGTGGACTTGGATGATTAATTGCAACTCATCCTACTGGATGCTCTCACTTTGGACAAAGCCATGTGTGGGAATGTTATTGGATGCTCATCATCCAAGGAAATGTGGAATAAGATTGAGTTGTTATGTGAAGGAAGTGAAGAGGTAAAAGACAATCAAAGACAGATTCTTATCTCACAGTATGAAGCTTTCATGGCAAAGTCAGGAGAAGATCTAACAACAATGTTTGAGAGGTTCAGTAAACTGCTGACTGAGCTACAAATACATGGCAAGTACTATGATAGGAAAGAGTTAAATGTTAAGTTCTTACTCACACTTCCTGAGCATCTGGAGCACAGAATCACAACCATAAGAGAAGGAAGAAATCTAAACAATGTTTCCCTTGAAACATTATATGGTGTGCTTAAATCATATGAGCTTGAATTTTTCCAGAAAAAGGGCTATACAAGCTGGATCAAGAGGAAAGATGACAAATATGTCTGGTGCTCTTGTAGCTCATGTGCCAAGAATCACTCAACCTAGTGAAGGAATTCAAATCACTCAACCTGCTCAAGTAACTTCTCTAAAGATTGAGGAGGTTATGGATGATGATGAGAAGGTAGTGCTACAGCTAACTGATGTTGAAGATGAAGACTTCTATTCAATAGAAGAAATGGAAAAGATGGACAATCCAACTATGGATTACATGGCTAAGAAGTTCAGAAACATAAGGTTCAAGAGAAACAAGCCATATAAGTCTCAAGGTCAGACATCAAGGTTCAGCAAAGGGAATTCCTCCAAGGTTGAAGGTGGTGCCACAAGAGGTGGTTACAAAACAGGGATGGTGGACAGATCCAAGTTTAGGTGTTACAACTGCAATGAGCTTGGTCATTTTGCAACTGAATGCAGAAGGCCAAAGCAGAATCAAAGGATGGATAAATGGTCAAGTGGACACTTCAATAAAGGACAGGGAAAAGCCTATGTGGCTGAGGGAAAATGCTGGGATGATACTGATGATGAAGAGGAAGAGGAATATGTGAATCCAGCCCTCATGGCTAAGTCTAATGAGGTCTCCTCGAGCTCTCCAAGTCAGGTACGCTCACTTGTCTTACTTGAAATGTCGAAAGAAGAATACAAACAAACTGTCGAGGAGTTGAGTGCAGAAATGTTTAATGTTCATACTAGTTTAACTGCAGCTAATGAAGAAATTGCTAGGTTAACTAAATTAAATGAAACACTCACTTCTGAGAATGACATGCTTTTGTTAAAGACTAGTCGATTAGAGTCTCTAGCACAGGAGAATGCAAAACTTAAAAATGAATTAGACTGTATTAAAGAAATAGAAAAGTTTCTGAGGAATGAAATTAGTGAAAATGAATTCAAGATTAAGGCCTATAGAAACTCTTCTAAACAACTTCAGGATTATCATGAGAAACACATAGAGGATCAAAAAGTAGGGATAGGTTTTGAGTATGGTAGAAGACCTGGTAAGGAAATTGTGTATCAGGATTGTTCAACTGATGGTTCTGTCAAACCTCATGTCCTCAAGAAGATCAACAAACCAATTTTTAAACTTTCTGAACTTGAGTTTGATGAGGAAGCCATGCTCATCAAGCAACAACTTGATGATGAGGATGAGTGTGTTGACAGTACAACAGTTGGAGGAAAAGATACTGTCAAAATCCCCAAAATAGTAACTTTCCCAAACAATCAGACAGAATGTTCTACAGATGCTGTCAGTAATGGCAAGACAGAAACTTCCAAAGATGCTGTTAAGAGAGCTTCAAAGACAGTAACTTCTAAACCTACTGTCAAGACATAAGGTGTAAAAGGTACTATCAAGGAGAGCTCGACAGCAACTTCAGAACATCCTGTTGACACAGTTACCTACAAGTCTAAGAACAAGAATGGTAAGTTAGGAAATGGCAACGCTAATGTTGGTAGTGCTCCCAGAAAACTATGCAATAATTGTGGCTCTTCACATCACTTAACTCATATTTGTAAGAAACCAAAAGAGATCAAAAACAATGTGACCAAGATAGATGGTAACTTACATAGAACTCCCATTATGCATAGATCTATGGTAGTTTGCAATAATACTGATTGCATGCCTTGTAAAATAACTGCCATGAGTACTTGCTTCAACCTGCCTATCTCATCTACTGAACAATGTCTTTATATGCAAACTGCTGAGACTTCTGAGCCTACTGGAAACAGTAAGAAGGCTACATCCACTAAGAAGAAGACTAAGTCTAATTCTAAAGATAAGTGGGTGAAGAAAGGAGTCCAACAGAAGATTCCTGATGTGACTGTTAAAATTGGAAATGATGAATACTCTTGTGATACTGAATTAGCAGGACCTAACAAGGATTGGGTACCATATGCCTCATAAATACAACTTGCTTTGCAGGGCAAGAATAAGAAGCAGGTAATGTGGATCATTGACAGTGGCTGCTCAAGGCACATGACTGGTGATAAAGCCCTGCTCAAGAATAAGAAAGCTGGCCCAATCATAACTTTTGGAGACAACAGCAAAGGTTACACAGTGAGATATGGATGTTTGGAAATTGGGAATGTTGTTATTAATGATATTTCACTTGTTGATGGATTGATGCACAACCTGCTCAGTGTCAGCCAATTCAGTGACAGAGGATTCAAGGTTGATTTTGATATGATGGTGTGCAATATCTATCACAAGAAAGACAGAAGCCTCTCTTTGAAAGGGGTAAGGAAAGGAAGCCTATTTGTTGCTGATTTGAGTTCAACAAAGAAGGACAAGATTTATTGTTTCTACAGTAAAGCTACTGTTGGTGACAGCATGTTTTAGCACAGGAAACTCTCTCACCTAAACTTCAAAACAATGAATATGCTGATGAAGAAGGAATTGGTAAGAGGACTACCTCAACAGGAATTCTGTCAAGAAGGACTGTGTGAGGACTGTCAAATGGAAAATTGAGGAGAGCTGTGCATAGGTCAAAGCAAGTCAACACCAACACAGAACCACTCAAACTAATTCACATGGATCTCTTTGGACCAGTAAATGTTCCATCCTTAGCCAAGAAGAGATATGCATTAGTTATGGTGGATGATTATTCTAGGTATACTTGGGTGAAGTATCTAGAATCAAAACATGAAGCTGCTCAAATTATCATTGATCACTTAAGAGTTCTTGACAGAACTTCAAATGCCAAGGTTCAAATTCTGAGAAGTGACAATGGTACTGAGTTCAGAAATGCCACACTTGGTAATTTCTGCAAAGATGAAGGAATTGTGCAACAATTTTCTGCTGCAAGGACACCACAATAGAATGGAGTTGTAGAAAGGAAGAACAGAACTCTCATTGAAGCTACCAGGACTATGCTTCATGATGCAAAATTACCTAGATACTTCTGGGCAGAAGCTATTAACACAGTCTGTTACACACAGAACAGAACCTTAATTAACAAGACTCATTGGGAACACTCCTTACTATTTGCTAAATGAGAAGAAACCTACTGTCAAGTATTTTCATGTGTTTGGTAGCAAATGTTTTATGATAAAAGACAACCATGAAAAGAAAGGGAAATTTGACACCAAAGCTTATGAAGGTATTTTCATGGGTTATGCTTTAGAAAGGACTGCTTACAGAGTCTATCTCTTGGAACATAGGATCATAGATGAAAGTGTCAATGTCACATTTGATGAAACCAAGTTTCCTGGACTGCATGAGGATGGTCAAATACAGATTCTTATATTTGAGAATCAAGGATACTTGAAGGAAGAAGAAATTGTTGATGAAGAACCCACATTTACTCAAACTGTTGATCTTGAAAAAGATGTTGTCATTGAAAATGATACTAATCAAACTCCAGCTCAGTCACAGACTATTTCAGGGAATACTCAAAATGATGGTGACTCTGGAGATATTGAAGAAAATGGTGGAGATAATTGCCCTGGTGAAGACTCAGTTCCCCAAACTGAGGCTACTGTTTCAGACCAAACAAGAAGCTTGCCTAGAACCACAAGGTGGAACAAGGATCACACAAATGACCTAATCATTGGAGATCCTTCTTCTGGGGTAAGAACCAGGAACAATGTTTTTGTTGACATCATGTTTTCCTACTTCCTGTCTCAAGTGGAGCCAAAAGCAATTGATGAAGCATTGTTGGATTCTGATTGGGTGATTGCTATGCAAGAGGAACTCAACCAGTTTGAAAGAAACAATGTATGGAAATTGGTTCCAAGACCAAAGGGAAAATCAGTTATCGAGACAAATTGGGTATTCAGAAACAAATTGGATGAAAATGGAAATGTGACAAGGAACAGGACAAGGCTAGTAGCTAAAGATTACTGTCAACAGGAAGGTATAGACTATAATGAGACATTTGCACCTGTTGCCAGACTTGAAGCTATAAGGATCTTTCTAGCCTTTGTTGCACACTATAATTTCAAGGTGTTCCAAATGGATGTCAAAAGTGCTTTTCTAAATGGAGAGTTGGAGGAAGAAGTGTATGTTGAACAGCCACCAGGTTTTGAAGATGCTGAAATGTATGATTGTGTGTACAAGCTGTTCAAAGCACTTTATGGATTGAAACAAGCTCCAAGAGCCTGGTATGATACCCTCTCTGCCTTTCTATTGGAAAACCAGTTTACAAGTGGTGTAGTAGATAAGACTCTATTCTACAAGCATCATGGCAAAGACATCATTTTGGTTCAAATTTATGTTGGTGATATCATCTTTGGTTCATCAAATGAGAATCTGTGTGAGAAGTTTTCATCTCGAATGAGAAATAAGTATGAGATGAGCATGATGGGAGAACTGTCATTCTTCCTTGGTTTACAAGTTCTTCAGAAAGATGATGGAATCTTCATTTGTCAAACAAAGTATGTCAAGGAACTTCTCAAGAAGTTTAACTGTGACGCCCTCCAAACCCGGGGTACAGATTTGAGGAGTCATCCGACCAACGGAACACTATTTAACACATGCATAATATATATAAAGACACAATTACCCCTTGACCAAGACCGCATCCAGATTATGGCAATGAACACAAGCTACTACAATCTTTTATTATTACAATACCAGTTTTATCAGAGTTATTACATCACAACTAAAGTTCAAATCTAGACATTAATCTAGAAAAGCAAAACAACAACTACCCTGCCAATAACAATGACTCGAGGGGCTCTCCTGGCTGCTGGTGAACTATCGGTCACGCTATGCCAACTCATACTCTCGCTTCACTGGAATAGGGTTAGAAAACAACAAGCAAGAGTGAGCCAAAATTGCTCAGCAAACATCAACGAATCATTTCTATCACAGTTGTAAGGATATGAATTTATGATATCAGAATCAACAATATTTAGCTAACACATGCTTTGTATCAATAATGATTGAAGTAAAGAATTAGAATTTGGCTTATACATTTTATTCAAATCAAAGGTTGTGCTGCTGGCCAGCCACGCATCAACCCCGGACTAGCTCATGTCATAGTCCTCTACTGGATCCCAGGCCAATCTGGGCCTTAAGTTATTCCGACCATAAATATGGCCCGACCAATTACTGGTCCATTTTTAAAAACACATGCCAAATCTATAATAGGGTATAAACAATAACATGCTCAATAAGATAAACTGAATGTATAGTAATTGCAAAAGAGCTTCAACTGTTCAGTATCAACGAAGATCGAGAAAGAATCATGGAGTAATTTCAATGGTACAGTGTACTCATTCAATAAGGAAATCAATATTGGTAATCGTTAATCAATGACCGTAATCGGTAGTCAAGATGGAAGTCAAATAATCAATGGTTGTCAATGATAATCAAAGGATGATAAATAACAACAATAGGTGGTAAACAATAATCAAGTGAATTGGAAATAAGGGTTTCCGATGCAGATCAAATCAAAGAATCAAGAATCTCTAAGGAAATGGAATCAGTTGTCCAATTGCGGTTAAAAGATTGATAATTTGAATTGTTCTGGGGATAACGGTATTCAAGTAATCAAGACAATAATAACTTTTATCACAAGTAAGGGCACAGATACTTGCCTGGTCTAAGCTGCTGTCGGATCGACTCTGCTCACTCTACTTTCCCCTTTCCCTTGCTCCGGGAACTCGATTCTATAATTAAACAACTCATCACAATAAGTCTAACTATTCTCGTTCTACTCTCGACACTTATTCAACCAATAATCACATTTAAACAAGTAACCGGTTACGTATCGGACGTCCGGTATAGTTTACGATATTTAAAACTCAGATATTTGCCCTAGTACGGGCATATACAGACTATAAAACATAACACACAATTAATATGAACCATATAGCTCTTATAAACATTTTTAAAACATCATACGGAACTTATTCGAATTTTAATAAGTCATTACTAATTTTTAAATCAAAAATCGGATTTTTAAATCCAATATAAACATTTAAATGAAAATAAATCAATTACTAAAATTAATTGACACTCTTTAAATACTCAAGCTATTTTTAAATAATTAAATAGGCTTGAAAATAATTAAACTGAATTTTTAATTAATTAAATCTAATTAATAATTAATTTTTAAGAATTAATTGATTAAAAGAATTAACCAATTAATTAATAAATTAATTATTAATTAAAAATAATTAAAATAATTAAGTTTAATCAATTTTCGGATTTAAAATAATAAATATAATTTATCAGAATTTTTCTGATATTAAAATATATTTTTAAAATAAAAATATGAATTTTTAAAGTTTTTAAACTATTTTCGAATTAAATTTAAAAATAAAATTCAAAAACAGTTTTCTGAAAATGAATTAGGGTTTTGAAGATTGAAACCGGGTCGAAAAATCGGGTAAACGGGTCGGGAAGAACAATTCCGGGTCGCCAAGAACAACCCACCGGATTCTGGGTTTTCCAGAATCCGGCCGGTCTCCGGCCGCCGGAATTCTTCGATTCCGTCCAAACACAAATCAAACCAGAGGGCTTTTGTTCGCCTTTTCAAGCCAAACAAAACCCACACATCAAAACATCTGTCCCTAGCCGGAATCGTGCCCAGAATCCGTTCAAAGAATTCTCCGGCAACGACCTCGGCCGGAAACCCGATCTACCTATTCCGTACATGAAACTCAAAGATTAATATACCAAAATGAAGCTTATAACTCATACAATAAAAGCCCTTTATCAAAAACAATGTCAGATCAATATCAAGAACGTACGAATCGAAAGAAGAAATCGGGTCAAAACCCGAAATCAAAACCCGACAAAATTGAACATAAACATGAAATTAAAGCATGGATTCTTGCTAATTAGAACCCTAGGAACATGTTAGAAGCAACCAATTGAACGGAGAATCAACAGAATGAAAATCCCCAAATCGAATCAAGAACCCTAGTTATAATTCGAAACTTGTAAAATCAATATAAAATCGAATACTTACCAGATGATGATGAGGTTGGAAGATTCTGAAACTAGATTTTTGGAGCTTTGATTTGAGTATAAGAACTTCAAATTTGGACTTCAATAACACTTAGAACGAATTGATTGAAGATCAAGAACACAAAAATAATTTTTGGGAATTTCGGATTTTTTGAGTAATTGCTGAAGATTTGCTATGAGTTATGAAGTCTGATTTGTCTTTTTATATTTCTGGAAAAATAATACCCCAAATAACATTTTTGGATCGATATTGATTCGTTAGATCGTTTAAAAACCCTAATTAGGTCAAAAACACGTTTTACGAAAAATAAGGGGTTAAAAAGGTTGATGATTATCCAAATTGATATATATCATTATATAACTAATGCTCAAGAATACTAGGGCTATAACAACTTCAATATTGATATAGAACGATAAATCCGTCCCCTTAAGCAATTAGGGTTCGGAACGATTTTTTCCTTTTTCGGATCAAAAATTGAAATTGATTTGCAGAATCAAATAGGTAGGGTTAAATAGAATCCCATAACCCTTTCGATAATGATTCGAATACGAAAGACGAAGAATTAAAAATGAATGTACGAAATTTCAACGGGGCCTTGAATTATCAAAACGGCTCGAATTTGAAGAAAATTCCAAATGACGAAATTTTTGAAAGGGGCTTCTGACTCACCATTTAGCACATAATCACACACTAAATATCATATAATAATATTCCAATATTCCAAAATAAATATTTTAGATTAAATATATCATTTAATCAAATAATAAAATTCACGGATATTACATTAACCTAGAAGATTCATCACCTGCCAAGACTCCCATCTCTACATCAACTAGTTTGAATCTAGACTCCAAAGGGAAGAAAGTGGACTCTAGTGCTTACAGAGGCATGGTTGGATCTCTTCTCTACCTAACTACTAGCAGACCTGACATAATGTTTGCTACATGTCTATGTGCAAGATTTCAAGCTGATCCAAAAGAGTCACACTTGGTAGCTATCAAGAGAATTTTTAGATATCTCAAAGGCACTCCTAATCTAGGTCTTTCGCATCCTAAAAATACTGGATTTGAGCTAGTGGGGTACTCTGATTCAGACTATGCTGGGTGTAGAATTTACAGAAAAAGTACTAAAGGTAGCTGTCAATTTCTTGGTGGAAGATTGGTGTCATGGTTTAGTAAGAAGCAACATTCAGTGTCTACATCTACCGCAGAAGCTGAATATATTGCAGCTGGAAGTTGCTATGCACAAATTTTGTGGATGAAGAATCAACTTTTGGATTATGGTCTAGTGTTAAACAATATCCCTATCTACTGTGACAACACTAGTGCCATAGCCATCTCAGACAATCCTGTTCAACACTCTAGGGCAAAGCACATTGACATTAGACATCATTTCATAAAAGAGCATGTTGAAAGAGGAACTGTGAAGTTGATTTATGTCCCAACAGAAAAGCAACTTGCAGACATCTTCATAAAACCACTGGATGAAGCAACCTTTAACAGGTTGGTAAGTGAATTGGGAATGTTAAATCTGGTATGTTAACTTACTAGCTTTTACATTTTCTTATTCATATGAAGCTTGTGACAGTAACCCTCACAAGTTGCTGTCATGAGAAGTTACTGTCTACTTAAGTCTCTATCTGTTTTGGATAGCATGTTTGCTTTGACTGTGATAAATTGAACTTTGTTCCAGTCTTAAACTTGATAGTTAGACGTTGTATATCATTAACTTGCATGGTTTTTATTGTTGAAATTGGTCAAAGAATTTCTCTGATTGGTCATTTTTGCTTTGACTGTTGGATTAGTGGTAGACATCACTCTTAATTGCAATCTATGTTAGTTGTATGGGTATTTTGAACTGTTGACCATTTACCTCCCTTTAATTAGTATGCCTATAAAATGAACCTTAGGTCATGTTAGTGAATCATTCAGAAAAGGTAAAATGGAAAACAAAGTAGGTATCGAATACAGGCCTAAGATTAGCACTGCGTCTCCATATAAGGAAGCCGTTGAAGCTCTGTTTGATGAAATGGAGGACCTCCTCGATGAGGAAAAGGAGAAAGAACTTGCTGCCAAAGCTGCTGAAGAGGCTAAGTGGCAAGATCAAGAGAAGGAATATCAAGCACTCCTTAAGGAGGAAGGAACCATAGAAGAAGAAGCTAGGGCAAACTTTCTAGAATTGATTAAGAAAACATTTGATGAATAATTGTATCTTTCAATTGTAGAAGTTTAACCCTCTTTTTTTTTAATAAAATTTGTCAAATTACCTTCTGAAAGTTCCTTATTGTTTGCTATGTGTCTATGTTGGTTAATTGCTTGAATTAATCTGCATGTACAATGAATCTGTAATCAATATTGCATACGTTCATTTGTTGTCTCTTCAGTTAAGCAGTTTAATAAAACAGTTCCAATGCAAAGTCTTGACAGTTATTGTTTTCCCGCAAGGGTTGCTGTCATCAAGAAAAGTGACTGTCACAGGTATGGCCTGACAGTTAGTCTCTCGATAGCAGTAAACAACTTACTGTTAAGAATTGTAAAAGATGCTGTCATTAAAACACTTAACGATGACAGTAAGTTTTGCGCAAAATGTTTCTGTCAAGCAAAACCTACTATCATCACACCAAAGTTACTGACACGGTTGTTTAAAGCGCACAGGTTACTGTCAAGAGTAGTGGACCGTTAAAATTGTACAATCATCCTCCACGAGGAGAGAGAATTAAGCCAGTAACCCACGTGATTGATTACTGGGTTAAGACACGATTTTACTTTTCCACTCTTTTAGTTGAACGCTTGAACTTCCCTCTTTATTCTTCAGTTATACAACTGCACCCAAAAAGTGAACACAACACTCTTTCTCTTTTATCCAAGCAATTTATCTTCTTGCTTTCTTTCTATTCTCAATCAAAAAAAAATGGCCCCCAAACAATCAATTTCTCAGACCAACTTTGCTGGCATCTACTCTCCTAGTGATGCTGGTGAAGACTTCAAAGGGCTTGTTTCTTTTCTGAATAAGTCCTATCTTAGGTATGCAATTAACTCCACTCATGTTCTTGATCTAGACAGGATTGAAAATTTCTGGGAGACAGCTGTTGCTCAAGGAGATGGTGACAACACAATCATTCAGTTCAAAAACAAGGAGCACAATTACACTCTCACTGTTCAGGGCATCAATGCAGCTTTGGGAATTGTGCTAGAACAAGGAAAGACCTACACCGAGCTTGCTAGTGATGAGACCTTAAAGAAGCTCTTCTTGAAAATTGGGTATTCTGGACCCATTCTTGAAGATGAAACATCAAAGTGGTACCCTTCTGGTGAAATGGACAGGAAGTATCTCAGAAAGGAGTGGAGCATGGTGTTTGATGCAATGGTGAAGGTGTTATCTACCAAGACCACCGGCTGGAATGGGATTCCCACCTACATCAAGAAGCTCACTCACTCTCTTGTTAATGGGTACAAAGTGGATGTTGGAAAGCTACTCATGGCACATCTCAAGGCTGCCATAGGTAAGAAGGTAAACATCTATCCTCGTTTTCTAATGTTGTGTATTAATTCCTTGTGTGATTTTGATGAGAATACCCCTCGTTTAGAGGTCTGCCCTGTTTTGAAAAGATATACACACACAACTCTCACCTCACAGAATTTAAATACACATATTCCACTCTACTTCACCAAACACATGGTTGATCAAGTGCCTAACCTTGATTTTCTATTGCCTTCTGGTTATGACACCTTCACTCTTGAGAATGAAGCTGGATTAGACCCAAATTCAGTTAACCCCCATTCTACCCCATACATTCAGCCTAGGTTCTCTAGACTTCCCAAAGTACAGAGACAAGCCTTGCAAGAATCCAGAAAAAGATCCCTAGAAACTGATGTTGGTGGTAGTACTGAGAGTCAAGAGGGAGTTCCTGCACCTAGTGCAGCAAATAAGGAAGGTAGTCAAGCAGAACCCACAATGGTTCCTCCCGAGCCTAAGAAGAAGAGAGCTAAGAGGACCAAAACCACTGTCAGCCACCCTGTAGTCTCCCAAAAGACTGTAGAGGACCAAAGGGTAGTAAACACCTCCCTAGATGTTCCTTCTCAACAAGGAACATCTATTGAAATTGGCCTGTCTCCCAAGACACCTTGTACAGAGTCTGCACAACCTCATGTTCCAACTCATGAGGAGCCTCCACTTGCAGAAACACACATGGAGTCAGGACACAGTGAGGTTTTCACTTCCCAAATTGATGCTTCACAAGTTCCATCTGTGGAGCAGCCATTATTCTCTTCTCCACTTTCACCTTCTTCTTTCCCTACTCATTCATTTGTTTCTTCTCCACAACCTAGAGAGGGGAACAGTCCCAACCCTTCAGGTTTTGATCATCCATCTCCAATCATGGATGAGCCCCCATCTAGTGGTCCACAAGAACCCATTTCTCAAAGTGAGATGGACACCACTCCTTCAAACACTGAGAAAGAGCAAGGTGCAACTCTGCTAGAAAGGGAAACAACCAGTACCTTGTTCAATCTCCAAGGAGCATCTTACCTTAGGGAAAATGCTGTCACAGCCTCAGTTGCTGTCAACGACTCTGAGAATGTTGCTGTCACAGGTGACCCTGATGTCAAGGATTCAGTAGAAGTTTCTACCTCAACCAAACCTGTTGTCCAAGCTCCAGTGGAACCTACTGTCAATCTTCCAACTGACAGTAACATTTCTGGCAAAGCTACTGTCACCTCTTCACAGCCTGATTTTGATGCTGTAACTGTTGAGGATATCTCTGATGATGATGTGCCACTCTCTCAGTTCTTAAAGGTACATTCTAAATCATCTCTTTCATTGCATGTCAGTACTGCTCATACTCATGCATCTAGGTTGAGTGAGGGTGTGCAAAAGAAAAGAGAGATAAAAGAAAAGAGAGATAAAAAAAAAGAGGTGAACAGAAAAATGAGAGGCAGCCAAATGAGCTGGCAAAAAGAGAGGGACTTGAGCATGTCCAGAGTGCACTTGAGGGAGCCCTAATTGTTCAGGCACTAGGCCATGAGAGTTCTTCTGTGAGGAGTGTGAGAACCCCAACAACCTCCATGCCCCATTCTTTCCCTTCCCCTCCAAGAAGGTTAAGAACTGGTGGCCCTCTACTGCTCACAGATTGGAAGCCCTAGAGCACAGGTGTCTCTCCATGGAAACTAAGCTTGACAGCCTGTCTACCATGGTGGCCTCTGGTTTCTCCAGTATTCAGGAAGCTATTCAGGTTCTATCTGCAAGTATTGATGCTGCCAACCTACCTAAGGGGGAGAAAAGGGCAAGATCAGAATCTGTCCCCAAGAAAGATGTTGCATCTCAGGGGGAGCCTGTTTCTAAGGAGGAATCAAGAAGCAAGGGGGAGCCTGCAGCTAAGGGGGAGTCAGTATCTGCAAAGAAGAAAAGGGGAGCAAAAGGAGATTCAGGGAGTAAGGGGGAGCAATAGCAAGAAGCTGGAAATCTCTTTGAGTATGAAATGGCAGGAGAAACAGTTCTAATGTCCAAAGAAACACTGGAATCTATGCAAGGGACAACTCCATCCAAAAAGCCAGTATTACCTCCTGTGGTAATAAGAGAGCCAACTTCAAACCCAAAGGAGAATGCACTTGAAAAGAAATTGAGAGAGCAAGAGGAGCAAAATAGGCTGGGTAAAGGAAAAGAAAAGTTGCCTGAATACATCTTGTCAGGAAATATATGGAGTGAAGGAACTGAGTTTAGTCAGGAAGAGGCTAATGCTCTGATGGTTGACTACAGGGAGAGCACACTACACAATCATGATAATGACTTCAGTAGGATAGTTGAGGAGGAAATGTTGGAGCCAAGCAGAAGATTGAGTAACTGTTCAACTTTACTGAGACAGAAGATCATAAGTGTGTGTGTGAAGATCAATGAAGAGAAGAGGTGGGCTATTGACGTGTACCTGAACAATGGAATATCTATGTTTATCACTATGCAACTGTTGCAGAGCCTTCCAGCAAACGTGTTAACTGTGATGAAGAACAAAATCAAGGCAAACCATACATCCTTCAATGAGATTCTGCAATTGCAAATGTTGAGCTTAATCTCAGAGAAACTTCCAGAAGTCTACACCAATCCATTCTGTGTCTACTATGAAACTACCACAAGGGATGGTAAAAGGAGATGTTCATACATGAGTCTAGGAGACACTTCTACAATGGAGTCAAAGGCAATACTGAAGGTGCTAGACATGATTCTCAACTCTAAAGCCAACAAGGAAAGAGCTCTAGCTGTCAATGCAATCTATGATTTGCTGGTGTAAAGAGACAAGGAACTGAGCTCTACAGTAAAGAAGATGATCTCCAAAGCAAACTCCAAAAGAGCTGATCTAGGTGAAAGCTATTCCTTTGATGTTCCTTTTGATGGTGATGATGAGTTGGATGGAAGTGGAGGAACTGGAGTAGCAAGAAATGCTAGTGGAAGTACTTCTGAGAATGTTGGAACTAAATCTCTGGAGGAAAACAAAGAAGAAGCTCATGTGCAAGAAAAGAAAAATGCTGGAGTTACAGAAGAAGAGGAGTCTGAAATAATTGAAGCTTTGGAGGCAAATATCTTGAGATGTGCTATAGACAATATAAATGCTGAAAAAGATACTGTCACCAAAGAAGCTGTCACAGAAGACACTGTCCTCAAAGAAGCTGTCATGGAAGAAGATACTGTCTTGAAGGACACTATCGAAGAAGATGCTATCAAGGATGGAATCAAGCCCACTGTCAAACCAAAAAGATAAAATCCTTAGCCAGGGCTTGGTTTTCTAGACAGGAACCTGAACCTGAGGAGACTACTAAAGCAAGGAAAGGAAAGACCAAGTACTTAGGAAGGGAGAAAGCTACAGGGCTATGCAGGAATTTGAAGAAGCCACTTCAAATCAAATATCCAAACTCTTTTGAAATTCAACATGCTAAATCCAAAGAAATCAGAAGTGTTGAAGTGGAGTTAGATGTCAATCAGGAGGCAAACATGTACACTCTCTGGTGGGATTCATCAAGGTCAATAAAGGTGGATAAAGAATTCATCATGGAAATTGAGTCAATTTCTGTGAATGACATCCCTGTGATTGTAAGAACAAAAGTCAGGAGAAGGATTGACTACTTCGTCCTGGACAGAATGGTGGAGTTACTACAAAGCTATGACAATGTACCCAACAAAGTCATGGAACATGTTCTGAAATACAAGGATGAAAGAGATATGGAATTCTATCAGAAGTTTGGTATGTTTGAAGATCATGATGATGCTGACATTGCTCACTTGTTGGAGTATTCTGATGAAGAGATAACTGATTATGAAGAGGACTTTCCTGAAGAAGAGGTGCAAACCCAACCAGGTCAAGAAGGACCTTCAAATCCTACAGGAAGAGATGCCACTGAAGATATGGAAGCTCCATTTTTGAACAAATGCAAAGAAGCCAACATGGTGGAGAGTGAAGGAGCCAATTACCAAGCTTGTATGCTAGAAAATCCTCTGAGGATCAAGTTCATAAATGAAGAGATCCCTGTTGGAAGCTTTCATAAGCTCAAAACAAGTGCCTTGAAAGATCTACTCTACTTGGTAATTGGATCAATTCATCCATTAGAACAGCTGTGTTCTTTTGAGATTGAGGACATTCTTCAAAGAAGAAAGGGTGAAGATTCAAAGCTGGATAAATCAAGAAGAAAAACCCTGAATGCATATCCTGGAAGAAGATTTAAACTTGTTGAAGGCATATTGAAGTTCAGAGCTTATGCCTTTGGTCAAGAATTATAGACAGATCTCTAGGATGCTAAAGTATGTCTCTCCAAAGCAGTCCGAAAATACATTGATGAGATTGAAGATGATGCCATCTCTCCTGATGAGAAAGCATTGGTGGAAGGACTCAAGGAGATTCTGAAAGAAGCTCTCAACAGAGAGGATGAAGCAAGACAGAAAAGGAAATCTGAAGCTAAGTGAAAACTTTTATCAATTCTGATCTTGATTAGTTAAGTTGTCAGCATGCATAGATTGTAAATTTGTTGTTATTATCCATAAAAACAAATTGGGGGAGATTTTTAAATGCTTAATTTTATTAAGTATGAACATACTGTCACAGCCAGAGTATGTTCTTGTAACCATTTTGTTTACTGTTAAATAAGAATCTAGTACATCTTGGTAGAAGTTTATTTATTTGTTCAAGCCTCAAGAAGTACTTAAGGAGGACAACAAGAATAAATATTACTGTCATGGTATTGACAGTAAGGTTACAAAAAGACAGCATGTTGTAAGTCACGACAGTATATTCACTCTGACAGCAACATTGGCGGAAGCCCTCAGACATCAACTTTATGTAAGCCTGACAGCAAGCTTGTAACTCCTGACAGCATCTATTACGGGGATTTCTTACTGTCACCAAAAGCACATTCTTGTGACAGCAAGCTTGAGGATCAGGATACTGTCCTGAAGGGATAATCTTTGTATTGGGGAACTACCCAGTCAAACATGTGACAGTCTGGATATTCAAGAGTGTGACAAATCAACATCTACTGAATTGTGTTAGCTAAAAATAGAATGTATCTAGATTGCTTTATCTAGTAATGATAAACTTGTTTGTATAGAAATTTAGGTAAGACTCACGGGTAGACAATTTGTAAGAAGTTGCCACATGAAAATGACAGCAGCTTCACAAACCCGTGATGATAGAGATAGGTTTAGTTTTTACTTAGACTATCTCTCAATTCATTCAAGGTATCACTCGAGAAATTGAAGCTCAAGAAAACTGGTTTTTTTCTTGAGGTTATATCAACCCATTGCAAAATAAATAAAACATTTATTTTGTGAGAAAATCTCTTATGTCTACTTGTATTTGCAATTCGTAAACTGATAAACTTTAATCTTAGTTTTAAGTTGTTTGAACGTAGATTGAGATTTATCAGTATTGCATTCAACCCCCCCCCCCCCCCCTTCTGCAATAGTCAAGGACCAACACTTATTATTGTCCCTCAAGACTAAGAGCTAAACCAAAGTATAGTTCAGTGTGCAGAAGATGACTATGACGATCTCAAGTCTAAGGACACTTGTACAACCATAACTATATGAACAACTACTGACACATGAGTGAACTCCATTAGTTGTTCAACTATTCGTGTCATGTTCAGTGAACTTATTCTATAATAAGCACCCACATACTAGCTATAGTGTCACTACACAAATGCTTTTGAGAACATACATCCTACGAATTAAATAACTACCAATTAATTATCCTACGAACATGAACTATTTAAGTTTAGAGTTATCATCTTTAAGGTCTCATTATTATGATCTCATCATAGTCCATAAAAGTTGTACGCTAAACAATGGATCATCTAATTTAAACACTTTAAATAGATTAAGCCTTTAATAAAGCACATAACTATTTTATTAATTTAAACAAACTTGAATCAGATTGATCAAAGTGTCTCCTAACTCATCATCCATGATTGGATTTAGGACACACATCTTTCATGACTTGACATGTGTAGACTCCATGTGGGTTTAAATGATACAAATATCGTGCTCATTCCAAGAAAGAGAATCCTTGCCTGATGAACTCGAAAACACATCCACTCGATCTTACATCGAACCTGAAATAATAAAAGAATGAGCTATGAAGCCCATCAAGCAACTATCATCCAATGACTCAAAATAATATTCTTATCTTTTTCAAACACACAACTTTAACATGTAACATATAACATCTATCACATAATTCACACAACATACTCGATAACAAAAAGGACGAGGATGCACACGATATACTCTATAACAATAATCAAATCGATGCACACAATATTTTTAATAATACAAATAATCAAACATCTTAATCAATACACAAATCTTAACATCAAATTCTTATTTTAATTCCCACATTTCTAAATTATGGTCACACTATACCATTGACACGATTCTATATTCAATGATTTGATGGGGGCCAGTTTACATCCCTCGTGAATACAAACTCAACAAGGTATCTATGTGTTCCGGAACGTGCATAAACCAGTTCTATATGTCACAATATCCAGTGATCGGATTCTATGATTTGCTATACAACTAAAACTGGGGAATGGAAACAAAGTCTTTTTCGAAACTCGATTTTCGATGTCACAACTTTTAGATTCAAATCAATCAAATAATTGAGAACATATAATCAAACAATATAAGGTATGTTACACAATGATACGGAGCAAAGAATAGTTACTTACCTCAATCAACAAATAAAGAATTCACATAATCTGTTAGATATAATTGCTAATGTTTGTTTATCAGTGTTTAAGCAACAGGTACTGACAAGAGTTTATCAGAAGCCAGTCAGAGTTTAGTTAAACTCTGACAGGGTAAAGAGTTTAATTGAAGCCGGTCAGAGTTTATTTAAAGTCTGATAAGGTGAAAGTTGAATTAGCTGTCGGTGCAGAATTGAAGATTCTAGAAGCAATACATTCTGAAGATGGAAAGAAGCAGAATATATTGATACAGCTAAGGAGATTGGAATAGAAGACTGAAGCAATCCTTAATTGATATGAATTGTATATCTAACTTATAGGAATATCAATTAGAGATGGATTGTATGTAGCTGTGTACTATATAAACACAGATAGGTTATCCCTAGAAGGGATGCGTGAATATTGATATATTATTCTTGTAACCTAGAAGCTCTTTGTGATTCATTAACATCATAAAGAGAGAAGCTGTTAATACGATTACAGTTTTATTGATTCATAAACAGTGTTTTTAATTATTGTTATTCTCATACATACTTGATTATATTGTGTATTCGGCCTAACAATTGGTATCAGAGCCAAGGCTGTTTAATATATACAGTTTTACGATTCAAACACAGTAATAATCATGTCTGAAGAAAATCAAACTGCTTCCAAGGCTGAACAGGTTAAGCCTAATTCTGTGAGTAGATATGAAACAATCAGGGTTCCGATTCTCAGGCCTGTAGAGTATCCGATTTGGAAGGTGAAGATGACCATGTTTCTGGAGGCTACAGATCCAGAATACCTTGACAGAATTAATGATGGTCCTCATATGCCAACTAAATTGTCCCCTGTTGTTGATGGTCAAGAACAAAAGACTGTTCCAAAGGAAAAGAAAGATATGACTCCTGAGGATATCTCATCAATTGCAAAGGATGCAAAGGTTAGACATCTTCTCCACAGTGCTTTAGATAATGTTATGTCTAACAGGGTAATTGGCTGCAAAACTGCCAAAGAGATATGGGATGCTTTAGAAGTCAGATGCCAGGGAACAGGTGCTATTAAGAAGAACAGAAAAACAATACTCACACAGGAGTATGAGCACTTTGATTCAAGAACTAATGAAACCTTGACTGAGACTTATGACAGATTTTGCAAACTGTTGAACGATCTGTCTCTGGTAGATAAAGAATATGAACTTGAAGAGTCCAATCTCAAGTTTCTGTTATCTCTACCTGAAAAGTGGGATTTAAAGGCAACAACAATCAGAGATAATTATGATCTTGCTGATACAGATCTTGATGAAATCTATGGATTGTTAAAGACTCATGAACTTAAGATAGAACAAAGAAACAGGAGGTCAAGCAAGAAGACAAAATCTGTTGCTCTCAAAGTCGAGGAGAAGCCCATCAAGAAGGAATCATCAAGGAAGAAAGCCAAGGGAAAGGCTTTAGTGATCAAATCTGAGAGTGAGTCATCAAACTCTGATGATGATTCAAACTCTGATGAAGCTTCTGATTCTGAGGATGATGAAGAGGAGATGATGCAAATGGCTGCCTTGATGGTCAAGACATTTAAGAAGATGGGATTCAAGAACTTCAAGAAGGGTAAAAGATTCTCAAGGAGAGATTCAAATTCTGAGAAGAAGAATTTCAGAAAGTCTGATGGAAGGGATACCAAGTCAGGTAAGAAGGACAAATCTGAGATCCAGTGCTACAAGTGCAAAGAGATGGGTCACTATGCTCCAGAGTGCAAGAAAGGAAGAACTGAAAAAGCACTCATCTCTAAAGGCAAAGACTGGGCAGATACTTCAGATTCTGATGATGGAGTGAATTATGCACTCATGGCAACTATCAAAGATGAAGTTGAGTCATCAGAAAATAAGGGTATAATAGAGAGCACACTTATCTTGGACAGTGGTTGCTCAGGACATATGACTGGAAACAAAGCCCTGCTATCAGACTTTGAGGAGAAGGCTGGCCCAAAAGTTTCCTATGGAGATGGCAACATAGGACACACTCTGGGATATGGCAATATTAATCTTGGAAGTGTCATCATCACAAATGTAGCTCTAGTCTCAGGACTCAAGCATAATCTGTTATCTGTGAGTCAAATCTGTGACAGAGGAAACCATGTAGATTTTCATAGTGAATACTGTGAAGTTATCAGTAAATCTACTGGAAAAGTTGTTCTAGTTGGACACAGACGCAACAATATTTATGAAGCAAGTTTGGTAACAAACTCTGATGGAAGTACAGTGTGTCTGACTGCAAAAATGTCAAATGAAGAGAGTTGGAATTGGCACAAGAAGCTCTCTCATCTCAATTTGAACAACATAAATGAGCTTATTAGAAAGGATCTTGTAAGAGGACTTCCAAAATCAATACTCAATCTAGATGGTCTATGTGATTCTTGTCAAAAGGCCAAGCAAAGGAAGTCATCTTTCAAGAGCAAATCTGAATCTTCAGTAGTGGAACCTTATCATCTTCTACATGTTGATCTCTTTGGACCAGTGAATGTGATGTCCATGGGCAGAAAGAAATATGCTCTAGTAATTGTTGATGAATATACTAGATATACATGGGTGTATTTCTTGTCAAAGAAGGATGAAACTGCTCAAACGTTGATGGATCATATAAATCTACTGGACAAAGGATCACAGCACAAAGTCAAAATTATAAGGAGTGATAATGGAACTGAATTCAGAAACTCAATCATGGAAGCTTTCTGCAAGGAAAGAGGAGTCAAACAAGAATTTTCTGCACCTGGAACTCCACAGCAAAATGGTGTAGTTGAAAGAAAGAACAGAACCTTAATTGAAGCTGCCAGAACTATGCTAGATGAAGCAAAATTGCCAACTTATTTCTGGGCAGAAGCTGTTCAAACTGCTTGTTTTACTCAAAATGCTACTCTGATCAACAAGCATGGAAAAACACCATATGAGATGGTGAAAAACAAGAAGCCAAATTTGAAATATTTTCATATATTTGGATGCAAATGCTTTGTGTTGAAGACTCATCCTGAACAGTTGACCAAGTTCGAGTTAAAAGCTGATGAAGGAATCTTTGTTGGCTATCCATTGTCAACAAAAGCATTCAGAGTTTACAATCTGAGAACAAAGGTGATCATGGAATCCATACATGTGTCGTTTGATGACAAGAAAATAATTGGACTTGAAGACAAGGATGGATATGATCAACTACGTTTTGAAAATGAAGATCTATTCTCTGATGATATAAACTCTGATGAAGCAGGGTTGACAAACTCTGACGAAGCATACTCTGAACCTCTACTGGTAAATACTGGAGAAACTGGAAATTCTCAAATTGAACAAAATAGAGAACCAGTTGAGGGGGAGCGTGAAGAAGCTCAACAAGACACAGCAAGTGAGTCAGTTGAGGAAACTGATTTAAACTCTGACAGCTCAAACACTGAGCCATCCAACTCAGGGGGAGCCTCAGATAATGCAGAAAGTCAACATATGAATCAGGAGAGCATGGATCAAGGGGGAGGATTCAATAATGATGCAAGAAACCACTTACCAACAGCCAGAAAGTGGACACAGGCACACACACCTGATCTCATAATTGGAGATCCTGATGCTAGTGTGAGAACTAGAAGTGCAACAAACAATGAGTGTCTGTATCATGCTTTCTTGTCTCAAACAGAACCAAAGAAAGTGGAGGAAGCTCTTCAAGATGCTAATTGGATTACAGCAATGCAAGAAGAGTTAAATGAATTTGAAAGAAATGAAGTCTGGACACTTGTACCTAGACCAAAGAACAGATCAATAGTAGGTACAAAGTGGGTTTTCAGAAACAAGACTGACAGTGAAGGTGTGATTACAAGAAACAAGGCTAGACTTGTGGCTAAAGGTTATTCACAACAGGAAGGAATTGATTATGATGAAACCTTTGCTCCAGTTGCAAGATTGGAGGCCATAAGAATTTTTCTGGCCTATGCTGCACACAAGAAGTTTAAAGTCTTTCAGATGGATGTAAAGAGTGCTTTTCTCAATGGGAAGCTTGAAGAAGAAGTGTTTGTTGAACAACCACCAGGATTTGTAGATTCCAAGCATCCAGATTATGTCTACAGGCTTGACAAGGCATTATATGGACTAAAGCAAGCACCAAGAGCATGGTATGAAACTCTTGCTCAGTTTCTTTTAGAAAGTGGGTTCACAAGAGACAAAGACACAGGAGCCTCAGTAGATATGACTAACTACAGAGGAATGATAGGGTCTCTACTGTATCTTACTGCAAGTAGACCTGATATCATGTATGCAACATGTCTTTGTGCAAGATTTCAAGCAGATCCCAGAGAGCCTCATCTAACAGCTGTAAAAAGGATTTTCAAATATCTCAAAGGAACCATAACCTTGGGTTTGTGGTATCCTAGAGAATCAGAGTTTAAGTTAATTGGTTACTCTGATGCAGATTTTGCAGGCTGTAAGATAGACAGAAAAAGTACAAGTGGAAGCTGTCAATTTTTAGGTGACAGATTGGTTTCTTGGTACAGTAAGAAACAGAAATCAATTTCTACATCCACTGCAGAAGCAGAGTATATAGCAGCTGGTAGCTGTTGTGCACAGATTTTATGGATGAAGAATCAATTGCTGGATTATGGGTTAAGGTACTCTAGAATACCTATTTTCTGTGATAACCAAAGTGCTATTGCTATGACAGGTAATCCAGTACAGCATTCCATGACCAAGCACATCAGCATAAGGTATCATTTTATCAGAGAACATGTGGAAGAAGGAAACATTGAGCTTCATTTTGTGTCTACAGACCAACAACTTGCAGATATCTTCACCAAACCTTTGAGTGAAGCTACTTTTACAAGATTGGTAAATGAACTTGGAATGATCTCTGGTTCTGACTAGAGATACGGGTGAGACTCATTTTTTTTTTTTTTGTTCATGATTTCTTACATGTGTTAACTGTTATATGAACCAGCATGTTAAACTCTGATGATAAACTCTGTGAAGTGTCAGTCATAATCTGAAAGTAAACTCTGGTGTTAAACTCTGTTGGTCATACTCTGGTAATTACAGTTTAATGCTATTCTCTAACTGTAATTTTGTCTGAAACATATGGACCAATGAAGAAATTTGTATGAAGCATAATTCTCAGTAAGTAATTGTGAATCCTTAAGAGTTGATAGATTCTGATCTCATTTATGTACAGTAAACTAACACAGCATGATACTGTCTCTATATTTATACCATCTCTTAGTTTATTGATCCTATACACTGAGTCTGTATTAGCTGTTTGCATTTTCTCTCATAAGTTATTTTTAATCACTGATGAAAAGTCTAAACTCTGATTACTTACTACAAATAATTCACCCTCAAATCAAAAAATGCCAACCAGAGCACAAATTCCTTTGAGATCATGTTGTGCCTAGGACGATCCAGGAACTTATTGTATGAAATAAGGGCTAAAATCTTTGATTTTTGGTGACTAGTGCCAACCACTGATTACTGGAAAAATAATAAAAAAAAAAAAAAAAAAAAAAAAAAAAAAAAAAAAAATATATATATATATATATATATATAAATAATACAGGGGGTGACAAATAAAAGACATATCCAAATGAAAGGATATAAGTAACACAGAGTTTAGATAGAAAAATCAGTGTCTATGTGAGAGTTTAGGCAACCAGGTTTTTACTACTTTAGTTTGTGGATTTTATGCACTTTGAGATGATCTAAATACTGATTTCGGTAAACTCTGCTACTACACACACATTTCTCACAACTGTACAGATTGAGAAAAGAGTTTATTGACAAAGAAGGATAAATGGTAAACACTGATGTATTGTGTGAAATACGCCGAGGTTACTTTGTTTTAATCTATGATGGTTAAAATAATTTCCTTGTTTCAGACATTTTATACTCTTGAGATTAGTCATTTGTTTTTCGGAAAAAGTATGATTGAACGGAGAAAAGAAAGAGTGCGTTTGATAAGTCCTGATAGTGATTCGTAATGCTACTGAGTATGTTAGTTTATTGTTTAAAGTGATATCATTTTTTTTCACTTTACAATTACTATGCAATATTAATAATACTGATATGTAAAGAAACAAATTGTTTTTCATTAATTGATTCAAATTTACATTCAGACAAATTCATACTCATGTTAAGCTAATCTTTCTGGTACATGCTAATCACTATGGTTACAAAGAAAAGATCTATTTAACCAGGATAAGTATCTGAATGCTACATCTGAAGCAGAAGAGCTAGAGCCAGAAGTTATTGTGCTCTACTACTTCTGATGAGAGCTACCCAGTTGTTCATCTAATCATTATACCATCTGGGATTGCTTGACAACATCCTGAAGATGAATCATCATCATCATCATCATCTTCCTGGATTCGCTTTCTGCTTTGCAGCTTGCAGGATTCCAAGAAGATTGTCTCCTCAGTACCCATCAGGAAGCTCTGCTGGAAGAGCATCATACAAATCTCCATAGTATCATCGTCTGCCAGGATGGGCACATCATATGGACCGGGACGGATGATGTGCACATAAGGATTAGAGATTGGTCCTTCTGCTATTTCATCATCTGCTATAAGACCTTCATCATTCAGAAAAGAAAGAACAAGAAACTCATCGATGATGTAGTTTGCTTGTTGAGGCCAGTTCATGTTCACGAATGATTCGACATCCATGAACTCAAAAGTTCCTGCCATTTGGTGTATGGTAATTTTAAGGTATGAAGCCTGTTGATAAAATGCTTCGGTTTTTAAAGCATTCAACAGGGTAACTGAAAGGTTTTTTTCTAGAATCGAAGCGCTTGGGATACTAAGGTGCGGAGTTTCGAGACAGTCATTATTATTCTGACTGTTGAGTTCCTTTGTACTTTATTATTGAAATTGATAATTTTATTATTATTGATTTTTTTTTCTTTTAAGCGAATATTTTGAGTGTTATATGTGATGACAGGTGTCTCCACGTTTGCACGTGTGTATTGGAAGTTGTTAGATACAGCTGTCAGCGTATTTACGTCTGACATCTGTCCCACTAACATACTTCTAATCTTAACAGTTATTATTTAATACACTACATACACACGATTCAATCTTTTACGCATTTCATCTTTTCATAACATTTTACTCACACACAAACACTCAAACACTTTCTGAGCCCAGTATTTCTTGTTTTCAAATCTTACTAATGGCAACTACAGCGTTTATTGCATCTGAATTAGAATTTGTCCCAAATAACTACTCAGCTCCTGTAGCAAATGAGAACGCACCGGAGGCGTTTCATTTGATTCAGAGTTTCTTGTCAAACTCTGATATTGGTACTGCTCTCACCGCACCATCGAAGCTGTCTGCGACTCAAATTCGAACTTTTTGGCAGACAGGTACTTATGATAATGGAGGAGAGTCTGGATCTCCATCTATCATTTTCGAGTTTCAAGAAGATCAATTTGTTGTTACTCCTACTACTGTTCGTGATGCTTTGGGTCTTGAAGATTTTAATGCTTTCACGATATCTGTTGGTGATTCTGAGTTGGTTAGGATGATGAGAGAAATCGGCTACTCTGGACCTTTGTCAAAGATAGGTCAACTCAAAAGGCCATTTTTGCGCAAGGAGTGAAGCTTCTTTTTCGATTGCATTACTCGGGCTTTTGGAAAGAAGTGCACTAATTGGGATGCGATTCCCACGGATAGTCTACAGATCGGGTATTCTCTTCTCTATGGCAGTCAATTTGATGTTGCTAGATTAGTTCTAACTAATATTGGTGAGAAAATGCTAGAGAATAGAAATGTTGTTTACTTCTCTAGGTTTTGTCAATTGATATTCAATCATTGCTGTCCAAATGTTGAGATTGTAGAGGATGATGTTATACTTTCATTTAAATTACACAAACGTATATTCTCTGACCTTATCAACAAGGACAACAAGAAAGGAGAAGTTGGTCCTTTAATGTTACCTGCATCTGTGCAACAATTTCTTGACAACTCACAACAACACCGTGTCTCAACTGCTGAAGCTGGACCTTCTGTATCTCAACCACAGAGGTCAAAGAGATCTAAAGTTCGAGCAGTTAAGTCTGTTGAAGCTGAGGTATCAAATGTTGATGCTGTGCCTCAGAGAAAAAGAATGAAGAAAAGGCGAGCCCACAGGGCAAAGTCTGTTGCTGCTGCTTCTAGTGCAGACTCAGAAACTGAAGCTGATGAAGAAAATCTTCATCAGAGAAAGAGAAGATTAGTTGCTAATCAACTTTTTGGTGATATTATTGCCAATTTGGATAAAGAACCTGAGGACACAGAAGCTCCTACATCAAAAACTGATGATGTAGTTGAGGAAGCTGCTGCATACTCTGACAGCAGGATTGTGGATCATGAAGATACTATACCGGAAGCTGATCAAGCATCTACTGAGTTAGTAGAACCTATTGCTTCTCACACAGAAATCATTTCTATTGATTTTGAGAACGGTGATGAAGTAGATCAGATTAGAGTTGATCCAGTTCCAGAAGCTGTTGCTGTACATGCTGATGCAACAGATAATGATCATGAGGATATTATCTTTCTTGAAACTTTGCAACAATCAGTTGTTGAGATTGTTCAAAGAGAAGCAGAGGTTACTGCTCCAGCAAACTCTGATGTTCCTCAAACTGTAGCAGATCAAGTACCTGATGCGACTGCACAGTTAATTGATGAAATCACTGCTGAAAATGTGCTTGAAGATATTCACAGAGAGGATGACAATGCTGAAGCTAGTCCTGTTCATTCAAACTCTGATATTCATGTGGAAATTTCTGATATTCAAGCAAATTCTACTGAAGAAAGGGAAGTTCAAAGGGCTGCTTCTGAGCATTTTCAGAATATGTACTACAATGCATGGGCTAATGCAGATTGTATCTTTCCAGCGCAAAGGGCTGCAGAATTTTTATCTGATTCTGTCAAGAAGATTACAAATCCTGATGTCCTTACGAGCTTACAGGCAACTGTTATTCAAGTCAAATCTCTCCATAATAGATTTGATGAGAATCAACAAATGCTTACAAGTCTGAGGAATGAAGTAAGCTTGAGGGATCTTACTTTAAAGGCTGACAGAACTTATTATTATACCATGTTCAAGCAGCAAGCCAGGGATTCTGAAGAAATCAAGAAGAGGCTTGGGACAGTTGAGGACAACCAGAATGCTATGTCTGCTCAACTGACTTCCATTTCTACTGCGCTTGAATTGTTGACATCAGTACTACTTTCTGATGATGTCAAAAAGGGGGAGAGTGTACCAAGTGACAAATGCAAAGACACTCAAACTCTGAGACGGAGGGATGATGGTAATGATGGTGGAAACAAGGGAGGAGATGGAAAGCGCTTAAGATCAAATGATGATAGAAGATTACTTTCAAGAAGATCAAACTCTGATAAAAGATCAAACTCTGGAAAGGGACATGTAAACTCTGCCAGTGGTTCAAGATATAAAAGTTTGATAATCTCTGATAAGCCATCTACTGATGAGGAAATTGCTGCTAAGATGTTTATGGCAGAACATGGAAAAGGTATTACAATTGAAGATATCCAAGCTGAAGAGCAAATGCTTGCTGAGGAACACAAGAAGAATGTTGAAGCTGGAATCTACAAAAAGAAGGAAATCAAGGCTCCTAGAAAGAAAGAAAAAGGAATTGTTATCAAAGAGAATGTAAACTCTGATCAGAGTTTACAGTACTCAAGGAGGCCTGTGATTAATAATGCTGACAAAGGAAAAGGTAAACTGGTAGAAGAAGAACAGTTACCTAAGAAGATTTATTCAACCTCTGACATTGCTCAAGTTGAAACAAGATTACCAAAATCAACCTCTGACGCTGCTCAAGTTGATGATACTATTGAAGTTAAGCCAGCCTCTGACAAGGCTCAAGCTGTGCAAACTCAGCTAGCTCCTCAACTCAAAGGTTTCTTAAGACCTGTACTCTCTGAAACTCTGACACTTCAACCTGTGGATTTTTCTCAAACCAGGACTGTACTTGGAAAAGAATCTTATGATAAGTCTGGTTTAGGTTCACATAGGGAGAAGAGAATAAATAACAGATCTCAAGACAATATTTCACTGACAGGATCTGGTATTGGGAATACACAAGAAAATCTTGATAAGTTAGAATCTGTTCAGTTGATTTTTCACAAGATCTTGAAGAAGCAGTTTCTGTTATATTTCATGAGTGATGGAAGAGTTTATAGAATTGGAGAATCTGATGTAAATCTCAAATCATGGGAAGAACTTGAATATGTACTTTATCTGTTAAAAGTTAAGAACAGACATACCCATAATGTTGCTCAAATCTTAAGAGAAAAGATGCTGAGATCAAAAGTGATGCTTGGAGGAGGAGAAGTCTCAAATGCTTATATTCCAAAGTATAGAGATCATACTGGAAAATTGGTGGAGATGAAGAGAAACAGTGCTAGATTTAAAACTGCACTGGGATTAAAAGTCTTAGAATTCAACTTAGAGTCAGATAAAGCTCAGTACATTCGGCTAGGGAATGATATGAAGAAGAACAGTATCTATTCTCTGAGGGCTGCCATATATCAAACTGGTGAAGGAGATCCAGAGTATAAGGAGCTGAAAGAGATTATGATAACTGAACTTGAGAATGCTGAGAGAAGACTGCTGATTGATTATCTCAGGACTGTGCCTGATATTGAAGAAGTCAAGTAAAGTCTGACTGTAAGTTTTTAATATTTTCTATTCTAAGTCAAATTTAAACTCTGTTTTAAATTAAACTCTGTTATATGTTAAACACTGCATTTGTTAAAAGGTTTTGACATCATCAATTATATGTTTTAACTTGTACATTTTATTATGAACAAGTTGGGGGAGATTGTTAGATATAATTGCTAATGTTTGTTTATCAGTGTTTAAGCAACAGGTACTGACAAGAGTTTATCAGAAGCCAGTCAGAGTTTAGTTAAACTCTGACAGGGTAAAGAGTTTAATTGAAGCCGGTCAGAGTTTATTTAAAGTCTGATAAGGTGAAAGTTGAATTAGCTGTCGGTGCAGAATTGAAGATTCTAGAAGCAATACATTCTGAAGATGGAAAGAAGCAGAATATATTGATATTGATATGAATTGTATATCTAACTTATAGGAATATCAATTAGAGATGGATTGTATGTAGCTGTGTACTATATAAACACAGATAGGTTATCCCTAGAAGGGATGCGTGAATATTGATATATTATTCTTGTAACCTAGAAGCTCTTTGTGATTCATTAACATCATAAAGAGAGAAGCTGTTAATACGATTACAGTTTTATTGATTCATAAACAGTGTTTTTAATTATTGTTATTCTCATACATACTTGATTATATTGTGTATTCGGCCTAACATAATCACATATTCAATCAATATCGACCCATCAAAACGGCACAGCTCAACCTTGAACGACTCCATGATTCTAAATCTGACCAGAACTGGATTTAGCCTTTTTGACCCTCTAGACGACATTTTCTTGGAAAACGTAAACCACAAAAGTTGTAGGAAACGGAAAGATCTTTCCGACAAGGTATGGCTCATCATAATCGGACTTATAACTAATCGGGAATTAAATAAAATGTCCGTTAAATTTGAACAAAAACTGAAAAATGACATATGTACATGTTTTGTGATTTTAAGAATAGTTTAAAGAAAAATATAAAAAAACACTATGAAATAAAAGTTGTATAAAATGAAAAAGCTTTTGAAAAAGTCCAGAATCAACAAATTCTGATTTACGATGAATTTACTGCGAATTTTACAAGACAACTTATTTATCTATGGATAAACCCTACGAATTTTGAAAAGAAAGATGAGGAACGAGACTATGATGTATATATAGGGATACTAAATCCGAATTCCAAATCTACTAATTATCCGTATTCAAGTCTGATCCCTATTTTAGGTCTACTATTTTATTTCAATTTTAAATCATATTCTTTATCAAATTTTTATTCTTTTATTATTAAAAACCTAAAAATTATGGGATATTACATCCTACATTCCTTAAAAAGAATTTGGACCCCAAATTCACAACAATCCTATACTCCAAAAGGTTCATTACACGTCAACCCAATAATCTCCTACGAGTCAAACATAGACTATGGTCCACAAGATCGCACCCTAGAGAATATATTAGTCTCATAACTAACACACTCCGAAGGACACCATGCTCTGATACCACTTGTAACAGTCTGACTTTTTAGACTATTATTCTAAATCAAAACTAAAAAAATACAATTTATTAATCCAAAAATCTATTAAAAAGACAATTATTACAAAAGCGCAGCTAACGATGATCCAAAAGCCAATCTATTCCAAACCTAAGGTCCTCGAACTCGAAAACACATCCACTCGATCTTACACCGAACCTGAAATATTAAAAGAATGAGCTGCGAAACCCATCAAGCAACTGCCGTCCAATGGCTCAAAATAATATTCTTATCTTTTTCAAAAACACAAATCTAACATGTAACACATAACATCTATCACATAATTCACACAACATACTCGATAACAAAAAGGACAAGGATGCACAGGATATACTCTATAACAATTATCAAATCGATGTATACAATATTTTTAATGATACAAATAATCAAACATCTTAATCAATACACAAATCTTAACATCAAATTATTATTTTAATTCCCACAGTTCTAAATTACGGTAACACTATACCAGTGACACGGTTTTATATTTGATGATTCGATGGGGTCAGTTTATGTTCCTTGTTAAGACAAACTCAACAAGGTATCTATGTGTTCCGGAATGTGCGTAAACCAGTTCTATATGTCACACTATCCAGTGACCGGATTTTATGATTCGATATGCAACTAAAACTGGGGAATCAAAACAAAGTCTTTTTCTAAACTCAATTTTCGATGTCACAATTTTCAGATTCAAATCAATCAAATAATTGAGAACATATAATCGAACAATATAAGGTACGTTACACAATAGTACGGAGTCACAAATAGTTACTTATCTCAATCATCAAACAAAAAATTCACATAATCACAAATTAAATCAATATCGACCCATCAAAACGGCACATCTAAACCTGGAACGACTCCATGATTCTAAATCTGATCAGAACTATATTTAACCTTTTTGATCCTCTAGATGATGTTTTCTTAAAAAACTTAAACCATGGAAGTTTTAGGAAACGAAAAGATCTTTCCAACAAGGTATGACTCATTAGAATCAGACTTGTAACGAATCGGAAATTAAATAATACGTCCGCTGAATTTGAAGAAAAACTGAAAAACAAGATCTGAACATGTTTTGTGATTGTAAGAATTGTTTAAAGCAAAATCTGGAAAAATACTGTGAAATAAAATTTGTAGAAAATTGAAAGAACTTTCAGAAAATTTCAGAATTAACAAATTCCGACTTACAATGAATTTACTACGAATTTTACAACTCTGCTGAATTATGTATGGATAAACCCTACGAATCATTAGTATAGTTAATCCTGAGAACTAATTATGATGTCATTAGTCTCAGTGGATATAACTTTAAAAAAAAGACACATATCCAACTTGAAAATAGACACCTATAATTCTAAACTTAAACCGACACATATACAACATAAACCTAAAATACACTCCTTCAATGATAAAACTAATACACCTAAGATTTATAATTTAAAATACAACTTTCAAAACATAGAGACACATGTCCAACTTGAAAACCTAATAGACACATATACAACCTAAACCTAACAGACACCCTTTCAATGATAAATCTAATACACCTAAGATTTATAATTTAAAATATCAAAACATAGAGACACATTTCAACTTAAAAACTTAATAGACACCTAAAATTCTAAACCTAAACCTAACATACACATCTACAACTTGAAAACATAATAGAGACCTATAAGACACCCCTTCAAGAAATCTAATACACACCTAAGATTTCTAATATAAATTTAAAATACACATTTAACTTATAGCCTGATGCTCTAGGACTGTTAGTAAAACAACAAATAATCAAGAAAAAGATAAAAAAAAAAGATAAAAAACCTAAATACTTCAAAATTATTGTTCTTCATATTCTTTTAATTTTGAAATCTTTTAAACAAGTTTCTTAGTACCATGAAAAACACACACAAAAAGCCCAAAAAAATCGTCAAATTCTATATAAATATTTTCATATTTGTTTTAAATTTTTTAAATATTTTACATTTTTAGAAAAGAATTAAAAAAAATTAACATGCATAATACTTCTACTTTACAATCCTTTAAAATTCCAACCACTAATTGAATTTTTTAACTTTCTTAAACAAGTGACATTTAACCTTTTCACCTTGAATGCATTCAAAAATTTGTAAATAAGAAAATTTGACACAACCCCATTTTCTGATAATGTAAATAAGTGTCTACAAAAGCTTATTTCACATCTTCCATTTACATACTTTCAAACCACACCAGCAAGGTAATTAGGACGCGCCACAAAAATAATGTGAACATGTGTTTAAAATCCTATGACCAAGAGACACACATCAACAAAACCAAAGATACCCAATACATAGAACATCATCAATACTATTTCTTTTCACAATTTCTCACACAAAGTTTCATTTCTTTTTCGTGTTATCTCTAATAAGTTTGATTATACTTTAAACTATTTAATTACTTCCGTTAAGACAATGTCCACAAAAGGAGCAAAACCATCAACATATACCAATCGTTCTCCAAATCCCAAACAGATAGGCATACCATGAAGTATGATCTACAAAAATTGGAAACCAAAGAGTATTTGGATGTTATCGCCACCAAAGTGAGAGATACTATCCCACAATCTAATGCGGGAAGTTCAACCAAAAAAAAAGGATTTAAACTCATTCAAATAAATTGGTAATAAATAATAGTGAATAAATAATCGCATGGACACAATTAATCTTCATGACACAAATTTGGTTGACCCAGATATATTAGAAAATTTGTTGAACTTGTTAGATGAGACAAATGAGCAGGTAAATTGTTTCAGAATGGCCCGATCGAGACCGTTTTATTCAAGAAGCAATAACCAACCTTAAGGTTGTGATGAAAGCTTTTAGATGATGAAGAATCACCTAATACCATCTCACGAAGTTGTTGCTATCATAGTGAGGGATAATGATGACACTTATGGACATCGAACCATTATTAAAGAAAAAGTTGTATTTTTTAAAAATAAAAATTGTGAAACTAATTTTTTTCTTTGTTACAAAATTTAAAAAAAAATCATTTCAATTCACAATAAGAAATCAAACTAATGTTTTGTAAGTTAAATAATCTATCCATGAAAATAAAAAATATAATTTTAATTTATAATTAAAATAAATGAAAAATTAGTTAACAAACAATGAACTAACTTAATTTAGTGGGTTTTACCTCTTTGGCTGTTATACTCGAGTTGCATTAAGGTGTACTACTGATAATACCAAAATTTTCATTGGCCACCCAGATATATTCATCAATCATCACCATGACATGTAACTCTTACTCGGATGAAGTGTTGCAAATGATGTCATCACTTCCATTGTTCTGTTGAAAACGCCAAAATATTATTGCAAGGGTGTTCAAGTTGAAATTAGAGCAGATAGATATTAAGAAAAAATATTCTTTGGAAGATGTGTTGCTCGTATGTAAACTAAACTTCGTGTATTTAAATACTCATATAACAAAAAAAATGTACATCAAATTTGCTTTCAATAATAATAATTTTACTTTCAATTTTACATTATGTGCACCATATACTGTTATAATGGCAGTTATGTAGGTAATTGAATACCAAAACAAGGCTACATTATCTACAAATGTAGATTGCACTCTGCTGAAATCCCCAATGAAGCTACTGATCATTTTGGATATCGAGCTATTAAAAAATTTATGATGCATGGGACATGTGGTGTAAATTATCATTACTCGCCATGTATGGAAGACTACAAATGCACAAAAGTTTTCCCAAAAAAGTAAGTCATGTATACTTTTTACACTGAAACATATATATTTAGCTACTAGGTTTTAAGTTTTTATACAAGAACTGTTGGCAGTCACATTTGCATATACATTACATTTACTTTGAATAACCTATTTATGTGTAGGTATTGCCCAAATACATTGTTTGATAATGGTGGATTTGCAGTATATAGAAGACATATGACAGGTGTAATAGTGAAATAAGACATAGAACATGTGTAAAAATGAAAGTGAGAAACGCTATTCTAGACAATCAATGGGTGGTGTCATTTAATCGAGACTTATTGGTATGCTATCAGTCTCACATAAACATTGAAATGTGTAACCAAACAATGTCGATAAAATACATTTTCAAGTATTTTCTCAAAGGACCTAATCGAGCTACTATAATGTTACAGTAAATATTCAAACACTAGAACCTCACCCCGTTCACTCCTAAATTATCATTTATCCTACACAAAAATTGCTACTGACCAATCAACCACTACAATATTACCAGATCGGGCGCCATGCAAAATTTAAACACACAAACATATAGCACCGCAGCGTAGCGCGGGCAAACAAGTACTAGTTTTGAAAAGAAAGACGAGGAACGAGACTATGAAACCCAACTTCCAAACTTACTAATTATCCGTATTCAAATCCGAACCATATTTTAGGCACACTATTTTATTTCAATTTTAAATCATAATATTCTTTATCAAATTTTAATCATTTTTCCTATTATTCTTTTATTATTAAAAACCTAAAACTTACCGGATATTACAATTATCATGGATTGATATTCTTGGTATTTGAGGTGGAGACTGATATTCTCTCCTTGTTGTCTCTGCCATAAAGCCTTCAAAAACAAATCTTCTTGAGGTAGGAACTATCATTGATGCTTGTAAAGATTGGTTGCATGAAAGAGGTGATGTCTCAATAACTCATATCAGGAAGCAAACAAACAAACAAGGCTGCTCATATGTTGGCTCATGACACTTGTTCAATAGGTTGCTCCAGTGTTTATGTTTCTCCTCTCTAGAATATCTGTTGGAGACTTTTTGATGTGATTCTTCTAAGTAATAAAAGTTGATTCATTACCTAGAAAAAAAAGATCCTAATGTATTTATAGATATGTAACAACGCTAAACTAATAAAAAAACAAAGGAAAAATAGAAAAAGTTAATAAAATAATATAGAATTTTCGTATTGAAACACAACCCTCGCCAATCAGCTGGCTCGCTATATTTGACAAAATAGAAAGATACTGAGCATGGCTATATTTAACAAAATAGAAAGACACTGAGCATGACTATATTTGACAAAATAGAAAGATACAGAGCCTCCTGGTGTTGCTCTGACACTACTTACAACGAGGAATTGAAAATTTGATAATCATTATGTGATCACTGACACTACTTAATTACAACGAGGGACTGAAAATTTGATAATCATCATGTGATCACAGTGAAACCCTATTGATTAATATAAAGTCTCATGCTTGTTCAATGCCATGACAATAAGATGGTTACTTAACACCCTCTCAGACAGATAAAAGATTCAAAGCATTCTGCTTTCCCCGACGTCGTACATTATAAGTGCTTCATAAATATAGAGTGCTTAAACTTATTGTTAAGACTTCTACATACTTCCACTTTTTCAGATCCATCTCGCTGGCTTCGCTAATCACAATCATAGCTGTCAAGACACAAAGAACAAATTTTGATTAACGTGTCAAAGCAAATGATATTGATAGTACTTGGATAAATTGTAATTAATTTTTTTTGGATATTTAATTAACAAGGACTGAGTAGGTTACCGTAGGTTACTGCTTTTTACAAAGCTATATGTCCTGGAACTCTTTGTAGACAAGTTCTGCATGGGCTTCATTCCTCGAACACAGATCAAACTTGGCGTATAACTGCAATACATTCTGATTCTGTTGGCATTAGCAGTACTAATGCACTCATCAAAGTCCTTAGTTTCATTTGTTTTAGGATCATATAAAGAAAATGGGCCTTTATATTTACGGATCAATAATTCACCGCCATTCTTAAAACAATGTGATGGCCAACATCTCGAGGCAAGACACACGGGTCCGATAGTGTGCATCTTACTCCAAACCCCACTATTTTCGTTGTCCAAAGAATAGATTTTTACCAAAGTCTCTTCATAGCAGATATTTACCGAAGTCTTTTCATAGGGTCTACTTAAATCATATGCCATCGCAACAAGACGATCCTTGATATTGGTAAGAATGAAATGGTATCCGTGACAAGAATCGAAATCAGGCAAGGACCTAAACTCATTAATTTCGGGCACAAACTTGAACGTACAAAAGAATGTACGCTCACGCGGCCTCCTCTTTCCAGGAAAAGTTCTGCATTCTGTGTAACTCCAGTAAGGGGTTCCTTTGACAATGGTAGAGGGATGCACCATCAATCTAGCAACACTTATAGGTCCCCTCAACATGGGATGAGGAGGGATAGGCAATCGACTCCAGGTAGCAGAATTAAATGAGTAAATACAAAGTTGGCTAGGGGATCGAGATCTGTTTTCCGAATCAAAACAGAACATCAAGACCTTGTAATCGTTTTGTACACGATCCCAACAAAATCCTCCAACAAAGTGTGCACATTGATCCTTGGTAGGATGATAGCTAGGTGGGGGCATACGAAAGAACTTCACTTGATCCATAACTGGATTCCACAAACAAAATCTTCTTCCCCGAGCGGAACACATTAAAATTAAACCATTAATTGAACCAAGAATGGTGTCACAAACGCAGGGCACAGAAGGGACAGGAAATTCATTGGTGCGTGAGAGAATACTTATTCCCTCGTCCATAGCAAAACACTTGGTTATAATAAAATCTGGATCATCTTTCTGTTCGCGGTGCATTAGATGAGTAACGTGAGAATTTATGAAATCAGAGGTGGAGAAGTAAGAATTCCAAGACTTACAAACAAGGCGAAATCGTAGTATAGATACTGTAGGTAGTCGAGGGAGTATTTCAATGAAGAGTACATCTTCTGGCAGTGTAACATTGTTTTTTTCTCCCATCTTCATCCTCTTTCTCCGAATGCATGGTGACATAATCTGCTGCAGCTGCTGATCTTCCTCGCAATCATCTCCAATAATGCATTTGCTACTTGTTCTAAGATAAAAACGTAAGTCTAATTCTTCTGCGGCAGCTGATTCCACAGGGTTGCTGATGCTATCCATGCTGCAAGCTAAACTCAGTTTGATTACGAATAAAATTTTATCTCTCAAGAAAAAAAGAGAACAATCTCGCACTTGGTGAAAACCCTAGAGATTGTAAACCACAAATCTACTTGTCTAATAAAGCTCAGCCCGTGCGAAACACTTTGTACTAATTAAGTTAAATACTGTCTTATATGATATTAAATTCAAATTAGTATACATATCAATAAAATAATAATTAAATTGATCGTAAATCTTGAATTATACAAATAAATTTTTAAGGATTTAAAATATAATACTTAAAACCCTTGCTATGCAACCTATTGTTAAAAAAATATTTTATTAATTACATTTGTTAAAAAAAATAAGTAGGCACGTTAAAATAGGTATACTTTTAAATAATTAAAAAACATTAAAATAAGTTTTTAAATAAATAAGTAAGGGTTTGTCATATTGTTGGAAAAAGATGGGTTTTACTAAGAAAAATAGAAAATGCAACATGTTTTAATTGAAAAAGATAATTGTCCATGATATTTTTGGAAAAAGAGATATTTTGTTAGGATAATAACATGTAATGTTATTATTTAATAATATGTTTTTAATAAATAAGCAAGGGTAATTAAATAAAATTACGAAATACCAGAAAACTATACCGACCGACCAAAATTTTAATGTTTCGTCTTTAATAATACTAGATTATAGCCCGTGTAATGCACGGATATTTTTTAATATTTTTATTATATTAATTCAAAATTTTATTCTTAGTATTCATATTTGTTTGAATTTTTCAATTTTATTAATTTTATTAAATTACAATTTTTTTAAATATATTGTTGACGAATTTCGAACCTTGGACTTTTGAAAAAATAATTTATCTATTAAAATATAAAATATTACATTATATTCAATGGTTCTTGTCTATTTATTTTAAGATCCAATAATGTTTATTTATTTTTTAGTATTATCGTCCTTTAACGACAAAAATCTGGACTTTTTTTATAATATATTTAGAGATAAAAAATTTAATTTTTATATTCGAAACGTTGTTGATGGAGTTCGAACACCTCACGGTTATCATCTATTTTTTTAAAAAAAAATTAACGATTCGTATTATTTTATGATATTGTAGCGTGATGATCAAAATTATGGATAAAATATATAAGGATATATTTTTGGATAAATTATTTCCTTTTGTGTTTATCCTGTCCAAAACATAAATATTTTATGTATATTTATTCAAATTTATATGATTCAAAATTTTCTTTGTTAATTTTTGAAATAGGTAAGATTAATATGTTATTCAGGTGATTCGAAACTTAAATTTTTGTTAGTATGTTATGAATATGAGAATAAAGATCCCGACTCCTGAGTTAGTAATTGATCATTTGGGTGTATTACATTAACTATTTAATTACTCATTTTTTAATCTATAAATAAATCAAAATATATGTTAACTAAATATTTAATAATAGATGATTAGATTTATTTGTTTATATGTATTATGATATTAGGAAAAGTATTATGAGATTAAGCTCATGATCCTTATTCTCTATAAGTATTATATTCAAAATTATCATTAATGAATATGAAACTTTCAATTTTTAATAATATTGTGATTTTATCCCTTTACATTTGTTATATATAATATAATTTGGATAAATCAAAGTGTTATGTCCTTTCAATAAAAAGTGTTATTTTAATACTAAGACTTAATTGCACGATGATGGCCTGAGGTATAAATGTTTTGCACAAAAATGGGCAACATATAATATTAAGCACCCGTACGGCTTAACGTTAAAATTTTAAGTGTCCGATTGCAATCCGTCAAGTTTCGTAACCGGCGTTAGTGGTAGAGGGATAATCTTGGAATTTCAATTTTGAACGGTTATTTTCCTCCTTACAAGCCTGTATATATATATATATATATATATATATCCCTAATTGCCCAATCTTATTCACGAATTGAGATTTGCATTGTTAGAACAATGGATTCAGACAACATTGTACTTCATGGAGTGTATTAGATAAAACACTTTCAAATTTTATTTTATTTTTGACAAAACACACTTTAAAATTTATACGAATGTAATCCTTATGTAAAAGCCTAATGGTTGACTACTAGAGAGATAGACAAGTGTACAACTCCTACACAGAATTTAAAACATTGGCCAAGCAAGAAGCTTAAGATTGGCCAAGCAAGAAGCTTAAGATTCTCAGTAATTACTGAATAACTCTAGCACACAATATAAGTCAATAACAAATGTAAATTTGTGTAAACATATATAGAAATTGCATCAGAGTTTTAAAGTACTAGTCCATTATAAATTATAAAGGAGAGGGACAAGGGGGATAGGGGATATCAACAACTCCTTCAAGCATCTGTATAGCTTTTCTAATGGTAGGCCTTAAAGATGGATCCTCTTGAATACACCAAATCCCGACCATCACAAATCTTTCTACTTGTTAGGGAATATGTACAACGGATGTCATACTCTCAGTAGTATCCGTTGTTAGGAAGCTTATCCACGGATAAGTTATTTGTAACATATTCAGTTGTACTCTTGATTAGAGATTGATAGTATTGGGTACTAAGTCATGTTGACTTTCAATAGATAAGCAGAATATGGTAGTTAATTGTAAATATGATGTGTTATGTAATTTTGCTTAAGTGAAAGTGAATGACAACGGATGAAGATTCAATACTGACAACGGATGGTCAACTCATTTCTCATCCACGGATGGTCATCCACAGATAGTCATCTACGGATAATCAAGAACACTACCAATGGATGAAGCTCGAAGATTATAGGTTGATGGTGACTAGACACTGATGCAAGCACATGGGTTGAAAGAGTAAACAAAAATAATATGGAAGCCAATCTTTGGTGAACCTCGAAGAAGAAGAAACATTCCATTTCCATGCAATCAAAGGAGATGTACAAACAAGCCAACTTGTCAAGAGTACAACATCTCAGTCACATGTATTTGGAATGAAGGATCAAGCATACTGGACCTAGAAAATAGAAATAATTTTGTTTTCTAGTATGACTTGTAAACTTGGGTTGTATATAACCAAGTACAACAGTTCTTTGAAAAGTAAGAAAACAGTTTACATTGTCTTTACTTAGGTTTTCTCTCTAGCATTTTTAGAAGCAAAGAACTGTAACAACAGCTGTGTATTTGTAAACAAGTATCACATATTATTTCTTCAATATATATCTCATGTGGATCACAAACAATCCACCTAAAATTTTCAAAGTTCTGTGTCTTTATATTTATCTTGCAATTTAGTTTGTCTATTCTTGAATCTTAAATTGCTGATAAGTTGTAAAAATCAAGAATTGTATTCAACCCCCCCCCCTTCTACAATTCTATAAGTGTTTAACTGGGAATAACAATTGGTATCAGAGCAAGCTTCTAACACACCTGAAGTTTAAAGATCAAGCACAACCAGAATCATGGGAAGAAGGATAATGGAGTAAAGATACCAGTTCTTCATAAAGACAATTACTTTCACTGGAAGGTAAAGATGCATCTACACCTCATGTCTATTGACGAAGGATATGTAGACTGCATTGAAAAAGGTCTGCATGTGCCTATAAAGCCAAACACTGCACTTGCTCTTCAAGGAAAAGGAGCTCCAGACACAATTCCTAAGCTTCCATCAGAATGGACACTGGAAGATATAGCTAAGATGCGCAAGGATAAAAAGGCCATGAATATTCTGTTCAATGGTCTAGAAACTGATATATTTGACAATGTTATCAACTGCACTACAACTAAGGAAGTTTGGGACATAGTTCAAACTCTGTGTGAAGGAACTAAGCAAGTTAGAGAGAATAAGATGCAGCTTCTCACACAACAGTATGAACACTTTCACTTCAAGAATGGTGAATCTCTGAATGACACTTATAGTAGATTTCAGAATTTGTTAAATGGATTAAAGTTGTATGGAAGGGTGTATCAAACCAAGGACTCAAATCTCAAATTTCTAAGAGCTTTGACCAAGGAATGGAAGCCTATGACTGTTTCTCTAAGAAACACTCAAGAGTACAAGAATTTCACTCTTGAAAGGTTGTATGAAACTTTAAAGACATATGAATTAGAAATGGAGCAAGATGAAGAATTTGAAAAGGGTCAAAAGAAAAGGAGTTCTATAGCTCTAATTACAGGTGAGGATGAGACTGAGGACACAATAGTGAAAGGAAAGGCTAAAGCTACACCAAACAGTGATGTTTGTGAAGGTAGAGCTGATTCAGGCAAGGGCAAGGGAAAGATGTATGAAGAAGGTGACTCTTCAAATAAAGAGGATATGGATGAGCTATATGAACACTTAACTTTTCTGTCCAGAAGATTTTCCAAGCTCAAGTTTAAGAAGAATCTTGAAGTGACCAAACCCTACAAGAAAGACTTTCAACTAAACAAGAATTTTGTTGAGAGATCTAAATTCAAGTGCTTTAACTGTGGAATTGGAGGTCACTTTGCAAGTGAATGCAGAAAACCTAAAGTTGAAAAGAAGGACAGGAAATCTGAGCCTGTAGATTACAAGAAGAAATACTTTGATCTTCTAAAAAAAAGAGCATTCATTACTCAGGATTATGATTAGGCTGATGAAGGAAATGATTCAGATGAAGATACTGAGTATGTCAACCTTGCACTCATGGCTGATGCAACTGATCAGGAAGCAAGTTCCTCAAGCAATCAGGTAATCACTACTAATCTCACTGAGCTTTCTAAAGATGAATGCAATAGTACTATAAATGAAATGTCTACTAAATTGTACGATTTGCGTGTAACTCTTAAATCACTTACAAAAGAGAATACTAGAATTAAAGATGCTAATCTGTTTCTAAGTGATAGAAATGCTGTCTTGGAAACTCAGTTCATTGAGTTTGAAAAGATGAGGTTGGAGTGTCAAGTTGCTAAAGAGGAGCTGCTAGTTTTACTCAAAAGAGAAGAAATTCTCAAAGTGCAATTAGCAAACGAACAGGAATTAACTGCTAGATGGAATGATTCCAGGAATGTTGCCACCAACATAATCAAATCTCATGGTATGGACACATTCTACAAGGAATCAGTGAAAAAGGATAAAGAGAAACTAGATATTATTGCTAAGGATCTAGGAGCTGATAATGCATCCACGGATAATGATCATCAGTTGAAAGACAGTTCATCCACGGATGAGAATTATCCTGTGAAACACACAGCAAGTGTAAGCAAAGAAAAATTGGAGAAATTGAACAATAAATATGGTCCAGCTACCAAGAACTTTGTTCAAGGTGAAAGTAGCAAAACCAAAAATATTGAACAGGTTAACATAGGCCACTTGTCCAACAAGCAATTGAAGGATAAGTTAGAGAACATGGAGGTCAAGGCTGAGGGTAAAAAGAAGAAGAACGGAAATGGTAATGTAGGGATTAACAAACATAACAATTATACACCTGATAAATATGCTCCTAGAAAAACTTGTGTTAATTATGGTAGTGTTAATTATTTGTCTACTAATTTCAAATCTGTCAAGAATGCCAATGTTCACTTGCCTAAACCTGTGATGAATGTGCCTATGTATGTCATGTTTGTTATGCCTAACTTATTTGATCAAAATGCTCATCAGTATGCCAACATGCCATTTGTACCAAATCCATATTTCAATGCATTCAGTATGCCACAAATGCCATGGAACATACCAAGCATGAATAACATGTATGCCAATATTTCTCCAATGCATGCATCAAATTTATATGCTTCTGAGCATATGACAAATCCTATTTCTCAGAGATCAATTGTTGCCCAGTAAATAACAATTGTAGAAGGGGGGTTGAATACAATTGTAAGATTCTCGACTTAATCAACTATTGATCACAAATATGAAAGAATAATAACATCTTTATTAAATCTGATATAAAACTGTTACAAAACTCTCTCAAGAAATTCTGATGTTCTTGAGAGCTTCTAGGTTACAAAATACTCGTGTATGTGATCGATATAAAATCAAAACCTAAACTGTGTTTATATACTACACAGCTTCTCTATCAATGATAAGTCCTAATCAATTACAAAGATTGAACCCTATCCTAAATTGATAGCTGCATTCCTATAAACTAGGAACCGACAGAATAATCTTTCCATCTTTAACTAGACTCCAAATATAACTCAAAGTAGGAATCCTGATCAGCTTCCAGTCCTGATGATCAATCCTGATCATAGTCCTGATATACATCCTGATGATAATCCTGATACTGACGCTTGATCAAATACTGATGACCATTCAATACTGATGACGTCAGCAATCCTGATCAGTTGAGTCTAGATCCTGACGATCATTGAATCCTGATCTAACATCAACACCTAGGGTTAAGGTTGATTTAAATCATGCAATACTCTATTCCTTGCACACTTTATTCTTCCATTTTAGTAGATAATGAACATGTTTCAGTTCCTTTGTAGTTTTCACCAACAAGTCTTGAATGGATAGAATCTTCACACTACCATCTTTTATAAAGTACAGAAGCTTCTCTTTCTTTTCAATACCATCATGACAATCTATAACTATATCAACAACTAATAAATTGTTCAGGTGTTCAGAAGTTAAAATACCTCCAATTTTAGTCAAGGCATGAGGATCAACATGAGGTGTATTCAGATATTCAGCATCCCTGTGTCCAATACCTCCTCTTGAATTGTTTGCCATTTGCCTTAGATTTGAAAACATTTGTAGCCAGAGTGCTTTTGATCTAAATGAATCAGAAAAATCAGCAACACTGGTGGCACTTGTGATAGTTTCTCTTGACTGAAAATTCACAGGTCTATTGCACTGAATAGTGTCAATATTTTTCCACTTCTTATCTTTTTCTTTTTCAAGAACATAACTCTTCTCTAGCTTGTGTTGTTGTCTTCTTGAATTTCTCCACATAAAGATTAAAATCTTTATCTGTTGTTCTTGAACCTGTTTGAACTTTTAAGCTTTTGCACATAAAGATTAAAATCTCTATCTATTGTTCTTTTTATCTTTCTTCTTCTTGCTTCTTCTTCTTCATCAACTTCCCTATTATGAGAATCAACCATTGTATACAGTATTAACAAATCAAACTCTTGCAGAATTTCAGAATCATCAGGACCTTGAGCAATGTCACGATTTGAGTCTGAAATTTGAGTTGTATTGCTGAGAGTTAGTTGTCTCGGTCTTCTCCTTAATTCAGGTTCTTCTTCAATAACCTCTTTATCTTCCTTCTCAATAATAGCCCTGATAGCAGGATCTATTGGATTTTGTGAAGCTTTAGGAATTTCTTCAATTATTAAACATCTAGACCTTGTCTGTCTAAGCATTGTTTGAGTTGATGAGCCTCTTCTACCTCTTCTAGCACCACTTCTACCTCTGCCTCCTCTACCTCTAGCAGGAGCGGGATTCTTAAAACTTTCCATCATTTCTCTTTGTTGATTTAAGAATTCTTCTTGTGAGAGATCAGGATATTCTTCACTTGCTGTAGAGAGTGCCTTTCTTGCAAATAATTGTTGAACTCACTTATCAGTATGATAAAGAGTAACAACATTACCATCCCTTGTTTTGAACTTCTGGAATAGATTTGATGCATCTTCAGGATTGTCAATGAGCACATCTTCATCACCTTCAGGAATTGTAGCAAGAGTTTGTCCATGACCAGGCGTCAGGATTTGATCATTCATCAGGATTTGATCACCTGTCAGGATTTGTTCTTCCGTCAGGATCTGAGATTGCACCAATGTCCTTACTGTCTTTATTCCAGAATCAGAAACATGATTAGACTGCGTTGTTTGACTTTTAGAAGTTTGAATTGTAGACTTCATAACAGCAGCATCAGAGGTTTCTCCTTGTAGAACTTTGTCACCACCATCATTTCCAGTATGATCATCATCATCATTATTCCTCAATACTAGATCAGGTGTACATTTTGTCTGACTTACCTTCTTCCCCTTTTTGACATCAGTATTTGACAATATATTCAAAATTAAGGCAAGAGAGGTTTGAATGTCAGTTACCTTAGAATCAAGAGAATCAATTCGGCTGTTGATTGAGGACTGTTCAGCAACTACTGAATTAACCTTGGATTCCACTATTCTTAGTTGAAGAGCAGTAGGCACCTTGGTGAAGTTATTAGATATATCAGTCCTAACCAAATCTGTTGTAGCTTTGACAGAATCAATCTCATTTTTGAGGATTTTGGATAACAGAGTAGTAGCCTTCAAATGATTCTTCAAATCTTCATTCTCTATTAATTTCACTGCATCATAGGCATGATCCAGAGCATAAGGATAGCTCACAGACTCAGCAGATCTGTACCAGGAATTGGTCCATTCATGATGTCTAAGTGCCTCAGCAGGATTCATTTCAAAAGGAACAGAAAAGTCTTGTCTTAAGTCTTTTCCAGTAGTAGCCTTGTCATCCATGAATGTGCTTGAAGAACCGAAGTTGGTTCCAAGACTAGATTTTATAACTCTGGCAAGCTGATCCTTCTCATTTTGATTATCATCATCACTATCATCACTATCATCAGCATCAGAATGAAGAGTAACATCGGGATCAGGAATAGCAATACCTTTAAGTTTATCCTGGGATTCTATGATAGGATCTATCATTGGTCTTGAGCTAAGTGACTGTATCAGGATTGGCTTAGCATCAGGAGCACCACTAGCGTCAGGAGCAACACCGTCAGGAGTTGATTGGCTTGCATCAGGATTTGTAACTGATGATTCTTGTGGAGCCTGAGGTTCAGAAGCTGCTTTAACACTTTGAGTTAAAGGTTCTTGTGTACTTCCCTCATTGACATTGTTCTCGACCAATCTTTCATCTGCACCAGAAACCCCTTGAGCATTGTCAGGAAATTTCTCAGAAGCTGTAGCTTTTCCTGCATCTTCACATTGAGAAGATGGTTCTTGTGTGGCTGGAATTGAAGTATCTGCATTTTCCCTTTGAGAAAATGGTTCTTGTGGGACCATTCCAATAGCTATGCCTTCACCCAAACTTTGATTGAGTGGTTCTTGTGGGGCTGGATCACCAGTAGCTGCTGAATCACATTGAGATTCAGGTTCTTGTGGGCTTGATCCTTTCAGCTTCTTTTGTCTCTTAAATACTCTCTCTTCTGCCTTCCTTTTCTTCTCCATGGGATGTGAAAAACCAAGCTTGGAAGTAGTCGCAGCAACCTTCTCCCATGAAATTTCAACAATCTTAGCAGGTGGAGAGGCCTTTGCTGGAGAGTCTGAAATAGAGACTAATTTTGGTTGTACATCAGGAATACCAACATTTGCTTGAGCATCAGGATTACATGTCTCATCAGGATTTGATGTCTGAATATCGGTATCCTTCATTTGCACCTTCAAAGGAATATGATACCTGTTTTTTGATAATTTCCTTTGCTTCTGTGACTTAGACAATGGTACCACAGCTCCATTAGCAGTATCAACAACTTCCTTGATTATCATCAACTTGGAGGAGATAGGCATATCATCCTCAGAATCACTTTCATCTCTTAAAATCAACTTTCTTTTCACTGGAACAGCCTCAACAACCTTATCAGGAACAGTCTTTGCATCCTTCTTCACCAGGACCCCTTGTACACCCCCTTGTTTCTTCTTTTTGATGAGTGGTGTAGAGGAAAAATCCTTTGAACCTGATTGCCTTCCAGACACATCAGTTCTAGCTGCTTTCTTAGTTTTTACAACTAAAGTCTTTTGGGAGACAATAGAGGTGGTTGTTGACTGTTTGGACTATTTGGGAGGCATGCTTGGGTCAGGAACAAGGTGTGATTGGCCTTGCCCCATAGAATTAGAAATTAAACCATAACAAGTAGGCATTTTCTCATGCAAGAAAAGCCTGACCTCATCAGGAATAAAGGCATTGCCTATAAAACCATTTGCCTTATCACAATTGACTAAGGACTTCAAGTTGTTCTCTGTAATTCTACAAATAGGTAGAATCACATCATCCTCAAATGTAACATCAGGACATAAGTGATTGAATATTAATTGGAAAAATCTAATGAAACAGACATAGCCTAATTTATCAGCTTTTCTATCACTTAAAGCTTTCAACACAAAACTACCATAATCAAAAACTTTAGAGTAGATAAGAGAGTACCCAATCTTGAGTGATCCTGATGGCAGAGCATCAAAATTAGATGTCTTATTCAGAAAGCATCTGCTGAGTGTGTCAAAGAAAAAATTCCACTCCCTTTTGAGCTTTGTCCTGAAGAGGCTTCCATACCTCTTTACCTCACCATTGTATCCCAATTTTGTGACAAACTCAAAAATGATAGAGTCTGAAACATTATCAGGAACTTGATCACCTAGAATCGGCAAATGCAGTGCCTCTTCAACAATAGCAGGCGTGACATGATGAGTTACTCCATTGCATTCAAACTGCATCAAAATAGTTCATGTAGAGCTTTTACCAAAAACAACTGTGTTCCAAACCTGCATCATATACTTAAGAGAAACACTCGCAGGCTTTGTTAAAGCATACTTCAATGGGCATGAAGTAAGAAAATTCTGGATTATATGGAACTCAGTAGGCAATTCCTGATGGTCTAGAATAGCTACAAAATTATTAGTGGAAAAAGTAATACCACTAATCACAGTCTGTTTATTCATGAATGCCATTATTTTTCTGTATGAAAACTTGAGAATTGAGATTTAGAAATTAGGGTTCTTGAGCACAGAGAGAGAAAGAAGATGAAAAACTGATGATGAGAGAGTAATCAGGAATTTAGAAAATCAAATGTATTTTGTTAAAACAAAATATTACTCTCAGTGACAGGTGGCATGCTGTGATTCGTGCACAAATAATTAGTGGACAAATTACGTGCGTAATTAATCATAACTGCACCGCTTTTTATGTGTATCTATATGTATATATCTATCAGTGTGACACACGCTCGCATACAGTTGTCCAACTAAAACTCAAACGTTTCTGATCAAATACTGACGAAAAATCAGGCACAAATTAAACAGTGAAATACTGACCTGTCCATCAAGATTGACCAGTTGACTTTCTGTCAGGATTGTGTCCTATTAGGATTTGATCAAAATTACATACCTTCCAGAATGACCATCAGGATTGACAGTCATCAGGATTTCCTCTATGTAGCTTTTCTCAGAAATTCTCAAAGTTCATCATTCCAAGTTCATTCACCAATTTATTGAAAGTAGCTTCAGGCAGTGGCTTGGTGAATATATCAGCTAGTTGTTGATCAGTGGGAACAACTTCCTGAAGTACTTTTCCTGTCTATTTTGCATCCTGCAAAATCAGCATCTGAATAACCACACAACCCAAAATCTGATTCCCTTGCATACCAAAGGCCAAGTGAAGGAGTGCCTTTGAGATATCTGAAAATTCTTTTAACTGCAATCAGATGGGGTTCCCTAGGTTTTGCTTGAAATCTTGCACACAGACAGGTTGCAAACATGATATCTGGTCTACTTGCAGTGAGATACAATAAAGAGCCAATCATTCCTCTGTAGTGAGTTACATCTACCTCATCACCTTGATCAGGATCAAGTTTGGTAGCTGTAGCAATAGGAGTACTTGCAGTAGCACAATCTTGCATGTTAAACCTCTTCAATAAATTCCTTGTATACTTTGACTGATTGATAAAAATCCCATCATCAGTCTGTTTAACTTGAAGACCAAGAAAGTAACTCATTTCTCCCATCATGCTCATTTGATATCTTGACTGCATAAGCTTAGAAAACTTTTCACACAGCTTATTGTTTGTTGACCCAAAAATGATATCATCCACATAAATCTGAACCAAAAGCAAATCCTTACCATGATTCAAATAGAAAAAAGTTGTATTAATAGTACCTCTTTTGAATCCACTTTCCAGTAAGTATTGAGCTAGAGTTTCATACCATGCTCTTGGAGCTTGCTTTAGTCCATAAAGTGCCTTATCCAATCTGTAAACATGATTTGGATATTTTGGATCAATGAAACCAGGAGGTTGTTCAACATAAACTTCTTCCTCCAGTTCACCATTTAAGAAAGCACTTTTAACATCCATCTGGAAAACTTTGAATTTCTTATGAGCTGCATAATCCAGAAAGATCCTTATGGCTTCTAGCCTTGCAACAGGAGAAAAAGTTTCATCATAATCAATTCCTTCTTGTTCAGAATACCCCTTTGCAACTAGCCTATCTTTGTTTTTGATTATTACTCCATCAGAATCAGTCTTGTTCTTGAAAATCCATTTTGTACCAATAATTGACCTGTTCTTTGGTCTTGGTACTAGTTTCCAGACTTCATTCCTTTCAAATTCATTTAATTCTTCTTGCATTGCAGTAACCCAATCAACATCTTTGAGTGCATCTTCAACTTTCTTAGGTTCCTCCTTGGAAAGAAAGTTATGATAAAGACATTCATTTTGTGTTGCACTTCTTGTTTTAACACCTGCATCAGGATCTCCGATTATCAAATCAGGAGTATGACTCCTTGTCCATTTCCTAGCTGGTGGTAAATCAGTTCTTGAAGTAGATGCTCCCCTAGATTGGTGCTATCTTGATTAGAATAATTTGCTTCAGTAGAAGCTCCCCCTGAATAATTGTTATCACCTCCTGATTGATTATCAGGATTGTCACTTGAATCAGTATCTAAAGAAATTTGTTCTGATGATTGAGTAGACTTTGAATTTGTAGCAGTTTCCTGTTGCTCCCCCTCAACATTTGCACTACTAGATGTATCACCATTATTTACATCATCAATATTAGCACCATCAGGATTTGGTGCTTCATCAGGATTGGATGAGTCATCAGGATTTGGTGACCCATCAGTATTTGATGAATTATCAGTATCTGATTCTTGTTCTTCAGGATCCTTGGTAGCTTCATTTTCAAAGATTAATCTATCATGTGAGTCTTCATTGATTCCAGTTATTTTCTTATCATCAAAAGAAACATGTATTGACTCCATGACAGTCCTTGTTCTCAAATTAAAAACTCTAAAGGCTCTTGATGCAGGATAGCCTATGAAAATTCCCTCATCAGCCTTTGTTTCAAATTTCCCTAGCTGTTCAGGATGTGTTCTGAGAACAAAACATTTACATCCAAACACATGAAGATGCTTCAAACTAGGTTTCTTCTCCTTGAGCATTTGATAGGGAGTTACATCATGTCTGTTTATCAATGTGAGATTTTGAGTATAGCATGCTGTATTGACTGCTTCTGCCTAGAAATATGTAGGCAATTTAGCTTCTTCCAACATAGTTCTGCCAGCTTTAATAAGAGTTCTATTTTTCCTTTCAACTACTCCATTTTGCTGGGGTGTGCGAGGAGCAGAGAATTGTTGAATTATTCCTTTGTATTTACAGAACTCTTCCATCTTTGAATTCTTGAATTCAGTTCCATTATCACTTCTCAGAATCTTGACTTTGTACTTTGTGGTTGTTTCAATCATTCTCACATGATCCAACAGTATTTCAGTAGTCTCATCTTTTATGTGCATGAAATACACCCAGGTGAATCTAGAATATTCATCAACAGTTACAAGAGTGTACCTTTTCTTACTGAGGGACATTATGTTGACTGGTCCAAATAGGTCAAGATGTAGCATGTGATATGGTTCTTCTATAGAGGATTCAGATTTACTCTTGAATGATGTCCTTCTCTATTTAGCCTTTTGACATGCATCACAGAGTCCATCAGGAGTATACAGAACTTTAGGCAATCCTCTAACTAAATCTTTCTTAACCAACTCATTGATATTGCTGAAGTTGAGATGAGAAAGCTTCTTGTGCCAATTCTAACTTTCATCTACTGATGCTTTACTGATGAGACAAGTAGGAGAGCCATCAGTGTTTGATTGAATGTTGGCTTCATATATGTTACCATGCATGTAGCCAGTCAATACTATCTTTCCTGATTCTTTGCTGACTACTTCACAATGAGTGGAATAGAAGTGAACATGATAACCTCTGTCAGTGATTTGACTAATACTCAACAAGTTGTGTTTTAGTCCTTTCACTAGAGCTACTTTCTCAATGATGACATTGCCAGTGATTATATTTCCATATCCCAAAGTTTGTTCAATGTTGTCATCTCCATAAGACACAGTTGGGCCAGCTTTTTCCTCATATTCTGATAACAGGGCTTTGTTTCCATTCATGTGCACAGAACATCCACTATCCATGACTAACACATTTTTCTTTTTACCCGTTAATCAGAATAACAAAACACTAGTTAGAATATTTAGGAACCCACACTTGTTGGGTTCCTTTTCCATGCATTTTATTAATTTTAGCAGCAGAAGACTTTTTGACTTTAGCAGTCCTTACAGGATTAACTCCATCAGGATTTGCTTTATCAGTACCAGTATTAACAAATGCATGCTTCACATTCTTAATGTTACCAGAATTTGTACTTTTATTAAACTTAGGTAAAGGATCATAAAAGTTATAGTACAAACTATGGTATTCTTCACAAGTATAAATAGAATGTCATTTACTGCCACAATGAAAACAAGACTTCTGTGGTATATAAAATACTGATCTACTCCTACTATCAGACTTAGGAATTTCAGTAACCTTCTTTTTACTCTTCCTGCAATCAATAGCAAGATGATTAGAGTTACCACAGTTAAAGCAGCATTTTCTAGGTGCATTTGGGATAAACCTATAGTTATTATCTTTATTAATCCCAACTTTACCATTCATGTTTCTCTTGACAATAGATAGATTTTGTTTACTAATTGCATTGCTAACTTTTTCCCTTAGCTGTTTCTGAGACAATAAACCTATATTTTTCTTTCCATATTTCTTGACAAGTTTAGACTTCACATTAGAGACTGAGTTATCAGAAGTAGATCCCTTTCCAAAAGTAGAATTGGGATCATTACCAAATACAAATTTAACAGGCTTAATCTTTGATTTGGTCTTGTATATAACATGCCTATAGGTCATTGGACTTACTGTCTCATCAATTACAACTTTCTCCTTCAATTTCTTATCTTCATCTGACTTATAATCTAGACATTCTTTCCAATTCTTAGAAGTATTGATTTCATGAAATTTCCTTCCAGAATCTGTCCAGGTTCTGATTTTCTCTTTAGCATCCTCACGTTCTTTTTCAAGAGCAGTACATTTAAGTTTCATCTCTAAATACATGTGATTAGCATTGTCACATTCTATCTGTACTTTTTGCATATGAGAAAATTCAGCTTCTAAATGCACATTCCTTTTCCTGAGTTCAGACATCTCAGATAAGATCCTAGTATTCTCAGCAGTTTGACTTCTAAAGCTAATATGCAATGACTTTAGAAAACGTCTTAATTCAGAAGCATTATCAGTATCAAAATCAAAGACAGTATTTAGTACCTTATCATCAGGAATAGCTGTTTCATCAGTATTGGCCATTAGGGCATAGTTGACCACCTCAGTGTCAGATTCTGAGGAAGAGTCCATCCAATCATTGCTTGAATTGATGAGTGCTTTAGCCTTTCTGCACTCTATTGCAAAGTGCCCCATTCTATTACATTTGTAGCATCTAACCTTTGACTTGTCAAACTTGCCACTTTTGCTTTCCTTTTTGTTGTACTTATTTTTGTCAGCATTGAAGGTCCTTTTCTGGAAGTTGCCTTGTCTTCTAGCCTTCCTGAACTTCATCTTCTTGAAGCCTCTGACTATCATAGCAACCATCTTTTTCATGTCTGAGTCAGAAGAATCATCATCAGTATTGGCATCAGGATTGCCATCAGTATCTGATGATGAGTCATCAGTATCTGACTCAACTATTCTTGATTTCCTTCTAGAGACCTCCACAGCTTTTCCTTTTCATTTAGCCTCTACATTCAAAGCAATAGATTTTGCCTTGCTGCTCCTCTTATTCTTCCTTTGTTGAACCTCAAGATCATAGGTTCTCAGCATCCCATAGACTTCATCAAGAGACATAGTGTTTAGATCATACTGGTGCCTAATGATTGATGTTTGTGTATCCCATTCTTCAGGTAAGGCTCTTAGAAACTTGGTATTAGAATCTTCTGATACATACTCTTTGCCAAATAGAGATAGATTATTCAGAAGTGTCAGGAATCTATCATACAAGTCAGTAAGGCTCTCATCAGGTCTTGCATCAAATTGTTCATACTCTTGAATAAGTAGAGCCCTTCTGTTTTTCTTAACAGATGCAGATCCTTGGCATTGAGTTTCCAAAGTGTCCCACATTTATTTTGCAGACTTGCATGCAATCACCCTGTTAGACATGACAGCATCAAGACTGTTGTGAAGAATATTCTTTATCTTAGCATCCCTGAGAACGTCAGCTTTCTCTTCTGGAGTCAATTCACTCTTTGCTTTGACCACATAGTGTTCAGGTACAGTATATGTTTGTCCAATAATTCTCGTAGGAATATATGGTCCATCACGTATCCTGTCCAAATAGTCAGGATCCATAGCCTCCAGGTACATCAGCATCTTTACCTTCCATGTTGGATACTCAGACTTCTTCAGGATGGGAATTTTCATGCTTTCATACTTTGTCGACATCTTAGATCGTATCTGATTCAAATTTAAATCAGTTTGCTCTGATACCAATTGTTGCCCAGTAAATAACAATTGTACAAGGGGGGTTGAATACAATTGTATAAGATTCTCGACTTAATCAACTATTGATCACAAATATGAAAGAATAATAACAGCTTTATTAAATCTGATATAAAACTATTACAAAACTCTCTCAAGAAATTCTGATGTTCTTGAGAGCTTCTAGGTTACAAAATACTCGTGTATGTGATCGATATAAAATCAAAACCTAAACTGTGTTTATATACTACACAGCTTCTCTATCAATGATAAGTCCTAATCAATTACAAAGATTGAAACCTATCCTAAATTGATATATGCATTCCTATAAACTAGGAACCGACAGAATAATCTTTCCATCTTTAACTAGACTCCCAATATAACTCGAAGTAGGAATCCTGATCAGCTTCCAGTCCTGATGATCAATCCTGATCATAGTCCTGATATACATCCTAATGATAATCCTGATACTGACGCTTGATCAAATACTGATGACCATGTAATACTGATGACGTCAGCAATCCTGATCAGTTGAGTCTAGATCCTGACGATCATTGAATCCTGATCTAACATCAACACCTAGGGTTAAGGTTGATTTAAATCATTCAAAACCTAAAGTGCAAAATGACATGATTAATAGGAAGAAGGCTAACAAGACAGGACCCAAGGAAACTTGGGTACCAAAATCAACTTGATTTGGTTTTGTTGTGTGCAGGGAAAACGAAGGAATCTATGGTACCTGGATAGTGATTGTTCTAGGCACATGACTGGAGATTCTACCCTGCTCACAGAGTTTAAGGAGAGAGTTGGCCCTAGCATTACCTTTGGAGATGACAACAAAGGTTACAGTAAGGGATATGGCTTGATAACAATGAAGAATGTCATCATTGAAGAAGTAGCACTAGTTGATGGTCTAAAGCACAATTTGCTTAGTATTAGTCAACTATGTGTGTAACGCCCCAAATCCGGGGTCAGAGGATTTGGTCGTCACGCTGCATCTTCAGATAAAACAACCTGTTCAATATTAAACCAAAACAATAATAACATCTGCGACCCCAACTCTACCAAGAATCTTTAAAGGTTATAGTGCTAGAAACAAGAATCCAAAATTCCATTACATAAAAATTTCTTCTTCTTTACAACAATTCTCTTTACATAAATCCTATAACACTAGTATAACTTCGACAAGAAGTATACCAGGCAAATCTAATCTTATACATTATAGTATTTAATAGAAATCAACTTTATACAATAACCTTACACTCGCTCCAAATATTCTGGATTATAACATCTTCGCGCTAACATCCTTTTCGGCCCAAGCTACGCGGACAACTCCCGCCAATACGCCTTCTTATTGAAAGGCTAAAATATGAAGAAAACAAGTATGAGCGAAAGATTTGCTCAGCAAGTGCATTATCAAAGTATAATAAGAAAATTTTCAAAATACATTTTGAGTTCTCAAACAAAATAAGCCTTTAGTTTAAACATTTGCAACTTTTAAATCAAGTTTGGTAATTCGCAATAATTTCTCATTCAGCTTCTAGCAACTGAATTGGTTAAAACACGAAGAAATTTATATAGGTCGTCACGGTTACCCGAACAACAATGACTACAAGAGTATGTAGAAAATATGAAGTAAATATAACCCATACGTTTTGGAGACCATAGTTTTTACAAAAATACTATTTTCGAAGATAACAGCTTTACTCACAAAATCTTTTGAAGATAACAATTTCCAGAAAGGTAGAATAATAAGGTAGTAAGAATGAGCCAAAATGCTCGGTCATGGTATAAAGAACGTAGTACATACTGTGAAATTGATCTCGTGACTACAAGACTACTCATTTTTAATTTTCAGACCTTGACAGTGCTTTTTTAACATCTGCAGAAACTGCAAAGCAACATTGCTGACACTGCAAAACAGTAGGGATCAGTGATCAAATCAACTTTAAAATAAAGTTACAAAGTTGAGTTGTCACCTCACATCTCACAATTTGCAGGCCAAAATAATGGACGTGTATTACTGTTGTGTAATATTAATCAATACATTTTCCCTATAAATAGGTCTTCTCTCTTATGCATAATCATAGTTTTCCTCTCTTTTCTTTAAGTCATTTTTCTTCAAATGGATAAGGGAAAGAGGCCAGTCAGTTCGGGTTCGGAAAGTAACAAGTCTCATCTTCAAAAATTCCTTGATCTAAAAGAGTTTGGCCTTGGACCAATTGGTAAGAGGGATTATGAAGCTGAGAAACGAGAGATGGAAAAGCAATATGAGAACGAGATATTTTGTGGCCAGCTGCGTAGAAGGAAGAACAAAGAGGATAGAAAGGGTAAAGATTGGGTCGAAAGTAAGGAGGAATACTTGGATATTTATGGAGTGAACCACGCCCTGTGTAAAGCCAATGTTGAGAAGAATCAACCAATACATGATGCTTTTCACAGGAGGCAGATCACGCTGAGCGAGTATCGAGCTGCAATGGAAAAGAATGCTGATGAGTTCGCTGCTAAAATGAAAGAGCTTGAGGATCTTGAGGAAGCTGAATATGCCCAAGATGATGATTAGTAACTGTGTATCTGTGTCCTTACTCATTTTCAGTAACTGTGTGCTTTTTAATTTTCTGTAACCGTTTGCAATTCCATTTCCTTTAACCTGTGTGTTCATGTTTTCTTCAGCAATCAGATTATTTTAGTAAAAGAATAATGTTGTTTGTTAAACAAATACAAACCAAATATTCCACCATAAATTATGCAGTTAAACATGATTTAGAACATTCCAAGTAAAAATATTAAGTTCATAGCATAATCCTTACAACATAATAAAAGTGATGCCTAAACCTAACGAGGACCCTTGCCGTTCTTTTTTTTCTTGTTGTTGTTGTGATCACAAATTGGTCCACCAGTGATGCAAAGCCTCTCCTTTCCTTTGACATGTCTGTCTGGTTGCTTCCTCAACTGCACAGCAGGAGCCTCCTCCACCTCGATCTCCTCATCCACCAACTCCTCGTCCTCCTCATCCTCCTCTACAACAGGCGCGGTACGCATAGATGACAAAGTATCATGTGATGTAAAGGGTTGAAAACCCCCAGATGGCGTAATAAAACTTGATCCACCTACATATGTGGAATGTGAATAATTAAACTACAAATATGAAAAGTACTTAATAAGACATATTATGTGAGTTATGTTTATTACCTGATCCACCTGCATGTGATTAAAAAGGCTGAAAACCCTCTTCTGGCGTACCGAATCCTAATCCACCTGTGTATATGGAATGTGAATAATTAAGCTAACTACATGACAAGTACATAATGGAAAACTAATGAAGGGCGTTATGTTCATTACCTGATCCACCTGCATATGTGAAATGTGACTGTTCTGGTGTGGACATGTACTGCTGCGAACCTATAACACTGGTATCTCCAAAACTAGCAAATCCATATCCCGGGAAAGTCTGAGAAATGTGAGATCCCTGATAAGTATGTGTACCAGTGAATGCAGGTCCATGAGAACTCTCAGACACCTTCGTAGCCGTGAATGGATCTCCCTGAGAACTAAGAGACACCTGCGGACCATCCCATCCAGGACCTAAATAACGCTCTCCTGCCTCCTCAACTGTTGGGTTGGGCCACGGAACATCGGCCCACGGAACATCCCATCCATGTGAGGTGAACTTCTGTGTATGTCCACCTCTCGTACGTACTCTACTATGTCGCCTAGTAGGGGCAGGTGGTGGAGGAGGTTTGTCAATAAGGTCAGGGAAACCCATCACATCCAAAGTACTATGTAGAATCTGTCGTGCCTCATCCACTACATCACCATCATTGGAAATGCCAGTCCTCGACATCCCGTGGAAAGCACGGGAAATCCCCTTATCCTGTATAAATATGTGGTCAGTAACAACTATCGTGAATAAATATAAGGTTTGACAATGATATAATATGAAATTTTCAAAGTGAAAAACTTACAGCTATAGGGAGGTGTCCCTGTGTTGCCTACAAACCCTGTTGCGTAGCCCAGATACGAGGATTGATAATGTAACGACGGGTGACTTTTTCATACCATGAGGGATACTGATCGGAGCATGCTGGTTCTCTCGTACGGGTGTATGTGGGTGATGACATCATATGAGCATGTCGTGAATACCACTGCTGAACAACCTGATCATGTGATTTGGTCCATCGACCGGGTGCACCGTGAAAAGAACTGTGGCCAGGCAATGGTGATGATGTCGGAATCACCTGAAGAAATCCAAACTGCCGTGTAACTCGATCTGTATAACACCACTCCATAATTCGCTCAAATATCAAGGGGCATGGTGCAGTCATGAGTGATTTTTCACGATCAGTAATGGACATGGCCTCTCGTGCAATGTCTAGGTAAGGCCTCCACTTAAAGCCATGCTCATACATGCTATCAAGCTCAAAACGAGTTCCCTGTGAACTGTTGAATGGCACCTTATGATGAATCAAAGTGATCCTGACCCACCTAAAATCATTGTATGAAATAAATAAGTCAGGAATATTATAAGTACGTAATGACAAAGATTCGGGTATTTATGTTCATTACCTGAGACCAAGTGGTAACTGTATGAGATAACTTTGTCCCTGTGTGGGACATAAATTTGTGAAACGCTCATATATCCAAACCTAACACAAATGTAAGAAAATAAGTCATTAAATGACCAACATAAGAACATGTAAACGAAAAGGTGGTAAAAGTTAAGGGACATGTACCTGCAATAGAGTCATGGAACCACAAAGGTCTTTCTTACAGCCTACACTTGCTTCACATAGGTTCTTGTACAAGTATGCAAGACAAGCACTACCCCAACTGTACTCATTAACATGATCAATATCACGGACATAATGAAGGAGGCGTAGCTGAAGTCGGTTCCCGCTGGAGTGGGGGAACAAAGAACCAAGTACGAGCAAAATATGTGCACGCCTGTGAAATAAAAGTTGTCTCTCGTAATCATCTGTACCATACTGTAGACGTTCACACCTAGCAAAGTTGTTAATCAACCAAAGAATATTAAGCCCCTCCCCCTTCTGAATGGTAGTGGGAGTGCCCCCCTCATCAACGCTATTTGGGTGAACCCCTAAGAGCTCATGTACCAAACTCGCATCGGGTAAGCCCTGATCTGTGAACACTGGATATCCAGTAACCCGGAGACCTAGAATGTGATATACATCCTCTAATGTGATAGTGGCCTCGCCGAAACGGAAATGGAACGTGTGAGTCTCAAGACGCCATCTCTCAACAAAAGCAGTAATCAGTCCAGCATCATGTATCATCATCCCTATCTGAAAAACACCCAGTAAACCAGCACTCGTAATGGCTTCAATAATAGTTGGTGGCGGTGGCTCTGTCCTCACTATATCCCAGTAACTGCCGAAGTTTGTACGTAGACGAAAATCTTTTTCCTGAAAAAAAATTAATTCGTTATATCATTAAATATGTATTTAAACAATGCAATGAATATAAACATGAAAATTAATACATGTCCATCCCATATGAACTCTGAACGATGATCCCCCTATCGTGTGAGCAATGATGGATCTACAGGACCGGGATGGTAAACAGCATGCTCCATAGATATCTATAATATTGATGATAAAAATTAATAACATTTATTTAAAAATAAATATTTAATAAATATTTAATTTGCATTTTTAAAGTTTTTATCTATTTTAGATTACGAAATTCTATTTTTGTACTTATATGAGTTGAAATAAAATTTAATTTGCATTTTTAAAGTTTTTATCTATTTTAGTTTACGAAATTCTATTTTAGTACTTATATGAGTTGAAATAAAATTAAATTTGATTTTTTGAAGTTTTTATCTATTTTAGATTACGAAATTCTATTTTAGTACTTATATGAGTTGAAATAAAATTTAATTTGCATTTTTAAAGTTTTTATCTATTTTAGTTTACGAAATTCTATTTTAGTACTTATATGAGTTGAAATAAAATTTAATTTGATTTTTTGAAGTTTTTATCTATTTTAGATTACGAAATTCTATTTTAGTACTTATATGAGTTGACCAAAAATTTAATTTGATTATTAGAAAATGCTAAACAAGATTATCAAGTCCACAAACAAAATGCTAAACAAGATTATCAAGTCCACAAACAAAATGCTAAACAGGATTATCAAGTCCACAAACAAAATGCTAAACAAGATCATCTCTAAGCTCTCTACTACAATCATAAAACAATCGAACCAAAAACAAATCCAAAATGAGATTCACAAATTACAAAATTAAAAGCAGGTTACAAAATTAAAAGCAAGGAAGAGATTTACCCGAAATGAAGAGGGCGCCGGGGACTATGGCAACTTTGTGTTGAGGGCGCCGGGGACTATGGCGGTCCAATAAATTGGTTCGGGTGTTTTTGTTGGCTGGGGTGTTTTTGTTTATGTTCGGTTTGTGTATGTTTTTTTGGTGTGAGGTTTTTTGTGTTTATTCTGAGGTGGGGCAGGGGCGCCACGGACTGTGGCAAACTAGTAAGAGGGCGCCACGGACTGTGGCAAACCAAAAGTAAGGCGCTCGGGTTGTCACAGGTCGTGGCGCCCTGTACCATTTTTGCAATGTTGACCCCAGCTGTACCATTTTCGCAAAAATGGTACATAAATGTACCAGATATGCTACGGAGCCCATAAAAATACTCACATGGGCGCTAGCTTTGATTAAAAATCTTCTTTCGCGTCATTTCATAAGGCAGGTCATGTTTTCTGCTTTTTTTACGATGTGTATTGTTAATATAAGAGCATCTTTAATGGCATTAATTAAAATGGTTGCTAAAATAATATAAAATAATAGTTGGTTAAAATTTGTTGAATTTGTATGGTGATGTGCTCCAATGGGATTGGTTATAATGATTGGTTATATTCTATGAATAATATTTTATTATTTTAACATTATTTTTTCAATAAAATTGAATTTCAATTAAAATAATATTAACACTAGTTGATATTAAAATATTGTAATTTATTTTTAAAAATTCAAATTAAAAAATTTTAAATATTAAATAATATATTATATAACACAGATCACTAGAATCTACTTTTATTACCTGTATAATTTTTTTTGTTATTTTAACACATGATTTCGTTCTGTCTCTGTGTTCACACACACACCCACAAGAAACAGAAACAGAAAAGAGAATGAAAATAGCTTGCAAGTCATATGACGGGAAAAGAAGCAGGAGGAGAAAGGAAGAAAAGTAGTGGGAGAGATGATGCGGCAATTCTTACAGATCTACATGGCTTCAACATATATAGTCAGGCAAATGTCGGTGGCTATAATTTTAGCCAAAGGAAAGCATCGATTAGAGAGATATTAGTGATATTAGTTTAGTAAAGTCAAAATCAAATAGTTTAGTAGAGTCAAAGTCAAAACAATGAGTTGTCACTTGCTATTTTTGTATATTCTGTTAGTTCCCGCCAAAAGTTAGTTAGAGTTATTTTTTGTATAACGGTTGAGAGAGATGATGTACAGAGCAAGATTTTGTATTCAGTTTTACAAGCAATGAATTAGTTAAGCTCTTTTACAGAAACTTTCATGGTATCAAAGCCTATGGCGACTTGATCTTTTTCACGAGCTATCGGTGATTCGGGTGTTCTCTGTTTTCTTATATCTGATTGTTGTAACTGATTGCTAGTAGATTCTTATATCTGCTATTGATATCATTCCAGTTTTTCTGTCTGCACACAAACTGTTTGATAAAATTACTTTTTGGAAATCTTGATACTTTTGTTCATATCAATCACAATTGTCTTAAACATGAATACTTCTGCTACTATTGTCAATAATCACGATCCGTCTAGTGTCTACTACATTCATCCTTCAGATGCTTCTTCAACTCAGCTTGTTTCTGTTAAATTTGATGGAAGTGGTTTCAATAACTGGAAAAGGTCAATGTTATTAGTCTTGTCAACTAAGAATAAGATAGGGTTCGTTGATGGTACTATACCAGCACCTGACAAAATTTCACCTGAATACAAGTTCTGGTCAAGATGTAATGATCTTGTGATTTCTTGGATTATCTTCAATCTTGATGCAACAATAGCAAAAAGTGTTTTGTTTCTGCAAACTGCAAAGGAAATCTGGTCTAATTTGGAGGAACGCTATGGTTATGCGTCCATGACAGAAGTGTATTCTCTGGAACAAAAGTTATCTGAGATGATGCAAGGTTCGAAGAATATATCAGAATTTTTCACTGCTATCAAGACTATCTGGGATGGACTTTCATATGCTAATCCCTTACCAAGCTGTATTTGCCACAAGTGTACTTGTGGCTTATCTCAGAAGATCCAGGACAGGCAACAGGATCAGAAATTACTTCAGTTTATGATGAAGTTAAATGATAATTTTGCTGCAGTTAGGGCTAATGTTCTTATGATGCATCCTTTGCCAAATGTTTCAGCTGCTTACAGACTCTTTGCTCAAGAAGAGAGGCATAAGGAGATCTCTCAAACTTCTTTACAAACTGAGTCCATGGCTTTTATTGCAGATAAGAGAAATAATAGCAACAGAGCTGGCTTCTCACATACTCCTGGAAATTCTCAATATAGAGGAAATTACTCTGTACCTACTCCTGGAAATTCTCAATATAGAGGAAATTACTCTGGATCTAAGAAGTTTGGTTATAAACCTGGTTCAAACTATTACTATACACACTGAAAAGTACCAGGACACAGTGTTGATAGATGCTTCAAGATACATGGTTTTCCAGCTGGCTATAAAGGAGGAAATCAGGATACTAGAGTGGCTGCTCTTGTTCAGAGTCCTGATGAGTCTGATTCACCTACTGATCATAAGGATGATGTTTCTTTCAATCAATCCAGTCAGATCTCTCCTGAACAGTATAATCAATTAATGGAGATACTCATCAAGCAACATATGTCTGAAAGTCAGAATGCACACCACAATGATGCTGAGTCTTCTCATACTGCTCTTCTTACAGGTAAGGCTTGCTTACTTTCCTGTTCTAAATCAGAGTGGTTGCTTGATAGTGGAGCCACAGACAATATAACAAATAATATAGAAGACTTTTCTGTTTGTAGAGTTATTTCTGAGTTTGACAATACTATCATTATCCCAAATGGTAGTAAAGTTCTGGTTACTCATATTGGAGATGTTTTGTTACATGGCAACATTTTACTCAAGGATGTTTTGCTTGTCCCTTCTTTTCACTTCAAACTTATTTCAACTCATAAGTTGTGTCTTGATCTTAGCTGTCAATTGATATTCAATTCTGACTCTTGTTTCCTTCAGGACCATTCACAGAAAGGTCCACCAATTCTTCTTGGTAAACTAAGTAATGGATTGTATAGTGTAGATAAAGCTGTCATGAAGCATTCTTCTTCTCCACCTATTCCAGCCTGCCTCAGTGCTTCTTCCATTGATTCTGCAAGTCTTTGGCATATGAGATTAGGTCATTTGCCTTTTTCTCAAATGAAATTAGTAGTTCCATCATGTGATGTGAAATCTTTTAGTTCAGAACATATTTGTCAAGTGTGTCCATTAGCTAAGAAAACTAGAAACTCTTTTCCTTCAAGTTGTATTAAAACCACTGCTATTTTTCAGCTCATTCACATTGATGTCTGGGGACCATATAAGGTCAAAACTTCTACTGGTTGTACTCAATTTCTTACAATTGTTGATGATTTTAGTAGATTTACTTGGGTACATCTTATCAAATACAAGTCTGATGTTCCTACTGTGTTTGCAATTTTATATCTTTTGTCAAAAACCAATTTCAAACTTCCATTCTTTGTGTAAGATCTGATCATGCCTTAGAACTTACAGCTGGAAAAATGAGAGAATTATTCCTAAAGGAAGGTATCATCAATCAGACTTCTTGTGTATATTCTCCACAACAAAATGGGGTTGTGGAGAGAAAACATAGAAATCTTTTAGAAACTGCTAGGGCATTATACATTCAGTCTAAAGTTCCTAATAGGTATTAGGGTGACTACATTCTATATGCCACTTATCTGATAAACAGGATGCCTTTGAAAAGTATCAATCTTCATACTCCTTATTTCAAACTTTTCCATTCACATCCTTCCTTAACAAACCTTAGGTGTTTTGGTTGTCTCTGCTACATTTCTACTCTGAAGGTAAACAGATCCAAATTTGATAATAAAGCTTCTCCTGCTGTTTTTTTGGGATATCCAGTTCATGTTAAAGGATACAAGGTTCTGGATCTTCTTACAAACTCTATCACAATATCAAGAGATGTCATTTTTTATGAATCTCATTTTCCTTTTCACTTACTTCAATCCAATGGTCATCCATACAGAAATTCAATTTTCTTACCTTATATGACTACTACATCTGCTTCTTATGACATTCCATCTTCTGATTTTGTTGTGTCATCAGATAGTCCTGATCTTATAACAAATCCAAATGTTTCTTTTACTCATGAGTCAAGTTCAGATCACAATCCTGGTTCTTCTCAATCTATTGATCTTAGTGATTTATCTAGTCCTGAGAATTCAGATATAGTTGTTCCTATCAGACATTCTACAAGAGTCAGACATCCTCCTACTTACTTGAAAGAGTATCAATGTCATTCCAGTCACAATACTCTTTCAAATTCTCACTGGTGCAATCTTATATCCAGCTCCATGTTACCTACTACTCGTACTCATTTTGTTACTAATTCTGCCAATATTACTGAACCATCTTCCTATTTAGAAGCCTCGGGGAATCCTTTATGGGTAGAGGCTATGCAAAAGGAGATTCAGGCACTCCAAGATAATAATACCTGGACATTGACAGATTTACCTAAAGGAAAGAAACCTATTGGTTGTAAGTGGGTATATAAGGCTAAATTGAAAAAAGATGGTTCTCTTGAAAGATGTAAAGCTAGGTTGGTAGCAAAGGGGTTTACACAGAAATATGGGATTGATTATCAAGAGACATTTTCCCCTGTTGTTAAGATGAACACTGTCAGATGTTTAATTGCTTTGGCTGCTCACAAGAAATGGAAACTTTATCAGCTTGATGTGAATAATGCTTGTTTGCATAGGACTTTAAAAGAGGAAGTCTATATGAAGATTCCAGAATGTATTTTTCACTCTCCACATCAGGTATGCAAGTTGAATAAATCCATATATGGTTTAAAGCAGGCTTCCAGGGAATGGAATGAGACTTTAGTGGATGAACTTCTAGCTCAAGGTTTCTATCAGTCAAAGTTGGATTATAGTGTGTTCATTTTCAAAGATCACATTGATATCACTATTGTGGCTGTATATGTGGATGATATTTTGGTTACTAACAGTAATTTTTCCAAGATTGAGGCTCTCAAGCAGCATCTTCATTCTACTTTTACTATCAAAGACCTTGGAAAATTACATTATTTTCTTGGAATTGAGGTTAGCTATTTACCTGAAGGCACTGTTCTTAGTCAGACAAAGTACTCAAAAGAAATTTTGCAGACAGTTGCTGTTGATTTATCCAAGAAGGCCTTAACTCCAATTCTTATTCATACCAAACTTACAGCTGATGATGGAGATTTTTTCAGTGATGCAGAGCTATATAGGTCTATAGTTGGCAAGTTAAATTTCTTGACCAACACTAGGCCTGATTTGAGTTACACAGTTCAAGTTCTTAGTCAGTTTCTACAAAGGCCTAGAGTACCACATTTTGAAGCATTGGTTCACACTCTCAGATATCTTTCTGCTACCATAGGTCAAGGTATTCTGTTGAAAGCTTCATATTCTATTACTTTGCAAGCCTTTTCAGACTCTGATTGGGCTTCTTGTCCAGACACAAGAAGATCTGTTACAGGGTATGTTCTGTTACTGGGAAATTCTCCCGTGACTTGGAAATCTAAGAGTTAGGTGTTCATGACTTGAAACCAGTACAGCTCCATTGTGATAATCAATCAGCATTGCACATTGCCAAGAATCCCGTTTTTCATGAAAGGACGAAACATATAGAGATTGATTGTCATTTTACTCGAGAGAAGGTTTTGGAAGGCATTCTTCAACTTACTTATCTTCCTACCAAGAGTCAATTAGCTGATGTTCTTACCAAGATTGTCCCTTCTCCACAATTTAACGATTTGTTATTCAAGTTGGGTTTGGTTTCTTATTCACCACCTCCCAACTTGAGGGGGGATATTAGTGATATTAGTTTAGTAAAGTCAAACTCAAATAGTTTAGTATAGTCAAAGTCAAAACAATGAGTTGTCACTTGCTATTTTTGTATATTCTGTTAGTTCCCTCCGCCAAAAGTTAGTTAGAGTTATTTTTTGTATAAAGGTTGAGAGAGATGATGTACAGAGCAAGATTTTGTATTCAGTTTTACAAGTAATGAATTAGTTAAGCTCTTTTACAGAAACTTTCAAGAGATCTTTTTTGTTGTGGTTGGCTATAATTGACACTATTCACTATTCACCTACCAACTGGAGTTTTTATCTAAGGGGTATGGAAGGTTGGAGATACTCTAATAATACATTAAATCGTGTACAATGTCTGAACATAGAACATGGGATACGGCTTTAGAAATAACGTATTAAGGGGGTATTTTGGGCAACCTTTTTGATAAAGTGTATTTTAGACTGTGAAGAATTAAAATGGGGTATTTTGATCAATTTCTCATATAGTTAATCATTTTATCCTCAAGAAAAATTTCTTTTTCTTTTAATATACAACTTAATTTTTCAAAATATTTTTCTAGAAAAGCTTTTTCCCATAAAATATTTGACCGAAAAATATATCTCCAAAAAATTTTTAATCGTAATATTTTTCCTGCAAAACAATTTTCTCGTGAAAAATTTCTCAAACAATTTATTTGGGAAAATGTTCTCGGAAAAGATTCTCGGAAAATGTTTCTTGAAAAAAAAAATCTCGGGAATAATTCTCGAGAATCGGAAAAGATTCTCGAAAAGATTCTCGAAAAAACTTTCTCTGAAAAAATTCTCGGAAAAAGTTTCTCGAAACAAATTTATCGGGAATAAATCTCGGGAAAAAAATTTCGGAAAAAATTTATCATGAAAAAATTCTCAGGAAAAATAGCTTGAAATTTTTTTCGGGAAATAATTCTTGAAAAAATATTCTTGAGAAAAGATTCTTGGGAAAAATTTATTGAGAAGATATTCTCGGAAAAAAAATCTCCTAATAATTTTCTCGAGAAAAAAATTTCGAGAAAAAATATCTCGAAATTTTTTTTCAAAAAATAATTCTCAGAAAAATTTTCTCAAGAAAAGATTCTCGGGAAAATTTTTTTGAGAAAAAATTCTCGGGATAAATTTTTCATAATAATTCTCGACAAAATTTCTCTAAAATAGATTCTCCGGAAAAAAAATTTGGGAAAAATTTTGGAAAATTTCTTGGAAAAAATAATTCTCGGAAAAAGTATTTCGAAAATTCTCGAAAATAATTTCTCAGAAAAAATCTATGAAAAAACAAAATTACAATTTTTGTTTTTGAAAATTATGAACTTTGAATTTTTCATTTAAAATGACGGGTAAAATATGGGAATTTGAAATTTTAATATATAAGTTTGTATTCTAATTATTATGGATTTGAGCAATTCACAAATTCAAATTATTTCAAATTTCCAAGGACCTGATTTGATCGATTCCTGAATTTGAAATGAATTCTTTAGTACCAAACGGGCCATTAATGAATTTGATGTAGTTCGTTAAGATGTGGAATAAATTAACTATTTCAATATTGCTGGATATTAGTTATTACTCAACATTATGCTGGAATTGTATAACTAAGAGCCTGTTTGGCTCCGGCTTTAAGTCGGAGATTAAAGTGATTTTTGATTTTAAGCTAAAAAATATTTGTTTGTGTAATAAGTTAAAAAATGATTTAAAATTAAAAAATAGGAGATACTTTTTTGATAAAAGATAATATCATCGTTCAAATGTACTATTTATCACATTTATTTTCAACTTTATAATTTTAATAACTCATAAGTTACTCATAATACAAAATTACTTAAACAGATATTAACTTAAAATTTTCAATTTTAACTTATCATTTTAAGTAACTTCAAGTCCTAAACAATAACGCTGTGTTCTAGAAATAATGAAAGAAAAGAAAAGGATAGAAAATAAGTAATTTTCTTTTCTGTTTAAATCTTTCCAAAAGTGGAAAGAAGATTTTAGAGACAAATACACAAAGATCTTCTCTCCAAATCATTAAAAATCTTTTCTTTTTTTTCCACAAAAATCTTTTAGGAACATGTTAAAGAAATTAAATCTTTAGCTTTCTTTTCTTTTCTTTTGAAAAATAGTTTCTGAAAGCTTAAGTTTTTAAGCTTAGCTATTGTTAATTAGAAAATTAAAAACTTAAAAGAGTATCCCCGGATCTCTCAAGGAACTCGAGTATCAGTTCAAGCGACTCAAAAGCACAAGCTTTCAAAATAAAATTCAACTCCTCAGGAATACCAACTCAAACAAAAAAAATTAGGACTCAGACTTTTAACATGCATAAGATCTAAGTCATCAAAATTTCATACTCTGCAGATGCAGAAACCTCCTAATTTAAAATATTTTTATCAATCCTATTAGAAGATTGGAGTATTATCACATACAAGAAACACTAGGTTCTTTATACATATTATACATATTAACTGGAAAAAAAATTCGGCAAATTATTATGTACAATCATCTGGAAAGCTTTATCAATATTCAAGTAATAAGGCAGCTAAAAATGTCACTTCTACTTAAATTCTGAGGTGAAAAGGTTGTGAAACCCAGTGTCAGTGAAACTAGACATCATCAAGCCAGATCCAGAAATAGAAATTTTGGCAACAAAGATATAGAAGCAGTACCAAAAACATGACTCTTGACATCTTGATTTGCTGGCCTCTAGTGGATCCTACCATGATATCATTTCAGTTTCTAGTGGCGGAAAGTCTTGACTACTTGATCAATCCGTTTCCGGCAAAGTGGACAGCTAGTCAAGTGTGAAGCGCAACCTGTACAGCAACACATGTGGCCGCACCTGTAATCATAACAGGACAAACATCGTTTCAACATAAAATATAAATAAGTTAGCAGTAAGTATAACCATAATAAGAGTTGTCTACCTTAAATAAGGCACATGAATTTCTAAATACTTCACATATATTCCTTATTTTTTTGGTTTATTTTGTGCCTTTCATCTGGAGTAAAGAGCTTAAACCTTGCTGAATGAATGTTAGTTAAATGCACCTATACAAACAAACTATTGAAAGGGGCCCAGAGAGAGAAAGATGGGGCCGGGAGAGAGGAAGATGTCTTGAGAAAATATATAAGTGCACAAGTTGATTTAACAAAGATAAGGATAACATGATACCAATGATCTCACAACCTCTACATTTTTACCCCAAGTAGATAGATTTATAAAGTTCAAAATACGACCATTTAGGAATTGTGAAATCATCTAATATACAAGCCTATATAGAAAACTGGACCAACTACACTTACTCATAATAACATATATATTAATTCTAGCGCCCAGAACTCACCCAAAATACCTTTACGGCTTTACCTAACTAGGTAGGCTGAAAAGGGTACCCACGTGATAACAGCATAAAATGATTAAAAGCAAAGTTGCAAATGATCAGAAAGAACGAAATATCGAATATGGCATCACCAATAACTCTGGTAAAATATAGTAAAGTTTATTGTTTGCTTACGGGACAAATACAGAATTGTAATTCTGTTCTAAGCAGATCACACACAAATCAGGCATCAACAAGTCCTTCTTAGTGCCATCCAATCCATCTTCAATAGTAGTATTCGACCCTGAGAAACAGGAAAATATAACAAGCACCTTTGTTTAAAGTGACAAAACTTAACACAAACCTGAAAGGTAAAAAAGATAGCAAGTTACCTTCGTTATCTGTCCCTTGCTTTTTGGCTGCAGCATCAAGAACCCTGTGCATTCATCTTAATTAAGAAACATTATGCAAGAAATGCTACTAGAAAGGGTTTCTACTACTAAATGTTTACTCATGACAAGTGATCATGTGAACCATTATGAAATGTTTCGTAAAAAGTTAACTCAAAATTATTTTAGGGGCAATTTTAATCACTGTACACCATTTCCCAGTAGCATATATTACCAAATGCATTCTTCTTCGGCTTCAACTGACAGTCATCAGTGAAAGACCTAGTAAATATGAATGGCAGCATGCCTTTGTTTGAGTTTCACAATTTTAACAACTGGGAATATATACGAAGATACCTTTGCCTTTATAGGGAAGACAATTATAGCATTAACCACACAGGATGCATAAAAAGGATGCAAGTATAAAGTTATAGTTACTAATCTTGCTCCTCTAATCTACACTATGAGAGCATATAGGTATACTTGGTAACAACTTCTTCAAGTGCATTAAATTCTTAGGTCCTCTTTCTTTCTTCTCTTTTACTACTCTAAGAAAGGTGTTCGTCCCCCAGTTTGTTTTGTCCACTTTTTAGCATATCTAAAATTCTTGCATGTGGTAAAAAATAAAATTAAAAGGTAGCGCTCTGCAATATGCACACTACATGATCTACTTGCATAAATCACGATCAATTTTACCTCTTCCGCATCTCCCAGTGGCGTTTCCTTTCCATAACATATTGAAAACCATGTTTCGCAATCAGATAGATACCAAATATCTGGAACCCCAGGGAGGCATATTTATACCACCTGCAAGGACAAGTTGAGTAAATCTGACCTGTAAGAAAAAACATTACAAACTTGTTTGTAAATACTTGGTGATCAAGACAACCTTGCCCATTTCCCAAGATTAGCTATGAGCTGATCTATAGGTTTTGGAGACACATAAAACGGGCCTTTGTGGGGTTTCTGAATTCGCATTGTTCCTATGTCATCTTTAACAGCCTGAAAAAGATTAAGAAGTATGTTAAAGCAAGACAAATGGTCTCAATATAAAAGATAAGAGAAGATAACATCAGAACAAAGTAAACTATCATTGGAGTAAATTATTATCGGATTGCTAGGCTAGAAGATTTGCTTCGTATCCTCGGGTTAGCTTGAAGCTTTAAGATAGAATACTGAATGGAAGAGTCTACATTCCAACTGCGAAAGAATTTAACCTACTGTGCGACCAGATTTAAAATCTCTAGCAAACTCAAATTAATAGTTACAGACTTATAAGATCGTTCTTACAACCACAAATATGTAAATGTGGCCAAAAGGAAATATAATTTTTAAAGGTATCATGTCCAACTGCTACAGAAAGCACTTGGGACAGAAAACTTTTAAAATCAAAGTAATACAGAGGCTCCTAGCATTAGACACAATCACATTTGTATCGTAACTAACAAGAGTGGAAACAGGTCTTCACACCTGCTAGCCCTGCTAGCCTAACTCAAAGAGTATAAGAAAGCTGACAGCCTGAAAACAAACAATAATAAGACACGAATATAACCCTCCCCCACTCCCCGCACTCCAGATTAAATATATATAGGAGGAAATCCAAATCAGACGCACATATACTGAACAGATACTGCTCCTAAAGCTGACATGAACAGAAAGTGAATTAATATTTGCAGAACTGGTGGCATCCGCACATATACTGAACTAGGGTTAACTACTTCCTAAGCAAAAGTGAGTCTATGACTTTAGTCCAACTTAAAATATCCTTGTCATTTTGTACTGAACAATGAAAAAGCTCCAATATTATACTAAATAAAACAAGGTATAGGTATACACCACTTAATAGTTATCACGATACCTCACCCACTACTGTCAACGGAGTGCCAACAGGAAGAACTCGTTCAGTCCTCTTGACTCCAAGCATCTGCAAAGGAAAAACATAAATTTGAGTTTGCTGAAACTATATAATGCCCTTCCCAACACATTGATAAACATTTTAGCATCTAGACAATATATTAAACCTTGAGACCCTGGAGATAATCTAGTGTTCCTCTTACAAGTGATCGCCCTGATTCCTCAAATACTTCACTTCCAACTGTTAATGCTAAACCAGAAGCACCCCGGGCTCCAATCACAAATACTCGACTAGTTCCGTCATCCTGAAACAGATGACGCATAAGTATGGTTTGACATAATGAGCTTCATGTTACAGAACCCAAAACGTTAGTATGGGTAGTACGATAGTTAATTTGAACATTTCAGATTGTAAGACACCAGTACAGCATAACTAATTATCCAAATTTAGAAAAGAGCCACAATTGCTATGTCATAGCTGTGACATATAGTGAGAGACGGAATCCGTCTCTTACCAGATACCAGGGGACCTCTTTACACATGGATAGCATCATAGCAGAATCCTGTATCCACGAACCAGCATCATTGTGTTTCAAGAAGTGCTGCTCCGCCTGAATTGTATAGTATAAGTTTAGAAAACAACCTTGTAGGACTAAGGAAAATAAATAAGTGTAACATGTGACATTACAAAGACTATTTACCGTCTCCTCGACAATAACACCACGCATGCCGCTATACTCACAACTGATTGGTGCATCTGAACAAACTCGTCCAGATATAGTGACAACCAAAGGCAACACTTTGGATGCTGTATCTAGTAATTGAGCTGAAAGACAATCAGAATGCAACCGAAATTATAGTAGCTATAGTTTTCGGCAGATGAAATGAAAGTTGTAAACATGATTAGATAACCACTTACCACGAGGCTAGGGTCAGGGTTAAAAACTATAAGCATAAAGCATAACTTACGACTAAAGTAAGAAACTTGACATAAACTAAGTAAAATGGTGGACAATTAAGGCATAGCCTAGCGGAAAAACCTCATCCCTATCCTATGACAAGATCATAGGTACAATTCAAATCCTCATCCCCCCTCGTATTAAAATACTAAAAAATCATAACATACCAAAAAAGGCGGCAAAATAGGTATAATAGTGATAGTGCACAATACCTTTCCTTGTGAACTAAAACAGCAATTAAAAAGTAAGGAGCATTCATTTCGAAAAATCAACATTCTTATTGAATTATTTACATTTACTCAGCAAGAAAATAATGTAATACGACAGTATGGAAGGGGCATAGGCATATGCATACCTAAATCCTTTAATTGATTAACACGAGTAACCGTCTTAAGAACATCAGCATCCCTACACCATAAAAACCCAAATTCATAAACCCGTAAGCAAAACTGAATTCGACAACTAGGTACAAATCACAGATACACAATACATACACAAAATCAAACCTTACTAAACACACACACATACACATCATAAAATTTACAATGTATAACTAAAATCAAGAACCCAAAATCACACAACCACCATGTACTAATAAACCATAAGGGTCACTAATTCAGCAATCATAACACAAAAATACATAAAAATGAATGCTTAATCAATACAAACATGTTTAAACATATATGTGTGTATGTATATGTATGTATATACCTGCCACTACTTCTACCAAGAAGATAAAGAGCAGCTGCACTCAAACAACAGCTTACTCCTCCCCAGGGTATCATCACAGCTACTAAATATAGATACAATATCTGTATGTATATGTGTGTATCTATAAATATTTATAAATAGATAGTTGGAGTAGAAAACAAGGTAAATCAAAACAAATTAAACCCAGAAGAAGAAGAAGAGAATATTAAAATTAATAATTTATATAAAATTAAATAATTTAATAAATGTATCTATATTCATGGTTGTAAGTATAGATGTGTATAGTTGTAAGTATATGTTTAGGGTGAGACACAGAAAGAGTTATCTAAAAAGAGATATTCTTTAGCTCCATCTACTTTATGTTATGATCGGGTTACTTTAGTTTGAACACTTATGTTTTGTTTTGGTAGGGCCCAGATGGAAATTAGGCCTAAAGTCCAGTGTAAGCCCATATTAAAAAGTGGTCAGTTTGGACTTTTTGAATTTTTGTTTCATTTTGGTTGGGCTTAGATGGAAGTTGGGCCTACAGTTTATCCGGCCCATTTTGATTAGTGCTTCATATGAATTTGCTAAGACTAAAATGTTTGATAATAATCTGTTAGTTTCACCTCTTCTCTAACAGTTGATCATTAGAGATCAAAATCCCTTCTCCATTTTTTTGAGAGGCATTACACCACATACAAGGTGATATTGAATAACGAAAAATTTCTCAGTAAGGCTAAGTAACCATAAAAATTTTCAAAATGATACGACGGCATTGATTTGGCAAGATGAGGAGTTTCAGTTAGGAAATTCATATGAATGCACGTGTGATCCATCTTATTGATTAATATTTTAACCAATTACAATCAAACTCATGATTTACAAAATAATTTATGGGAACATTTCTATGCTTCCCTATCATTTTTCTTTTCTCTTGTACCATTAATTTGGTAGGGGTTGGAAGTTGGTGAGTACTATATTAGTCTATATAATAACATAACCCTTTGTCTTGCTTCATTTGTTAGTTAGCTATAGATGTTTACATCCAAATCTTGTACCATTATATTTGGTCAACTTAATTCATAATAACATATCCAATACGTAAGACAAACAGACTGCATTAGATTAATGAATGTGGACATTTTAACCATAATATTCCACTTATAATGTTTCTTCATCAGTCTATATGTAAGTTCACATTTTTCTCCCTTGGTTCTTGTAATGAATGATCATACTACTCATGTTGCAGGCCTCTCCCCTATAGTGGTTGCCATCATAGCCATCATCTGTGCAGCCGCTCTATTATTAACCTACCATTGTGTTACATCGCGGTGGTGGAACGATGAAGAGCCCGATGAACGCCAGCAGCTGCCACAGTTGCCAGTGACTTATGTGGGAGAAGCTCAGAGTAGTTTTGAGGATTCTATAGCGGAGCTCATTCCTTCGTACAAGTATACTCCAGATATTAGTTTGGTTTCAAAAACTCAAGATGGAGGCACATGTTCTGTATGCTTGTCTGAGTTCATTGATGGTGAATTGGTTCGGGTATTACCAGAATGTTTGCACGCATTTCATGTTTCGTGCATTGACATGTGGCTACAGTCTCACGCTAGTTGTCCATTGTGTCGGGCTGGTACACCAACACCACCTAGGCGCCACGCAATGAGCGGTGGTTCAACTACTCCCTTGAGGCTGTCGCTACCACCGCCTCCCTTGAGGCTGTCGCCACAAATGTATGAAATTTAACCAAGATGCAGGCCATTTTAAGTATTTGTTTGTCACCTTGCAACATGCCTATTAATATACAATGCTATTAATCATTGCGTATTTCCACGACACATCATGTAGCAACAGTCCTTCTACGTTGTAACGTGATTAGTTTAAATCTATATCTAAATCCATGATTCCATGTATGCAACAAATTCTACAAGATTACATGAGAGATTCAACACTGACAATACCCAAAATATTTGCTCCAAGTGAAGAACACTTTTGTTGTGAAAGTAAAGCTTCTTAATAATCACAACTACTAGACACAAATAAACCATTACTCAACACGTCATAATTGCTGAGTCAACTGTGAGAAATTAGAAGAATCTTGCATCTCCGATATAAAATATTATGAGAACCTTTTTTGGGGAAATTACTACTCTTCATGTTTCACTAATATACAACAGAAGCTTCATACAGTTGGTCAGCGGCGTATAATGTATTTCCAGCATTTGAAAATATACACTGAACAAGAAGGGGAATGTGAACGACTCTTCCGCACCGGATTCGTACTGTCGGTATGAACATCTGCACTATATCCTGATATATTTTAAAATACAACATCAAAGTGTAACGCCAGCTGCACCAGCTATTCCTAGTGCCACGGAAATTGGGTTCAAGCCAGGCTCATTTAGCAAACTGAATGCTGTGATGCCGTAGTAGGAGTGATACAGATCAGGCAGCTGGCCAGGGAATTTACTGAAACCACCATACTAGCAAAGGAACCGCATTCAGAGTGAGAAAACAATTCTACTCTGAATCAAGAATACTACAATACATTCTTAATAAATTGCGACAAAAACTTGCAATGGAGCTATTTCGATCAAATTAACAATTAGTTGGATACACGATTGCATTGTTTTATCCTTAAGAAAATGTAAAAGGACTATTGGAGATGTATTATAAACAAATACTACATCCCTTATGAAGGTAGATAGACTATCTGACTTTTGATTTTTGAAGGTCAATATGACTCTTTTGACAATTAAAAAAAAGGGAAAAAAAAGGTCAACATGACTCATTTTCATATTCACAATTGATAACCTTCAGTTGATTATAGTTCCCAATAAATTATATGTAAACTGCAAACAATCTATTAAGTAGTAGTGTAGTACCAAGCACAGAAGATAAGTTGCATTATTTATACAGCTGAACACCAGGTAAATTAACTTTTAGATTGTGTTCGTCTGTGTATGTACCTTGTTGCATGTGCAACAAGAGAATTCTCCAGCCTCAAGTTGGAAGTGAATTATTAACAAGAATAAACAAAACTTGTAATTTTAATTTTAATACTAAACATAAGTAGAATATGATAGATTTACTAAAACTTGCTGATTTTAGATGAAGTCAAAGCATCTCCTTAGCTTCTCACTAATATATCTAAGGAAAAACAATGAACACCTACTATGCTAATAAGTTGTAATGGAAGTCTTATTAAACTAAAACTGGTATACAGAAGTATATTTTTTTACTTTCTAATTTCATTATTATAGTTTTTACTTATAGTTTTGGTATTATAATATTTTAACTAATTTATTTATCAAAACATGTTGTGTAACCTCTTTTTGCTTTCTAACATTTTTGAGCAAAGAGGCATCCTTTCTAGAAGAATTTTATTTTTTTGAGTGGGGGCATTTATTTTTTCTATGGGGCCAATAAACTATTTTGTTTAATTAAATATACTTGTCAACAAAATTGCCCCCCCCCCCCGGGTCTCAGCAATGTACGTCCACCCCTACCTCAAGGGCGTTGGAAGTAAATTTGCATATCAAACTTAACTGATCATAGACATAGTACTGTCTATTCCGTGGACTAGATTTTTTTTCTCAATGTCATCAAAAATTATAATGGACACGCATGCACAGACATATATAGATATAGTAGATATAGATATAGAAGGCACCTCTGACTGGCAAGTTGACAAAAAGTCCCGTGATGCTTTTTGATCAATGAACTTATGGGCCCCCAAGATTTTTAGAACTCCTCCAACCCTGAAGTTGCTCGCCAAGAGTATGTATTAGGACTTGCAAACAAGAAACTAAAATTTTGCAAGGTGCAGTCTCTTACCAGAAAGCATAACATGTGTCACTATCCTTGTTAGCTCTACCTTGAAACCCACCATCACGTGCCTGCCTCTGCAATTGGGCGGTTAAGGGTGAGTGAAATACTAATGCAAAGAAAGTGGAGTGTAATACGAGACCAGGAATGTAGCCAAGAACCTAAAATAAGAGCTCAAGAGGCATATGTTACTTGTGTTGTATCCACAACACTAGCTTGCACATATAATAACATCTTTGACCTAATAAAATAAATTAAATTAAACCTGTAAGCTCCAATCCAGAAGTAGTGGCACATCAATAATGCAAGAGGATGATGCACTTTTGGATATAAGATCATCTTCGATAAAACCCATCAGCAGGAGGGAAGCTAGAGCACAGTAAGTTGCACCACCTGTACACTGTACATCAGTAAGTATTACAAAACATTCCTCTAACAAATTACATGTACTTTCCTTCATTACGAGTTCTAGTTCCTACATATATTTGGCCTATTCAATGTGTTAATGTGAAACATCTCTTCACATCTCAATCACAACCAATTTCTAATCTGTCGCAACTAATGAAAATAAGTACATACGATGAGCCTGTACACGATAATCACCATCTTTAAAAGATATTAAAGAAAAACCAGCACGTCAGACCAAGACCCTACAAATTACTTCAGCATAAATAAACTGTGACGAACGAGTCATGTAAAAGATGAGCTGATACAAAAAGGTTATTCACTCAAGTTAGGAGGAAACTTTCGGTTTATGTGTATCAATCTCAGACTGTGGAACCAAAGCAATGAAGTAAATTGACATTTGACAACATAGGCTGACAGCAAAGATACTCTCACTAAAGAAAAAATTTAGATCAGCAATATTAAAGTCATCGGCACAGTTATACTGCGAAAGTTGCCCATAAACAGCTTACATATCCTAGATATGTTTCACTTCATTCTATTTTAAGAAAAGACTAGAACAAGTTTTGGGAAACAGAATTATTAAACCTCTCCTGAATCCTAATGGAAGCTGAAACCTGAAATTCCATTACTGCAACTAAGCTATCACTATTGAAGTTTTTATTTGATGAATGACGATGTAATTATATCTATCTACCTTCGATTTTGGCATATTAATAACAAACTTAGCTTTTACACCGAATCAACATCTTTCAAGTGCAATGGAAAATTTGAGTACAGTAAAAGTTTTAACAGCAACCCAGGTCACCAATATGGAGTCAAGACTCAAGAACTCCCTGATTAGTACTAACTACCAAGTAGTGACTCAAAAATGAGCAAAAGCTCATTATAATAATATCCAGCAGAGCAGGAGTTGCATATCACTATCAAATGTACCTTATAATCTAGTTAATCGACTACACAGGTTAAACCACCAACTGAATTCATTCAATACTAGAAGTTTTAATATATAACACAAATACAAGACTCCACTCACCATGGGACTCCGAACTAGGAACCAGACCAAATCCACCATCATATGACTGCAAGCACAGGAGTCACTGTGAGAAGATATAACAGCCTTTATTAAACAAAAAACACAGAAGGCATAAACTAGGTACATTGTTACATAGTGTCAATAGAGATCCAGATACAACGGCAGACTATCTATAATTGATTAGATTACCTGACAACTTAATATGTATTCTTTGGCTTTCTCCCTATCCATACCACTCCAATTTTCCAGCATAAAACAGATGGCAGCTGAAAAAATAGAGTACAACGAATTTTCTTTCAACAAAATAAAAAATATGTAGTGATATTCATGTTTGAGCAAAAGAAGAAACAGCATGCATCATCATATTCTTACCCGCACAATAGACAAAACGAAGATCTGTCTCAGCGCCAATATGGGTGGGCATAAAACTGCAAAAGAGGGTTATATATAATTCTAGATAAGACATGAAACTACTCTCATAGGATTGAACTTAAACTTGGTAGCCCTATTGTTACTTGCAAGTTGCAACTTAAGGACTGTTAAGAAGAAAAATCCAAATGCAGTAACTAATCCTTATCAAATTTCATATAGGTTATCCACGAAGTTTGCTTATGCTATTTGTAGGTCCTATAGTATGGGAGTGAAGTACCTGTCATGAAGTCCTCATGTCCAATGAAGTGATAAATAATTACAACATTGTAAGGGAATGCTAGAATGCGGAGAATATCTATATGGGATAAATAAACCAAGAAACAAGCTGTATATATAGGAAGCGGTGCATTAATTCAAGGTAAAAAGTATAGACAAACAAAACACCTACCGTTAGAGCCATATAGTCTTTCTCGAAGTAACAATAAATTAAATGAGTATAACTTTTGTGGAACCAAGACCTGTCATGCCATGACAAAATACTTTTCTAGTTTTTCAATGTTTTTGTGTTTTTGTGTATTTTCTGATTGAATAGAACAGTAAACAAGTAGAATAGCAAGAGAATTAAGATAGAATTGAAGAGAAATAGATGAGATTTGATAGAGTTTAGAGAGATTAACCCTAGAAAGAGAGATAGAAATCAGTTATAGAGAGAGAAAGCAATAACAGAATCTAGAGAGAGAAAGAGATTGGTGGAAATGAATTCCCTTTTCTGAATAATTGTTCAAACATGCATAATCTGAAATACAAACAAGTCTTGCTATATATAGGCTACCAGACTAACTCAATAAATGACACATATACCCTTACTATTCCTACTGTCCAGTGCTACTATAGACTACTACTAAGCTGAATCCTGACATTTCTCCCCCCTTTGAAAATTAACCATGTCCTCATGGTTGTTCTTTCACATGGCGTCTTCATCTTCTTTCCACCTGAATCAAATACATTGATGTTTCCTTTCATTTATAGCTCTTTCCCATGAAGAACATCTTGTAGGAGTTGTTGAGACTTCTGAATTCCAATAGAAACACCATGGAGACAACTTGAATCTCCCCCAGGATCAAATATGTTTATAATAATATTCTTCCATGAGGCTTCATGGTATGCAAGTCTCATTGACTTGTTCATTTCAATGTATTTGTACTTGTAGGTTACCACATTGAAGCCGACACTCACATAATCAACACATTGTTGATTAATCTCACTTATAATTTGGTCAAGTCTGTCGGTCTCTTTTTGAATTTTCTGGCTTTGACCTTGTAATCTAGTCAAATTCTCAATCTCAATGATAAACACTTTCGTCTGCAACTGAGAAAGTTCCTTCAGTAGCTGCTCGATTGCCAGAAAATCAATGTTCTGCCAATGTTTAAGTTGACTACCAGCAGAGGTTTTCATTCCAGCTTCTTCTAGGTTCACCTCACTCCTAATCAATTGTTTGGACTTGCGATTACAACCTTTTAACTGCTTATTTTGCACCTGGCCACCAGGATCAAATATAAGCATTTCCCTTCTACCAAAATTGGTAGATCTCTTAAACAAATCACAAGAATTCATGGCTGTTGGATTATCTTTGCAAGGAACATCCTCAATTAATTCTTCTCTCTTGTTGGTATGGATAATTGAAGATTCTTCTTCAATAGCACCTTGTGTCTCTTCACCTTTGTAACCCACAAGCTTTGGCTTGTCATCATCTTCAAATGCCTTGTTTGGTTCGTTTTTCAGACCTGCCTCTAATCCTTCACTAGTGCAAGTGCAAAGTTCAGAGTGTAAGAGGTCAGAGTGTAAGAGGTCAGGTGAGTTTGAGTTATCTCCCCTTAGTGCTGCTAAGATGAATTCCTGTCCTGGCCAGCACTCCCGACCCTCTGGTTCATCATCATATATAGGTTCCCCAATGTAAGTTTCTAAAGCAATCTGAGAGGTGTCTCCAAACATTCCTTTTTCCCTTTGTAAAGCTGGAAGTTCCTCTTTCCACTCAACAATTTCCTTCTCTATAAGGATTGGCCACTCCTGTGTCTCATTTCCTATACCATCAATAGTTTCAAAGACCGCTGATCCTTCTTCATGCTTAAAGAATCTCAAGTTAAGATGTTGTAGGGTTTCTGACTCCCTGTAACTAGGCTTGCTGTAGTTGCTTTTCTCATCACTCTGCCAACCAAGAGGATTCATAAAACCTTCACCAAGCCTTTGTGTTTTTATACTTAAAATTACTTGCATCTTCTGTCTAGCTATCTCTATTGTAGCTTCTAACTTCTGCAGTTTCTTACTAGTCCTGTCCTTGTAATTTGTTACCTGTTGTTGTATCTCTAAGACAACCTCATCAAAGAATTGATCACTTGCTTCTACTACTACTAACTCCATCAACTAGTCTACTCTTGCTACACAGACTAACAATCCACAATACACCTGAATTCAAGCTTCACTTCACCAGCAATTACACCTTGACAATTCCTCAAACACTTAGAGTGCACAGAGTGAAACACAACCAGATCACCACAGAATCTCTTAGAAACTTCTCAAATCAACAATCCAACCTTAACAACACAGTATACCACTCCTTAACAGTATTCAATCTCAAAACTTCCACAACTCCAAGCTTATCCTCAAATTACACACCAAAACAGAGTAATATCAACTGCAAGACTTAAAACACAAAATTTAACCTAATTCTTTTGTGTTTTCTGCAATAATAGCAACTGCTAACACTAACTATATAGAAACGCCACTGAACAAGCCATCACAACACTAATCACAACTGAATTCAACATACTAAGGACAGATCTGTAAGTAAAATGAAGAACAGAGCACCTGAGATGAAAATTACTAAAGTTCTGAACTTTGAGTTGCGATTACTGTGATTCTAGGCTCGCTCAACTCGGATTGGAGTGCACAACATAATCGAAGCAGTAGTTGATCTAAAATAACAGCTTTGATACCAATTTGTCATGCCATGACAAAATACTTTTCTAGTTTTTCAATGTTTTGTGTTTTTGTGTATTTTCTGATTGAATAGAACAGTAAACAAGTAGAATAGCAAGAGAATTAAGATAGAATTGAAGAGAAATAGATGAGATTTGAAAGAGTTTAGAGAGATTAACCCTAGAAAGAGAGATAGAAATCAGCTATAGAGAGAGAAAGCAATAACAGAATCTAGAGAGAGAAAGAGATTGGTGGAAATGAATTCCCTTTACTGAATAATTGTTCAAACATGCATAATCTGAAATACAAACAAGTCTTGCTATATATAGGCTACCAGACTAACTAACTCAGTAAATGACACATATACCCTTACTATTCCTATTGTCCAGTGCTACTATAGACTACTACTAAGCTGAATCCTGACAAGACCCCGATGATGAATTAAACGTCAAAGGTAAATTAGAAGTAATGGACTCCTAGTTGTTTGTCGATAAGTACAAGGGAATATATAAGTGATGTTCCAAAAATCCAGAGTATAGTCCACAGGAATTATTTACAGAAGTTTAGGACATACAATATATAGTCTCTCTCCCATTAGAGTTTAGATTGAGTTATATTGGGTGGTCTTAAACTGGATTTTACAAATCATTATACCTTCATATACAGTAGTCTGAAATCACAGCACAAAATTACCTTCCATTGGGCTGCTGAAGATACTTGATTGATTTCAAGATTGATCTTGAGTCCATGGATGACAAATTATAGCCAACAGTCCTCAAAACGGCTAGAGCACAGTATGTACTTGCCAAGTGACTACCATTGGGGATCAAGGCCTACAAGCATACAGATAAATGTCTCGATAAAGGTAAATTGATGGCACAAGCAATGATCATAATTCGTAGAAGTTCCATCACATAATTACTTAATCGTAAGACGTGTGCGATCAAATAGGAAAATGAATGCATAATCTTATTTCATACCCCATTATCATTCATTTCAAACTGAGAGCTTCTTGAACCATGAAACCCAAAGAACTGACCTGCAGTAACAAACATGAAAACTCAATATTGCCCTTAAACGACTTGACAAAATGGACAAGAAATTGGAAGCAGTAGGAGAGCACACCACTCTCCAGATCAGCTTCACTCCGTGGATGGGCTTGCAAGGACAAAACCCAACTAATGACCCCCTCTTTATCAATCTGAAAACAATATAGCAAAATATAACATGATTGAATCCCTTGCAACAAACTTCTGCATCAGCTTGACTAGCACAGCAATACACCACATTACACACTTAAAAAAGAATCTATGGCAACAAATTGTATATATATATGCATACTATTTTCGTTTTTGCATGCATATTTGCAGTTTCTCTTTTTTCTTTGAAAACCATCATTTTTTGTATCAGTATTCTTAAGATGCATTTCCCTCTCGCCTCTCGCCTCTCGATTAACAAATTTAAGACCCTTGTCGCGTCCTCTTGCCTCTCGGCTTAAGTAACACAGCCATGGACCCTACTTTTGAGGGTGATGCAGTAAAACCTCTATAAATTAGTAGTGTTTGACCGGACAATTCTATTAACTTATAGAGATCATTACTTACTATAGATAAACATATGTTATATGCTTATATATAATGTCATCCAGATCCAATAAAATGTATCAATTAATCAAGTACTAATTCATCGAGACTTTACACATACTAAGGCGGTGTTCGGTTCATGGTTAATGAGTCCGGTTAACAAGAATCTGAACATCAATCCCATGCGCTAGTCATGGATTAGCAATTTGGTTTCATGAAATGGGAACCTCACTCCTAAGTGATTAACTTATTCCCTTCATACCCCTTGGAATTTTATATCATTCACATTCATATTTACCCCCACTCCCATTCTCGATTCCCATCAACCATCCGAACTCCGCCCGAGTATGTTTACTTTAGTTTAAGAACTGAAAATTATAACTAGACCATAACATACTCTTACTATAAGGGTTAAATATCAAAGCGGTCACTGAAGTGAAGACCAGATATCACTTTCATCACTAATCTCAACGAGGTATCACTTTAATCACTAAAATTGTCATAAATATCAAACGGATACCTCTAAATGTGTGTTCGAAAAGTAAAAATAATTTATATCGAGTTCTACACATATTTCTTGAATGCTACCGCAACAAAATGAAAAGTTATGAACTCTAGTATTTATGATATTATATTTAGATTTTAAAAAAATTATTTACTATTTATTTTTAATTTTATAGTTATTTACTTTGATTTAATTAAAAATAAATATTAAATGAATTTTTTAAAATCTAAATAAATTATCTGAAATACTAGATTTCATAACTATTCATTTGGTTGCAGTAGTATTGAAGAAATATGTGTAGAACTCGAGAAAAATTATTTTTACTTTTCGAACACATATTTAGAGTTATCTATTTGATGTTTATGATGACTTTAGTGATTAAAACGATACCCCGTTGAGATCAGTGATGAAAATGATATATGGTCTTCACTTCAATGACCACTTTGATATTTAACCTCTTACTATAATACACCAACACTACGTATAACCACAACACTAGACAACAAACAAGCATCTACAACAAGTTAAACATGCCTACAAATGCATATACATAAATTAATTGAGTTTATTAATTTATCAAACATTATTGAATTCGTGCCATCAATTTGACAATGTCAATTTACCGGGAACATTACAAAAATAAGCATCTATAATAAGTTACACATTTCTACAATTGCATATAGATAATTCATCGATTTATCGAACATTACTTAATTGAGACTGTAACAGCATCAATTCGTCTATTAAATTCGACAAATGTAGAGAGAGAGAGAGAGAGAGAGAGAGAGAGAGAGAGAGAGAGAGAGAGAGAGAGGCATACACGATCGAGAGCATTGAGAAGATCAAGACCGGAGATAACGAAGTAAGCGAGAGTGAGTCGATTAATCTCCTGGCCAGAGTAGTGAGAAGGCAGTAAGTGATGCATCATCTCCATGTAATACACATGTCTCTCTCTTTCGAATTTTATGTTATCTGAAGGTGAGGCTTCCCAGAATGATACTGACATAGTGCGAGAGAGAGAGAGAGAGAGAGAGAGATTTATATATAAACCCTAACTTCTGATCGGTTAGATTCACAGATTCACTGAATTGGACGCCTTTGCAGACTGCTCGCCTATATTGTACTACACGTTTAGTTCAAAGCTTGATTTTAATCGGTTAACCAATCGGTCCCGAATTAATATGAGATTTTTAGAGAAATTAAGGATTTTTCAATTAAAAATTTACCCAGAATTTTTCGAAAAACTTTTTGAAAAATTGAGAATTTTTAAAACAAAGAATGATCTCCTTTATTTAGTGCTTCTTTATCCACTTTGCTCTTTCTTTATTTCTTTATTATTTGTAAAATCTACTCATTGTCTCTCTATGTAGTTCAATTTTATCTTTTCTTAATTATTTTAAGGTTAATTATCTTGTTGGTCACTGAAGTCGGCTTAATGTATCAAGATGGTCACTGAACTGAAATTAGAATCAAGTAGGTTACTATCTCGAGTCATTTGTTCAGCCTGTTAAGTCGTTTGATTTTTTTAGACGGAAGTTGCTGACCTGTAAGCTTTGTATCTATGTGGCTAACGCCTGTTAGTGTAACTCTAATTAGTTAACTATAGTTAGTGTAAACCTCAGTTTAGAATCAGATTAAACTTTTATCATAGAAAAAATTAAAACACTCCATTAAATTACAGTGCGATAGAATTGGGGAAAGTAAAACCCTAATTCTGAAATCAAAAATTGGTGCTAGATTGTGAAGTTATTGGAGTGCATCTCAACTAGTAAGGTATAATATATCGATTGTGTTCTCTATATCAATTGTAACGCATATGTCAATTATTTATTTTCGATTTTGCAGTATGTCGACAAGGGTTAACATACATGTACATCATCATGGTGATTTGGATAATTCGAAACCGAGCTACAGGGATGGGAAGGTGGATACGGTCAATCTTGACACAAATGATTTCTCCTTTCGTGATTTGGAGGATTTTGGTAAGGAGTTCGGATATGATTCTTCATCTCTTGTTTATTTTAAAACAAATGGTCATACTTTTACTGATGGGGTGAAGATTGTGTATGATGATGACTCTGTTAGAGAGCTAGTTAATGTGTCACTGCCTTACGGTAACATAGAGCTTTATATTGATCATTGTTTTGACTTTGCTTCTCCGATGATTGATACTGAAAATGATAGTGACCATGATCCTGATTACTTAATTGAAACTGAATCGAGTGATGATGACTGCTCTAGTCTTGATAATAGTGATGAAGAATGTAGGCAATCACGTAAGTTATTCAAGGAGCAGTTGGCTAGTGAGAAGTTTAGGGATGTTAGCAGTCATGAGTCTAGCTTTGAGAGTGATGAACTGAGATCAGTCCATTCGTCGTCCGAAGATGAAATTAGCAGGAAAGGGTTTATTGGAAATAATTTTGTTAAGAATAAACGAAGGAGTAGAGAAATTTTTTTAAAGAAGCACCTGGCTAAGTGGGAACTATAAAGTTTGAAGTAGGTTTGAGATTCTTGTCTATGGATGAATTTAGGACCACTGTTAGACGGTATGGTCTAAATGAAAGGAGAGCAGTATATTTTGCAAAAAATGATTCTCAGAGGTGTCAAGTCATATGTGAGGAAAGGTGCCCATTCTATATATGGTGCACCAGAATTAAAAATTCCGAGAATGTGCAGATTAAGACATTGGTAGATAATCATTCTTGCACAAAGCCCTACATAAACAAGCATGCCACAGTTAAGTACCTAGCAGGAAAGTATGGTGATCGAATAAGAAAAGACCCCCAATGGAAAATTAAAGACTTGATTGAGGTCATTAAACAAGAAATGGAGATAGAGATTCCAAGAATTAAATGTATAGAGATTCCACAGTTAAGTACCTAGCAGGAAAAAGTTTCCATCAGTAGTTCTAAGGAAAATATTTTGGACAGCAGCAACTGCAACACACCCCGTGCAGCATCAGAAAGCTATAAATAACATAGCAAAACATTCCAGGCCTGCTTATGACCAACTAAGGAACCTTGATGCTAAAACTTGGACAAAAGCTCACTTTGAAACAACATCAAAAGCGGACAATGTTGAGAATAACATGTCTGAATGCTTCAACGCATGGATCATAACTGAGAGGTATATGAATGTTTAATTAATAAGTTTAAATTAAATAGCTACTTTGAATTTATTGTAGTTTACATTTGAATTTTTTATTGCAAATTGAATGCAGGTATCTGCCAGTTTTGACTATGATACAAGAGATTACATTTAAGCTCATGACTAGAATTAAAAAAAAAAAAAAGAGGAAGAAATGCTTAGCAGTGATCAAATCCTTTGTCCAAACATTAAAAAAAAACTTGATTTGTATGTAACTGAAGCCAGAAATTGGAAAGCCACGTGGGATGGAGTTAGAAATTATGCTGTAAGTAAAGTTCAATTTAAAATGAGCTTAGATAGTTTATGGAGCTAGGCAATATTTATATATGAAGTTTTTGTGCAGGTTAAACAAGGTGTGAGGGTTGTAACAGTTGACTTGGTTAACAAAACGTGTGCTTGTCGAGTATTCCAATTGACGGGAATTCCTTGTCCACATGCCATAGCAGCTATACATGATAGTAGGCAACAACCAATTAACTTTGTTTCTGATTTCTTTAAAAGGGATAGGTACTTACAGTCTTATAGTCAACCTCTTGAAGCCATAAAAGGAGATGAGTTCTGGGAATTTCAGACCACAGATCCATTGTTGCCACCGGATATTCCCAAAAAATTGAGAGGCCGTCCAAAAAAGCTTCGAAGGCCGTCACAACAATTTTCGTCTAAAAAATTCAACGACTTAACGGGCTGAACAAATGACTCGAGATAGTGACCTACTTGATTCTAATTTCAGTTCAGTGACCATCTTGATACATTAAGCCGACTTCAGTGACCAACAAGATAATTAACCCTATTATTTTATTTTGCATAAATATTTTTCATCTTTTTTGTTTTTATATTTAATTATATATTTTATATATAATAAGAGTAATAGGAATAATAAAGTAGAACTATTCGATCCTTAACTACTACAACATTTAATATTATATTGTACTAGCTTATAGCCCGTGCGATGCACGGTTACTTAAATTTTATTTATAATTATTTTGTTTATAATTATATTTTTATTACCCATGCAATACACGATTGTTTTTTTAATATTTATAATTATATTTATTTATGAATATTTTAATATTTAAAAGTTATTAGTTTACATGATTAAATTATTGTTAAAAAGATTTAGCCAAAAAAATTATAGTTGAAAATTTGATATTTATTATATTTTTTACGCTCAATTTAATATTTGTTTATATTGAGTTATAAAAATTAGATTTTGCCAATTTCATAGTCCACATGAAATTCACAAAATAATCTTTAATTTAGTTGTGGTTTAATATTCTTTTTCAATTAAAAACTATTCTAAAACTAAAAAGAGAATAAAGTGACGAAATTTAATGTTGAGAATTCTATTCGATTTAGGAAATCTACTTATATGTAGTTTAGATTATTAGAATACCCTTTATTAACCAAATACAGTTTTTAATGTTAAATCTAACGGTTTTCACCTATCTATTTAACATCAAACGATTTTTATTATTTTGGTATTAAATGAGTTTCCTTATTTAATTACAACTATTTTTATATTTTGACCTTTTAGAAAATCCAATCCTATTATAATATCTTTTAACTTATATCATTTTTAGATAATAACTTCTTTTTATATGATATAATCTTGATCATGTATTTTTAAAAGTATTGGATCTAACGGTTGAGAATGTTTTGACGGTATTTAGGACCAAACTACCATGATAACATTATTAATTTTTCTTAATATTTATAATTTTTTTAATTTATAATTTTTTTAAATATTTATTGCTAAAATATAATATACTCTTTTTTGTAATATGTTAAAGATGAGGGAACTTTGAACTTTTGAGAAAATAAATTATCAATTAAAATATAATTTTTTTTGTAATAGTTCTTCTTTTAAAGTAGTACACCATGATCAAAATTCTGTATAAATTTCATTTTTTTATAGTATATCCGGTAAATATCTATGTTATTATATTAAAGACTAAATAATGAAAGCTTCCTTAGAAGTTAAGTTTGGTACTCAATCCATAATCGTTGAAACTGTCAAATAAAATTGTTGAAAAACGTTAGATATAACAGTAAAATTATCATGTAGAATGATCTAAGGTTTGAATCTACCTTTCTTTTAGAAATAAATTAAGGAACAACATATTAAAATTTATAGGATTTTTTGAAAAATAAGAATTTTTTCATTTTTTCTTGCAGACATATGTTATTTGATAATATTTTTTGTAAAGTACGATTTTTCAGAAAAGTATTATACTAATTGATTAACAAACTTTTAAAGTTTCGAATTTAATAATTTACAATGTATATAGGTTTAAAAAGTTTGGCCTTTCTGTAGCTGAGTCTAACATTTCAAAATAAGTTTTTTTTTTAATATGAATATAGTTCTGCTAACAATGAAATTAGGTCTCTATGAGTTCTTATAAAACAAAATCACCATTTCCGTATAATTTATTATTTAATAATAAATAATATTTGATTAGTTATGACATAAAACTTAATAAAACAGGATTAAAAATATGCACAATTTTATAAAATTTTATCCTCGTATTATTATATTCTTTGTTGATTTGAATTTTTCTTAGATTGATTTTAATTTTTGAACATAGATTTCTAAATTTAAAATAGTTAGAAAAAAGTAATTAAATTGGTGTTAAAATAATGATGACATAATAATTATTATTAGAATTTAAATATTCACTTTATTAATTTGGGTTTTATCTTGTGTTTTAAAAATCAGATTTTGACGATTTTACAACCCACGTGAAGATAACTAAATTATATTTAATTAAAAGATGGTTTAACAATTTTTATCTAGGTGGAATTGTCCATGGAAGAGAAAAGAAAATCACGAATTTTTTACATGAAGAATTCTATTCAATATAGAAAACTTATTTATATTTGGTATATTTGGTTTAAATTATCAAAATACACCTTTTAGAATTTAAATATAATCCTATTATTAATAAAATAAACTTTTTTAATATTTGATCTAACGATTTTCATTTATCTAGTTAAGATCTAATTATCCTTATTAATTGGGTTGTCTACGACCAAAATTTGGGATAAGATCCCTATTATGATTATTATATATAATGATTAAATATAATAAGGATATCAAGTATATACTCATATAAGTATCTTACTAACTACTTTTACTTTTAATGTTTCAACAGAAAAGATATTTAAGAATTTTTACATAGAAAAATTTTAAATTATCAAAATACACTTTTTAGTATTTAAATATAATTCTGTTATTAATCAGATACACTTTTTAATATTAGATCTAACAATTCTAATTGATCTATTTAAGATCTAACTATAATTATTAATTTGGTCGTATATTGATCGTACACGGACCGGATCGATTTTAATTTTTTCTTAAATTGATTTTAATATTTTATTAAAATAAACAAAGAATTTATAAATTTAAAAGAATTAGGGAAAAAAAATTAAATTGGTGCTATAATAATAAAAAAATATTTATTAAAATTTAGATAATAACTTTACTGTTTGGGCTCTTGGGCTCTATCTTGAGTTTTAGACAACAGATTTTAACGATTTTACAGCCCACGCGAAGCTTACAAAATTATATTTAATTTAATGATGATTTAATAATTATTATCTAACTGGAACTATCCATAAAATAAAGATAAAAGATAATTACGAATTTTTACATAAAGATTTCTATTCAATATAGAAAACCCATTTATAATAGGTTTAAATTATCAAAATACACCTTTTAGTATTTAAATACTATCCTATTATTAATCAAATACAATTTTTAATATTATATCTGACGGTCCTCATCGATTTGAATATTTATAGTTTTATAATCCAACGGATCGTATACTTTTGGTAGTATAGTGACCGACCAAAGTTTTGGATAAGATCCCCCTTACGCTTATTATATAGTAGCTTAAAACCCGTGCGATACACGAATTGTTATTAATATTTATTATTTTTATTATTTATGTTTTAATATTCTATTAATCTGCATTTGCTAAAAAAAATAAGTAGGTGTGTTAAACTTTTTTAAATAATTAAAAGTATTAAAATAGTTTTTAAAATAAATTAATAAATGTTTACCTGTGATATTTTTGGAAAAGGAGGGTCTTAGTAAGGAAAAATAAAAAAAGAAACATGTTTTTTCTGAAAAGGTAAGTGCCCATAATTAAAAGTATTTAAATAGGCTTCATAATAAATAAGTAAGGATTTGTCCGGGATATTTTTAAAAAATGAGGGTTTTAGTAAGGAAAAATCAGAAAGAGTAACATGTTTTAGTTGAAAAAGATAATTGCCCGTGATTTTTTTAGAAAAATAGAAGATTTTGTTAGAAAAGATAATGTATTTTAGCTGAAAATGTAGTTGGTTATAAAAGTGTTATTATTTAATAATAATTTTTTTAGAAAATGAAAAAATAGAAAAAGTAACACGTTTCAGCTGAAAAAGTGTTCATAATTAAAAGTATTTGTTATGGATCAAAAAACGTACCTTGTGAATTAAAGGCTACGGTTTGTGAGCGTTCAAGCTTTAATGACTGTTCTTGTGTTTCGGGACTAAATCGGTCCTCACAAGATGCCTACGTATCTCTGCTGTATAGAGAATCAAGTCAATAAAAACGTAGTTCTAGAATGAAGGACGAGGGTCCTTATATAGGCGTCTAGAGCCTAGTATTTATGGTATGTTTAGGAGTCTTAACTGATAAGTCTCGTTATTGATAACTGATAAGGAGTATATTACTTGGTATGCAAGTATTATCCTTACCTGATAAGTGTTATGACTCATCATATTATTTGATTGGGATTCTGGATCCTTCTATGAAGATTTTATTATATTTTGGACTCATTTAATGAGCTGATAATTTCCCTTATTTATTAATTACGAAATTAATAAATAATTAGGGTTTCGGGCCTTTTGTCGGGCCTAATCTTTGGACCCAATTAGGTCTAATTAATGTATCATTAATTATATATCAAGGGTTATATTTCAGTCCATATCAGTTGCCCCCCAATTTTTGGAAAAATCCTTCAAGATTTTTGTAGAAATTATTCCATATTTTTCCAGGAATTTTTCATTTTTCAAGGCATTTTTCAACCTCAAATTGTCGTGGAATTTGGTCATTTTGACCAGGGATCCAGGTCATTTTCGACCAGGATTCCAAGTCATATTCGACCAGGAATCGAGGTCGAATTCGACCTGGAGTGGGAACAAGGTCGACAACATCGACCAGGAATTACAGTATATTTTCGAGCAGGAAATTTCGACCTCGATTTAGTGTAATTTCGACCAGAAATTTAGTTTTTCGATCAGGAATTGAGGTCGAATTTCGACCTGGAAGGGGAACGAGGTCGACAACATCGATCAGGAATTTCTGTGTATTTTCGAGCTCAAAATTTCGACCTCGATTTAGCGTAATTTTGACCAGAAATTTCATTCAGTTTTTCGACCAGGAATTTTGTTCAGTTTTTCGACCTCAAACTGTTTCCAGGTTGAACGTGTCGAACTCATTTTTCAGTTTATTTTCGAACAGATTTGTTCGACCAGAATGTAGTGTAAATTCGAGCAGGAATCCTGGTCGAAATCGACCAGGAAAAGATGGCGAGGTCGATTTTGTCGACTAGGATGCTTAGTTATTCTTCGACTAGGATTTTTGTACTTGGTTTTTGTATTATTTCGACCTGGAATTTCGATCAGGATCCTTATGCAAAAACTTCGATCTCAGCTAAGGTGAGGTCGAGCTGGTCGAACAAGACTTTTAGTATAATTTCGACCAAGAACATTCGGCCAGGAATTAATATAATTTCGACCTCATTCTTTTGTATTCATTTTTGACTTGGAATCATCTGTTTTTGCCTTAGAAATATTTCCAACTTTTGAGTTAGAAATTACTTAAGCTTTCAACTTCTTGGGCCTTGATTACATATTGGGCCTTAAACTCTTTTTTAGCTCACTTCTTGGGCCAAAGTTTTTTCTTGAATTTTATTCATATTGGACCCTGGGCCTTGATATTTACTTGGGCCTAACTCTTTGGGCCTTAGTTTTAGTAGCCCATGGGATGATTATGGGCTTTGACAGGCTTTAGCCCGTTGATATTCCCTTTTACCGGAAAGTCAACCGGTTAGAAATTTTTCTATAAAAGAGTGAATCTTCACTCTTCACTTTCACTTCTCATTTCTCACTTTTTACTTTCCAAATTTCTTCTCTCCTCAAGTCTCTCTCTAAATTTCGGAGTTTCATCTTCTAAGTTATAATCTTCCTCAGTTGAAGGTTTTTCTGAGTTTTCTGGGCAGAAATCTCCCTCCCAAGAAGGTTTCTGGGTTTTACTTTTGAAGATTTGAAAAATTTCTGGAATTTTTCCAGTTTTCTGGGTTTCCACCTTCATCACTTGAAGGTTTTCTGGAGTTGTCTCATTTTTCTGGGTTACTTCGAAGATTTTTGAAATGGTTGATCGTTCTGCTAGCCGTCTTCAGAAGATGAATCAAGCGTCCAAAAGAGGTATCATCATTCGTTCTCCCACTATGTCATTACAAGATATGATCTTAGAACGTAGTGATGAATATCCTTCAGTTTCGCATTTAGATTCATATAACCATAGCAATAGATTTAATGATGCTGATGCAATTGCTAATTACAAGAATATGTATAGAATTAGGCCACCTTATAGGTTAGTCCTAGCTGAACCTGGGGATCGTTCCTGCCATTGGCGCCCAAATGCTCTTTGCATTTACAAAGGGGTCCTGGCTGCAGGCGTTCGATTCCCATTCCATCCTTTCATTCCTCAACTTCTAGCCGATGTAGGAATCAGTCCTTGTCAACTCCCTCCCAATGCTTGGAGATTTATTATGTGCTTTATTGTTTTGTGCTTAAAAAACGATTTCCCTCTTTCTGTTGCTCTCTTTAGAAGGATTTTTCAATTTAAAAATAGCTCTTCCCAAACTTTGGGTTGGGTATATATTAATCATCGACCCACAACACCCCCCATCTTCCACCCAAAATCCATTCCCGGCAACAATCCCAAATGGAGAGATGAATTTATGTATTTGATGTGGGATGGAGGGGACTGGGGTACCTTATTCCAAAGCTCATTTAGTAGAGTTTCGGATGGTAGTCCTGGTGACATAGTTCTGACTGAGGGGGAGGCCCTTGTCTATGCTGAACTCATCAAGGATAACTATGCCACCATGGCTTGGGAGCTTCTGGACGAGTTTCTACTTAAGACTCTGGGACTTTCAAGAGTTTCTGACAAGGGTAATTCTTTTTCTTATTTTCTTGTAGTTGTATTAAGATTGCCTTATACCAATTGTTTTCCTTGACTTTTGTTTGCAGCTGCTGAGTTTATCAACAAGCAAAATGAGCCAGAAGGCGGGCAGACAACAAGGATCAAAAGGGCTTGCTTGAAGGATCCCAGGCTGACCGAGAAAGGCCCTGCCATTTTGAGGCCTCATGTGGCTGAGGTGGATGAGGTCGAGGGCTCAACTAAGAGTTCTGTATGGCGCCCCAACTGGGGGATAAGGAAAAAGGACACCATAGTGGGGGTGTCTGCTCATGCTGTTGAATGGTCACACCATTCATTGACTCCTTGTGACTACAAGGATTTTGTTTCTAACTCCACCCTGGAAGGGGCAGAGTGTGCAGGAGCCCATGCCTTTGCTGCTGTAAGTTTCTTTTTCTTTCTCTCTTTTTTTTATGCCCCAAGTTATTATTTCTAACTTGTGTTTTATTTGTAGGCTAATGCAAATTTCCAAGGGGCTTTATTTCAAGCCAAAGCCTGGCGATCATCTTCTGAGGCCAACAAGGCTAAGTATGATCAAGCCCAGGTGGAGGTTGGTTCTCTTAAAGCTTCCTTGGATCGAAGGGATAAAGAGCTATTGGAGGCTCAAGCTGAGCTGGTCGAGTTAAGGAAGGGGAAGGATCGTATCATTGATGAGTACTTTGATTCTGCTGAGTATCAGGAGATCATAACTCAGCATGATGATCTTCTTTTCCCTGTCCAGTTCACTCAAGGATGGGATGAGGCTTTAGCTGAGGTATCGAGGAGAATTCCTGGCTCCCTTACCATTTCTGACTTCCCCAGCCCCCATGCTCCTAATCAGTTGGAGAAGGCCTTGGCTGGAGTGGATGATATGGATGAGGACAACAGGATTCTCAATCCTGAACATGCCCCCCAGCCTGATGAAGAGTTAGAGGGATCCAGCTCCGGTGAGGAGGAGTCTGGTGAAGAGGAGGAAGATTCTGGAGAGGAAGAGTCTGGCGAGGAGGAGGCTTCTGATGATGAGCCAGGAGGGAGTGGTGCTCAATCATAGCTATCTGTAGCTTTTATTTATTTTATGTAATTCTGCCTTTGGGCATAACTTAACTTTGTTTGCAAGTTATTTATATTTTGTGGCCATTCGTAGCTTGTTTTCTTGCCTCTTGATCTTGCATGTCTATTTAGCATTTTGCACATATCTATCAGTATGTAATGCATTCAAAACACAATGGATAAGAATATATAATTCATAACTTTGAAGAAATGGGCTCAGCCCTTACATAATACCCAAGTTTAAAACTTTGGGTTGGTTTTATCAAACCTTATTTCTAGTAGTGAGTCCCCTTAGGAAAACACCTTAAATATAATAGATTTTCAAGTTGGAGGCATGCCAAGTTCTAGGCACTTCAATCCCTTCCATAGTTTCCAGCTTGTATGAGCCTCGTCCATACACATTCTTGACCCGATAGGGCCCTTCCCAGTTTGGGGCTAACTTTCCTTTTTGTCCAACTTCAGATGCTTCAATTTTTCTAAGGACCAAGTCCCCTTGACGAAAGAATCTCTCTTTAACCCTTAGGTTGTAGTAGAAAGATGCTCGTTTCTGATGTTCAACTATCTTGGCATTCGCCTCGTCTCTAACTTCGTCAATTAGATCTAAAGCCAGCCTCAAGCCTTCTTCATTTGCCTCTGGTTCATAAGCCTCAACCCTAGGAGATGTGTGAGTAATCTCCACTGGAACCACTGCCTCGGCCCCATAAGCCAGCAAGAAGGGGGTAGCTCCAGTGGTGACTTTACAAGTAGTACGATATGCCCATAGTATGGGAAGCAATTCATCTACCCAAGTATTCCTGGAGCGTTCAACTCTTTTCTTTAGTCCATCTAGGATAATTCGATTTGCAACTTCAGCTTGCCCATTTGCTTGAGGATGGGCAACAGAAGTGAAGCGCAACTTGATATCATTCTCATCACAGTACTTCTTGAACTCGTCATTGTTGAATTGAGTTCCATTGTCCGTTACCAGGATTCGTGGAATTCCATATCTGCATATCACATTCTCCCAAAAGAAGTGCATCACTTGCTTGGTGGTTATCTTGGCCAAAGGTTTAGCCTCAACCCATTTAGTGAAATAGTCAATTGCAACTATCAGAAATTTTCTCTGTGCACTTGCCATTGGAAATGGCCCAAGTATATCCATTCCCCACATAGCAAAAGGGATAGGTGAGTTTACGGATGTCAACATCTCAGGTGGTTGTCTAACCACTGGTGCATGCTTCTGGCACCGTTCACATTTCTTCACATAACTTTTTGCATCAGCAAGCATACTTGGCCAATAGAAACCTAGACGAGTGACTTTATGGGCCAAAGCTCTGCCCCCCAAGTGTTGTCCACAAATCCCTTCATGCACTTCCTTTAGGGCCAATTCTGCCTCTTGAGGTCTCAAGCACTTCAAATATGGAATAACAAAAGATTTCTTGTATAGGATTCCCTCAATTAGGGCATACCTTAGTGCTCTGACGTATAGCTTTCGTGCTTCTGAAGTGTCGTTGGGCAGCCACCCAGTTTCCAGATGAGCTTTGATGGGATCAATCCAACAGCTGGTGATACCAATGGGGGCTACCAACTTTCCATTGATGCTTGGGGTCTTCAAGACTTGGAAGTATACACTCCCGGCATAGTTTTCAATTTCAGAAGAGGCAAACTTAGACAATGCATCAGCCTTCATATTTTCCTCCCTTGGAATGTGCTCCACATAGCATTCATCGAACTGAGTCATGATGACTTTGACAAGTTTCAGATACTTAGCCATGACTTCATCTCTGGCTTCGAACTCTCCATTTACTTGAGAAACAACTAACCTTGAGTCCCCACAGACTTTCAAAGTTTTGACCCTCAGGGCTCCAGCTAGCCCTAAGCCAGCAATCAAATCTTCATACTCAGCCTCATTGTTTGTCGTTGGGAAGTCAAGTTTTAGTGCATACTCTATTATGAATCCATCAGGACTTTGCAGGACTAAACCAGCTCCACTTGATTTTGTTTTTGATGCTCCATCAAAATAGAGCACCCAACATTCCTTGGATACCATGTCATCATCTTTGTTGTCTTCCACTACTACCTCCTGCCCCCCGACTTCTTGGTTGTCAATGGTACATTCAACCATGAAGTCAGCGAGTGCTTGAGCTTTTATGGCCGTACGAGGCTTATACTTGATATCAAATTCTCCTAACTCAATAGCCCATTTGATCAACCTTCCACTAACCTGAGGGCTGTGCAGAATGTTCCTTAGAGGTTGATTAGTCAAAACCTCTATCTTGTGCGCCTGGAAGTATGGACGTAGCTTTCTTGAGGCCATTATCAAGGCTAAGGCAAACTTCTCTATGGTAGAGTAGTTTATTTCTGCCCCATGCAGGATCTTACTCACATAGTAGATGGGTTTCTGAACCTTCAATTCTTCCTTTACCAAAACAGCTCCAAGGGCAGTGTCGGATACTGCCAAGTACAGATAGAGGATTTTTCCTGGCTTTGGTTTTGCCAACAGTGGTGCTTCAGCCATGTATTTCTTCAGGGCTTCAAAGGCTTCTTGGCTTTCAGGTGTCCACTCGAAATTTTTTACATTCTTGAGTGCTTTGAAAAAAGGTAAGCATTTTTCTCCAGACTTGGAGATGAATCTTCCCAAAGTTGCAACTCTTCCTGTCAATTTTTGCACATCCTTAACAGACTTGGGTGGTTCCATGTCTAGGATTGCCTTGATCTTGTCGGGGTTAGCTTCGATCCCCCTCTTGGAGACCATCAGACCTAAAAACTTTCCTGAGCCGACCCCAAAGGCACACTTCGCTGGGTTTAACATCATCTTGTGGTGCCTCAGCACTTCAAATGCTTCTCGAAGATGCTTTATATGGTCTGCCTTGTCGAGGCTCTTGACTAACATGTCGTCCACATAAACTTCCATTGTTTTACCAATCAGTGGTTCAAAAATCTTGTTCACCAATCTTTGGTATGTTGCCCCTGCATTCTTAAGTCCAAATGCCATTACCAAATAACAGAAAACACCAAAGTCGGTGATGAACGATACCTTGGAGATGTCGTCCTTGTGCATCTTGATTTGGTTGTATCCACTGAAGCCATCCATGAAACTTAGCATCTCGTGCCCAGCAGTGGCATCTATCAAAGCATCAATCCTCGGTAAGGGAAAACAATCCTTGGGACATGCATCATTCAAGTCGGTGAAGTCTACACACATTCTCCACTTTCCATTAGCCTTTTTGACCATCACTGGGTTAGCCAACCATTCAGGGAACTGAATTTCTTCAATGAAGCCTGCTTCCAAGAGTTTCTCTACCTCCTGCTTGATAGCTTCTTGCCTTTCCGGGGCAAAATTTCTTTTCTTTTGTTTCACTGTTTTCCTTTCAGGATCCACATTCAATTTGTGGGTTATCAATTGGGGATCAATCCCTGGCATATCAGCTGCTGTCCAAGCAAATACATCACTGTTTTCTTGAAGAAAGGATGTCAACTTACTTTTTGTAGATTCAGGTAGTAAAGCTCCAATGTAGGTGACCTTGTCTGGTTCTCCTGGGATCAAGGGGATGGGAACAAGATCCTCAGCTGGCTTTCCTCTCCTTTCTTCATCGTTTCTGATGTCCATGTCCTCAATTGGGAGAACCTGCCCCCCAACTCCATCAGGCCTCAACGCGGCTACATAACAGCTTCTAGCCATTTTCTGATCACCTTTTTCTTCACCAATCCCATTCCTTGTAGGGAATTTGATCTTCAAATGATAGGACGAGGCAACAGCCTTGAATGCATGAAGTCCCGTTCTTCCCAGAATTGCATTGTAGGTTGAAGTTGCCTTAATAACTATGAAATTCAACATTTGAGTAGATGTCTTCGAACCTTGTCCCATTGTCATTGGGAGTTGAATTGTGCCTTCTACCTTCGATTCTACTCCATTGAACCCATATATGGGCATGTTTGAGGGTGTTAGCTGAGAGTCAGTGTAACCCATCTTGATGAAAGCATCATGGAACAAGATGTCCACTGAAGCTCCATTGTCAACAAGAACTCTCTTTGTTTCTGAGTTCCCAATCACAGGTACTATGACCAGAGGGTCATCATGGGGAAATTTCACTCCCTCAAGGTCTGAATCGTCAAAATTCAAAGATACTTCAGTCTTGGCACGCTTCGGTGCTTCTCCAACCACAGTCATTACCTCACGGGCATAAGCTTTTCTGGAGTTTCTGGAAGGTCCGGCCGCAGTTGGTCCTCCAAATATCATATTGATGACAGGCCCTCGGGGCTTGGGATTTCGGTCTTGATCATTGTCCCGCCTATCGTAGTCTTTCCTTTCATAATTTCCTCTCTGATTTCCCTGGTTTCCATCTTTGGTGTACTTACCAAGCTTTCCTCTTCGAATTAAGAACTCAATTTCATCTTTCAGCTGCCTGCAGTCATCTGTCTCATGGCCAACTTCTTTGTGAAACCGACAGTATTGGTTTTGATTTCTCTTTGACACATCGGCCCTCATAGGCTTCGGCCATTTGATATCTTCTTCCTTTGCTATCTCCATCAGAATTTGACTCCTGGGAGTGTTTAATCTTGCATATTCTGTGAACTTTGGCCCAAAATTGCTTTTCTTGGGTGGTGAATCTGAATCCTTTGATGCCCTAGGATACTTCTCTCTTGCATCATATTCTGGAGCATCCTTTCTCTTTTTTGAATTTCCATTGCCAGTAGCAATGGGTTCGTACTTTCTCATGCTCTCCTCAGCCTTGATATATTTCCCAGCTCTATCTTGTAGTGACAACATGTTTTCGGGGGGATGTTTGGCCAAAGACCTCCTGAAGTGGTCATCGGTGGTTCCTTGCTGTAGGGCTATCATAGCCACTTTATCTTCCAAATCTGGGACTTTTATAGCTTCCTTAGTGAATCTACTCAAGTATTCTCTCAACGTTTCATTCTTGCCTTGTCGAATCGCCATAAGAGAGGCAGAACTTTTCTCATGTATCTTCCCACTAACAAATTGATTGATGAATGCCTTACTCAGCTCTTTGAAGGATCCAATAGAATTGGGCGGAAGGCGACTATACCAACGTTGAGCCATTCCCGCTAGAGTTTGTGGGAACGCCCTACACTTTGCAGCGTCATTGGCAGGCTGCAACAGCAGTGCGTTTGAGAAGGTTCTTACATGATTTGCGGGATCACCCGTTCCATCATAAGCTTTGATGGTTGGCATTTTAAACTTCCTGGATATAGTGGCTTTCATTATCTCTTGTGTGAAGGGTGGTGTAGGATCGTCAGGATCTCCTAGGGGCAACAACACAGTAGGATCTCCTCTTGGGATTTCAACCCTTCTGGATCTCAGAGGAGTAGGATCCAGATTAATTACCGGAGTCTTCCCGGCTGCTCTTGCAGCCTCTTCCTCCTCTAACTTCTTTTTGAGTTTTGCAACCTCTGTCTCATGGGCTGCAATCCTTTCCAGAGTGGTCGGCTCCTTGTTTGCAGATCGTCTCCTTCGCGGGGGATAGTCATCATCAGTATTATAATTTTCATCCTCAGTGTAAGGCCCAGAGAAATCGTCTCGAAACATTTGAAGAGTTTGGGTTTGTCGATTCAGGGGTTCTAAACCTTGGACGTAAGGGGGCACGTAGGCCTCATGGTGTACCAGAGTGGTACCACTACCGCCCACCGGGGGTCGAGGGGGCCTGGTATGGGTAGGCATCCCAAGGGTCTGATTCACATATTGAGGGAGATCGGTAGTATGTAGTTGAAGGCCCCTCGGGGCACTCATGAGTAGTGGGGAGGTTGTGATTGCTTGCTGGTGAGTGGTCTCTTGTGGATTAGATCCATGAATGACCACCTGCAGGGGATTCGTCCCTTCAATTGGGATCTCTGATCCTTGAGTGTTGGTGGGGATATTCGTCCCTTCAGTGCTGGTGATTGGTGGTGGTTGACTTCCATGAGTATCAGCACCGGAGGTGATAGGAAGTTCTTCAGAAGCTCGAGTTGTTCTTCGCGTGTTTGCCATGGTTGATGTTGTGTTCCCACAGACGGCGCCAAATGTTATGGATCAAAAAACGTACCTTGTGAATTAAAGGCTAGGGTTTGTGAGCGTTCAAGCTTTAATGACTGTTCTTGTGTTTCGGGACTAAATCGGTCCTCACAAGATGCCTACGTATCTCTGCTGTATAGAGAATCAAGTCAATAAAAACGTAGTTCTAGAATGAAGGACGAGGGTCCTTATATAGGCGTCTAGAGCCTAGTATTTATGGTATGTTTAGGAGTCTTAACTGATAAGTCTCGTTATTGATAACTGATAAGGAGTATATTACTTGGTATGCAAGTATTATCCTTACCTGATAAGTGTTATGACTCATCATATTATTTGATTGGGATTCTGGATCCTTCTATGAAGATTTTATTATATTTTGGACTCATTTAATGAGCTGATAATTTCCCTTATTTATTAATTACGAAATTAATAAATAATTAGGGTTTCGGGCCTTTTTTCGGGCCTAATCTTTGGACCCAATTAGGTCTAATTAATGTATCATTAATTATATATCAAGGGTTATATTTCAGTCCATATCAGTATTAAAATATATTTTAAAATAAATAAGTAAGGGTTTGCCCGTGATATTTTTGGAAAATGAGGGGTTTTAGTAAGGAAAAATAGAAAGAGTAACATGTTTTTGTTAAAAAAGATAATCGGCCGTGTTTTTTTAGAAAAAGATAGGATTTTGTAAGAAAAAAATAAAAAAAGGTAATGTATTTTAGCTGAAAAGGTAATTGGTTATAAATAATGTTATTATTTAGTGATAATTTTTTTAAAAAAATAAGTAAGGGTAATTAAGTAAAATCACTAAATTCCGACCGTCCATCTATCCGACTACCAAATTTTAATGTTTCGTCTTTAATAATATAGCTTAAAACCCGTATGATGCATGAGTTATTTTTAATAATTGTTAATTTTATTATTTATATTATATATTTTATTAATTGCATTTATTTAAAAAAAATAAGTAGGCGTGTTAAACATTTTAAAATAATTAAAAGTATTTAAATGAATTTTAAAATAAATAAGTAACGGTTTGCCCATGATATTTTGGAAAAAGAGGGGTTTTAGTAAGAAAAATAGAAAGTAACATGTTTTCGTTGAATTTTAAAATATAAAAGTAACGATTTGCCCGTGATATTTTTGAAAAAAGAGGGGATTTAGTAAGAAAAATATAAAATGTGACATGTTTTAGTTAAAAAAGATAATTGTCAATTAAAAGTATTAAAATAGATTTTAAAGTAAATATGTAAGGGTTTGCTCCTGATATATTTGGAAAATGAGGGATTTTAGCAAGGGAAATAGAAAAAGTAACATGTTTTAGCTGAAAAGGAAATTGCCCGTGGTTATTTTAGAAAAAAATGGTAATATATTTTAATTGAAAGGGTAATTGATCATAATAATTAAATAAATAATTAAATAAGGCAAGCATCGTATCAAAAAACAGGTACCAAAACTTTTAATATTTCGTCTTTAATAATATAGTATAGATAGAGAGATATATTCATAATATTAGTATTTTATGCTACTAAAATATTTTTGAATAGGCCGTGATATTTTATCCTTTAGAATAGCCCGTGATATTTTTGAGATTTTAGTTAGGAGAAATATTAGTTAGAAACTATAAAAAAGAATATACGTTTTGGAAAAAAAGCTAATCGGTTAGTCATTTATAATTATAATATTATTATTTTATTTTATTAAATAGAACTATTCGTGATATTTTTGGAAAATTAGAGGTTTTATTTAGGAAAAATAGAAAAGTAGAAATTTAAGTTAAAAAAATATAAAAAAGAATATATACTTTGGCTAAAAATGGTAATGAGTTATTTATTAGCAATTATAAACTTATTATGTTATTTTATTAAATGAAACTGCCTGTGATATTTTTGGAAAATGAGATGTTTTAGTTAGGAAAAATAGAAAAGATATTCTATATACTAATTTTAATATTTTATCTAACGGTTCTCATCGATTTGATCAAAAATATCTAACGGCTATGAATGCAGTGACCAGACTACAAAAACTTTCATGACCGGACTACAAAACTTTCAATATTTCGTCTTTAATATAATAGTATAGATATAATGTGCGCCATCGCATTTACAATTGCATGAGTGGAGATAAATTAAGAGAATTTATATTTACTATATTACCCTTATTCTATTTGTAGTCTAGCACACAATCGCAATTCGCAGCACGCCAAACGCAGTCTTACTAATTTTTGATATTCATTGTTGAATAAGATTATACAAATTAATACATCAATTCTAAACTAAATTAAAAATTATTTTAATTAGCATTATTGTGCATTCAAATAAATTAACAATTATTTAATATAAGAAAATTTTTGATTCAACACATTTTTCCTATTTTTAATAAATTTGATATTATAACATATTTAAAATTTTAATATTTAAATTACTACTTCAATTCTATGTTTCGAACAATTTCAACCTCTATATAATTAGCGAAATTTTTATTTATTCAAAACACGTCTCATTATACAATTCACGATACGCTACATATAATTATATATTATTATATAAAAAAAGTTAAATAATAATAAGAAAATACTACAAAGGTATCAATTTTCATGTAAGATATATAAAAAAGGCATCTAAAGTTATACCATAAAATCAACATATTTATATTTATATTTGATTGACATTCAATGTTCAAATCAGTACGTTTAATAACTAATAAAGGTAGGGTGAACGAGCTTATTGTTATATCATTAAGATTATTAAAAATTGTTTTAGATTAATCTTTTTATATATTGACAGTGTTTTAAAAGTCAGCACGACTAACCAATTAGGGGTCGTTTGGTTCGTAAAGTGGTATGAGGTTGGAATCAGGAATCGGGTTAATGTGGTATGGGGTTGAGGTATCATTTCTGATATCATGTGTTTGGTTCAGTGCTGGAATGAATATATTTTATTTATGATATTTTTAATTGACTAATTTAATTAATTTAAAATATTAATTTAATTATATTTTTAAATATGTTTTAAAGTTATTGATTTATTTTTGTATTAAAATTTACATTTAAGTTTAAAAAGATGTGAAAATAATAGAAAGAGCATGATACCCATACCCCTCCCTCATACCCACCTCCCCCTAGGGTATCAAAAATCCATACCTTGGGGGTTTGAGGAATGGGTTTAAAAAAAGATTTTTTCTAAACCAAACACCAGGTATGGAGTTGGAATGAACGAAACCCATACCTGATATCAGAAAAACTCGAACCAAACGACCCCTTAATAGGTCAATTAATTGGGAGACATCTCATGATCTCGATCAAACATAAATTGGATCAAAAAATAATTTTTTAATTAATCGGTCAAAAGTCAATTGAAACAGGTTAAAAATAGGTATTAATTGGTCAAACTTAAAAAAATTAATTTTTTTTAAAAAGTATTTTTTTTAAAAAAATAACAATAATATATTAACTATCATATGTGTATGATTTATTGATTATTAACTAAATCTTTAAAATACGATTATATTCTCAAATTGAATGATTCTTTTCGTTTATATACAAGTACGGACTAATGATATGTGGTTTGTTCCGGTAAATTTTAACATTAAAAATATCAAAAGTAGACTAATGACAAATGATTTTCTTTTTGAAATATTTTGAATATGTAAAAATTCGTAACTCTCTTTTATCTTCAATTTATGAGTAATAATTGTTAAATCAAATATCGAGATATCGATTCATATCAATTATTGTATTAAATAATATAATGCTCATATATAACATGGATAATAATACAACATGGACTATATATTATAAGAGACGTAAGAAAAAGTCTTTTACATGAATTTATGTCGCAAATTTTAGGAAAATTTACAAAAATACCTAACTTTTTGAAATTATTTACAAAAATACGCTCTTGCAAGCGAGGTTGAAATTGTTAAAAATGGGGTTGCAAGGGTTGCAAACGAGGTTGCTGGCAAAAGAGCGTATTTTTGTAAATAATTTCTACAAATTGGGTACTTTTGAAAAAAGCCCCAAATTTTAATTAGTATTAATATAACACTTTTTTAACTAACATAACACTTAGATTATCCAAATTATATTATATTATTTTACATACATATAACATACGTAAAATGATAATTTCAAAATATTATTAAAAATTGAGAGTTTAATTTTTATTAACGATAATTTTGAATATAATACTTATAAAAAATACAGATATTATTTTAAATGTTTTAATAATATCAACTATAAAAAAATGTGTTAGCATGAAAGATTTTAACATACGTTCTTATATTTAAAATGCTAAAATTATACCACATATGGTAAATATAATCATAATATGGTATTATTCTTTTTAGGTATATAATTTTTTTAATCAAAGTATATAAATTTTCCTTAAAAAAATAACTATATCTTTATATATATTTATATCAAAACTCACATTAAACTCAATTTGATACAATATTAAAGTTGTTCTACACTTATGTTTAAGGTTCGATATCTACCAATAACATAAATTAACTTTAAAGCCCCATCGACCACCTGCAATTATATTATATTTTCAAATTATAAAAAAAAACAAATATCACTTTAAATTAATGAAATAACAAAAATATTAAAAATAACCGTGTTGACTATAAGCTACTAACTAGTTGTTATGCCATATTTTGGCATAGTCCAAATTTCTCTGTTTAATAATTATTAATTCAGATTAATAATTAATTGTTTTATCATTAAGTAATATCCTCTCCCTGAAACGAGGAGAGAATCAATCTCAATCGACGAATAACGGAAAATATCTTCAAACGATATTCTTCAAATCATGGAAAGAAATGCGGAGATGCCGCAAGATTGTAGAAAAACATGTGAAGACCGGACTGTTTATGGGGACTTGAAGATGATTGATAATCCTTGAACTATTTATGGGAACTTGAAGAGGATTGATAATCCTTGAACTATTTATGGGAACTTGAAGAGGATTGATAATCCTTGAACTATTTATGGGAACTTGAGGTGGATTGATAATCCTTGAGCTGTTTATGGGAACATAAATCTTGACTATCTTATGGGATTGGACTGAATGACTTATCTAATGACTTGTTTTCCAAGAACTACGTGAGGCTTGATCCCTATATAATGGTACGTAGGTACCTTGTATGGTACAGTGGTACAGTGGTACACGACAATTGACACTCGGGAAAGAGGAAGAGAAAGAACTCATTCTCTATTCAATTTCTGAGGAGTCATCATACGAGCTCAGCCTCCAAACATCCAAAAATCTCAGATCCCCCTATTTTCATAATTCGTTCTTCCAGCAACCTCCGATTTTAGTTGTTACGAAATTCCTCCAATAACAATTGGCGCTAAAAGGAGGGGATTATTTTTTGATTGTGGAGGACAATCAAATCATCTACATCATGCACAAAGGGGGTTTTATCGTATTTGGAGCGGCTTTAATGGAGGAGCAGAACGGTGGAAACGGTGGTTCATCGTTCCATTCAAAATTAAGATAAGTTTTCTTATGATCTTATTAAATTCGTAGTAAATTTAATGTTAGAAAATGGAAAGTTTGAGGCATATTTTAAATATGTTCTTGATGGAATTTCCGGAAACTAATGATTGGAGGTTGTTCCTTGTTATGAGGACTTAAACTTTCATGTTTGGATCTAAGACATTTTCTTAGTGTAATCCATAAATAAATTGAGTTGAAATAGGTTGCTTGAAATGAGTTATGTGGGTTGGTTATATTAAATTAACTTGTATCCCACATAGCATTGGTAATGAGAGGTTGGTGGGTTTATATAGAAACATGTGCAAGAGTAGTGTACAACTACTAAGGCATGTTGGTGTGCATGGTGTTAGTATGTGCCTCGCACACACACACACACACACGCGCCGCCGCCGCTCGCCTCGCCACGCCACGACACGACTCGACTCGACTCGGGTTGAAGGGCGATTTGGGCGAATGTCTCGGCGTCTCGCGTACGCGAGGCGACCTGAGCGAGGAATCTTATTACCTGTTTATTTAATATTATATATTGATTTAATTTAACAGTATCAGTATTCATTTGTAACAGCTAAACGAACTGGGTCAGGATTTATATTAAATCCTGATGGACCAGTTCTTGGATCAAATCCTGATGGCCTGGTCAGTACTTGGAGTGAAATCCTGATGACTACTGATCCTGATGGCATGTGTCAGTATTTGAATCCTGATGATGGTCCAGTCCTGACGAAATTCTGATGTTCGATCAAGTACTGATGCCACTCCTGACGGACAGCAAGTCCTGATGGCTTGGAGTACTGATGATGATCAAATCCTGATGGACCAGGAAATCCTGATGACTACTGTTATGGTAATTAAATCAGAATAATTAGTATTAAATGTCATATCTTCAGTTACAATATTTGGTCTGTTTACGTTTTATTTTGTATTTTTATATAGATACAAAACATAACGTTTTGACATAAGAGACTGATACGTAACTCTGAAAACCCTAGCAACTATTATCTTCTCTGTTTTCTCTCAACACATACAGAATACATAGTTCTTGGGCGAAGTGAGGTGCAGGTCGCTGTTGATCATTGCCATATCTGTGAGTGGATTGATCTGTGCTGTTTTATCCTGGGAGTGATATTGCTGCAACCCAACACAGCGTAAGTGGGGGCAATAATCTCTTCAAGAACAGTCAAGACTTCTCGAAGGCTTGGCGACTCAGCTGTTTTATTTATCTATCAGTATTTGCTAAAGCTCCTGAGAGATAAGAGTTCTTTCTTATCTTATTATTTACGGTCTCTAATTACTTTATTGCTTCGACCTTTGTTTTGTTTTGTTTATTGGTGATTTGCCTGTTCTTGTTAATACAAAATATATATAACTGCCCTATTGTTGCTGTGTAGTTAGTAATTATACCCAACAATCTTGAAGAGATTAATTTCTGTTTTATATATTGTTAATTAACAAGATGGTTAACGGAACTGTAACTCCTGATGGTACTATTGCTTCTGGTTCTGGTGTTACTGTACCCACCATTGATTGGACCACGTACCGTTTCCCACAACCTATTGATTTGTCAGGAATGCCTGATAAATTCGGTGGGGGTGTTGGTTTTTTCTCGTTGGAAGAAAAAGATGAAACGGTGGCTTACGGTAAAGGGTCTATGGCCGGTGGTGCAGTATGAGAAACCGGTTATTGATCAGGAAAAGGCTGAAACTCTTAAGGCTTATGCCATGTGGGAGGAAAAAGATGGGGTGGCTAGGGCTGCTATACTGGCAGCTTTAGCGAAAACTCTATTTGATGTGTATTCATCTGACTCCTTCACTGCTAAGCTCTTATGGGAGAAGCTGGACCAGACACACAATACTGACTCGCAAGGGTTGGAAAAGTATTCTGTGGCTAGGTTTCTTGATTTTAAACTGGTGGATACAAAGTCCATGACCGAGCAGACACATGAGTTTGAGATGTTGGTGCATGCTTTGAAGGAGTCCGGAATGGACCTTCCTGAAAAGTTTCAGGTTATGGCTGTGATTGAAAAGCTCCCTAAGTCTTGGGAAGAGTTTGCTCTCTCCCTGAAAAGACAGAAAGGAGAGATCACTTGGACAAACCTGATGTTGGACATCTCTGTGCAAGAACAACACAAGTCCAAACAGGGACATGTGATGCCTGCTGAACATGGGGGTTCAAAGGTGAATGTAGTGACTGTTGGACAGAAAAGAAAGGCTGTCACTAAGAAGGATAACACTAAACCTAAAAATGACAAGAACAAGGCTAAGAAACCAAAGACAAACAAACCATGTTGGTCTTGTGGACAAGTTGGTCATTGGAGCAAGGACTGTCCTACAAAGAAAGCAAAGAAAGCTGTTGTGGTAGCACAAGCTAATACTGTGCTTGCAACCACTGATGGGCCTAAGGTTAAAATGGTTGTTGGTGAGGTTGTTGCCTCTGGAACCAATGACGGGTATGTTAGCTACAACCCTGTACTTCTTTCCACTTATCTGTCACATGAATGGTTGATTGATACTGAAGCTAATGTACATATTTGTACTGATATTAGTTTATTTGTATCTTATCAACAGAGTCATGGAGTGACAGTGACGATGGGGAATGCTAGTGTTGCTCAAGTTCTTGGAATAGGAAACGTGGACCTGAAGTTTGCTTCTGGGCGTGTTCTATCCCTCACTAGAGTGCACCATGTTCCTGACATTCGTAGAAATATTATAAGTGGAAGTTGTTTAGTTAAAAATGGTTTTGAACTTTCTTTGAAATGTAATAAAGTAGTTATTACACATACTGGTACATTCTTTGGCAAAGGTTATTTGTCTGATGGTTTATTTTTGATAAATGTTGAGCCTGTTTTGGGCAGTTTTATTAATGATAGTGTTGCACCTTCTATTAATTGTGTTGAATCATCCGATTTATGGCATGCTAGACTTGGTCATTTAAATTTTGGTGCTCTAAAGAATATTATGAGCTTATAGTTGATTCCAAAATATGCTATTGAAAAGAAATCTAAATGTCAGGTATGTGTGACTGCTAAACAAACTAGGAAACCCTTTCATAATGTTGTTAGGGATTCAGGAGTATTGGATTTAGTACACACTGACATATGTGAATTTGGTGGCATGTTGACTAAGGATAATAAACGATATTTCATTACCTTTATAGATGATTGTAGTAGATATTGTTATGTTTATTTACTTAGACATAAGGATGAAGCACTAGAGAAATTCATTATGTTCAAAACTGAAGCTGAAAAACACAATGGTAAAGTACTTAAATGTTTGAGATCTGATAGAGGTGGTGAGTATACTAGTACCTTGTTTAATGAATTTTGCGCAAGCAATGGTATAGTTCATGAGGTGACTCCACCATACACACCTGAGTCTAATGGGGTGGCAGAACGAAAGAACAGAACTTTTAAAGATATGATTAACAACATGCTTATTAATTCTGGGTTGCCTAAGTACATGTGGGGAGAAGCTTTGAATACGGCTTGCCATATTCTGAATAGAGTTCCTCTGAAACATATGGACAAGACACCTTATGAATTATGGAAAAGTAGAAAGACAAGTTTAAAGTATCTTCGTGTGTGGGGGTGCCTTGCTAAGGTGCTTGTCCCTGAACACAAGAGAAAGAAACTAGGTCCGAAAACTGTTGATTGCATCTTTCTGGGCTATATTGAAACCACTACGGCTATGAGATTTTTAGTGTTAAAATCTGACATAGACGGTATAGTGGCTAACACTATAGTTGAATTTCGTGATGCAACATTCTTTGAGGATGTGTTCCCTATGAAGACTGGTATACCTCAAGGTATTTCTAATGATGATCTCACTCACACATCTAGTTCTATTCCTGATCATGTGGAAAAGATGACAAATGTGGGGGCAAATCCTGATAGTAGTTCTACTCCTGATGAAGTAGATGAACCTAGAAGGAGTAAGCGTGCAAAGGTATTCAAGGACTTTGGAAGTGATTTTGTCACTTACAATGTCGAGGATGAACCTTTAACTTTCCGACAGGCCATGGATTCTTCGGAGTCAAGGCATTGGAAAGGTGCTGTAAAGAGTGAGATCGACTCTATTGTTTCTAACGGAACATGGGAGTTGGTTGACCTACCTCCTGGGTGTACTACTATAGGATGTAAATGGATCTTCAAAAGGAAGATGAATCCTGATGGCTCAATAGATAAGTATAAGGCTAGGCTGGCAGCTAAGGGCTTTAGGCAAAAGGAAGGCATTGATTACTTTGACACATACTCTCCTGTTGCAAGGATGACAACAATCTGAATGCTTATAGCATTGGCTTCTGTACATGGTCTTATCATCCATCAAATGGATGTAAAGACAGCTTTTCTTCATGGTGATCTTGAAGAAGAGATTTATATGGATCAGCCTGAGGGATTTGTTGCTTCGGGTAACGAGAGGAAAGTATGTAAGTTGATCAAGTCTATATATGGCTTAAAACAAGCTCCTAGAGACTGGTATAAAAAGTTTGATGACACTGTTTTAGAATCAGAATTTGTAGTTAATGAAAGTGACAAGTGTGTCTACTATATGGTTAAAGGAAATGAATGTATTATCGTGTGCCTATATGTGGATGATATATTATTGTTTGGAACCAATATTGAGATTATTAACGAGACAAAAAGTTTCTTGAAAATGCACTTTGAAATGAAGGATATGGGTGAGGCTAGTGTGATTCTTGGGGTCAAGTTGACACAGTCAACTGATGGAATAACATTGTCACAATCTCATTATATAGAGAAATCTATACTTGAGAAGTATGGTTATTCAAATTGTAGAATCGCTAGTACACCGTACGATCCTAAAGTTGCCCTAGTCAAGAATAGTTCGGGAATTCCTGTGTCTCAGTTAAGGTATTCTCAGATTATTGGGAGTTTGCAATATCTTGCTAATGTGACTAGACCAGATATTTCTTATTCTGTGTCTAAGTTAGCTAGATATACAAGCTGTCCGAACAAGACTCATTGGGAGGCACTAGATAGAGTTCTTAGATATCTTAAGGGAACTATTTCCCTTGGTTTGCATTATCGAAGATTCCCTGGAGTACTCGAGGGATATAGTGATGCAAGTTGGATAGCTAAGAAATCTGGTACCAATGGAGTGACTGGATATTTGTTTACCCTAGCAGGTGGAGCAATATCCTGGAAGTCTACTAGACAGACTTTGATAACTCGGTCTACTTTTGAGGCTGAGTTGTGTGCACTAGATGCCACGGGGACGGAGGCTGAATGGTTGCATGGACTTATGTCAGTGTTACCTGTAGTAAGCAGACCGCTTCCAGCCATAGCTGTTCATTGTGATAGCCGTACAACTATCGACAAGATCAGTAGTGAAAAGTATAATGCTAAAACAAAGAGACACATCCAAGTTAGACTTAAGTCTATAAGGGGTCTTGTGTCTGAAAGGATTATTGATGCAGAGTTCATTGGAACTCAGGATAATATAGCTGATCCTTTGACTAAAGGACTTGAGCATGCAGTAGTCCTTAAGTCTAGGTTGGGGATGGGACTGATAGCCCATAATGATTCATCAGCAGCGGGAACCCAATACACCTGAGAGGAGATCCCTTGAAGTGTATTCAATGTGGTAATAACAAGCTGCGAGGGTGAGTTGGTAGTACCTTTACTATATTTCTTGATACTTACGTATCTGTGTCTATCCCCTGTAAACCTAAAAGGTACTGTTACTGCCAGTATAGCAAGAGTTAGTTTGAACTCTGAATGGGGTCAAGTCATTTGACGAGATGATCGCAGTACATCTCTGGAGATGCCCAGCTAAGCGAATGTAATTGTGTGGTCGCAATTAGAGGAAAGGGTTATTTCTTGAAACATTCGACGAACAGGATCGAGACAGGACCATTAATGTCTCAAAGCCGTAGATCAGCACCATAGCCTTTGATTTGTCGTCGTCTATGGAGTGTGGTTACACCAAACGGATAAAGATTCAAGGTGAAACATTTCATCTAGATCCGGTAGCCATCGAAGTAGAGGACTTAGGAGGGTTCAAACCCGGAAGGGTACCGACTCTGAAAAACAAGTCATGATAAGGACCGATATGCTTTCTGTATGGATTTGTGGGGGATTGTTAGAAAATGGAAAGTTTGAGGCATATTTTAAATATGTTCTTGATGGAATTTCCGGAAACTAATGATTGGAGGTTGTTCCTTATTATGAGGACTTAAACTTTCATGTTTGGATCTAAGACATTTTCGTAGTGTAATCCATAAATAAATTGAGTTGAAATAGGTTGCTTGAAATGAGTTATGTGGGTTGGTTATATTAAATTAACTTGTATCCCACATAGCATTGGTAATGAGAGGTTGGTGGGTTTATATAGAAACATGTGCAAGAGTAGTGTACAACTACTAAGGCATGTGGGTGTGCATGGTGTTAGTATGTGCCTCGCGCACACACACACACGCGCGCCGCCGCCGCTCGCCTCGCCACGCCACGCCACGCCACGACTCGACTCGACTCGGGTCGAAGGGCGATTTGGGCGAATGTCTCGGCGTCTTGCGTACGCGAGGCGACCTGGGCGATGAATCTTATTACATGTTTATTTAATATTATATATTGATTTAATTTAACAGTATCAGTATTCATTTGTAACAGCTAAACGAACTGGGTCAGGATTTATATTAAATCCTGATGGCCTGGTCAGTACTTGGAGTGAAATCCTGATGACTACTGATCCTGATGGCCTGTGTCAGTATTTGAATCCTGATGATGGTCCAGTCCTGACGAAATTCTGATGTTCAATCAAGTACTGATGCCACTCCTGACGGACAGCAAGTCCTGATGGCTTGGAGTACTGATGATGATCAAATCCTGATGGACCAGGAAATCCTGATGACTACTGTTATGGTAATTAAATCAGAATAATTAGTATTAAATGTCATATCTTCAGTTACAATATTTGGTCTGTTTACGTTTTATTTTGTATTTTTATATAGATACAAAACATAACGTTTTGACATAAGAGACTGATACGTAACTCTGAAAACCCTAGAAACTATTATCTTCTCTGTTTTCTCTCAACACATACAGAATACATAGTTCTTGGGCGAAGTGAGGTGCAGGTCGCTGTTGATCATTGCCATATCTGTGAGTGGATTGATCTGTGCTGTTTTATCCTGGGAGTGATATTGCTGCAACCCAACACAGCGTAAGTGGGGCAATAATCTCTTCAAGAACAGTCAAGACTTCTCGAAGGCTTGGCGACTCAGCTGTTTTATTTATCTATCAGTATTTGCTAAAGCTCCTGAGAGATAAGAGTTCTTTCTTATCTTATTATTTACGGTCTCTAATTACTTTATTGCTTCGACCTTTGTTTTGTTTCGTTTATTGGTGATTTGCCTGTTCTTGTTAATACAAAATATATATAACTGCCCTATTGTTGCTGTGTAGTTAGTAATTATACCCAACATTTAATACATGTCAGATTTTGATGATTTTTTATGATCCGGAAATCTTTCGTGATTTCCTATAACTTTCGTTCTTGGTGTTTTCCGAGATTATGTTCAGGTCTATTTTTGAAATCACAAAACATAATTTGATCCCGTTTTTCAGTATTGAGAAGTTAATCAGCAGACGTTTTATTTGATTCCTGATTCGTTATAAGTCCGTTTCTGACGAGCCATATATCATCAGAAAGATCTTTTCGTTTTCTACATCTTTCATGTTTTGTGTTTTGCAAGAAAACATCGTTTACAGGGGCAAAAAGGTGAAAAACAGATCTGGACAGAATCTGAATCATGGAGATGTTAAAGAATTGTGATGCAATATTCGTAGCGCGTGATTTGATTATGTTAACGGAGGAATTTGGTATTAACAAAGTTTGGGGTTCTTCGCCGGAATCAAGATCTACAACGGTGGCCCTTCGGTGGTAAATTCGTCGGAGTATGGTGATTGTGTTTAATTGGTGGCTGAGATTGCTTAGGGTTTATGTTGGCTGCCTCAGAGTTCTCAACATTCGACCCCTTACAATTTGCCTACGTATCCCTTTTTATAGGGAATCAAGCCAACGTAGTTCTTGTGGAGGAAGTTTCCTCCATGGGCTTGGTCTTTGATCTTCGGAGCCCATCCGAAGCCTTCTGCTGTCTTTCCATGCTTAGACGTAGGACTTTTCCACCGCCTTCCATATGTAGGATACCTTCCATACTTAAACATATGTCTTCCTTATCTTTCCTTACTTGAAGGTAGGACTTCCATCTATTTCCCTACTTAGAGTTTTAGCTCACTTTAGGAATGTCTAACGATAAGGCCTAGTCACAAAGGCCCAAGGCTCGTCTATGACGTCAGGACTTCATGGATAAGGAAACTTCCCCCGTTGAGGACTAGTCCTATCCATTACCAGCTATTTCCTTAATTCATAGACGCAGGTATAGCCATGACTTACCTTAAATGCTAGACGCATCCTTGTCCCCCGAATGAGAAGCACCCACCAGATAGCAGGACAAGTGATCCCAAGTGTTTGGGTGCAAAGTGCAGGATTACTCCAAAGTTCCCCAATGAGGACGCGCCCATTGAGTACAGGAACAGAGCTCCCAAAGCACACACCAAGATTAACCCCACATCCCCAATGAGGGCGCGCCCATTGAATACAGGAGGAGGCCTTCAGTCACGGACATCCCCCTCCTAGGGCACATCCTAGGAGGGAATTCTTCAATATTTAGTCAATACCAAACCAAGGAAACCATTTTTCATTATCAAGTTGTATCTTCAAACCGGGAGGACGCGCCCTCAAGGAGTGGACGGCCTAATGGGCGCGCCTTCGTCCCCATAAAGACAAGCCCTAGATCTTCCTTGTGTCAAGTCTCCCATCCATGTAGTGTTGTCAGTTCACCCCGAGAGGACGCGTCCTTAGGGGTTAGATGGCCAAAGGGGCACACCCTCTCCCCTAAGAGGACAAATCCTGAATCTTCCTTACGTCACGCCATGTCAATATAGCTGTTATTATCATGAGGGCGCGCCCTCAAGGGGTGGACGACCTAAAGGAGTGCGCCCTTACCCCTATGAGGGCAAGCCCTAACCTTTCTTTGTATTAATTCTAGCCCTAATTACATCTTAGATATCCCCCAATTGAATCCGTACTCGACCCGATCCTAACCTAAAAACCCGTTATCGAATTTTGGCTATAACAACTACCCCCCAAGTTAGTGTGAAGTTAAAAACAATACACTGAATTTCTTACAGCTTTCAAAATTTTCCAGTTCCTTAACACATAGGACGCGTCCTGAATGATCACGCGTTCTTTTCTTTATCATCATATCGCACGTGTTTGACAGCTGTCTTCCACCAGGCGTGTCTTCGTCTATAAATACCTAAAAGTCGTTTTCACTTTTCACTTTACTCTTTTTTCAGAAGAAACCCTAGTCGCCGCAATTCATCTTTTCCGAGCAAAAAACCGTTCAAATCTTCGGTTTTTAGCCGTTCTTCTTCTCGATTCTCATTCAGCATCTTCAAAGGTATGACTTGTTACCATTATTTCTCATATTTACCGAATATTTAGTTCAAATCGACAATATGACCGTTGAGTTTTTCTATGTTCTTGATAAAATGTGTATGTATATATCTGTATCTATTAGCACTTTGATCTTTATTTTGCCGTTGGTTAATTTTGAATTGTGTTTCTGCCACTTTAATTATCGAACATAGATTTAGGACGCGTTTTCTTTAGGAATGACCCCGTATATACTTTTGAGGCGCGTTCCGACCATCTAATTCACTCATGACACGAATTACACCTTTTTCTTTTTTTCTTTATTCTTTTCAGGACGCGTCCTTACCTTTTTTCTTTTCTCTTTTCAGCTGGAGGGTAAGGGCGCGTCCTCCCCGTTTCACCCTTTTAAGGACTTCAACAAACGCTTAGGAATCTATTCCCCACCTTCACTTTCTTTTCCGGCACAAAGCTCATCTTCCATAAAATCTTTTCATACCCAAGCAATAGAGCAACTACGCGAAGCGACTCCGTTTAGAGGTGAAACCGAAGTTATGTCTTCCGCCACAGTATCCAATTCATCTCTACCTGATGTTGATGACATCAATCCTGAAGTGACCAGCCAGCATAGCAGGGCGCGTCCTCATGAATTTAGGCCAGTTATAGACATAGAAGAAGATGTTTCAGAGGATGAAAAAGCCAAGATTTCTCGAAAAAGAAAAGAAAAGCAAATAGAATCTTCAGAATCTGAAAGCGCGTCCAATTCTGGCGATGAAGATTCGTATTCAGAGGACGCGTCCTCAGATAGTCCATACCCATTTATAGATGAAGATGATCGTATATCACCCCCTGAAAGCTCTCCAATTCCATTTATTCATCCCGAGATTACTGAAGAGGAAAAAGATATTGATTGGGGCCAATATGAAGACACACCCACAGAAGCTGACAAGAGAAGGATGAGGAAACAAAATAACAAATTATTTTGTGTTGCAATGTCATCTACTGTTTCTGTAGAAGAAATAACCTGGTGCATGACATACTACGGAATGGAAGGGAGGTGGGCGCGTCCTCCTTCCCTAATGAGGCCACACATTTTCAAATGGGCAGAACCTTTCAGAGTACCTAGAATGGTTACTTCCCCAAAATTGATGGCATTAGGAGTGGGCGCGCCTCTTCATCCTTACCTTAGAAATATAATAGAATGGTATAACATTGCTCCTATTCAATTATCTCCAAACTCATACAAGCTAGCCCTTGCTTTATTTATTCTATATTTGGACGAAGGAATATCCACCCCACCAACCATGGAAGAATTCAGCTACTTTTTTAGCATTAGAAAGAGTTCAAAAGGTTACTTTTTCTTGACAGCCCAACACAAACATAATAAAATGGGTTTTTCAAATGGAAAGGTAAGTCATGAGAAGAATTGGAAGGAGCCATTTTTTTACCTCTGGAACGTGGAAAGAACTAAAGTTATTTTCAACTGCAACCACAGTAAGAATCCCTCTAGTTCCTAATTATATATTTAGTGAGGACGCGTCCTTTTATGTCTCGCCATAATTTTATCCCTTGTTTTCATTTTCTTTAGATAACATAAATACCAAAGAACTTTTTGGCGAGGCCAAAAAACGAGCTAGTAAAATTACTTCCCTTCCTCCTTCTCGCTTTCATTTGAAGACTCTAGTTACAGAAGAAAACCTTAAGAGAGCCGGAATTCTCAGGAAGGAAGTAGGATCCATAATCCCTTTTCAACGTTTTCGAAAAGGAATTCCCATCATGGGGTCTAAATTTGATGACTCTGAAGATGAAAACATTGAGGTTGAGGAGGGTGCCCATATGGATAAGGGCGCGCCCTCACAGCCTGGTATTCTTTATCTGAATTTACTATATTCATCGTATACATTTCCATGTTAATAATTAATATCTGAAGGCGCGTCCTAACCAATTTCTTTATTAAATTTCAGGCATGGACAGTCTTCCAGGCGGTTGGGGTCTAGAAATGGGAAATGCTCCCACTGTAAAGATTGCAAGAAGGGTTAAGACGCGTGCCCATAGGAAAGATGTCAAAAAACCTGCGACTGAAACTAAAAATCCTCAGTCAGCATTTGATCAGGAAAAGGACAAGACTAGAAAAAGGAAGGAGGACGCTGAGGTGGTTGTTATCACAGAGGGCGCGTCCTCTAAAAAGTTGAAGTCTTCATCATTCTCCTTGGTCTCAGCTGCTTTAAGTCCTCTAGCAATTCCTTTCGTCTCTGATGATGACATTCTCAAATGGAGACAAAGGGATTCTTTAGAAGAAAATGAAGCAATCATTAAAGCTTCTTCTGAGATGCTTATCGCTGCTCTGAATCGCCAAAGCTCTCTCCAAAAAGATAAGGCGCGCCTTGAGTCTCTTGAGAAAGAAACAAGCAAACTTTCAAAACAAGTTGAAGACCGTAACAAGGCCTTGGATAAACTAAAGAATGAACTTTTGCAGAAACAGAATTACTATGATAGTGAACTCAAAATGCAAGAAGAGGTGATAAATGATCTAGGCATTACTGTCAATGATCTCAAGGAAGAAAACATCAAGCTGAAAAATCAAGTGACTGAGCTTGTGGAGGACCAGCAGAATGGTTGGGCTAAGGAGAAGAAAAAAGTTGAAGGCGCGTCCTTCATGAAAGGTTTCAGAAACTATGCTTCAGGATTCCTTGCCCAAGATCCTGACTATGACTTTTCAAAGTTTGGTGAAGAAACCATGCTGTGGATTTCAAAATTCAAAGTCGAAGAAGCTGCTGAAATCAAGGCAAAACGAGTTTTTCTCGGCTTAGAAGAGGCTTCTCCTATACCTGATGGTGACCAGGACGCGCCTTCTGATGACGCGTCTCCAAGACAAAAGGAAGCTAACCCAAAGGAGCAAGAGCACGATTCTTCCCAAGTTGATGTCGTCAAGGACGTTCCTCCCACCGATCAAACCTAAGGACGCGCCTTAAGTTTCTTGTTACTTTAAACATTATGAGGTGCAGGCCCTCCTTTGAAGCTTTGCAAGCTGTAAACTAACTTAGGCTCTATTTTGTTAATAACCATGGTTTGTTCCCAACTTTATATTATTCGTATGCTTGCTTTTCTTAACTGCCTTGCTCATTTACATCACTTGCTCACTTGTTGAAGATACATCCTGTTCCTTGAAGGAATCAGTTAGGACGCGTCCTTTTAGCACGTGTCAAAATATTCAGCATGTGTTATTCTTTTAAATTTATCAACCATCATAGGACGCGTCTTAACATTGTATATCCCAGGGCGCGTCTTCATTTAACAACCAAAATATTACTCAAACAAACATAATAAACTTAAAATTATGAAATTTCTGAAAATTCTTGATGCGATCTTTATAAATAATGCGCTCCGGTGTGAAAGCCACACTGGTCCCAAGGCTAATGCTCTTTGGGGAAATAAAAACTTGAAAATTTCAACTATCCAAGGTGGGATGTACATGCACTACCCCCCTAGACTAGGAGGAAATTTATTTCTTCTAGTTTATTTAGATAGATAACATAGGGGGTACAAAACCACTCCCTATTGGTAGTATTTCTTCAAATGTTCCACGTTCCAAGCTCTTGGTATAGGATTACCACCCAAATCTTCCAAGTGAAAAGTTCCTTCCCAAAGCACAGACTTGATCCTGTAAGGTCCTTCCCAATTGGCACCAAAAACCCCATGACTGGCAATTCTGGTATGAGGCATCACCCTTCGTAGCACCAAATCACCAACCTTGAGACGACGTACCCTTACTCTTCGATCATAAAACCTTGCCACTCTTCTCTGATATGCAGCTAATCTTAGTGATGATATTGTACGTGTTTCTTCCAGAAAATCAAGATGAAGCCGTTGGTTGACCTCATTAGATTCATTGTCATAGTGATCCCTCCTGAATGATCCAGATCCAACCTCCACAGGAACCATTGCCTCAAAGCCATAAGACAACATGAATGGAGACTCTCCAGTAGTAGATCTTGGTGTGGTATTGTAGGACCATAGTACCATAGGTAGTTCCTCAGGCCAGTTACCTTTACTTTCTTCCAACTTGGTCTTCAGTGTGTGCTTGATTATCTTGTTGATAGCTTCAGTCTGCCCATTGCTCTGAGGATGATAGACTGCTGCAAAATCTTTCTTAATCTTCAAATCTTCACACAACTTCTTTAACTCCTTGCTGTCAAATTGCTTCCCATTATCAGATATGAGTTTGTAAGGAATCCCAAACCTGCACACAATGGAATTAAAAACAAAATCTTTGATTTTCTTGGCCGTTATCTTTGCCAAGGGCATAGCTTCTGCCCACTTAGTAAAATAATCCACAGCCACAACAGCATACTTGACACCCCCCTTAGCCATAGGAAGCTCTCCAATAAGATCAATCCCCCACATAGCAAAAGGCCAAGGACTTATCATTGAAATCAATGTCATAACAGGAATAGATGAGTAGTTTGTAAAGCGTTGGCATTGATCACATGCTCTTGTAAACTTCATAGCATCATCCTTCAAGGTTGGCCAGTAATATCCTTGTCGTAACACTTTCATAGCAAGAGAACTACCCCCCGAGTGATTGCCACATATTCCTTCATGAACCTCTCTCAAGACATAGTTGCACTCATCTCCATCAACACACCTTAGTAAGGGTTGATTAAAACCTCTTCGGTACAACACCGCATCATATTCCACATACCTTGCTGCTTGGTATTTTAAACGTCTGGCCTCCCCCTTATCATCGGGTAGAATTCCTTTTTGTACATACTCTTGGATAGGAGTCATCCAAGTCTTCGTTGGCAATTCATCTACAACCATTAGCTCTACCTCTGGAATACTTGGAATTTCTTGGATTTCTAATGAAATATCTCCCATCAACACCGTGTCCCTTTGAGAACCCAACCTAGCCAAAGTATCTGCCTTGGAATTTTCTTGACGAGGAACTCCTTCAAGTCTGACTATGTTGAACTGTTGAATTAAACGACGTACACTCATCATGTATGCGTCTGTCTTTGGTCCTCTAGTCTGGAACCCTCCTTCAACCTGCTGAACAACCAACTTTGAATCACTGAACACCACCAAATTCTTTACATTCATTTCCAAGGCTAACTTCAAACCATTAATCAATGCCTCGTACTCAGCTTCATTGTTAGTTACCGCAAATTTAAAATTGATAGCACTCATAAGGAGGTGGCCTTCAGGAGAGGTTAAGACAACCCCAGCACCTGCTCCATCATTGTTGACTGCGCCATCCACATACATAGTCCACCAAGGAAAAGGATACTCCTCTCTCAAAGGGCTTGCCTCTTGAGCAAGAGGGTTAGGGTTCACCAGAATGATTTCTCGTCCCATACTCTCATCTTCAAATTCCAGAATAAAATCGGCTAAGGCTTGTCCCTTGATTGCCGTTCGAGAAACATATTCCAAATCATATTGTCCCAACTCAATTGCCCACTTCAACATCCTTCCTGAAGCTTCAGGTTTATGTATAATGTGTCTCATGGGATAAGAAGTTCGCACTTCAATTTTATGAGCTTGAAAGTAGGGACGGAGCTTTCGTGCAGCCAGCACCAAAGCATATACCAACTTCTCCATACTAGAATATCGGGTTTCTGCATCCAACAACCTCTTACTTACATAGTAAACTGGTGACTGCAAACTATCCTCTTCTCGTACTAACACAGCACTAATGGAGTAAATAGAGATGGCCAAGTAAAGAATCAATACTTCACCATCCACAGGCTTGGCCAAGAGTGGGGGCTTACCTAACTGTTCCTTGATTTTCTGAAAAGCATCTTCACAAGAAGGAGTCCACATGAAATCCTTGTCGACCCCCCTAATGGCTTTGAAAAATTCTTTGCAACGATCAGAAGACTTTGAGACAAAACGATTTAGAGCTGCAATCCGTCCACAAAGGCTTTGAACCTGCTTTACACTGGTAGGGGACTTCATTTCAAGGAGTGCTTTGATCTTTTCCGGATTAGCTTCAATTCCTCTATGATTCACAATAAAGCCTAAAAATTTCCCCGACTCAACACCAAAGACACATTTTTGAGGATTTAACTTCATCCTGTACTTGCGCAGAATTCCAAACATTTCTTCCAAGTGCCTCATATGGTCTACTGCGTCCTTGGACTTGACAAGCATATCATCTACATACACCTCCATAGTTTTGCCAATCTGCTCTTTGAACATCATATTCACCAATCTTTGATATGTTGTCCCTACATTGATAAGACCAAAGGGCATTCCAATATAGCAATACAAACCTCTGTCAGTAATAAAGGATGTATGTTCTTGATCGGGTCCATACATGGGAATTTGATTATACCCTGAGTAAGCGTCCATGAAACTCAAGAGAGCATGTCCAGCCGTCGCATCCACCAACTGATCAATCCGAGGGAGTGGGAAACTATCCTTTGGACAAGCTTTGTTCAAATCCGTGAAGTCCACACAAGTTCTCCATTTCCCATTAGGCTTTTTCACCAGCACCGGGTTTGCCAACCACTCGGGATAGAAGGATTCTTTGATCAAACCCACGTCCAAGAGTCTGTCGACCTCCTCCTTTAAAGCTACTGCCCTTTCTCCACTGATTGCACGCCGCTTCTGACACATTCCTTTCTTATTAGGATATATGTTTAGATGATGACATATGACATTAGGATCAATCCCTATCATATCAGCATGACTCCAAGCGAACACATCCAGGTTGGTCATAAGAAAATTAGTCAAGCTTGTTCTCAACTCATTGCTTAGCTGTGATCCAATTTTGAGAACCTTACTGAGATCTGCTGCGTCTACCGGGATTGAGATTGTTTCTTCCGCAGGACCTGTCTTCTCCTGTAAGATAGGAATTCTTGGATCAAGATCAAGATCAAAAATATGAGGATCTTCAACAGGCATCTCACTCTTTGAGGGCGCATCTTTCACAAATTCATCCTCCATTGAGGGCGCGTCCTCCACATACCCTTCTTCCCTTGGGAAGATGTCAGTAAATTTCTCCCTCCTCGAGGGTGCATCTTCAACAAGCTCTTCCTTCCTTGAGGGCGCGCCCTGTAGGGTATAGGTGCTCTCAACAATTCTTTCTTGAAGTTCATCAATTAGGGGGGGCGCTTCCAATAGTAACATCTTAGTGCGCGCCCTTGGCTGAGGGACATCATCTTCTGGTTCTTGCACCGTGTAATGAACATGAATCTCTCCCTTAGAAATTTTGAGCAATCCCTGGGCATCTTCTTGGGGAAGGGCGCGTCCTCCTAATCCATTACGACGAAAACCCTTAACAGTTCTATGATAGCACTCCCTTGAATCATATTGTGACCCTCGAACTGAACCAACCCCATTTGGAGTAGGGAATTTCATTATTAAATGATAAATGAAAGTAACTACCTTCATCTCTTTCAGCAAAGGCCTTCCTACCAAGGCATTGTGGGCAGATTCTTGATCCAATACCATAAATTCTATCATCTGAGTCATAGATAGAGGACCTTCACCAAGTGTAACCGGAAGCTTAATTGTACCCATAACTCTGACAGCTTCTCCAGTGAAACCATAAATCCAAGCATCCTCTCGGACAATATCCTTATCAGGCAAACCCAACTTCTTATAAGTGCTGTAGTAGAGAATATTTACCGAACTTCCATTGTCCACAAATACTCGGTGTACATTCATAGGACCAATCTGTATGGCAACAACTAGGGCGTCACTGTGAGGATGATGTACCCATCTTGCTTCTTCCTCAGTAAATGTAATATCTACTGATTCCCCCTTGAACAACTTGGGAGGTTTAAGTTCCAAGCTGTTCACATCAGTTAAGGGCTTATAACGTGCTTCCCTGGCATATTTTTCCAGTGCGTTGTTACTGTCTCTACCAAAATGGCGTCCTCCAAAGATAGTATGAATGCTTCCAGCCCGAGCAAACTGAACATCCTTAGATCTGTCATCATCCCTTTCCGGAGCATGTTCCCTTTCCATTCTTTTATCAGTTTCACCATTATGCTTCTTCACTTCCCTGACGATCCAGTCGGTCAGGTATCCGGCCTTGATCAATTCTTCAATTTCTTCCTTTAGCTGCCGACACTCGTGAGTGTTATGCCCAGTTGATTCATGATATGAGCAATACTTCTTTTTGTCCTTGCTCTGCCATGAGGATAATGGTGCTGGCTTCTTGAATAAACCCTTGTCCTTGTTTACTTCAAAGATATGCTCGACGGAAGCAGCTAATGTGTAACTCCCTGTTTGATATCTATTCAATCTGTCATAGTCCGGTGGAGTCCAACCTCTTCTTGCATTAGTGACATTCACCCTGTTCGGACTATACCCTCGCCTCCGGTAGTCAGGGCTTGGAGACCTATCCTTCCTCTTAGAACCTTTCCCCTTCCCTTGGGAGTCGGACTTTTTATTGTCAGCGAGAGATTGCTCAACGATCTTAAAGTATTCAGCTTGGGCAAAGAGGTCTGCTAAGGTTGCTGGGTCCTTCCCCTGCAAGTGCTTCCAGAAGTCAGTTCCGACTTGGAGTCCCGCAATCAAGAAACTTTTTAGTGACTCATCGGTTGCCCCTCTGACCATGGTAGACTCAGCATTGAACCTTTTGAAGTACGACTGCAAGCTTTCTCCTTCCTTCTGTTTGATGTTGGCCAAAGTAGTCACTGGGGGGGCATACTTCACAGTAGCTTGGAATTTTGTCAGGAACAAAGTTTTCATAACTTCCCATGAAGTAATCACACCTGGTCCAAGCTTTTGAAACCACTGTTGTGCACTTTCTCTAAAAGTTGCTGCCAGAAGACGACATCTAGCCAAGTCAGGCACTTGATATACATCCATCTCTATATTGAATCTTCCCAAGAACTCAACAGGGTCGGCGTTCCCATGGAAGCGTAAGTCGTTGGTTGTATTCCTGTATCCTGTTGGAAGTTGTGCCTCCCTTACTGCTGCAGAGAATGGAGAAGGAGCTTGAGCCGTTGAAGTGACTCTTCCTCCCTCAAGATGTGTGAGGAGTTTTTTCAGGTCATCCACATTGAAGCTTCCCACACCTGGGATAGTTTGGATATTAGTTTGAGCATTACCAGTAGGCGGAGGTTGCGGAGGTGGTTGAGGAGGCTGGATCTCTCCTTGGGCTGCAGGAGTCTCTGGCATCCTTGGATTGGGACTTGGAGGGCGCGTCCTCTCCTCCTGACTGTGAGGGCGCGTCCTTCCCTCATGACTATCAGGGTGCGTCCTCTCCTCCTGACTGTGAGGGCGAGTCCTTGGCTCTTCCTGCCTTCCTCCTGATCTACTTTGGGATGAGACAGATGATATGTGCGGATCCCTTCCTCCAGAGGGTCCTCCACGATAAGGAGCATCATACCTATTCCTTCGATCGTTATCCCTACTCCTCAGCTCCATATCCCTTCTCCTTCCTGACCCTTCTGATTGGGGAGCTTGTTCATGATCACGGGGCCTCAACCTGAGATCAGGGGGCGCTCGCTGTGAATCACGGGGCCTCGCATCTCGATCATTACGTGGGTCATCTCGTGAAGGTGCTTGTTCGTGTCCATGGGGCCTCGACCTGTTTACAGGGGGCTCTCGCTGTGGATTATGAGGTTGCACTTCTAAGTTACGTCTTGAATTATTGCGAGGTTGAGTACGATCTTGTCCATGGGGCCTCGACCTGTCAACAGGGGGCTCACGCTGTGGATCAAGAGGTTGTTCCCCTCTTACCTCTCTGTCCCTCTGCCATTCGACCAACAACAATCGTAGATCATCATTATTAAGTCTTATACCAAGACGATCCTTCAACCTGTTCAATCGTTGTTCTTGGTCTCGGTGGAGTTCATCAGCCCTTCGAATTTCACTTTCAGATCGCCCTGACCTATGAGGGTGTGGAGATGGACATCGTTCCCTCCTAGGTTGATCTTGGCTGCCCGTTTCATCATCGGGTAGTTCAACAATAGGGACTCCATCCTCCCGATACTCTAACCTTCTTGGAGTATCATTCTGAAACCTCCTCTGACCCGTGGTGCCTCTACCTGTACGATGGTGATTATGGGGTTGTCGCCTGACCCGACCCCTTCCTTCGCTTCTTTCGACCGTATCCAGCCTTGCTTCAAAGCCATTCAAGGCATCACCCATGCGATAGAGTTGTTCCATCAAGTCAGAATTACTTATGAGCACCGGTGGTCGTCCCCCTACGATAGGTGTTCCATAAAATGGATTTGGAACACTATGGGGAACGTACTCCTCATGGCGGGCATGGTTGTTCTCTTCACTGTCTTCAGATAAGACTTCATCCCTAGGACGTTCGTTGCGATTTTGTGACATCTTCTCCTCCAAAGATTTAGATCTTAATTAGCACCCCTCCTTCTAGCGCCAATTTGTTAACGGAGGAATTTGGTATTAACAAAGTTTGGGGTTCTTCGCCGGAATCAAGATCTACAACGGTGGCCCTTCGGTGGTAAATTCGTCGGAGTATGGTGATTGTGTTTAATTGGTGGCTAAGATTGCTTAGGGTTTATGTTGGCTGCCTCAGAGTTCTCAACATTCGACCCCTTACAATTTGCCTATGTATCCCTTTTTATAGGGAATCAAGCCAACGTAGTTCTTGGGGAGGAAGTTTCCTCCATGGGCTTGGTCTTTGATCTTCGGAGCCCATCCGAAGCCTTCTGCTGTCTTTCCATGCTTAGACGTAGGACTTTTCCACCGCCTTCCATATGTAGGATACCTTCCATACTTAAACATATGTCTTCCTTATCTTTCCTTACTTGAAGGTAGGACTTCCATCTATTTCCCTACTTAGAGTTTTAGCTCACTTTAGGAATGTCTAACGATAAGGCCTAGTCACAAAGGCCCAAGGCTCGTCTATGACGTCAGGACTTCATGGATAAGGAAACTTCCCCCGTTGAGGACTAGTCCTATCCATTACCAGCTATTTCCTTAATTCATAGACGCAGGTATAGCCATGACTTACCTTAAATGCTAGACGCATCCTTGTCCCCCGAATGAGAAGCACCCACCAGATAGTAGGACAAGTGATCCCAAGTGTTTGGGTGCAAAGTGCAGGATTACTCCAAAGTTCCCCAATGAGGACGCGCCCATTGAGTACAGGAACAGAGCTCCCAAAGCACACACCAAGATTAACCCCACATCCCCAATGAGGGCGCGCCCATTGAATACAGGAGGAGGCCTTCAGTCACGGACATCCCCCTCCTAGGGCACATCCTAGGAGGGAATTCTTCAATATTTAGTCAATACCAAACCAAGGAAACCATTTTTCATTATCAAGTTGTATCTTCAAACCGGGAGGACGCGCCCTCAAGGAGTGGACGGCCTAATGGGCGCGCCTTCGTCCCCATAAAGACAAGCCCTAGATCTTCCTTGTGTCAAGTCTCCCATCCATGTAGTGTTGTCAGTTCACCCCGAGAGGACGCGTCCTTAGGGGTTAGATGGCCAAAGGGGCACACCCTCTCCCCTAAGAGGACAAATCCTGAATCTTCCTTACGTCACGCCATGTCAATATAGCTGTTATTATCATGAGGGCGCACCCTCAAGGGGTGGACGACCTAAAGGAGTGCGCCCTTACCCCTATGAGGGCAAGCCCTAACCTTTCTTTGTATTAATTCTAGTCCTAATTACATCTTAGATATCCCCCAATTGAATCCGTACTCGACCTGATCCTAACCTAAAAACCCGTTATCGAATTTTGGCTATAACAGATTACTTCAATAGCTCGTGCATGGACAAAAATAAGTGTGGAAGGTCCTTAGCTGATAAAGGTAATGTTTTCGAAAGCTCTCTTTTCCAAGGAGGATTAATATTGAAGACCCTACTCTCAGAGGAGAGTCCATGAATAAAATTACATTATTGAAGGTCCATTGGTAGATGGATATTTCTTGGTTGTCACAAAACATTCCTACAATCACGGGAAGAAATACGGAGATGCCGCGAGATTGCAGGAAAACATGTGGGACTGGACGTGATATGGGCTGAAAGCCTGACATTTGAAATTAAGTATCTTATTAAAGCCTCAGCTCGGGGGCTCGTGGACAATGACACTTGAAAAGCGTCGACCGAAGAAATTTGGAAGCTCGAAAATTTTTTGTTCTCCACTGCAGCAAGCTACACTGAAGAACTGGGGGCTTGTTGTTATGCCATATTTTGGCATAGTCCAAATTTCTCTGTTTAATAATTATTAATTCAGATTAATAATTAATTGCTTTATCACTAAGTAATATCCTCTCCCTGAAACGAGGAAAGAATCAATCTCAATCGACGAATAACGGAAAATATCTTCAAATGATATTCTTCAAATCATGGAAAGAAATGCGGAGATGCCGCAAGATTGTAGAAAAACATGTGAAGACCGGACTGTTTATGGGAACTTGAAGAGGATTGATAATCTTTGAACTATTTATGGGAACTTGAAGAGGATTGATAATCCTTGAACTATTTATGGGAACTTGAAGAGGATTGATAATCCTTGGACTATTTATGGGAACTTGAGGTGGATTGATAATCCTTGAGCTGTTTATGGGAACATAAATCTTGACTATCTTATGGGATTGGACTGAATGACTTATCTAATGACTTGTTTTCCAAGAACTACGTGAGGCTTGATCCCTATATAAGGGTACGTAGGCACCTTGTATGGTACAGTGGTACAGTGGTACACGACAATTGACACTTGGGAAAGAGGAAGAGAAAGAACTAATTCTCTATTCAATTTCTGAGGAGTCATCATACGAGCTCAGCCCCCAAACATCCAAAAATCTCAGATCCCCCTATTTTCATAATTCGTTATTCCAGCAACCTCCAATTTTAGTTGTTACGAAATTCCTCCAACAACACTAGTAATAATTTTATAAATTTTAGAAGTCATCGATAGATACCAAAGGTTGTTGGATTTATGCGCCCTCCATGAAACATTGAGCGCATGGGGACATTTATTATTATTGTAAATTTACTTGAAAAATTAAATAAAAATAGAAAATTATACAAAATTTGAATTTAAATTTATACATATCCAGAAAAATATGTCCACTATTTTTGTGATGGATTTTATATTTTTTTTCTAGTATTATTCTATTTTTAATTATTTTTTAAATAATAACCGCCCTCAATGAAACATTGAGGGCAGGGGATATCCAGGGGATCTGGACCAATCCCCATTATATATCGGGTCCTGGTCCCTGACAATTGATTGTCAGGGACCATTTATTTAACAATCTGTTTCTGAACCGTTGGATCAATATTTCGACGGTCAGGATTAAAAAAAAAATATCACTCCGCGTATTTTTTCCGCGGAGCACTATTCCTCCGCGAAAATTTATCGCGGAGCACTGTACCCGCTCCGCAATTATTTTCCGCGGAGAGATTCAGCTGCTTTTATTGTCGAGCAGTCAAGTCTTGGGAAGAGGAAGAGCATGTACTTTCTTGGTTTATAGGTGGAACTCTTACCTATAAGTTCGTTTATAATAAATGAAAACCACAATCCAATCAACGATTTGGTTTTAAATTTGTGGTTCGGTTACAAATACTTCGGTTTCGGTTTTGAAACCTATAAAAATTAGACTTGACAATTCGTTCGTGTCGTGTACTTTCGTGTTTCGTGTACCTAAATGCTAAACCCAAAACCACCTGTTTAGGGTCCGTGTAATTTCGTGTTCGTGTACTTTCGTTTCGTGTACTTTTCGTGTCGTGTTTTCGTGTAATTTAAATTAATAATAAAAATAAAAATAAATAAGTAAATATATTAAAATATTAAAATTTAGGTAATATTTTTACAAATGTGTATTAAAAAAATATATTTACATAATATTTACAAATAATATTATAAATTTATGTATAATCACATAAATAAATGTTAAATATCTAATAAAAATGTTAAAATATCTAATATAAATATTAATTTATTTATTTCGTGTACTTCGTGTACTTCGTGTCGTGTACTTGAAGGGTAAACACAAAACCGACACTAAATCTCGATCGTGTACTTTCGTGTTCGTGTACTTTCGTTTCGTGTACTAAAAATGCAAACCCAAACACTAAATTTTCGTGTCGTGTCGAAAATTGTCGGGTCTAATAAAAATATGAAATATTTATATGTATTTATATATTTATGTACACAAATAAATTACACAGTTAAGTAGAGTGGAACTTTATTCGAACTAGACAACATGACCTATATAATCTATGCCCACTATTTAGAGAGTTGCAACTCCTGTTTGATCCAGTAGTCTACAATAAAATATAAATTATCTGCTCGACAATAAAAGCAGCTGAATCCCTCCGCGGAAAATAATCGCGGAGCGGGTAGTGCTCCGCGATAAATTTTCGCGGAGGAATAGTGCTCCGCGGAAAAAATGCGCGGAGTGATAATTTTTTTTTTTTTAATCCTGACCGTCGAAATATTGATCCAACGGTTCAGGATTGTTAAATAAATGGTCCAGGACCCTTATATATCATGCATCTTTACATACTTTGGAAGTTTTTCACATATAGCTCTCCATACTGGAACCAAAATACAAATTTTTTTCGCAAACTAAAGTACAAACTGTTATCCTGCAGGACATCTATGGTGAGTGATCTTGTCACATTTAGCTCGACTAATATTCTTTACTAATCCTTCTCAACCAACTCATGTCACCTCAAGAACTACACATCTCTCCCTAATATGCACATCTTCATCGAAAGTCCCGTCATCTCCACTAATCGTTCTCTCCCCAATATGCACATCTTCATTGAAAGTCCCCTCATCTCCACTAATCGTTGTATTCTTAACTTGACCTCATGCAAGTCTTATCATGACGAGAACCATTAATGTAGCAGCTCTGTAGTAAACTTGTCTTACACTTGTATCCAGATTCCTTAACATATCTTCTTCTGCCAACTTTCTCGAGTTTCTGTTGATGCAACTTATTGTGTCCCTCATTCCATTCACTGCCCAAGAAAGCCAGACAAGGCCGAGACCCAAACCTGTATTTAGTAGTCTTGATGTACAAAGGGGGACCCTGCCACTAGCTACTTTATACAAAACTGAGAAGATAAGAGCAATGCCTGTCCCCGCTATGGTGGCGGAGAACTGGGTCAGGAGTGTAGTCAACTCGGGACTCGATCTCTTCAGCTCAAGTATAGCTGTTTTTGCATGCCGTCTGTTGTCTAATATTATGGACAAAAGAGTCTCAAATGAATGAAAATAGCTCTTTCTGTAAAGCTCCCTCTTTTGGCCTGCTTTCTGATGGCTCTTCTTCTTTGGCAATGACCGGAGCCTGGTTTTCCGAGGACTGCGCGAGAAAGAGTAGATGTAAGGGAAGGTATCACTATCCTCAGCAAAATATTAAAGCAAAGATTATCAAGAAACGGCTGATTTAAATATATAAATGTACGATTAGGAAAACTGCATAGTACAGACTTAAGAGAACATCAAAGTAATTGTAATAATCTCGTAGCACTCTATTCTCCATCACTACATAGATATATCACCAGAATTGGCATGCACAAAACATTATAAACTTCTCCTCACTATTCTATTGACATATAAAATAGTACTGCAGATTTTCAAAGTCCAAAAAATAATTGTGTTTTGAGTTCAGAACTTAGTACTCCATTTTCATAAGTTATATTACTTGTTTAAATAAACAGTAGAAGAATTATAACATGGACAACTAATCAAGAGCTCAAACAGATACATATTTACAAATAATTGGTATGATTTGCTTCAATGGATTACCTTTTCAGAGGAACAACATTTGTGGTTTTAACATTCAGAGATCCATGGATTGCTTCACTGCTTTTAGACCTGCATGGGTATTGTACGTTATAATTATAGGGGCTGGTGCAATCAAATATTTATCAAATTTTATGTTCCAGTTCCTTTATGTTTGTTCAAAAGGAAAATACAACTCCTGATGCAACACAATTTAGTATGTTTTTCTGGTGTAAAACATGTGCAAACACAAAAGCTAAGGTATACTGCTAAAAAGCACTGAATATAGTCAAGTCTTAAGCTACCAAACGCTAAACATGAAACAGAAACCAGTTGGTTCCATTTGGCCTTCATCACCATTATAAACTGACCTACAACTGAATCCATGCACCAGATCGTATTTACCTTCTACATTAACTATTTGATCCTGACCGGTAATGGCTATTTCTTGTTTAGCTCAATACGTACTAGGTTCAGTGGGTTTAAGGTTAATTTTAGCTCATTTTCCAGTAAAGTGTTAACCAGATTTTCTGCCTGTAAATAATCTATGTTTCAGCTAGGCTTATTAGAATACACCTAAGAGCTCTAGCTTGACTCATTTAAGAGATACAGTAGACCATCTTAACTTTTCATCATTTAAGAGATGCAGTAGATCATCTTAACTTTTCACAGCCCTAATTTTCTGTGCTCTTCTACAAAATAAACATTTTTACATTACTGTTGGTGAGAGGGTTAGAAGTTTTTTAAGCAAGAAAAATTTAACTGAGATCTTCCTTTTACGCTGTCTGATTCTATAACATCAATATCTTCTACAACAGTAAAAAGATCTTGCAATGGAGTGGGAAATTCCCTCATATTGCGACGGTGACTTTTTAACCTATTTCACCCACTCCAGAAAAATCTCTAGATTATCTAAATTTAATATACGATATGCATGTGATAGGACTGATTAGATGTGCAGCAGGGTGGGAAAATAAAGAGAATGCCTTGAAAGTAGTGACCCTGATAAGGAGGAGTTAAATCCATTATTCTATAGAAGCAACTCTGAGAACATTATAGCACATGTTTCTTTCAAATAAGATTTCCAAGTAAAATAAAAGCTCTGTTTCACGAAGTACCATTCAAAATGGGGAACCAACATCGACTGGTTTCTCCATTTCTTTGAGTCATTTGGCAGATTAAGCTCGGCAATAATGGAAAGTATATCCATTGTCTCAATCCGACGATCACCAGCAACTTGACCATCAAAGTAGAACACAAGATCTGAATTGTAATCCAAATTCCCAACCATATCCACTAGAGGCTTCTCTGAACAAATCTCTCTACTTGGAAAAAGTAGAGTTGGCTGACAAACAGCATCCTGGAAATAGAGTCCATATTTCGGTGCAAGTTGATGCCGAAACATTTCATCTGCTGTTACCTCAAGACCCATCAAGCCAGTAAGTGGGGACATATCTGGTCCACCTCTTTCCACTTCACTTGATACATATCTAAGAAACTCTAAGATTTCTTTTTGCCTTGTGCACTGTTTAGCAATTCTAATGCTGAAAAGTATAGAGTCTGGATGAGTATCTGCTACAAAAACAAAATGGCATTTAAAGTTAATTTGCCAGCAGAGTTTTACTTGTATAGATTTCAAAATTAACAGCAATAAATTTACTACTCAAATCTATTCTATGGGATAAAATTCCAATACTTCTGTAACTAGCTCACTCTATTTTTATATCTATTTTCTACTGGTACAATCTTCTTTTTTTTTTGTTCATATCATTGCTTTTTCCACGAATAACGAGTACATGCATGAATTCACATCTAATCTTTCTAACTAAAGTTAGTGATCTATTCTAAAAGTTAAGAGTTCTCATGAAGAGTTGTTTCAGATGTGTCTCGGATTTTGAAAAAGATGGTGTAAACTGTAATCTTTATCTTGAGCAGTTTTTGCAACAAAAATACATGAAAGCTAGTTCTTGGTAAAAAGAACACCTTTTACATCACTTAGAACATTTCTTCCAGACGAGTCATTTTGGTTATTCTTTAACGACCCACTTGTAGGTAGTTTCCATGTCTGGATTTGGTGCAGGTCATGGGGCCGCATAGCAAGCAAGGCTGGTTTTCTCACATACTGACTTGATCCAGGTCCAAGTAAAAACGGCTCGCAGTCCTGCAATGATCTACTTTAATGAGTAATAAACAATATATTGTTTGGACACTGGAATACATTGTACCATATGATAAAATAAAGTAAATGCACAAGATCTTGTTTCATTCAACATATATGAACCAAATGTAAAAGCTTGGATAGGCAAATAAATATGTTTAATCAAAAGAGGAAAAAAATGAGAGGAAGCTCTTACCAAATTTATAAAGGGACAATTAACGAAATTTAATACCAGATTCTAACAAACATAACATGATCCAATGATACAAAAATTTAATACCGTTCAATGGCAAAAAGCTAAAGGAAAAAAGATCCAGTGATAGCCTACTAACAAAGGTCATGGATTCAAATACTTACTCTACTCATGTGTACTTAAAACTCTAACATAATGAAAAATATATAACTTACCCGAAGCACAACTAGACCTTATAGTTGGAGTCAAAATGTTTTAAGATTATGTTAAATCTTCGTAAAAAATATTTGAACAAACCAACCCAAGCACCCCCTGCGTATCTAGCTCATTGAGCATGGTAATTCAACACAAACTTTTACCTCTACTCCTAAGAGTCGAGCCCGCAAAAACCTTCAGCTTGAATAACACACAAAAAAAACCATACTAAAATCTTCTTAAAGTATTGAACGTATAAATCATAAATGTAAGCACCATCACCTGACAGTACACTACTTAATAATCCCCGAAAAAGCGTTTCCTATTTACTTCATTACTAGAAGAAGGGGCTAAAAATCACAATAAATTAAGAATCTTGATCAGTAAAGTCAATGAACAAGTCCACTACTGTTCCTCCTTCCCTAAAAGATTAAGAACTTAATCAAGAAAGTTAAGCTCATTTACAGTAAAAATGAACCATAAAACTACATCAAGAACTCAAAAGCTGCAAACTTTATCAACCCTCAGTACAAAATTAATCATGAATGAATAAAATTTTATCAAGAACTCAGAAAGTTGCAAACTTTTATCAACCCTCGATACAAAATTAATCATGAATGGATAAAATTCTATCAAGAACTCAAAAAGTTGCCAACTTTAATCAACCCTCAGTACAAAATTAATGATGAAAGGATAAAATTCTATCAAAAACTCAAAAAGTTGCAAACTTTATTCGACTCCCAGTACAAAATCAATCAGGAATATAAGAAAAATCTAAATATCATGAAAGAAAACATCAAGAATGGCAAATTTAATCAATCAAGTTTCATGTAAACCATCAAATCTCAGCAAAAATGTGTCAAGAAAATGAAATATTAAGATATATATATATACATATATGTATGTATACAATATATATATATATTACCAGCAGTTGAGGGAGTCTAGGCAGGCCCTGTTGAGGGTGAGAAGCAAACAAAGAAAGTTGAACCATATCTATATGATATTTTTACCACCCAAATTGCATATAGACATAAGCAATAGAAGAGGATTGAAGGTTATGAATTCAATACTTTGGATGGAATGGAATGAAAGATAGCTTTGGATGGAATGGAAGTGTCTAGAATGGCATGCCACAATAGACATATAGACAAATGTGCTTTTTTTTTTCTGGGTCCCGGTATTGTCAGGTAGTAATTATTTAACAATCAGTTTTTAATTGTTGGATCGACGATTAAAAAGAAATCCTTATTCCATCCGTGCTTCTTTTTTTGCGTAGTTCGTGTTTCTTTTCCGCGGAAAGGTGAAAAGATCAAAATACTCCTAATATGCTTCCGCTCAAAATATAAACGGAGATGCTGAAAAAAACATTACTCGTTAACTGAACTGTGTGTGCGACTCCGACTGCGTGCGAACTGTGTATTTTGGTGCGAATCAAGTCGAACGAAGGCTGAGTCGATTGCAACCACAGATATGTGTTCGTTCGATTTATAGGGTCTGTTCGCTCTATTTCGAACTAACTGAGGTAATTAGGTTTGAGGTTTCTGTTTAATTCGAACCAATTGGAGTTTGCACAAGTGATATGTGTTCCATTGTAGTTGATATGCTAATTTCTTTGAAAATGGGCTGCCAAGTCTACTTTGCTTATAATGATTTCAGTTCTTTAATTCTGTGTTAGCAATTGCTCTGCGATTCTTTTCTTTGTCCCGGTCGATCCGTGGGAAATTTTCGTTGGTTGTCACTTCGCTCCGCAGAAAAAATCGATTCTCAGGATCATGACCCTTTTTTTCTTTACTATGATTTTCTAAATGTAATCTATCCATTATAAATTGGGAAAATAAATTCTTTCGTTCTTAAATTATATGTCGTTTTTGGTTTAGGTCCTTCAACTATACAAAAAAATATTATGATATCTAAACTTTTAAATTTTCTGATTCTCGTCCTTCCGTCCAAATTTGACTAACGGACGTTAGACAACGCTGACGTGGCAATTATGTGAAAATTGAAAATTCTTGGAATGGAGTGAAATTTTGATATGTTAATTTACTACTGGTTACAAGAACTCGGGTGGTGAAAATTTCCAATTTCGAGTTCACTAACATATAGAAATCTGCACTTTAATTTCAAGAACACCAATTGTTTTACTAAAATCTGCAGATTTCCATATGTTAGTGAACTCGAAATCAAAAACTTTCACCACCGATGTTCTTGTAATAATACGTAGATTAACATGCCAAAATTTCACTACATTCCGAGAATTTTTTATTTTCATGTAATTGCCACATGATCAGCATTGACTAACGTCCGTTAGTCAAATTTGGACGGAAGGACGAGAATCAAAAAATTTTAAAGTTTAGGTACCGTAATATTTTTTCGTATAGTTCAAGGACCTAAACCAAAAACAGCATATAGTTTAAGGACGAAAGAATTTATTTTCCCTTATAAATTTTGAAGGTTCAAATTTTTTAAATAATAAAATTTAATAATAATAATAATTATTATTATTATTATATATGTTGCTCATGATATATTTAAAAATAACTAGAAAATCTAGAAAAGATAATAAGTTATAGCTAAAAAGGTAATCAATTATTGGTTAAAATTAATTCAGGGCTCAATGAAAGATAACATCTTTTATGAGTCAAAACTGTTTAATTTATTTAAAACAGTGTTGTTCTTAAATGTTTTAGCCTCAAATATATTTGATATATTTATTTAAATATTTATATCAAAATGCCTTAGCTAAAACCATGCCAACTTACCCAAAATAGATTTTATCCCAAAATACCCGTAAATCCTTATTTTTCGGATAAAATCATTTTTCATTCAAACTTATTTATTCCTTGGACTTCATAGTCATTATTCTTTATGGAATATTATGTTTGAATATGTGTCAAGTCAAAACTTTTGTCGAAGTTGTCGGTAAAGACAAATGAATTTTTTGGTCGTCCCGGAAGGCTGTTTTAACGTTCAAAAAATCCGTAAAAATACTTTCACACATCTTTTTGACTTGAAACTTGAGATTTGTCATTATTATATCTATAATTTCAAATGGTGTTAGTTTCATAATTTTTGGCGGATTTGTTCCGAGACCCCTAAAATCGATACATAATTGATTTAACGGTCACTTCAAAGTCTTTGATGGGAATTGAATTTCTTGATGAAATTTTAACCACCATCTCTCTTGGTTATTTCAAGAGTCTATTCAAAATTTCATAATTTTTGGAATATGTTTCAATTTATTACTAATATTGCATTTATCGCTTATTGGTAAAAGCGTTTTCGCGTTTTAATTCCTGCTACCCTATTAAAAACGTGTTGTTACTCTTTTTCATGCAAATTTGAATTATTCCAGCTGTTGTGAGGTGTCTAGAAGTACCATGTACTTTCATCTTATCTTAAAAATAAGGTTGCATTTTATTTAAGTAAAAAATGCTTAATTTTTTTGCTATAAAAAGACCCTCCCCCCCCCCCCCCCCTCATTTCAAGCCATTTGAGCCAACAAAGTGCTGAAGAAATACACTTAGAAACACTCTCTCTACTGCCTCTAAATATCCAAAAACGTTTCTTTGTGTAAAGTCATTGTTCTTTCTTAGATCTACTCCATTTTGGCTTGTTTTTCTTCACCTTTCTTGCTCATCCACACACACCTTTGGTCACCCTTGCTTTACCCTCTCCTAAACCTTGTTTAGGCAGTTTATAAACTGACCTTAGGAGCCAAGTAAATTCAGTTTTTCAAGCCATTATTCCGGCCATTTTCCGGCGACCCTTTCGTGTGTGTTTTTAGGCTTTAACTAGCTTGTATCTCTTGTAGCACACTCTTTTTATAAAAGAGGAGCTTGAGCCTTTGTAAGGTCAAGAGTCATAAGTTAGTTTAGTAGTATTTTGTGTGGTGTTGGTTCGATTTTTGCTTATTATTGCTTATATTGTTTAGATTTACACTTACACACACTTACTACACAACACACTTATGTTTTGCTCTTATATACACTTGTTCTTGAAGTTTATTCATGTAATGTATATTCGGCAAACAAAGTAAAGTGTTTTAAGAGGTTGAGTTGTGAATCCCCTCTTACTTGACAAGTAAATCCGAAAGTTGTGATTTTTGGATTGAAAGCAAGTTGTTCTATCTTTTGATTTAAGTACAAAAAGCTTACATCTTGTTTTCACCTTAAGTGGTTTAAACTTGATATTAATAAATCAAAAGATTCTTTTTAAATCTTGTTAAACTTAGTCCTTAGCTTATTTTGAATTCGATTTTTCAAAGCAAGGACGTAAAAGTTCAAGATTTAAACGAACTAGTGTTCAAGGTGAACGAAGTAGTTATATTCTGAGGCCATTCCCCCATTCGGCCGAATATCCTACTTTCTAGTAGTACTTCTTGATTCAAGTTAGTCCTTCACTTATCTTGTCTTTAATTCTTGGATAAGGACTTAACAAATCAAGTATACACTTGTTCGCTTTCACAAAGTTCGAACGATACTAGGCCTTATTCGTTAATTTGGCTATACAAAGTATTGTTGAACTTTTGAACTATACTAAGACCATTCTTGTTACATTCGGCCAAGTGTAGTATTGGTAAGTACTTCGACCTATACATTCGGCCACACTAGTTATATTCGGTCAAGTATAGTTTCGTCGTGTTACCTTGCACTTACTTGCTCTTTAACGACTCATTCTTTTATAGTTTGTGCGCTTTAGTGCTTAGTCCGTTTTCTTCGGAAACCTGTGAAATAGCCTAGCTCATATATAATATATAGGCCTTAGTCGTTTATATACTTATATATTGTGTTGTGATTTAGTACCGTAACATACTAAGTCATACAATCTTCTTATCTTATAAGGTTGTTGGTTCGTAGTACTTGTATTCTAATCTTTGTAGTGAGGTGAAGTGAAGTGAGGTGATTCTTGTTCTAAGACTCGTGTCCTAGGCATACTAACAGGGAGTTAGTAGTCTTTGAACCGGCAAAGAAAAGAAAAGACCTGAGACCTAAGACCTAAGATCCAAGATCCGCAAAGTTGTATAAGTACATAGTCTACAAAGGTATTTTGCTATTTTATTTTGAGGAGGTTACGGGTGTGTAACGCTCCAAGATAGATAGATAGTGGTTAGTTTGTAAAGGCTTCTCCGTCTACTATAAAGGAGGTTCTTTATAGTGAAAAATCTCGAGTCCGGGGAGGAGCTCAGGGACTGGAGTAGGGGTGAGCGAATCCGTTAGGGGTTGCGCCATCGCGAACCAGGATAAAAATCGATCGTGTCACTCTCTCTTCTCTTTCTCTCTTTATTTTCCGCACTGGTTTTACTTGTTGACAAGTAACGAAGTTTAAAAGGAGAAAAAGTTTTCGAAAAAGCCGAGCTCTAATTTTAAAGAAGGTTATAAGCTATTCAACCCTCCCCCCCCCCCCTTCTAGCTTATCTTATACCCTTACAGGACCTATCACAGTGTCATGTACTCTTACATGCACCTATGTTATGACTTTAGTATCACCATACCTATGACCAATGAGATGTGGTCATCAGTCAACAAACATACTAGTCTCTATGCATTATTATTGTCCTTAAATAATAACACTCATCTAGGGATATTTAGGAATAAAGATACTATTCATATAATCTCATTTTTAAGTCATATACTTCAAGATATATAATACATATCATAATTTCAAGGACATTTATTATGCTAACATTTATAGCGCAGTAAATAAAGACATAATAAATAAATAATAATCAATAAAACATAATTCATAATAATAATAAAATGTTTTCCCTAAAACATAAAAGATTGTCTCTAGGGCACAAATACTAACAATAACACACAAAGATGAGTATCTTGAAGTAGTTCTTGATCTCTCTCTAAGTCCTTAGTAACCACCTGGTGAACATTTGGTTTAAAAGGCTAAGAACTATCTTTTGATTCGTGCTTAAATTGCATAAAACTTATTTATACCTTAAGTGGTTTTAAACTTGTTTAAGTTGTATATCAAATGAGAGATTATTATTGTCTTGGTTCATATAAGTCCTTTCAATCTTAATTGATTTATAATCCTTCAAATGACTTAAGAACAAGACCATTCGAATTTGTTTTTAACAAAACAAATCATACCATTCGGCCTTCCACTTAAAAGATTATTCATTTGGCCGAATATTGTTGAATTTAGAAGCTTGTTTGATATTTTACGAAATATTTATAACTTGCTCTATCTCATACCTATTTGTGGTTGTGTAACATAAGTAAGTGTATATTTAACTTCGTTTATATTTGGTTAAAATCGAATATTATTTAAGTAAATATACTTGGCTTTTATTTATATTAAATTATTGGACTTGTTAATATTTATATTTTGCCTTTGTGTTCTAGTTGTATTACTAGTTCATTTTTCTTTCACAAAAGGGTTTTCAAGTCGTAGGACTTGTATTATATCCTTTTAACGTGAGGTGAAGTGAGGTGAGGTGATTCTCGCTCTAAGACCCGAGTCTTAGACACGTCGACGGGAAGTTGAGTGTCTTTGTACCGTGAGGAGGAGAAAAGACCCAAGACCCAATATCTAAGACTCAGGACCGTAAAAGAGTGTAGATACGAATTCTACGCAAAGGGTTACTAGTATAGCATTTGAGGAAATAACGGGGAGTTACGTTTTAAGATAATCTTGCAAGGGGTAGACTATATTATTTTGAGGAGTTAACGGGTAGTTAGGCTCTAAGATATATATATATATATATATATATATATATATATATATATATATATATATATATATATATATAGTTGTTGTAAAGGCTTCTCCGCCTACTATAAGGAGTGTTTTACTTATAGTGGAAGAAATCTCGAATTCGGGGAGGAGTTCGAGGACTAGAGTAGGGGTGTTCGAATCCATTAGGGGATTGCGGCATCGCGAACCAGGATAAAATCGATTGTGTCATACTCTTTATCTTTCTCGCTTTTACATTCCGCATTTTAAGTTACTTATTTATAAGTAATTTATTTTAAAGTGAGAAGAAAAATTAAAAAACGCGAAGCTCAAATTTTAAAAAGGTGATAAGTTATTCAACCCCCCCCTTCTAGCTTATCTTACCCTTATCCGGGAACCTATCAATCTCAATTACCTTTAAAATATTTATTAATGGAAAAACTAAATATACAATTTTAATATTCTTCTCTTTAAAAACTTTACTAATGAAGTAAACTAAATATACAAATTTTAATATTCCCTAAATTTTTTATTAGAAAATATCTCAATTACCTTTCAAATCTTTACTAATAGAGGAAACTAGATATATAATTTAATATTCTTGCTTATAAAATCTTTACCAAGAGAAAACTAAATATACAATTTTAATATTTCCTAAATTTTTGATTAAAAAAATATCTTAATTGTCTTTTAAATCTCTACTAATGAGGAAAAATAAATATACCATTTTAATATTTTTGTGTTTATAATTTTTACTAATGAAGTAAACTAAATATAGAAATTTTATATTTTCATAAATTTTTTTATTTATCAATATACTTACTAATATACGAAACTAAATATAGCATCCTAATATTCTCCTAAATTTTCTATTCAATTCAAATTTTAAGAATTTAAAAAATATAAATGAAAAGACGAGTGCGGTGTGGTGACATCTCTCAAATCGCATTGATCTATTTTTCTTAAATTTTTCTTCAAGTCAAGTTACCAAGTCAAATTATTTTATTTTTCTTCGTAAGTCAAATTAGCATTTTATATTCTCATAAACTTTGTCATCAAGTCAAATTATCATCTTTATATTATTTTTTAATTTAAATTATCATATTAAAATTCTCCAAGTTCTCATAAATTTTCTCCACAAATCAAATAATCATTTTAATTTTTTCTAATATTTTGCTTCAAATCAAATTACATATTCAGAATAGAAAAGACATTCAAATTTATAGAGAAGAAAAATTCAAATTTAGATAGGAAATAAATATTAACTCAAAATGGTGTGTTATATGTTAAATTTGTGAACAACGAGAGAGCGACTAAAAGGGAGAAATATTTTCAACCAGAATGGTCAATAGGAGGACTGTGTTATTTGCTAGAATTTATTATTAATGTTATATTTTGTATTTTAAAAATATTAAACAAAATCCCATTGTATATTTTTATTTAGAAATTCGATAAATGATCAAGAAGAAACGAAGATTTCAAAGAAACCCTTAATATTATGTGTGTAATATTATTATTTTATTAAATATGCATTTGGAAGAATAATTTTGAAAATTTAAAAAAAATAATTAAAATATCGTTACGAAGCGCGACTTAGTAAACTAGTTTATCCAAAAATATATACTTATATATTTTATCTATAAATTTGGTCGTCAAGGTATAATATCATAAAAAAAAGAATCGTTAAACTTTAAAATAAAAAGATGAGAATCGTAAAATGTTCGAACTCCACAAACAACGTATCAAATATAAAAATTAATATTTTTATCTCTTATAATATTTTTAAAAAACCCGAGTTTTGGTCGTTAAAGGACGATGGTACTACAAAAAAAATAATAAGAATAAGTGCATATTAAAATAAATACATGAGAACCGTTGAATATAATGTCAAGTAATATTTTAAATTTTAATCGATGAATTATTTTCTCAAAATTTCAAGGTTCGAAATTCATCAACAATATATTAAAAAATTATTTTAGAATTATAAGTATTAATAAAATTAAAAATTAAAAAACTAAAACAAATATGAATACTACAAATAAAAATTGTGAATTAATAGAATAAAATGTATTAAAAAAATATATGTGCATTGCACATGCTATAAGCTTGTATATAATAATATACCCTTGCATAATGTAAATTCATTAAAAAAAATGTTATTGGCTTCAATCGAACCCTATTTAGAAAATTATTAACATACCATTTTATAATGTAAATTCATCAGAAAATTATTGTTGAATTGAATCGAACCTTTGACTTCTTGGTATATTTTGTATTCACATCTATAAATAATCTAATTTCAAAAAAATTACAAATTGGTGGGATATTGAATAGGTTGTCGAGTTTACTTAACATGGCCGCAAAAAATTTAATGTTAAATGAAAAAATTAGAGATGAATATCAACTATTCTTTTGGCCATGAAGCATAATTTGGTGAATAGCCAAAATCAGTTCGAGTTGAAATTCGTTCAAGAAAAAGAGCTCAAATTAGCTCAAGGAAAATACAAATCAAGCTATCAAATTAAGAATTAAGGAAGACTAGGTCTTTCATAAGAAAGAAATTTTTAGGCATATAAAAAATAACACAATAAACATGTGTTTTTTTGTCGTCACAAAGTTTGATAGACCATGTTGACTTAGGTGTAACCCGTCATATTACAACAACTAATACGAACAAGGATAGAACAAAGAATTTTCATAGGATATAACACTTACTTGAATGTAGTAAGGATTGAACGATATCAACTTCTAATCAACCAAAAACAAGGATTATGATATGTCGACAACGGTACATTACTTCAATTTGTTGGTAGATGTTGGAAGGGTTGGAAATTATATTACAAATAATGATATTTGAAAGTTGTATATAAACTAAATGTATGAAAGGTACGCATAATTAGAAATTTTCATTCGATAATATTCAAAATACTCTCTTGTTGTAATCACAACGAAACAATACATAAACGAATAATTATAAGAATTATAATGTGGCTCGTGCTTACAAACCTGAATTCTCCCATTAGAATTCCGTTCCGTCTCACCATAACAAATTACTATAATCTCCCATAATTCAAACCAGCAATTTGCACATCATCATTATCATTTGCAAGGATAAAATAATTATTTAAAAACTCAATAAATAAACCTTATAAATAGCTACAATTGAAGACTTTGGCATCTCTAAAGATGAAAATGATGACCATTGCAGTTTCAAGTTACGAAAGAACTAAAAGATTGAGAGTGTAAGGGAAGGTGTCTAGAGATTGGTTGTTTAGATAAGAACGAGAGAGCTCTCCTCCATTATCATAAATATTTTTAATTGTTAATCAAAGCCCTAGATAATTTGGCCTGTAGACAATTAGTTTGATATGTTGTGGATGAGTTAAAAATAAACATCACAAATGTATTGCTTTGAAGGTGTGTTAGATGACAATATTGTGATTATGAATATGAAATTGATAAGATTCTTTCTTGAAATAGAGTTGAAAAGAGAAACATTGAGATTGTAAAGATGAGAAGTCGCTGATTTCGGTGATAATTGTGAGTTAGAATTGAATAGAGATTTTGTAAGTGTATAGTTCAAAACCCAGATTGAGATCAGAAATTCAAGAATCTTAGAAATGAGGTTTTTAAAAGATTTGAAGTAGAATTCCTCTGCATCATTTTTGTTGATCAAAACAATAAGATTTGATGATACAAGAAAAACCGATTTGGCTAATGCACAAATAGCACAAAAAAGTTGAATATACTTCTTCGTCTAAATGGATTCCAACTTGTTAACATTCTTTATGTACACACCAGAAAGCACAAGTACTCCTATTATTGAAGTTTTTGTCTTCATGACTTTTGTGAGGTAATATTCATCACTCTTTGAAAATAAATAAGTATTTAGTTCACATGTTAATAGCAAGAGAAAAGGTAAGTTATTCGTTTATAAGGACATGCAACGGTAAGAAAAAAATTTGACAATGATCATCATATCCTTATTTCACTATGTTAGAAATGAATATCACTTAGAAACTAGACAGAGAGGGGGGGGGGGTGAATGGATAGTTTTGAGATTTTTCGAAACTTGAAAACTAAATAAGCTGTTAGAGATTATGTTCTGTAAAATGTGGAATCAAAGTAAACAGAACACACACACAATCACTTTAATCTACTTTGTATTAAGTAAATTAAATACTACAGCTTCCAAAATTTCACAAAGGAAATCCTGGCTTCTAAACAAGAACAAAGTTTCTTGCTTTGCTTACAGAGAAAGAGTGCTTAAGATTTATCTATGTGTATCTCTCTTGCAGCTAACAGTAGGGTGTGCACAATATATATATTGTCCTATACAAAACTAATGCACACACCCAATTACACAGTTACCCCTAACTGAAAGTCCAACTTGTCCTGCCATAAGAAGTTAACTATGTCAGGAAGGACCACTTGCTTTTCAGAGTCTTTCCCGTTTCTGTAGCTGCTTGTCTCTTATCTTTCTCTCCAAGTTTAGTTGTAGATTTGCCATCTGTTCTTCGGACCACCTTACCAGAACGGATGCTTCAGTATTTGTCTCCTTTGAATTTTGGTTATGTACCTTGATTTGTCTTGTTATAAATGGCTAAGTGTTGATGTCGTGAACTCCCGCATTTTCCTGACTTCACGATGTACCCTTTGAAGACTTCGCGACATAGCCTTTGAAGACTTCGCGATATAGCCTTTTTGAGGACTTCGCGAACTAGGCTTTTTGAGGACTTTGCGATCTAGGCCTTTTGAGGACTTTGCGATCAAGGCCTTTTGAGGACTTCACGATCCAGTACATTTTTAATTTGCGGTATCAACACTTCACGATATTAGTAATGAAGACTTCACGACATAGTTCATTTAGGACTATGCGATCTCAGTACTTCACGACATGGATATTTTGGACTTCACGACATAGTTCATTCTGACTTCACGGTATAGGGACTTAGACAAATTTCTGCAACTTATTTCTTCAAGGCCTTATTCACTCAAATCCTGTTGCATGAACAAATTGAACTTCTTCCAGGATAATTATTTCATGGCCTATGTACATTCTAGGTGCAAGAAACTTACTAAGCTCATTATAACATTGAGCATACAGAATAAATCTAAGTACATGAAAACAAGACAAGTACAATAGAGACCTATACTATATCCCAGTGAAAGAATTCACTAGGTCATGTAGTGTGACATAGTCACAGAGTATAGGCTTGTTAATAGTGGTATTCAGACATGCCTTGAGCCTAACACACTATCATATAGAAATGTGTCTCAATCTTAAAGAAAGATAAAACTTACACTACACACAGAAACGATACTCAGTAAAAGAATCATAAAGATTCATACAAATCCTCAATATATTTTTATCTATATTCTATAGAATGCAAAGAACATGCAAAACACATATACAAATACATGATAGTCTATAATAGAGAAAAACATTAATAAGTTAAGATTACCTGAAATTCTAAGAACATAAATTTTCTTGCTTCTCTTTGATTAAAGGTCCTTGTGAATGTAGGCTTATTTCATGCAGCCTTAACATAGTTACGATACCAATCTGATTTCTTTTCTATCTAGCTATCAGCTTTGCTTTTATTCTTATACATAGATTTGAATTTGATCTTCTGAAAGTTGTCCACCTACCTCCAAAACTGTCTCAATGATTGAGATTTTCCGGATCCCGAATATCCAAATACTAACACATTAACTTCTTGATTGAAGATTTCTCAGATCCCGGATGCTCAAATACTATCACATTAACTTCTTGATTGAAGATTTTCCGGATCTCGGATGTTCAAATACTATCACATTAACTTCTTCAACCATCTCTTTAGCATAAGGGACCTTCATCCAAAGTCAAATCAAACAAAAAAAACATGTGAAAATACAACTTTAGGTTTCACATTAACATTGATACCCTTAACGTGTGATTATAATGCAACAAAACGCACTAGCCACAAATAAGTAGATAACCTCCACAAAACATATATCATAATATTACTCAAATTCAGTTCTGCTAATTGTATGTGTGTCTCTAGCAGTAAAAAAGAATTTATTCATGATATCAGTCGATTACAAAAATTAAATATCAAAAAATAATCAATTAGAATTATCCATTACCAATCAAATCACTGTGAAAAATCATGCCAATATTATAGTACAAACATGGTTTCCCTCTATGCCCTAAAATCGACTACTCACGAATACTAAGATGAAAAGCAATTAAAACAATGACAAAATCCATATAAAACATGTACTAAAGAGAAGATAAAGAATACCTTCTGTAAGAACCGGGAAAAATTACGTGTAAACATTTCGTTATCTGATGAAATTTTCTTTTGTATTTATTTTAATTAAATGTTTTATCCGTTTAAATGTGCTAAGTTATTCGTTAAATGGTCAAAAATGTGTCATGTGGATGCTATGTGAACATTTGTGGTAATTGGAGTTTATTTTAAGAGGATGTTATTTTATTTCGTTTTATTTTAATTATCGAAAGGAAAATTTAATTCATTTCCTAATCATTCGGGTAATTGGTATATCGTTCGTACCAATATTTCATTCATTAAAGTGGGATATATCCTTAAACATTCGTTATAGATATATTTTGGTTCGTATATATATATATATATATATATATATATATATATATATATATATATATATTATTAAATTATTCTCATAATTATCCATATATTCTTGATGATTATCATTTCGTAACCGGTACGCTTTATTCGAATTAAAAATGATCCAATGGATCAATATTGATCCAAAAATGTCGTTTGAGATATTATTTTCCGTTTAATATAAATAGCTTATTCGTTAATTTATTTTTATTGAAAAATTCGTTAAATACCCGAAAATACCAAAAATCCCTGAACCGTGTTCTTCGTGTTCTTCGAGAATCAAACTCAAATTTGAAGGCGTTACCGGAATCCATTTTAAATGCTCTTATAGTCGAATCGAATCTCTCAACATCCTCTATCTAAATCCATCAACAGATTTTGTGTGGGTATAATTTCTCAATTTTTCTTATTTTTTAATTTATTTAAATTTTTATTAAATTTTGGGGAAAACTTTAATCTTCGTTGTTCTTGTAAATTGATTGCATAATTGTATTGTACATGTTGTAAGGAGTATGTTGGTGATTTTTAATTGAATTTTTAGGGTTAAAAACTGAGCTAATAGGAAAAATGTTAAGTTCACCGGATTTTGTAATTTTGGCCGGAGTTTGGTGTTGGTTGATTGATTCTTGTCGTGGGTGGCGGGAAAGGCGGCTGTACCACCACCGGCGGAAGTCCTGGCCCGATTTCGGGCAGATTCCGTGTTATTTTGTTGTGTTAATAGCGTTTTTGGGATGGCCATGATATTCCCGTATGTTCCCCTGTGACAACTATGTGTTTTGATGGTTTTATGGTTGTCGGAAACTGGGGAGGTGGCCGGAACCGCCACCAGATTCCGGTGGTGTTCTTGGCGACCCGTTTAGTTTTTGACCCGACCCGGTTTCAATCTTTGAAACCCTAACTCCTCAGTTATAAAAGTGTTTTTGGGTTAAATATTTTCTAAAAATCCAAAAATTAGTTTTAATTTCTAAAAAATCATTTCTTTAATTTAAATTGTTTTTATAAGTTCGATTTATGTTTATTTATTTTCAAAATTCAATTAGATTTAATTAATTTATTTAATTGATTGATTAATTTATTAATCGATTAATTTTATTAATTAATTATTAATTAGATTTAATTAATTTAAATTGAATTTAATTATTTTCCTTAATAAGTTTTATCCAAAAATATTTATTTAATTAGCTACAAGTGGTCAATTAATTTTATATTAATGGATTAATTTTAATTAATGAGATATCTTTTTATTTTATTGACCGATTTAGTTGGAATTGGTCTTTATTTAATGAAAAGCGATTCGACTTTCGATCTAAAAATAAGTTATGGTTAAATTCTTTTAAAACGAGAGTCAAATATTTTTCTAAAATTATTTCTTGAGTGTTGCGTGAATTATGTGGTTTATTTATCGCATTCAGATGTCAATATGTGCTACGTAAATTATGTGAATTATCTGGTTATTGAGTTATAAATATAAATAATTATTTTGAGACTTGTTTAAATGTTTTAATCGTGGCTAATATTATCACGAGGGGTAGTTAGAACAGAAATTTGTTAGTATTGTTAGAAAATGAGATTGACGAGACTGTTGACTTAGATGTTGACTTTTATATTATAGAGATTTTGACGAGCGTGTTAGGTAAATTATTTATTTAGTTAATCGTAACTACTCTATCAATTGAAATATTGTTATCTATGTACAGAGGCTATTAGACGAGAAAAGCCAGATTATCGGAAAATGTTAAATGAAAGAAGTCAGAGATGGATGAAGTTAGTATTGTTTACGACTGGTTGGTTTATTTGTGAGGTGATTTAACACCAAGGAAACGTCAACACTCTTGGGGGACATTTCCAAGTATTTTCTTCCAACATAGATATTGGTAGGAATAGTTAATGCGTCAGAATTAAGTTACATAATGATTGTACTCTAGAGACTAAAGTAGCGTTTATGTTGGACTATATAAATAAACACGTGAATTCGATCTCGGGAAATCAGACTTGTGACAACTTCAAGAATGTCATATCCATGAATGACCGAGAAAGAGAATTATGGTACCATAAAACCAAATAGAATGAAATCGTATTACTTCGGCCATGCATAATAGCTAAGGACCAGAGGCAAGTATCTATACCTTCATTTATTGTTCAAGTGATATTTTCTTCAAAATCATGCGAACGTTACCTTCGAATCATATTATAAATAGTTTTTCCCTCTCATAAATACTCAAGCGTTCATTTCCTCTCGTACATACATAAATGATTGTTTCCTAGTATTTATGATTTGGAGTATGATTTCTGAAATGTGAGAATAGTTGGGTATATGAAACCATAAGCTATAAATGTTGAAATGCTTTAATGGAAGATAAATGTGATGCTTTCGTAAAGGAAATAAATTTTGGAATAAATATGCAAGTATTCTATCCCCATCTTGTACCTATGCAAGTATTCTATCCCCATCTTGTACCTATGCAAGTATTCTATCCCCATCTTGTACCTATGCAAGTATTCTATCTTCATCTTGTACCTATGCAAGTGTTACTACCCTTTTTCTTGTTATGATTGTTTCTTGAACCCTACCTTATATTGAGCAGTTGAAATTCATTTTTGATGTCGTAATTCCTGTTTCATTTCATACTTAACTTTGTTGAGAATGATGTTACTGATACCCTGCAATAGAATTGGAATGTTTTTAAAATGGACCAATAATGGTCGGACCAGATTCGTGGTCGGAATGAATTAAGGCCAAATGAGGCCAGTGATCCTACTTAAAGGACTTTGATGTGTGCATAGTCTGGGGTTAATGCGTGACTGATCAACAGCTTAACCTTGATGTTTTCTTAAAACGTAAAAGTCCAATTCTAATACCATTTGTTACATTTGAGATTGATTACAGCCATATGCTTTGTACTTGTGATTTATACTCTGATATCCATGTTTACCCTTTTGATTTAAAATTGTGGTTGGTATATATATGCTTGTTGAGCACATTTGGCTTATCTCGTAGCGTCGAATGAATTCCAATTTATTTGAAAATGATGATGATTAAAAAAGAGAAATGAGATGATTCAAATGTTTTGCCTTGACAAAACTGTTGCTTTCAAAAGAGTTACTTGGGTAGAACTATTATCTTCATACTTACTGATCTACATGTACATCTTGTTTTCTACATACTCTTTGTTTCGTTGTTGTTGAGATAACTGTGGCGATCAATATAAATTCCTTCCGTTTTAAACTATCCAGTTGATAAAAGTTGAATGAAAAATTATTGTGAAACATCAAAATTGTTTTTAAAACTTTTGGGAAATCATAAATGTTCATACCCTTCACTTATTTTCAAAGTGACATGTTGCTTCAACTATTTTGCTAATATAACTCTAAACTCATATTGAAAGTTTTATCTCTCTCACTTATTGTTCAAGTGATATGATTCTGCAACTATTATGCAAGTATTCTAATCGTAAATGTTCATACCCTTCACTTATTTTTCAAATGTTGGTTCTTTTATATAATCTCGCAAGTTCAGTATCCAATACTCTATTGTCCAGAGTATGCATACTTTTAGCTATCAAATATCTGTTATCAGTGTTCATCAATGCCTTTGTTCAAAATATGTTTGAGATGTTTAATCGAATTGATTTAAAGTTACAGTTACTCAATTTAAACGAGTTCTTCCTTACAAATATCCTGATTTGGAAATGTTGAGTTGAAATGTTGCAAACCCTGAATGATTGGGAATTTGTGGGTCCGATAAGGGTAAAGTGAGATTTTTAAAATTTCGGTTTAATAATACATATGCTGAGCATTTCTTTCGCTCATACTTGTTTTTTTTTCTTCGTATTTTAGCCTTTCAGTAAGAAGGTAAATTGGCGAGAGTTGTCCGCGTAGCTTGGACAGAGAAGGGAAAAGAGGTTAGCGTGAAAATGTTATGATCCAGAGTATTTAGAGCTAGTGTAAGGTTATTGTATAAAGTTGATTTCTATTAAATACTATATTGTATAAGATTAGTTTTGTCTGGTATACTTCTTGTCGAAGTTATACTAGTGTTATAGAATTTTTGCAAAGAGAAGTGTTGTAAAGAAGAAAATTTTATTTAATGGAATTTTGGATTCTTGTTTCTAGCACTATATCCTAAAAGATCTTGGTATAGTTGGGGTCGTAGATACTACATTTCAATTGTGAAACAATTACAGGTGAAAGTTTGAGATTAAATAGGTGATTTAATATTGAGATTTTACTGTGACGACCAAATCTTCTGACCCCGGATTTGCGGGCGTTACACCTTCAACTTACATTAATGGCGATGAATCCAAGTTATTTAAACAAAGTCATGCATTGAAAGAAATGAACAAGGAAAACCCTAGGAAGAATGTAAAACTACCTATGTATCTTTCTAACTAAAACTCATAATAAAACTAACTTATCCTATATCTCATAATAAAAGTATTTTATTGTTCTAAATATTGTACTAGTATATATCCATAATTGAGTAGGATTTTAATGTAAAATTCGTAACTGCTTCTGCTCCTCCATTTCTGGGCTATCCAGTTGGGCTTTGCTTACTGGACCACCTTAACATTAAAGAAAATTCAATAAGCTTCGCGTGGACGACAGTAAGATCATCAAAATCGGGCTTCTGAAACTCAAGATATGACCAAATAATGTAGCCAACCCGTATAGCCCAATAATTCCGAATTTTCTTCTACTTTGACTCAAAATTAGTCATTCAAATTCTTCCAAGATTATGAATTCTTTATTTTCTACAATAAAACATCAAGATCTATTAAATAAATATCAAAATTAATGCAAAACACTATAAATATGAGGATACGGTCATCTAATATATATAAAAAAATATACTCTATCAACTACTCATGACAATATTAACAAACAATATGATGATAAACATGGCATAAAACATGTATATACTAATCAAAGGAATAGAGAGTAGAACGATATTATTTTTATTGAAGAACAAAAACTCCAAACCGGAGTAGCATCCACATACCAACATGAAAACAACACAATCTTCTCCCACAAGAAGCAATAAAAAGTACTAAGTGTTTGGAAGTACCCTATACTTTTTACTGAATAAAAAATACTGAATACGATATACTAGAATAGAACATAATTGAATGTTTTTCTATTGGATAAGGGCTAGGAATTTATAGCCTTGTCCCAAAATTCAATCAGATCAATGTCATTAAAGACACAATCAAATTAGAATTTGAATTCTGGACAGGGGTGCTTCGGGGCACCGCGGCGCTTTGAACAGGAGTTCCACGATGCAGCGGAGCATGTCGTCAGGCAGTTGTTGTTTTTGTTAGCCCAACAATTCTTCGTGTTTTTGCCCTGTTTTCAACTCTTACTCGCGCCTTGACTCCTTACTAATGCTCCAAACATGCACTTGGACTATTTCCACAATTTCTGCTCCTTTTTGCTCCATTATGCCACCAAAACACTGTTTATATGGAATTCAACTCTTTACATGAAAATACAAGAAAAACACGTAAAAATATAACAAAACTCGAGTCCACGCATCACATTTAAGCCGAAAAATAGAGCTAAAAATGGTGCAAAAATACCACTCGTTAGATGCGTCCTTATTAGATTTTAACTTAATTATTTATGAACCTTGTTGACGAGGCCCAATATAGCTTGGTCAAATAACTAAATACCCATGCGAGATTTTGAGCATTAAACCACTTAAACGTGTCCTACCAACAAAACAATTTAGATAAATATTTGTTAAACAATAAACACATTAAAACTTTATTAAATGATTAAATTAAATTTAAAAACTATAATTATAGGTCTATATAAAGGTGTAAATTTTGTATAAATAATTTTAATGATCAAGAATTGTCAACTCTAATTTAGTGCATAAAAATATTGTGAAATTATGTGCGTAAATAATTATTTAAAGTAATTTTGTAGAAAAAATGCAAAAAGTTATAAAATTTGATATATATATATATATATATATAATTTATAAAAATTATATTTTGAATATGGAATATAAATTATAAACTAATTAAAATAATTTTTATATTATTCTGTTACTATTATACTAAAATTACTTTTGGAAATGAAGTAAAATAAATTACAATCGAAATTAACTTAGTTATCATTATATGTAATATTTTAATATTTAAGTTGTAAAATATTGTGTTTTATCAAAAATTAAAATATTATTCATAAAAAATATTAACAAATAATTAAATAATAAAATAAATAAATATTCATAGACTTTACTAATATTAAGTTTTTCTCATGAGTTTTGAATATTGAAACATATACACCTTACAAATAAATGCATGTTCACCGAATTTGTGGGGTGGGGAAAATCGAATTCAGAAAGTGGGATGACGCGAATATAGCCTGTTAGGAATATGTTGTTCTTGATGATAATTATAAAACACTTAGTAGATTTTGTATTAAGTCATTTTGTAACTGTCAACGGAATGGCATGCTTTGCAGCTTTCGTTGACAGGAAGCTCATCAACGAAATGAGTGATGTAGCAATTGCACTGTACAATACTTCATAGTTTGATATGCATTTTGTTGTAGGTATTAGATAATTTTTTTAAGTCATGTTGACTAAGTACTAGATAGGCAAAATAGGTTGGTGAATTGTAAATATATCATGCCTTGTAATTTTGCCTAAGTGAAGACATGTCAACGGAATGAAGATTACTCTATCAACGGAATGAAGATTACTCTATCAACGAAACGAGGATTATACCATCAATGAAACGAAGAATAAAGCTATCAACGAAACACATCTCTCTACTATCAACGAATCATTATTGCTTTTCTGAATAGTTGACAAAGTGATAGTGACAGTTATCTGACAGATCAAAAGGGAGATATGGAAGTGTACTTTGCATTGGAAGCCATCAAAATGGTTACTGGAAATAAGGAAACATTCCAATTTCCAATTAGGTTCTTGGGAGTGATCATAATAAGCATGAAGACAAAAGACAAGATCTCCAAGGACCATTGGACAAAAGGGATGAAACGCAAGCTACTGAAAGTTACTTTAGATTATTTTAAAGTAGCCAAAAATAGCATTGTAAACTTGGGTTATATAACCAAGTGTGGCAGTTCATTTTAGATATAGAAGTGAGTGAGATAAAATAGTTTGTATTAGCTTTTTCAAGAGCACTCTCACTTTGTATCAAGAACTGAGCAACTGTGATACTTGTGTAACACAGATTATTTCCGCAATAAAAATTATCTCAGTTGGATCCTCAAAACATCCAACTGAATTTTTAAAGTTGTTTGTGTTTGTATTTCAGTTCAGTTTTTATTTTAAAAAGTTGTTTTAAAGTTTCGAAATATCTAAAATTGTATTCAACCCCCCCCTTCTACAATTCTGTTAGGTCTTTTGGGATTAACAATTGGTATCAGAGCGAGCTTCTAACATACAAGAAGTTTAAAGAGCAAGGCCAAAACAGTTACCATGGTGAAGAAGGATGCAGGAGTAAAGATACCAGTTCTAGATAAGGACAATTACTTTCACTGGAAAGTAAAAATGCATCTACATCTCATGTCTATGGATGAGAGATATGTAGACTGCATTGAGAAAGGTCCACACGTTCCTATGAAGTTTGCATCTAGAGTTGGACTGCCAGATGATGCTCCAGATGTGGAAATTCCAAAACCTGCCTCAGAATGGACTATTGAAGATGTTGCAGAAATCCATAAAGACAAAAAAACCATGAACATTCTGTTTAATGGTTTGGAGCAAGAGATGTTTGACAATGTTATAAACTGTACAACTTCTAAAGAAGTATGGGATACTGTTAGAACACTCTGTGAAGGAACTGAGCAAGTTAGGGAAAACAAAATGCAACTCCTTATACAACAGTATGAGCACTTTCATTTTAAATCTGGTGAAGCCCTAAATGACACGTTTAGTAGGTTTCAAAAGCTTTTGAATGGATTAAAGCTGTATGGGAGAATCTACCAAACCAAGGATTCAAACCTCAAATTTCTTAGAGCTCTTCCAAAAGAATGGAAGCCTATGACTGTTTCCTTGAGAAACACTCATGAGTACAAAGACTACACTCTTGAGAGGCTTTATGGAACTTTAAAGACATATGAGTTGGAAATGGAGCAAGATGAAGAAATTGAGAAGGTACAAAAGAAAGGTGGATCTATTGCATTGATTGCATCTATGAACCAACTAGAAGATGACAATGAAGAAACTGCAAAAGCCACAACTAGTCGAGCTAGTTGTAGGAGTGATGTTAGCAAAGGTAAAGGTAAGATGACAGAAGAAGAAGAACCATAACCAACCAACTTGGATGACTTAGATGAGATTGATGAACACATTGCTTTTCTCTCAAGGAAATTCTCTAAGTTCAAATTCAAGAGAAACTCATAAGCAAGGCCACCAAGGAGAGACTTTCAACCTAGCAAAAATAACTGGATTGAAAAGTCTAAGTCTAAATGTTTCAACTGTGGAATGATTGGTCACTTTGTTGGAGATTGCAGAAAGCCCAAAGTTGAGAAGGGCAACAGGAAATTTGAGCTTGTTGATTATAAAAATAAATACTTTGAACTTCTCAAGCAAAAAGAAAAGGCTTTCATGTCTCAGGAGTATGATTGGGCTGGTAATGGTGAAGATTCTGATGATGATGTTGAGTATGTCAACTTGGCTCTAATGGCTAACAATCATGTGCAGGAAGCAAGTTCCTCTAGCAATCAGGTAACAATTACTAATCTTTCTGAGCTTTCTAAAGAGGAATGCGATAGTGCAATAAATGAAATGTCTATTGTATTATATAATTTGCGTGTTACTCTTAAATCACTTACAAAAGAGAACTCAAGAATCAAAGAGTCTAATATGCTCTTAAGTGATAGAAATGCCATGTTAGAAGCACAGCTCATTGAGTTTGAGAAAATGAGGTGTGTTAGTAGGGATGCTAAGAAGGAACTTGAGAAAGTGTTAGAAAGGGAAGAGATTCTTAAAACACAACTTGAAATAGAACAAAGTGTGATTGCAAAATGGAAAGATTCCAGGAATGTTGCTACCAACATCATTAATGTTCAAGGTATGGAATCTTTATGTGAGCAATCATGGAAAAAGAACAAAGAGAAGCTAGGGTATGCTGGTGAAACCTTAGAATAAGAAACAGAGTCAACAAACAACAATGATCATTTGTTGAAGGTTGATATGTCAATGGAATGCAAAGTTTCGTTGACAGATGAACCATCAACCGATCAGGCTGTTACGTTGACAGAGAAAAGGAAAGAAGAACTCACTAGACTTAATAACAAGTATGGTCCTGTCACCAAGAACTTTGTTCAAGGTGAGTCTAGTAAATCAAAGAAAGTTGAGAAGCCTGTTGAAAGAGAAAATGTAGGTCACTTGTCTAACAAGCAATTGAAAGTCAAGTTAGAGAAAATTCAAGTTGAGACTAAGGGCAATAAAAAGAATAACAGGAATGGCAAAGTAAGGATTAACAAACATAACAATTACACACCTGATAAATATGCTCCTATAAATGCATGTGTTAATTGTGGTAGTGTTAGTCATTTATCTACTAACTGCAAATCTGTTAAGAAGACTGCTAATGTGAAAATGCCTAAGCCTGCAGTGAATGGTTCTATGCCTACAATGCCTGTTATGCCTAACATGTTTGCTCCATATGCACAATTTCAGAATTCATATGCTAGCATGCCATTTGTGCCTAATCCATACATGAATATGTTTAATGTGCCACAAATGCCATGGAATATGAATAACATGTTTGTCCTCCATCTATGCATGCTGTGAATGAAAATGTGAGCAACCCTCAGAAATCAACACCAAAGGTAAAGGTTGATTTAAATCAATCTGAGCCCAAGGTGAAAAATGATATAAAAGGTAAATCAAAGGCTAACAAAACAGGACCCAAGGAAACTTGGGTACCAAAATCAACTTGATTTGATTTTATTGTGTGCAGGGAGACAAAAGGAATCTTTGGTACTTGGATAGTGGATGTTCAAGACACATGACTGGTGATTCTACCCTGCTCACAGAGTTTCAGGAAAGAGCTGGCCCTTGTATTGCTTTTGGAGATGACAACAAAGGCTACACTAAGGGATATGGCTTGATTTCAAAAGAAAATGTCATCATTGATGAGGTTGCATTGTTGGATGGTCTCAAGCACAATTTTCTTAGTATCAGCCAACTTTGTGACAAAGGATTTTTAGTTACTTTTTCTAAAGAAGCCTGTGTTGTTTCTAAAGGAGGAAAAAACAATGTGGTAATGACTGGATTCAGAAGAGGGAATGTGTACATTGCTGACTTTAGTAGCACAAGTCCAGACACCATCACTTGTCTTTTCAGCAAGGCAAGCAAGGATGAAAGTTGGCTATGGCACAAGAAATTATTTCATCTGAATTTTAAGGTTATGAATGATTTGGTAAGGAAAGATCTTGCCAGAGAAATTCCACAGGTGGAATTCTCCAAAGATGGTTTGTGTGATGCCTGTCAAAAAGGGAAACAAAAGAATGCATCATTCAAAAGCAAGACAGAGTCATCAATTATCCAACGGCTTGAGCTGCTTCATATGGATCTATTTTGCTCTGTAAATGTCATGTCCATTTCAAAGAAGAAATACTGTCTTGTGATTGTTGATGATTTTTCTAGATTTACATGGACTTTCTTTTTGCACTCCAAAGATGAGGCAAGTGAAATCATTATCAATCACATTAAGATGGTAAACAATCATCCTGATTTCAAAGTAAGAAGGATTAGGAGTGACAATGGGACAGAATTCAAGAATTCAAGCATGAAGGTGTTCTGTGAAGAAAATGGTATTTTGCATGAGTTTTCAGCAACAAGGACACCACAGCAAAATGGTGTAGTTGAAAGGAAAAACAGAACACTTATTGAAGCTGCAAGGACAATGCTAGATGAATCAAAGTTACCAACTTATTTCTGGGCTGAGGCAGTTAACACAGCTTGCTTCACTCAAAATATTTCTTTGATTAATCAGGCCAAGGGAATGACCCCTTATCAACTACTCAAAAGAAAGAAGCCACTGTTGGATTTTCTTCATGTCTTTGGATGCAAGTGTTTTGTTTTGAGAAATCAAACTGAGCATTTGGGGAAATTTGAAGCAAAGGCAGATGAAGCAATATTTGTGGGATATGCAGCAGGGAAAGCTTACAGAGTCTATAATCTCAGAACCAACATTGTTATGGAATCTGTACATGTTGTTTTTGATGATCTCAAAATTCAAGGTCTCTGTGATGAAGGTTTCCATGAAAGTCTTTGTTTTGAGAACGGGGAAGGAGATCAAGTGGATCATGTCAAGGCTATAGAGAAACAGCCTAAAGTTGTTGTATCTAGCACAGATGAAAGCATCAGTGAAGATGAAATTGCTGCATTGAGATTGAAAAGAATAGCTGCTAGCAGACCAAATGGTCATTTCATTGACATTCATGATGAAGGATTCGTTGACAGTCAGAATGAACGTTTCGTTGACAGTCAAAATAGTCATACCGTTGACAGTCATAGAAATGCCTCCAGAAGTGATCATTTAGGGACAACAAACTCAGGGGGAGTTTCTCAAGGACAAATATCTATTCATGATCATGAAGCTACCTCTTCAAGAGCAAATCTACCTCCCTCAAGGAAATGGACTAAAGATCATCCCTTTGAACTTATTATAGGTGATGTTTCTTCAAAAGTCCAAACTAGAAGAGCAACTCAAGAGGAATGTTTATATAGTAGCTTTCTGTCTCAAGATGAGCCAAAGAAAGTTGAGGATGCACTTCTAGATCCAGATTGGGTATTAGCTATGCAAGAGGAGCTAAACCAATTTGAGAGAAACAAAGTTTGGAAGTTGGTGCCCAAGCCTAAGGACATGAGTGTTATAGGCACAAAATGGGTGTTCAGAAACAAGATGGATGAAAATGGCATAGTCACAAGGAACAAAGCTAGATTGGTTGCAAAAGGCTATTCACAGGAAGAGGGAATTGATTTTGATGAAACCTTTGCTCCTGTTGCAAGACTAGAAGCAATAAGGATTTTCCTAGCCTATGCAGCCCATGCCAATTTCAAGGTCTATCAAATGGATGTGAAGAGTGCTTTTCTGAATGGGGAATTGGAAAAGGAGGTGTATGTAAGTCAACCTCCTGGTTTTGAAGATGATGATTTTCCAGAGTATGTGTACTTCCTCCTTAAAGCACTCTATGGTTTGAAACAAGCACCTAGAGCCTGGTATGACACACTTTCACAGTTCCTCCTTGATAATCACTTCACTAGAGGTACTGTAGATAAAACTCTTTTTCATAGGATTGTGAATGGCTCTACTATACTTGTTCAAATTTATGTAGATGACATAATCTTTGGGTCTACAGATGTAAAACTTTGTCAAAAGTTTGCCAAGCTTATGCAGAGTAAATATGAAATGAGCATGATGGGAGAATTAACTTACTTTATTGGTCTCCAAGTGAAGCAAGTTAATGAAGGCATTTTCATTAGTCAAACAAAATATATTCATGATTTGTTAAAGAAATTTAACTTAATGGAATGCTCTCCTGCCAAAACTCCCATGCCTACTGCCACCAAACTTGAATTGAATACTAAGGAAAAATCTGTGGACATTTCAAGTTACAGAGGCATGGTAGGCTCACTTTTATATTTAACAGCTAGTAGACCTGATATTATGTTTGCTACATGTCTATGTGCTAGATTTCAGGCTGATCCTAGGGAATCCCATTTAGTTGCTATTAAAAGAATTTTTAGATATCTCAAAGGAACACCAAACCTTGGCATTTGGTATCCTAGAGAATCTGGCTTTGAACTAATTGGTTATTCAGATGCAGATTATGCAGGATGTAAAATTGACAGGAAAAGCACAATAAGCACTTGTCAATTCCTAGGAAACAAGCTTGTATCATGGTTCAGCAAGAAACAAAACTCAGTTTCTACCTCCACAGCTGAGGCTGAGTATATTGCAGCTGGAAGTTGTTGTGCACAGATTTTATGGATGAAAAATCAACTACTTGATTATGGATTAAGAGATGAGAAAATTCCTATCTTCTGTGACAACACTAGTGCCATTGCCATAACTGAGAATCCAGTGCAGCATTCAAGGACCAAGCACATTGACATCAAGTATCATTTAATTAGAGAACATGTTATGAATGGTACTGTGGAGTTACATTTTGTTCCAAGTGAACAACAACTTGCAGACATCTTTACCAAGCCACTTGATGAATCTACATTCTCAAGATTAGTAAGTGAGCTAGGTATGCTAAATTTCTCTTAATTATTTCTGAGATTTTTGCAAGTTATAAAGCAGCCAGAATCTTGCTATGTTTTTTCTGTGAATTAATTTTCTCAGGAAAAAGTGCAATTTTGTCTAAGTCAAAATTACTATGTCAACGAAACGCACCATTTCGTTGACAGTCTTAGCATTTTTCTGGGTGTTTCGTTGATAGCTCTCTTATATCAACGAAACGCAGCTTTATCAACGAAATAGACGGGACCTTAAACGCCCAATTCTGATTCGTTGATATAGCGCTTTTAATCTGAACCGTTGAAAATTGTCACATCTTTTACCACGATCTATGCATACACCCCTGTAAGTATAAATCATGGTAATATTTTAATTGTAACGGTTACATTTTTAAGCTAATCCAGTAATTTATATTTATTATTGGACTTAATTTTTGAGAAATTTTGGGGGAGTATTTAAGAAATTTTGTTTTCTTTAATTCTTTTCTACCTGCTCTCAAAATTTCCAAAGGTTTTCTTACTTCTTCTCTCTCAAAGCAAATCCAAGTTCAAGCTTTTTCTCACTCAAAAATGGCACCAATAGTAAAACTCATGTCAGCTGGAGGGTTCATCTATGAGAAGAACAACTCCATCCCTTTTGTTGTCAAGGAAAGCCCGAACAGACTCTTTTTCAAAATGATGGATTTCATGATGAACTGCAAACTGAGCTATGCAATGTTTCACTCAAATCCGCTCTACAATGAGATAATCGAGGAGATTTGGACCTCATGTGATTACAGTGGGACAAATTGCACTTTGAAATTCACCATTCAAGGTAATGAGTACATAGTCAATTCTGATGTGTTGCAAGCATGCTTACACCTTCCTGAAAATAATTGCTCTGCTTTGCCTACATATACTGAAATGATTAACATGCTAAATTCCATAAACTACTCTTTGCATACTGATAATCTGGGTAAAATAATTAGGAGAGGTTTGGTTAGGGAATATAGTTATTTAGCTGATGCATTCATCAAGGTCTTTTCTGGTAAAATTAGTAATTTTGATGCATTAACTAACTCTATGTTGATTCTATTTACCATGCTCCTAACTGATAGATATTACAACTTTAGCACCCAACTTATGTATGAAATTGGTGCTAAGTTGGGTGATAAGGCAAATAGGAAGAAAAATATCTATTATGCAAGATTTCTGATGATGCTGGCTAACCATGTTAGTCCAGCACCATTGGTTATCTCTAACCCTGTTTCCAGGTTTGATTGCTTTGTGCAAGAGAAGAGGGTCTTGACAGACATACTGAGGCTGAACCACAATGGTGATGTCCCAGTGGTGTATCTGCCAATAATTGAGGTAACTACTACTATCCCTGCTAGTATAGCTGTTACTTCTACTGTTTCACCCAACCCTGTTGTTCTGGAGTCTGTAGTTGTGACCCAACAGGCTCCTGCCCCAGCAGCAAAACCAAAATCAAAGAAATCTTCCAAGCCAACCTCAGGTGCTTCTCAAAAGGCACCTGTTGTAAAATCCACTACACAACCAAAGGGGAGTGGTGTAGGTGTTGTGAGAGGTGAGGGAAGGGGTGAACATAAAAGAAACCCTAAGGATAAAGAAGGAGAGATGAGTGAGATCCAACCTAGCCCCATTGTGTCTTCCCAACAAGGCACAATGAGTAAAATGGATTTAAGCACAAGTCTAGTTGCATCCTCCCAAAAGGATGTAATTATTGAAACAAGCTCCCCTCCAAGAGCACACTCCAAGAGGGTAAGGGACACTTCAAGCCCACAGTCTACAATTTCCCAATACCAAAGGAGAGTGAAACAAAAATCCCAGGTTTCACAGGGTGCACACACACTGGAAGCAACACTTCCAGTATCTCAAATTCAGTTTGATGTAACCCCTATCATTACTCTGGGGTTACAGTCCCATTCTTTAAACATCAATCTTGAACCAACTTCAGAAAATTCTCCAACTCAGTCATTATATGTGGATATGATCCATTCATCTATTCCTGATTCTCCAACTCTTTTCTTGGAGAAGCCCCACTCTGAAATTGGTGGTCATCACTTGTTAAGTGATTTGTTGGGCCCCCAATCATCCTTTTCTGAAGTTACAAGAGGATCTGTGGATCAATCTTTAAAATCAATCACCACAGATTCTACTGTAATCTCACTTTCTCAAAGTGCTTTCTTGACTTCATCAACGAAACAGTCTATTTCGTTGACAAGTGTTTCTCCATCAACGGTATCCATACCGTTGACAGTTCAAACTACCATTCCGTTGATAGCTCATTTTGCACCTCTTATTGAAAATCAAGTTGTTTCCACAACTAGTTCAGATGATCTAGTGGTAGTTGAAACACTTCTAGGAATGAGAGGGAGTGAAACTGAGAGGCTGGCTTGCAGCCAGGAAAAAGGAGAGGATGAGAGTGAGAGGCTGACTATTTCTACCAGTCATGCAAAAGGAGAGACTGAGGGTTCCACCATAGTAGGTGAAGGTGAGGGTGTGAGAGGTGTGAGCCATGGGGAGCCCATGATGCAAGAAAAGAGTGGAGAGAGAGAAGGGACTACAGGAGCTATAAGGGAGGAAGCAGCCATTGCAAGTGAGTTAATGAAGGTTCATGAGGGAGAAAAGGAACTTACTTTCCAAGAGCATTATCAACAAACTCTGGATAGTATTTCCCTGGATCCGGAGACCTTACTCATCCTGTGCCAGCCTATCAAGTTATGGCTCAGCAGGGCAATGTGGAGGCAGAAAGGTCTTTCAACCTAATCCATACAAATGCATCTATGCAAAGAGCAAATGATGAAATCACCAATCTGTCTCCAGGAGCTGCAGCCAGTGGTGAGTTTGATTTTTCTGATGATGATGACAGTTTTGGTGACAATCTACAGGTGACCATCACTTCACAGACTAGGACTTCTGTGGTGCCCCCTACACCAAACTGGCTTTCTCAAGATATGCAAGGAAGACTCATCCTGGATACTGCAATCACAAGGCAGTACAATGAGGCCTATCTGGCTCATGAGTCTGCAAATGCCAATGACAAGAAATTCTACAAGGCTATTATGGATTCACTGGAAATCCAAAGACTACAGATGATGCAGACAAGGATTGAAACTAGAGAAATCAAGGACTCCATTAGCAATCTTAAGGATGCTACTGACAGGAGGCTAGATGAAAAGCTTCCTCTTCTCACTGTGTCCAAGATGAACAGGTTTTTCTCTAAGGAACCTGAGGTGGCTACCTCCTTGAAGACTCTCTCTTCTAGAGTGGACAAGGTGGAAGCTACTTTATCTCACATGCAAAGGGAACAGGAGAAGCAAACCCAACTTTTAGCCCAGTTAGTGGCAGCTCAAGGACTCCCAATCATCTCTTTTGATGATAACAAAAAGGGGAGAAATCTAAGGAGCTAGACATTCAAATCACAAAGGTTATGGTCCCAGCCATTTCCCTGCCAAAGGAGCCACTAGCTATGGGGGAGTCAGGAAAGGATAAACTGGATGGTATTGACTTGATTAAGCAAGCATCTATGAGGCTACAACTTGCTGAACAAATAAAAGACCACTGGTCCAGCATAGATGCAAGAGTCAAGAAGATAGCTGAAACTGCAAAGAGTTCAAATCCATCAACGGATCAAGCTACTTCTACAACACCATCAACGAATGCCATGGTTTTAGCATCAAAGGAATGGGAGCCACATACCAATTCTTTCTATGAGGTAAAGCCCCTTCTACATGGAGTCACTCAAGGTCCAAGGAAAGAAAAAGGACAAACTTCATGTATTAGGGATGTGGAACAAGCTACATTTCAAGGAAGCCTATCTCCCAAGTCTCCTGCTAAACCAAAGGGCAAAAATATAGCAAGGACTTTCTATCCTTCACCCTATCCAGATGAGCTCAAGCTTCTTGGACTACTTATCACAAAATGCAAGGAAAGCAATAATCCTGAGATAAGGAAGCAAAGAGCAATTGTCTATAGAAATGGACAGGAAATCTGTGTTTGGGCTGGTCACCCAAATTTTGCTGAAGCTAAGGCTGAGGAGTCAGAAAGAGCAGCTATGCAAGCCCTTGCAGTTGCTCAATCTCTAGATGAAGAAGAAAGACAGCAAGAGGAAAGAGCCAAAGAGGAAAGGAGTACAAAGAAGAGCGTAAGGCAACCCAAGGAAAGAGCTAAGAGAAACATAGCTTTTGAGAATGATGACTCTCAGAGCAATGCAACAGACTCTTCTGCACCTATTGCACCTCCAATAATTCCTGATCCAGTTTCTGAGGTAAAGTTAGCCTGTGATCCTAAACATCCAGTAAATTTCCATGATCAGCCAATTGAGCCAAAGGAAGAGCCAATTGCGTTTGATGAGGCCAACTTTCCAAAATTCCTCTTTGAAATGGATCCAAAGAAGAAATCTAAGCAGAGGGCTGCCAAGGCTAAGCCAATTTTTGTAAGAAGACCACAAGCTGAAAAACCCCCTACCAACCCAGAAGACTTCATCTACATTGCTGATATCAGGGAGGAGTCTGACCTACATATTAATCTTGATGACCTGGTTGAAGTGAGAGGAATATCAGCTTCTTACAAACTACCAGAGAGATTGGTGTTTGTCTACAAGGGTGGGAGAGAACAGATTTGGCCGCTACACAGAATTCTGGGAGAAGACTATCAGACACTGCTATCTGTGTTCAAATGTCTGAAGAAAGATTTTGGTTTTACCAAAACAGCCAAGTCTGAGGTTGTCTCCAAAATTTGCCAAATCAAAGCTAGCTGGAACAAGCCTGGTGCACTTCCTAGAGTATTGAAGGTCCCTCAAACAGGAAAGAAAATTCATCTCCAACCTTTTTGGATGATGGAATTCAGAGACAAGGACAACTGTAGAAGATTCGAATAGAAGACCAACTGGAAAATGCATCCAATGAAACTCTGAGATTAATGCAATCCAAGTTGGGGAATCAAGATGAAGAAGAGAAGATTTTCTACAGAAGACTTCAAGCTCAGATTGAGGAGAACAATGCAAGAAAAGGGAAGAAAACAAGACCATAGAGGCAAAGATGAAAAATCTGCTCAAACTAGAGGAGCAACTCTGTGCACTTTTTTTGTAAGATTTTCTACTTTGTATTTCAATTAAAATTCAATGAAGCTCAATGCAATTTCTACTTTTATCATTTGTAATTTGTCTGAGTGTTTTTGTTATCATCAAGGCTCTTGATTTATGGCTGTTATTCTATCAGTCATAAATTGGGGGAGATTGTTAGGAATATGTTGTTCTTGATGATAATTATAAAACACTTAATAGATTTTGTATTAAGTCATTTTGTAACTATCAACGGAATGACATGCTTTGCAGCTTTCGTTGACAGGAAGCTCATCAACGAAATGAGTGATGTAGCAATTGCACTGTACAATACTTCATAGTTTGATATGCATTTTGTTGTAGGTATTAGATAGGTTTTCTAAGTCATGTTGACTAAGTACTAGATATGCAAAATAGGTTGGTGAATTGTAAATATATCATGCCTTGTAATTTTGCCTAAGTGAAGAAATGTCAACGGAATGACGATTACTCTATCAACGGAATGAAGATTACTCTATCAACGAAACGAGGATTATACCATCAACGAAACGAAGAATAAAGCTATCAACGAAACACATCTCTCTACTATCAACGAATCATTATTGCTTTTCTGAATAGTTGACAAAGTGATAGTGACAGTTATCTGACAGATCAAAAGGGAGATATGGAAGTGTACTTTGCATTGGAAGCCATCAAAATGGTTACTGGAAATAAGGAAACATTCCAATTTCCAATTAGGTTCTTGGGAGTGATCATAATAAGCATGAAGACAAAAGCCAAGATCTCCAAGGACCATTGGACAAAAGGGATGAAAAGCAAGCTACTGAAAGTTACTTTAGATTATTTTAAAGTAGCCAAAAATAGCATTGTAAACTTGGGTTATATAACCAAGTGTAGCAGTTCATTTTAGATATAGAAGTGAGTGAGATAAAATAGTTTGTATTAGCTTTTTCAAGAGCACTCTCACTTTGTATCAAGAACTGAGCAGCTGTGATACTTGTGTAACACAGATTATTTCCGCAATAAAAATTATCTCAGTTGGATCCTCAAAACATCCAACTGAATTTTTAAAGTTGTTTGTGTTTTTATTTCAGTTCAGTTTTTATTTTAGAAAGTTGTTTTAAAGTTTCGAAATATCTAGAATTGTATTCAAACCCCCCCCCCCCCCCCTCTACAATTCTGTTAGGTCTTTTGGGATTAACATAGCCTTTTATCATTTAGGCTTTATTTGGAGAATTATTGTTAAAATTTAGTGTTTTATTGAAAAAGAGTGATGTTATAAAAGTTGTTCCACATATTAGATAATTATTAGAAAATAATTTTGATATATACATATTTTGAAGTATAATATAAAAAATAATATTTTGGATGAGATTTGATGTTGATAAATACATGCTTTTCGTAGAAACTGAAAAATAGTTTAAAAAAAAAAATAAAGATGTTACTTTCTCTATGAACAACTTTGTTAAATGACATTTTCAAACAAATTAGTTTTAAAATTTACCAAACATTTTTTTACCTATTTTTCAGGAAAAAAACTAATATTATTGTGTATCTTTTTGTTTTTTTTTAAAGTATGTGCTAAGTAATTTAAATAACTAGTTTACTAAGTCGCGCTTCGCAGCGGCCTTATAATAGTTATTTTTAAAAAAAATTAAAAATATTCTACAAAAAATATTTTTAAATGAAATAAATAATTATATTTTGAACATTAATTTTCTTTTGAATTTTTCGTGTCATCTTGATCATTCACAAAAATTCTGAATAAATATCGAAAATGACAATCATTTAATATTTTCATTATTTTAATATGATGTTGAATATTATTATACTGATTTTCATTTATATTTTTTTCAAAATTTAAATTACAACTTATATTTTAAAATACATAATTTAATATCAATATTTAAGTCTAACATATAATTCGCTGCTCCTAATAAACCGTCATCCCTTTTAAGATATTTCCTCCCAATGAGTCGTGTTTTCGTTATTATCAAATTCAACATATGACACATGCATTTACTATATAAATTACATAATTTTCGAATTTGTTTTGTATTCTTGACATATTATACAATAGTTGAAACACTTACCTTGATAGACTTGATGATAAGTTTTCAAAATTTTCTTTGTGAAGAATTTTGGACGATTATTGATGAGATGTACTACATCGAAGAATCAGAGAAAATCCGAAAAAAACACACAAAAAAGAGAATAATTTACCAAAACTTTTATCAAAACTAAATTAGAAGGCGTATAATCTCCACCTTGTACTCTATTGTACGGTCTGAGGAAAAATAAGGAGATTCGTGTAAATCATAATTGATATGTGCAAAATATCATGATATATGCATTCACTTTCTTGCTTTAGTAATACAACTAATATCATCAAATTCCTCTTTCTTTGTTGCACAACAACAAAACTTTGACCTCGATTTTTGTATCTTTCTAAAAATAAAATCAATCAAAACCAAAAACCAACAGTAAGTGAGTAAAGGTTGGGGTATGAAAATATAAATATTATAAATGTAAATACAAATATGAGCTCGATGAAATATAGAGCAAAACATTTTGGACTCTAAATATTTGTTTATATAATCGTCTGAATTCATAATAAAGGAAAGTTGACATCTTCTTCATTTTTATAATTTCTTTATATAGATTATAAAATTTAATTAATTTTATAATTATTTGATTATAGATATAGTTGATTAAATTATAGAATTTGGTTAGATTTATAATTTTTAGAGTACTTGTCTTTTATAAGTATTATGTTTTCTGCAAATTAGGAATTATAAAATGAAATTTCAAATTTTAATATTTTAAATAGAGGTGCTTTAGAAAAATAGATAAATTGAATTCAGACGATTTGAGAGCTCCCGTTTTTTCTACTTTATATAATATAGTTTATTAATTCGCGCTTCACAACAGCTTTGTAATAATTTCTCTAAATTTTCTAAATAATATTCTACAAAATATGTATTTAGATAAAATAATATTTGTAACATAAAATTAAGGTTTCTTTGAATTCTCCATTTCGTCTTGGTCATTTACCGAAATTTTGAATAAATTTAGAAAAGGGAAATTGACTAATTTTTTTCATTTTTTGTAATATTATATTAGTTATTAATATATTTATCATCATTTTTATTTTTCTCAAAATTCATATTTCAACTACTATTTTAAAATACATAACATCAATTGTAAATTCTAGCATATTATATGCTCTTCCTAATGAATTTTTCTCTCGTTAAACATGTTTACTCCCAATGACCCGCTTTCTCGTTGTTACCAAATCTAAATAGATAACAAACTAATTTACTAAATAAATTACATCATCTATAAATCAATTTTTTTATATCATAAAATTTAATTTTAAATGTTTTTAAAAATTCAAAATTTTATTATTTAAAATATAGGTACTCGAGAAAATAAATGAAAAGAAAATAAGACTTGTATATTTATTTTATTCTGTAGAAACTTGTATTTTCTGTAAGTATTATCTTCTATATAAATTGAACGTGGGTTTTTTAACAAAAAAATTATGTGAACATAATTTATAATATTAAGATGATAATCTGATTACAAGATAAATTTTAGAACTTCAAGAAGAAATATACGAGAATATTAAGATGATAACTTTGAGTTCAAGAGAAAGTTTAAGAGCAACATGGTAATTTGACCTGAAGATAGTAATTTGAGTTAAGAAGAAAATTTAGGAGAGTATAAGGTAATTAAATATTTCCATTACTAAAAATTTTAGAGGTAATTTAGATATTTTCTAACATTTAATATTGTTAATTTAAAATTTTGAGAAAATTAGAAAAATAGATCAAGGCAATTTGAGAGTCGTCACCTCACCATATAAATATACTTATTTAGAAGATGGGGGTGTCGAGGTGATGCCTCTCAAGTCGTGTGACCACCTCTCAAATCGTCTCATTTATTATTTTCCTTGACTAAAATATAGTAAAAAAATAAATTAGTAAATAAATTAGACCCGTAGAGCAAGTTTAGGAGAATATTTAGTATACTTAGCTTCCTCCATTAAAATATAGTATGGAGGAATTAGTAAATAAATTGAACTTGAAGTGATAGTTTGGGAAATAAATTAGTAAATAAATTGCATTAGTAGAGAATGTTTAGGAGAATATTAACATAGTATGTTTAATTTTCTCCGTTAGAAAATAGTAAGAAGGAAATTTAATTTTTATTAATCCAAAAATTTGAGAATATTAGAAAAAAAGATTTAATTTCCTCCATTAGTAAAGATTTAAAAATTAATTGAGATATTTTCTAATAAAAAATTTAGGAAAATATTAAAAATTGTATATTTAGTTTCCTCCGATAGTAACGATTTAAAAGACAATTGAGATATTTTTTAATAAAAAATTAAAATTATATATTTAGTTTTCTCTATTAGTAAAGATTTTAAAGGCAAGAATATTGAAATTGTATATTTAGTTTCCTCTATTAGTTAAGATTTTAAAGTCAATTGAGATATTTTCGAATCTTTAATATTAGAGTAAAGTGTAATTCATGTACTCGCACTTTAGTCAAGACATCACTTGCAATATTATAGTTCAAAATCGAGCACTTGAAATATCAATGTTTGTATTTCACCGCATTTTGTTACATTCCGTTAACTGAGGTTAACTCCGTTATTAATTTAGGTAGTAAAGTGCACTTTGTGTACTCACATTTTACTCTACTTTAGAGTAAAGTGCGAGTACACAAATTGCACTTTACTCCCAAAATTAATAACGGAGTTAAGCTCAGTTAACGGAATGCAACAAATTGCAGTGAAATATAAACATTGATATAACAAGTGCTCGATTTTGAACTGTAATATTGCAAGTGGTGTCTTGACTAAAGTGCGAGTACACAAAGTGCACTTTACTCTTAATATTAATAATTCAAAATTTTGAGAAAATTAGAAAAATAGATCGAAGCGATTTGAGAGCCGACATCTCACCGCCTCCGTCTTCTCCTTTATATAAGTACTAGTCTATGACCCGTGTGATGCACGAATTGATTTTAATTTTTTTTATCTCACTATCTATATTTTGATTATATGATTTTATCAAAAGAAAAATAATTTTTTAAAAATTAATAATGTATGTATGATGTTATTGTAAGCATTTGTTTGTATTTTGATGATAATTTTTTTTAATATATTGTCAACGAGAATAATATCTTGAAGCTTAGAAAAATAAGTAATATAAATATTTAATAAAAATAATAATGCATTTTGAATATCAAGAAAAAAAATATTCTTTTAACATTACATCCAACGGTTCTCTTTTTATGTATCTTTCAATTTAACGATTGTTATTTAAAATATTAACAATCAGACCAACCAAATAGAGGCTACTAATAAATAGTATAGATATAGATATTGATTTTCCCTTAAAAAAGAGTAATTTAAATAATTTCATAATATAGTAAAAATCAAGAGTTTTTAAAAGAACTCCCCCAATGCTCAAGCTCAAACTAACCGGTTACTTTCAACTTACCAGCTGAAAAGAACCAAGAAGTGAGAGCTCGCATCCAACAACTATGGTAATAACAATTCTACACAATCTATACATACACAATCTATCTCTATCTTTTCCTATATATAATCAGTGTTGTTGGTCTCTTTAATCTTGGTTTTATTATTGTGAATTGCAGTTGTTCTTTTCTTACTTTAAAGATTTAGTGGGTCGTGAAGTAACAGTAGAATTGAAGAATGATTTAGCAATTAGAGGCACCCTTCATTCTGTTGATCAGTATTTGAACATCAAGCTTGAGAATACTAGGGTTGTTGATCAAGATAAGTACCCTCATATGGTAAGCTTTGATGATTCTTGTTTTCTTTTGATTTTGTTGAAATAAATTAGGGGTTTGGTTTGTTTTGATGGGTTTTTGTTTTTGTGAATTGGGTTTGTTTTGTTGTTTCGGATGGTGGGTGGGTTTACCAAAAGATGGTAGCTTTTTGGTTGATTCAGGAAAGATGCTAGCTTTTTGGTTGGTTTAAGAAAAAAATGCTAGCTTTTTGTTTGATTTCTTCTCGTTTATGTTATCTATACATGGGCGTGTTTTGAAATACAAAATTAGGTAGATTACAAACTACATTCAAGGTGTGGTAATTGTGTTTTACGTGAATCATATTTGCAATTTGGTGGATAGTAATGTTTGTTCGGTTACAGACTAATTTAGCCTTTAAAGATCAAATCAAAGTGAAGCATATGTGTATTTTTGGTGAGTATTGGTATGTTTATGTGCTGTAAAGTATATATTGCGTTAGATTCTATCATGGATCTTATTTGCATGCTTAAACAATCTCTTACATTCATTTAGTGGATTTTGCTTGGTTGTAGATTTTTGTAGCTTAATGTGGTTTGTAGAACTTGACTGATACACAAGTTAGTTTTTTGCAAAATCGTGTGTAAGAGTGGTTACTGGTTTATTATTTGGTTTATAGTATAGAGTATAGAGTTTTGACTTTTGAAGCAATAATTAGAATTGTGAAAATTTAACTACTGTATTAGTAGATTGCGTGGAGACTTAACAATAGGCAAAAATAATGTGTTGTATATATGAAAAATCCAAAAGTTTCTTTTCGGTCACAGAATCTACCTGTTTTTTTTTGCTTTAAAATTTAAGTTCATTTAAATAAAAAATATGGAGAAGGAAGAGGAAAAACAAAACCTCAAAACTCTAGAGACATGCCTCAAGAGTAAAAAGATAATACAATCTGACTAAGCATCCAAAACTACTTAAATAGACTCTAACCAGTTCTCCAAACACTGTTTTTTAATACATTCCTTCTTGAACCAAGTTGAGGATAAAAGCCGGGGATTGACTCTCACTCAAATGGAATCTACAGTTCCTCTCCTTCCATATAGCATAACAAACCGTTTGGAATAGTAAGATCTTAACATTACTGAGAATACCATTAGGATTATAATTATGAAGCTCTTGCACCCAAAGTGACCAGCTAGATGGCATCACAACAGCCCTTCCTTCTGTCAATTATATGAACACAAACTGCGTATGAGGGCATTCGAGAAACGAGTGAGCTACATTTTCAATGCCACTAATGCAGAAATAACACGAATCACATGTAGCCACACGGCCCACACCAAGCCGTTTGAGCCTAGACAAGGTGCTAACTCGATTATGCATGATTAACCAATGCAAAAAAGAATAACGGGGCACCCCAATTTTATGCCATACACTCTTTGCCCAAGGAACAGATATGCCCACATGTCTAATTGCTCTCCACAAATCAGAAACAGCAATGTGTTTAGAAGCTATCCTATTCCAGCAAATATCATCAGCCTGCTCTAGATTAGAAGAGGAAAGAAAGTTTTGCCTCCAAGCGATTATTGATACGGGTAGAAGCCACTCTGAAGTAGACAAAATACTAGACACTTTTGCCATGCTGTTGAGACCTGAAAGAGTAATCAAAGAATCGTTAGGACTCGAGCAAAGAGGAGTACCATTATGCCACGGATCAAACCATAATGAGGTACTTTGCCCATTACCAATGGTGTAAGTAACAAGATGTTTAACAGTACTTCTCAGGTCCAAAACTTTGCGCAGAATCCAAGAACACATTCGAGGCTTTGACACAATCCAGAAGGAGCTGTCCCTAATGATAGTTTTTCGAACCCATTCTGCCCAGAGAGAGAGAGAGAGATTTTGGCTTGATAATCGCGATAAGATGCTTTAGGATAAGCACTTTGTTCCATTCACAAGCATCCCTCAAACTGAACCCACCTTCTTCAATTTGGTAACGTAACAGTACTCCAAGCTATTTTAGCTTTTATAGGACCTGGGGAATGACCATTCCAAAGGAATCGAGAGAGCACCGTTTGAATCTGATTTACCACTCCTTTTGGAAGCAGAAAACGAGCACCCCAGAAGGAGTGAATGGCATGCACTACTGATTTTATTAGCTGCATACGCCCAGCAAAGGAAAGAAAATGGTTGGTCCAAGAGTCTATATGGCTGGTGAGTTTAGCAATAAGAGGTTGGCAGTCACATTTGGTCAGTTTCTTTGTAATTAACGGAACACCCAAGAACTTAGTTGGGAGAGACCCAAGAGAGATGCCAAAAGAGTTGAAAACCCATTGTTGAAGTCCTGCTGGAGCATGAGAGAGGTAAGATGAACTCTTTTGAGGATTTGCTTGAAGCCCAGAGAAAGATCATAATCTACCTGTATTGACCTTTAGATAGCTATAAGTAAAACAAATTCCTGAACAACGCTTGACTTTAAAGGTGTGAAATGTGAATCAACTACATACTTGTCACAAGACAACTGGTGTTCGACTAGTCTTCTCGAAGGTACTCGGGCTTCAAGGGCCTCGAGGCTCGACTGTGTGCTGTGATATATGGTGTACCATTGCCAGATCCAACCAAAAACAATACACAAGGAGATGGAGATGAACATATTGAGATGGATGACTTTTCTTGATATTTGTCATCACTTGTGGTTTTATTTGCTTCGACTTCTTTGATATTTGGTATATAGGTGTTAAAATGTAGTTACAATGCTTAAATGAACTTAGTATTCTATTACTTTTGGTTTAAATTTTAAAATTTCCGTGTTTAGTTATATTACATATAAAATCTAGTTTATATGTAAATATGAAAGACTTGTCGACTATTTTGACTATTCGGGCGCGACTTGTCGGCCAGTCTTCTACAAGGTAGCTGGGCGTCGAGGCTCGACTCGGTGTTGTGATAGGAATGATCAACTAGTTCGTTAATTAACCAAACTTTATCCAGTAAATAGCCTTGGCTGTGTGCTATGTTAGATTGGCAGCAATAGGGAACCTAAAAATTAGATTCAGTTCCGTTCATACATATGTCACAATTTAACTGTGAGCCCAAGCTTCTTGCCAACAGCATGCTTAAATAACTACTTTAGATTAAGATGTCGAAATTAGTTCCTTTTTGTCTTACTCTTATTTTATTGCCTACCCAAAATCTGGTTGCTTACTATGTGGATGACTAAGCTACGTAATTTTAAACATTTTGTTGATACATGAAGAAATTAAATTTTATATAGCGAACTCCAAAAATACAAGTCTTTTGCCTCTTTCCCTTCCCTCGAATTTGAAATGTTTTTGTCTTGCGATTCTCAGCTTAAATATTGTTTTAATACAATTGGTGTGGGACTGGGGGTTATTACTGCGAGCCTTAGTGTGTTTTCTCTCTTATTTACCATGCAGCAATATTATCTCTTCTTGTAAATAGGCTATTGGTTAGATTGACTAACTTGTACTTTTTGCAACCGGCAGCTTTCAGTGAGGAACTGTTTCATTCGAGGATCTGTTGTAAGATATGTCCAGTTACCACCTGAAGGAGTGGACATTGACCTGCTACATGATGCCACACGAAGAGAAGCTCGTGGCGGCTAAGATCTAACTGCAGTGAATGCATCTTAGCAAATGCTGGAGGCTAAGTTCAGCTATAGTGCATCTATCTTGGTGCTTCCTATGATACAAATTAGTTTCTCTATTGCAAATGCTAGACACCTGTTAAGAATAAAATTCTATTACTCTTGACTTGGTGTTCATGTAGAACTGTATTGTTATGCAGCAATTTATTCAGTAGAAAAAGACACCTTAATATTGATGTTTTTTTATGATGGCTTGTACCTGTGGTTCTATATAAGTAAAGTAGTAAACGTTATTCAAACAGTTTCTTTTAGTTATTCTGTATACTAAGTGGATAATTTAAGTTAATCAGGGTTGTTTCTTCAAGTTTATTTCTGTTAGATTGCATCTGACTTGTTACACAAATCCTCGAGGCTATTACCCTGACACTTGACCCGAAGTAATTAACGCACTGATAGCTCTTACATATGTTTGGAATCCCTAAGTTAAGTATTATGTATTAAAGCACATCGCAGGTGAATCAAATTATTTGCATAGTAGAAGTGATGGAATGATGATTACAGCTAAATAGTACAGTATGCTGCACCTCCTGTTGATCTCAATAATGCTACTGGGGGCAAGCACACTGTTTTTCCCCTTGAAAAAAGTTAAAGCAGACGGGCATTTCCCGAAAGTCCCTGTGAAAATATCCTGCTAGATATGTAATGAATCTTTTAGAAAATTTTGTGCTTCTGACTCTCGCAATGATAGTCTATATTAAGCAGATCATTTTGTCTTCCTCGAGCACCTTAGGTTCTATCTTGTTTACATCTTCACAACACATGCTCCATCTGTGCTTAACTTGAACGATCTTCACATTCCCATGGACAAATCAAAGAATTGTATGTCAAAAAGATCCTAAAATCCGCTGAAAACAGACAGGCATTGTGAGAATGATAAATTGCTATAAAATTATAAATTCAAGGCATCTTCAAGCTTCCGATTATGAGAGATGCTTTGCTTTCGGATTGGTGGATAGAAACTGCTCAAGTTGCTTAGGCATGGTGGAGATTTTCTCAAACTCGCACCACACCTGCAATGGCAATTGGCAACCGAAATCTCTTAAGAATTAGTCACCGGATATATTTTAAAAAAATAAAATTTTGAAAATAAGTTACAAAGTTATATTTTATTAAGAATCTTAAAATTCGTAAAAAAAATGAGAGGGACGATCGGAGTACTAGTATCAAACTACTACTACGATGAATTACAGAATCAAACTACTACTACATTTCGAGACCCAAAAAGGCAAAAAGCAATGCCCAAATAGTTAAATAGGTCCCATAAATTCTCTCCTCAAGGTTTACTACAAGCAACGATAAAGAAAAAGCCCCACAAAACACAAATCACGTGAAAATCAAGAAAACTGTAAAACACCAAGTCCACACCTCTACAGTACCTTCCCAGTCAATTAATCAAAACTAAAGCCCCTTTTTTGCAGCAAAAAGTCGCTGCAAATTTAACCCTTTTGCCCCCCCTAAAAACCCCACAACATAAAAAATTACACACACTAATTCTTGTTTTTAAGCTCTTGATTATATAAAGATTGAATCTTTATCAACTTAATCACCAAGAAAGTGACTGCAATACACACCCCTTTAAAACCCCACAAAATTTCAAACAAACTGAATATATACACACACTAATATTTTCCTAGTTCTTGATTTTATGAAAGATTGTATCTTTTTGAATTTTGGGTTGCTATGGTGATGAATTCACAGCAAGAAACTATATGGGCTAGTGTAATTGAGCTTACAAAACTGGCCCAACATAGAGTTACTGACCCATTGACTTGGGCTGTTCAGTTATCTTCAAGTCTTTCATCAGCTGGTGTTTGTTTGCCTTCAATTGAAGCTGCTAAGTTGATTGTTGATTATATTTGTTGGGAAAATAGTGTGCCCATTACTTGGAAATTTCTTGAAATGGCTTTGACTATGAAGATTTTGCCTCCTATGCTTGTTCTTGCACTTCTTTCTGTTAGGTATGTGTTAAAGATTGCATCTTTTTGCTATGTATGTAGAGTGTATATGTGATAAATTTTTTATTACTGTGTGTGTGTGTTAAATTTTGATTACTGTATATATACACTTGTAGTGTGTATGTGTGATAAAGTTTGATTACTGTGTATATAGACTATTTAATGTGTGTGCCTGTCTGTTAGAATTTCAGTTAAAAGATTGTAAGTGTGTTTTCTTACTGTGGTCTGTATATATAGACTGAGTGTGTAGTGTGTGTGGACATGTATCTGTTGGTTGATTCTTGATGGTTTTTCATGAAAGGTAGACGTTTATTCGGAGGCTGGAGTTAGTAGTTAGCTTGAGCTAATTATTGGCCTTACTATTGGATTTTATATTTGCATTTACACGAGTAGGAGAATGAACATGCCGGTTCTTTGTGTGCATGGTGTTTATTTTGTGGGAAACTAGGAGTGATAGTTTTTAGCAAAATATTGAGCTATTAAATCCAAGACCTTTGCTTCCTTTTTTTCCCCTGATGCCAGAGACATTCTTGTTGCAATTAACTTACTGTGTATGTGAAATACTTTATTATTATGAAATATGCTTTTCATGAATAAAATTACTATTTGGAGGTGTTAAACAACCATTGTTTCTATTATTTGAGTTCTAGAACTTTTGACATTCTATCATCTCGTTTTCAATGGTACTTGATTCTCTTCTTGGTTTCTAACTCAGGCTCCCGTCAATGATGGCATTGCATCCAACATTGTATTTTAACTTTTTTAGTTGTTATCAATGTTCAGTTCATGTTTATTCTCCCTTCCACTACTGCAGGGTAGTTCCATGTCGAAGGAGGCAACCTGCTGCATACAGGATTTACATGGAACTTCTTAAAAGACATGCATTTTCTTTGTCATCTCAAATTAATGTTCAACACTATCAAAAGTATAACTTCTTTCTCTTATACAAGCAATTAACCAATCTTTATCTTTTGTATCGGAGTCACAAGATTACTGATTATTACTTTATCCTTGTATGTATGATTGCATCAAAGCCTTCCTAGAATCACTTGGAAAAGTTCTGTATCAGAATTATGATTTTGTTCTAAACTGGATGATATAATGTATTGACTAAAGTCTAAGAAGTTACTTTTAGCATCGTAATTTTTATAAATCATCTAAGTTTCCAATCCATACAAGACAAAATGTTTAACTTGGACTACATTATATGATCTAAACAAGCATAAAACATAGATTTATTTTTTCTGATAAGTAAAACAAACACTTGATAGTTATAACAGTATTTTATAATTATGTTATTATACCTGATGAGTTTTGTCTGTATGTATATACATATTTGTATTTGATTTTTAACTTTTATCAGTATAAATTACTGTTTTCATTAATTAAGGAAAATGGAATCTAAAGTCATAAGCAAGTAAAATATTGAAAGCTAAAAACTAAATTGAGCAAACTTAATTTATGGGCATGTGTAATTTGAGATTGCTGCTGTTCATTAATTGGTCAATTCTACTGCAGGATCATGGAATCTGTTGACGATGTTCTTCAGCTTTCCAAGAGTTTTGGCCTTGAAGCATGTGAGCCAGGGATTCTTGTTGTTGAATTTGTCTTTTCAATTGTATGGCAGTTAATTGATGCCTCACTGGATGATGAAGGATTGCTAGAACTTGCACCTAGGAATAATTATAAGTGGCCGATTAAGTCACAAGATATGGAAATAGACGATGATAATTGCTTTGATGAAAAGACAGCAGAACGTCATGAGGGATTGCACAAAATGAATACGTTATTGGCTATAGAAGTAACTGGAGAATTTTTCCGTGATAAAGTTACTTCCAGGATACTTTACTTGGCACGCAGGAACATGTTAGATTACTATCTTTCTCATCAACTTTCTTTTGCTTTTAGTGTATTTGATATTTGTAGTCATTCTGATCTCAACAGCTTGGCAACAGAGAGTGACTGTTGACATGATTAAATTCATTTTATATTAAATTTTTTAAGTACTTGGATTACTGATTTTAACTGAATATAATTCTCTCTTAGGCCGGCCAGTTGGGAATCTTTCATAGAGGGCTTGCAAATACTTACAGCTAACTCATCAGTGTTGAGAATTTCTAAAAATATTACGGCCGATGCTCTTTTGCAACTGACATCTGATGCACATAGAGCTTTCTCCCAAGAGTGTAACAGAAGTTCACATCAACAATTTCATGCTGTAATGGCTTCTGGTTCGCTTATATCTTCTTCTGCACAGTGTCACGGAGCTACGCATTCTGCACTTTGGCTTCCCATTGATATATTTCTAGAAGATACTATGGATGGGTCACAAGTTGTGGCTACAAGTGCCACTGAGACTATTATTGGTACGTTATATTCTTTACGTTAAATATGTCGCAAGTAAAATACTCTGTCCAATTTCTTCGTGGATTGAGATTCTATGAGACTTAATCTTTTCATCATATACACTAAGTCCTACACAGAGACTATCTATTCACTAATTACAATGAGAGAGTTTCAAATTAATTAACTTTAAATATTTATTTTCATATCAACACAACACAGGTATTCATTGACGCTATATGTATTCTAAAGGGTGTGCCTGATTACTATATTGCTGTAGGTTTGGTGAAAGCTCTGAAGGCAGTTAATCAGACCACGTGGCAGGATGCATTTCTTGGTCTATGGGTAGCAGCTTTACGTCTTGTGCAAAGGGTAGGCTCCTGGGTTGTTTTCGTTTTCTCTAGAATATCAGGCAAGACTAGAAGAAATATTATTGTGTGATTGATTAAAAGAACTAAACGAATTTAAGATTATGATATACTCATCAGAAGAATCGGTCGTAGGACATAATGCAATTTTCCCTGCCTGGTGTTTCTGTTCTTTTCTTCATCAGCTGATCCAGAAATTAAACCTCACAATATTGAGGTCTAACTTTTTAGTTATGAGTATTACTCAGTAGCAGTAAAGGTACTATAAACAAATGAGTGCCTTTGGATATATCATTTAGATACTCTGGAAATTGTCCAATACAGTATTTTGAAATTGCAGAGAAATACTTATATGACTGTCTGCATATACAACCTACTAGTACATGTGCCAAAAGTTAATGACCAGTATTATGATGTTCGTAGGTAAATTTTATTCTTTTAGTCCTTTTAATAGCACTATTGTTACTTCTATTGACATTCTCGCCTGTCATCTTCTTGTTGTTTAAGGAAAGAGACCCGAGTGAGGGTCCAGTTCCTCGACTCGACACATGCTTATGCTTGTTGTTGTCGATAACTCCACTGGCTATTATAAATATTATCGAGGAAGAGGAGAATTCTGCAATCGACGAAGCTAACCACTGTTTTACAAATAAAAAGAAAGATAAACAAGCTCGTGGAGAACTTCGGAATGACTTCGTTTCCAGTGTGCAACAATTGGGTGATTATGAAGGTTTGCTTACTCCACCAGGATCGGTGAGTTCAGTTGCAAATCAAGCTGCTGCAAAAGCAATGATGTTTCTTTCAGGTCTAACAGTCGGTAGTGGGTACCTTGATGGTGTAACTTTGTCTGACATGCCAGTCAGCTGCGGTGAGTTTTCTGAATGTTCTAGATTTTGTTTTACACCACATTGAGATAAGGGTACAAGACAAAATGTACCTTGTGCTCTTGTAGTTCTTTTCTCCATTTTTAGTTTTTTCAGCTTCAACTTCTTATAGAAGATTTGAGCAAGAAATAGTTAAAGAGGGTACTAATATTTTACGTGGAACACCCCCAACTCGGACCATAATATATAATTGAAGAATCTACTATGAAAACGTTACGAGTATACAACTAGGGTAATTTTATTTCCCTAGTCTAGCTTACAAGCTGTTTTTCTCCACATCTTAAAAAAGAAAAAACCCTACTTTCTACTAATTTATGCAATCGATTCATAATACTTCCCTTTGACTATTATGACAAAAGTTGATTTATCATCATCACAATTAGAACTTTGTTTGGGTTTCCAAGTTGGATTTTGAACATTAAATTTTGGTAGTTTGATTTCTTTTTACTGTATATTAGTGTTTTGAATATTGGCCTAGCTGACGCCGAGGCAACAATAGGCAAGGACTAGGGCTCCGTTTAGGATTTTTGGTAAAAAATGTTGTGCTGTTAGAAAAAGTGCTGGTAAAAAAGTTTTGTTACAAAAATCAGATAACTCTTTGGTGATTTTTTATGATGTGTATATTTTTGTTGATAATTAAAAACAAAATGTTTTTCATGAGTTTTGATTTTAAAATTAGTTTAGTGGCTTCCTGCAAAAGCTGAAAAGCAGTTTGTTTCAAAAGCATGGGGAACTGCTTTCTCTGCAGTACCACGGTCCCTAGCTCTCTGCATTTTGTAGGGTCGAACAATTAGGAATTTTTTGGGTGAAAATTGAGAAAAATTGAGGGAATGGTTAAAGTCGAGAAAACCCATGATAAAATTGAGGATTGGAAATTTGCTTATAAGATATTAATTATATCCTATATATAATTAGCATAAGGGACTTAACATGGTTTGGTCGTCAGGGCTAAAACTGTAATTTCATATTTATTACTATTAGGGAGATCATGGTTCGACTCCCTGCTATGACAAAAGTTATTTATGTTACACTACCAAGACAAGATAAATAGAAGTCAGAAGATTACACATAAAAATGTTCTATGTAGATTTCTAATATTAAATGTGATAATTTTATTTTGATCCAAAAAAAAAAAACATAAACAAGTAGGTTTGTAAAAATGTAACAAATGAGAAATAATTATTAGAGCTATCTCGATACAAAGTTAGAAAACTTACGCAACATGATTAATAAATTATAGTTATATAGTAAAATATTGCCAAAAAATTAAAATTAAATATATACATGTTTCATAAGAAACTAATAAGATAATTTAATATAACAATTAAATATCTTTTAATAATAATAATAATAATTCCGTGCATCGCACGGGTATACACGGGTATAAAGCTAGTATAAAATAAATTATGTAACTAACTCCAACTTTAAGTTTTATGAACATTTGTATGTTTAGGTTATATAGACTTGTGTTTGTCAGTATCAGTAGTTAATCGATGACATGAATTGATATTTATAAAAAATAATAGTAAGATGCATCCTAGTAATTCCCCTGACTGTTGGATAATTCACTAAAAGGTACCCTAACCGCCATAGACTTGCCTAGATATTTTTAGTACCTTGCAACATATAACGTGTATTGTTCTTTTGATGTTTGTCTTGACTCTTGGCGAATATCTGACAGAGATATATACACATCAATCTATTATCTCGTGCAGCTGGAAACATGCGTCATCTAATTGTTGAGGCATGTATAGCAAGGAACCTTTTAGACACATCAGCATATACATGGCCGGGCTATGTCAAAGGACGCAGCAACCAAATACCTCGTAGTGTGTCTGGCCAGATGCCTGGCTGGTTATCATTAATGAACGGCTCCCCTTTGACTCCATCCCTAATAAGTGCTTTGGTTAAGACTCCAGCTTCTAGGTATTCTCAGCTTTAATAAATAGTTATCTAATCGCATCAGAATATTTTAGAATTCATTCTTGTACCCATTAATTACTAGTGTTGTTAAGTGCTATTATGAAGAACAAAATCAATTTTTTGCCTGTGTCATGTGCGTAGTATTCTGGATAGGTTCATCACATTGTAATTATACTAGGTTGGTAGGTTGTGATAATCTTTTATTATAAAATAAATACTTTGATCCTTGATAATTGTTTGAACCCTCTCGGTTTGATCTCTGCCTGTAGCTAACTACTGTTTTCTTTTACGCACTTCGGTGTAACATATTTTTACTTTTAAGAAAAGGCTAGTGGAGCTTCTTATATTTTGAAACAGTTAACTGGTAGGACTTGTATTATTAAGCAAGACATGATAATTTTTCTAATGAAGTCACATTATTTGAACCTACGAGTATGGTTTCTTCTTCGAAAGTATGTAATTGTATGTGTATGCGTATGTCAAAAATTTTATAAATATTTGTTCAAATATGGGACTCGCAACAATTTCAGTTTGTAAATATATTGAAAGTGAATTAGTTCACACTTTTCTTAGGTCCTTTAGGTTTAGATTTAAAGTAAATAATGATGACATTTTACCAATAAAAACAAAAACTATGGCCTGGGTCGTGGACCCATATATATATATATATTGAGCTTTTTTCCCTTTCATTACAAAATCTCTTTTATGTATTAACAAATTGCAAAATAAAAAAATAATTTTTAAACTAAATTAAAAATTCTATACTAGTTCGATTAAATTTTTTGGACCTCCAGTCCCCACACTGGGTCTATCACTAAGGCTGGCCATCCCAATTCCTGAGACAATGTATATCAAATGCTCTATGTTTGTAACATTAACCAGTGCTATGGCAACTGAATTTAAGCTCATGGATTTAATGAAAGCTTATCAGAATTAGAGAAAGTATATGAGATTGCGGTCACTGGTTCGGACGAGGAGAAGATATCTGCAGCAACAATTCTCTGTGGAGCATCCCTTACTCGTGGTTGGAATATACAGGTGACACTTTTTATTTTAAAATTTGACTCGTTAGTTATAGATCCTTGCATTTTTTAAAATGGTTTAACTTACGTGCTTGTAGGAGCATACCGTTGTTTTCATCACAAGGCTGCTGTCACCTCCAGTTCCTGCAGAGAGTTCTGGTGAAAGCTACTTGATACCGTGTGCTCCATATTTAAATGTGATTTTTCTCGGAGTGACAACTATTGATTGTGTTCAGATATTCTCCATACATGGATTGGTAGGTTGAAATTTTTGTTTATGATTTCTTAATGTTATCTATGAATTTTCTTCTTATTTGTGCAAAGAAGATCGCCACAGCTGATGCATTTATATATGTTCTCTAGAGAGAAAGCTTCCTACTCAGTCGCCCCTCATAATATGATAAATATTCTGTTTTTAAGACAGAAGATTGAAATATGAAGTTCTTGTCAGTTGTCCCTATATGTAATCAGGTTCCTGTTCCAGTTTGTATAAGATTCACATACATTATCTAACGAAAGTATAGTTATAGCTAATATTCTACCCTCTCCTTTTCAGATTCCAGAACTTGCTGGTGCATTAATGCCCCTATGTGAGTTCTTTGGATCCTGCTCCCCAAGTGTTTCTTGGACTTTGAAATCAGGAGAAGAGTTGACGCCTCATGCTGTGTTCTCCAATGCCTTCACCCTTCTTCTGAAATTGTGGAGATTTTATCAGCCTCCTCTTGAACATGTGATGGCAGACAAAGCATTGGTTGGTACCCAGATGACCCCTGAAGACCTCTTACACGTACGCAACTCCCGATTAGCATCCGTAGGGAATTTCCGCCAGGAGCCGACCAAGAGATTGTCGAGGCTTTCAAGTATGCCCTCTACGGAGCCGATTTTTATGGATTCTTTTCCCAAGCTAAAACTTTGGTACCGCCAGCATCAAGCATGTATTGCATCACCTCTTTCTAGCCTTGTACCCGGGACACCTGTTTACCAGATTTTTGATGGGCTCCTGAACATGATGTTTAGAAAAGTAAATAAAAGTGGTCAATCCGTGACTCCCACAACTTCTGGAAGTAGTAATTCATCTGGTTCTGCAGTTGAAGATATTTCTCTACGTATTAGGGTACCAGCTTGGGATATTCTGGAAGCTGTTCCATTTGTGCTTGATGCTTCTTTGACCGCATGTGCCTACGGAAAACTGTCACCCCGAGAAATGGCAACAGGTTAGATGAATGTGCTACTGAGTCTATTTTTCTTTTGAATTAGAAATTTGGTGCCTCTGGTGATAGGTCAGTTTAACAGGATGAAGCACTGAGGAAATTCAGTTAAGTTCCACAAATGTTTGGAGACTTGAGGGAGATCAAATGTTCCCCCGTCTATAATCTACTTAAGCTTTGGGAAAGTTTGAAATCAAGCCTGTGTTTCTGTTGCAAATTTTTAACTTTCTGCTATTTGTAATGAAAATTTACCTCGTGTTTCTCTGAATGTCTGGTTCTGTTATCGGTGTTCAACTGCTTATGTAATCGTTTTAGTCATGTAATATTTTTCTGTTTTACTCCTTCCATTATGTGATGCTCCTAAATCTTGTCTTGTAAGGATATCCAGGTTTTACCTGTTATCTACATTTGTTTTGAAACACTTTGTTAATTTCAGGGCTCAAAGATCTTGCTGATTTTCTTCCTGCATCCTTGGCAACCATTGTAAGTTATTTTTCAGCTGAAGTGACTCGAGGTCTCTGGAAACCTGCCTCAATGAATGGAACTGACTGGCCTAGCCCTGCTTCCAATTTAGCCATGATTGAGCAACATATACATAAAATTTTGGCCGACACTGGTGTAGATGTACCAAGTCTTGGGGCAGGTTTGTTCTAGTTTGTATCATATTTTTTATAAAAATCGGTGCAGAAGTTTTGCTAAGGTTTTTGCACCTCTTGTTTGAACATAATATTCCTCTATCCCCTAGAGCACAAGTAGAAAACCTCAGGATATGGATTCGTCAGAACAAAGCTCATTTATGAAAATTTTAAGATAATTTCTTTTGCTAATGGGTAGGAATTGATAAAATCTGATTGACAATTAGCAAAAGGTCGATGTGACGGGTTAGCTCATCCTGTATTTGAATGAAGCAAGTATCATTTCTATTTAATAGAGTAGAATTTTTTAAATAGCTTCTCTCAGTAAGTTCGAGTTTCCTCACCTAATTTTCCCTTCATCAATGTTAGATTATGTATATTCCAAGAGTTCCTTTTTTCTGAAAATCAGACTAGGATTGTTTAAGAATTTGACAATCATTCTGATCCGTGAATATTACTATGTTTAGAATTTGTCTAGGTTTATTTATTTCAATATCTTTGACAAGTTATAGCATCCAAACTTAATAGTGTAGTTATCTATCTGACGATCTTTTATATTTTATGTTACTCTTTAATAAAATGAAACTGCTTAAAAAGTATACACCGTGCTATTTTGCGTAAAGAAAAAGCTGTCAAGGATAGTAATGTTGTTTGAGTTTTAACGATTTTTTTTTTAATAGTTGGGAGTGCTCCTGCTACCCTTCCTTTACCATTGGCTGCTCTTGTAAGCCTCACAATAACCTACAAACTCGATAGGGAAACTGATCGCTATCTAAACCTTGTTGGACCTGCCTTGAATACACTTGCTGCTGGTTGCCCATGGCCATGCATGCCCATCATAGCATCCCTATGGGCTCAAAAGGTAAAGCGGTGGAGTGACTTTCTCGTTTTCTCCGCGTCCAATAACGTGTTCCAACATGATAGCCAGGCTGTAGTTCAGCTTCTCAGGGTATGCTTCAGATCTACTCTTGGGCTGAATTCCTCTCCCATATTAAACAGTGGCGGCGTTGGTGCCCTTCTTGGTCATGGTTTCGGCTCTCATATCTCTGGTGGGCTTGCTCCGGTTGCCCCTGGAATACTGTACTTGCGTGTTCACCGATCTGTCAGAAATGTTATGTTTATGTCAAAAGAAATAGTTACTCTTCTAATGGATTCTGTAAAAGATATTGCTACTAGTGGATTGCCTGCAGAGAAATTAGAGAAGCAGAAAAAGACCAAGTATGGAATGAGATACAATCAGGTCTCTCTTGCTGCAGCAATGACACGTGTCAAGCTAGCAGCTTCGCTGGGGGCTTCAATAGTTTGGATAACAGGTGGAGCAAGTTTTGTTCATTCTTTGATTAAAGAATACTTGCCTACGTGGTTTATATCAGTAAATGAATCGGCTTGTGAAAGAGGGGAATCAGGAGGAATACTTGCAATGCTAAGAGGTTATGCTCTTGCCTACTTCTCGATGCTTTCTGGAACATTTGCATTGGGTATAGGCTCGGCGATAACTGCGCCTAAACGGCGACCACATGTTCTTGGAAAACACTTGGCATTTATAGCAAGTGCACTCGATGGGAAGATATTTCTTGGTTGTTGTGGGGCAACATGGAGAGCATATGTTACTGGGTTTGTAAGCCTGATTGTTGGTTGCGCTCCTGCATGGATGCTGGATGTAGACATAAAGATATTGAAGAGTTTAAGCAAGGGCTTGAGGAAGTGGGGTGAGGAAGAACTAGATCTTGCCTTACTTGGAGTTAGTGGCAGTCGTGCAATGGGCGCAGCCGCTGAATTGATAGTTGAAAATAGTTTTTGAAGTTGCATTAGTAGAAGATGATAGATGTATTCTGTAGCTTGAGTAGGGAATAGTTAAATGTACAAAAATGTAGAATATTTACAGTTTCTGAAGCCTAATTTGTTTTTTAGCTGACCAATGTCAGCAGTCTTCCATGTCGAATTGCAGTTGTAGATAGTTTTTTCCTTTTCATATTTAAGGTTTAGATTATTTAAAGTTTTTTCCTGAATAATTTCTTCTTTTTAGTCCCGATTTCTGAATGTCCCCTCGACCAAAAGTTGATCCACACAAATTCCAAATGGAACTCGGGTCGTTTTCTTTCTATGATAATTCCTGCATAATCCTTGGATACAAATTGTCCATTACCCAGATATATAGAACTCGTCTCAGAATTGAATATCTTTTGTCCAAAACAGTAAGCCACATTCATCGTCACCATAATTTAATGTCCATAAACTAAGTGATTCATCATTCATGCAATGCAAGATTAAAGCAACACAACCATGAAATCGAAAACCTTGGACATTGTTCATCCTAGCTGAACATCATGAGGCAATGTAACTGGTCTAAACATCTCATTATGCAATTGGAAGGATATTAGCCCATCTTTAGTTACCATTCATATATAACACTCTTTTAATAACAGGACCACGTCTATAGATTGTACATAAAACTTGTACATGTTTCATCTATAGATCATGGTAACTTTCCTAATAATAATATGGGATCCCGCGTGCATAAATATGCACCCACAAATTAAAATGTGCCATGTGTCAGGTCACATCATTTTATAAAAAATTTGGGAACAAATTTGGGATACCTAACACTACTCAAACGAAAAACACATCAAATAATCTAATAAGGCCCCGTTGAGGCTACAACCATCACTGCTATATATGTAATAGCTTCACATTATTTCTTCCTCCTGGATCCAGAGATAATGTCACCGGCACCACTCTGCATATATAAGGGTTTAGCAAATAGCAACAGCATGTTTCTGGGTTGTGCTGTACAAACTCCGCTCTCGTTGGAGATGATCTATTAGGACATACGTAACAGAGGAGTGACCAAGAGTATAGCACTCAAGACATGAAAGTAGAACTTTAAAACCAACTCTAACCTGGATGAATTATTCATCAACATTACTTGACCTCCAGGACAATATGTTTTTAACGGAGTACATGTGATCAAACACTATAATTAACTAATTTCGTCAATAAACCAGATTAGCCGTGTGCCTAACTAGGCCTAAGAGTTTACCTTGTGCACTGCCTAATTAACTAATTTTGTCAATGGACCAGTAAATAAATCAACAAGTTGAAGCTAAATGACATTTGACTAGAAAACTGACAAATGAGAAAGATTTAAAACCAGATGAAGTACGATTCAGGAAAGCGCATTGATATATAAGTTGTGGCAAAAGAAATCTAAGAAAGAAGGGTCCTGGTCCTGATTGTCAGGGACCATTTATTTAACAATCTGTTCCTGAACCGTTGGATCAACATTTCGACGGTCAGGATTAAAAAAAAAAAATTGTCACTCCGCGTATTTTTTCCACGGAACACTATTCCTCCGCGAAAATTTATCGCGGAGCACTGTACACGCTCCGCGATTATTTTCCGCGAAGCTTCTGTAGTATAACTTGTGCGATAAAACAGAAAAGTGGCATTGCTGTGTTTTGTTAACTTTTTCAAGCCACATGGTCTGCAAGACACTCTAGAGAGGTATACTGATACAGATCTGTTTAGGTGTAGAATTTTCTTCCAGTGCTTTGGTCTCCGTGGCCGTCCCATACTCATCCGTTCCACACACATAAATCGCATTATATCCACGAAGACGACAGTAGCGAGCAAACACATCGACACTCAACACACCTATACAATCACAATTATCAACAACAACATACATATCTACAATCACCATACAAAAAATAGGTGTAAAAGAATAGTGAATTACATCCGATGATATTGCCGAGATGAGGGACGTTGTTGATGTAAGGCAAGGCGCTGGTGATGAGGATGTTACGCTTGCCAGGAATTGGAAGCTTGATCGGTTTCCGATCGGCGGCGGCCATTGGAGGTTTAATTAGGGTTTTTGAAAGAGTGGAGTAATTGAATTTTGAGAGAGTGAGATAGGAGGAGCTAACAGGAGATATTAGTGAAGAAGGTGTGTGTGAAAATGGGTTTAATTTTCCGCGATATGTCTTCTACTATTGCTATTGAGATACTGATAGCCAAGCAGCTCACTATGCACCAAAAGGGAAACCGAAATAAATGTAGTCCGAGCACTAGGGATGTACATGGGTTATCGAAACCGACCTACCCAACCCAAACCGACCCTATATTCGGCCGACCCAAACCGATAAATTTCAAACCGGAACGAGGTTGGGTTAAAAATATTTCAACCCGGTTTTAATGGGTTGGGTATGGGTTTTGAATTTTTTAACCCAACCCAACCCAACCCGTTTAGAATTTGGCTAATTTAATAAATATATATATATAAATAGTCTTATTATGTTCCGTGAATTAATAATAGTGCATAAGTAAAGGATACATGACAATTTAATAAAATCAACTTTAGTTGCATTTTCTTTGTAAATCTATCCTTTCTATGTTGTTTTCTGGAGATAACTTATGTACTTAAGTGCATAGTGCCCTGGTATGTACTCTTCTTTCCTTTTGTATTTTACTGGAGTTACCAATTTATGGGTCATAAATGGACTAAAACAAATTTGATATAAGGAAACTATGATAGTGCTTTTCTAATATGCACCACTAGGAATTTGGAGAACAGAATTGTGGTTTATGCAATATCTTTTTCTAACTAAAATACGAAGAAGTTCTGAATGGCTGAATAATTGAACTCATTCGTATAAGAGAACCAAAAATGTTTGTCAGTTGTCAAGTGTCGATGTAGATTACTCTGTCTTTTTCGGTTCTTGTTGTCAAATGTCGTGTAGATTACTCTGATTTTTCATGTTCTATATCTGATGTGCCATTGAGAGGAATATAACAATTAATATATTGAGACGATGACTTATGTTTTATGTTATTACGTATTAGAATGTATTCGAGATGTCGTAATTTTTTGGACATGTTCAATCAGGAATTCAGGAGTGTGTTTTTATTGATTCAGTCATTCAGACATTTACTTATGTTATTTTTTCACATATCCAGTTTATTTATTTATTTTTTATATTCAAACAACCCATCCAAACCGACCCAAACCAACCCAACCCGATTGATAACAAGTTAGGGTTGGGTAATAAATTTAATTTTCATGGGTCGGGTTAAAATTTTCCAAACCGGCTTTAAATGGGTTGGGTTGTTTTAAAGCTCCAACCCGGCCAACCCGACCCGTGTACACCCCTACCGAGCACTATCACACATGTGCAATGCCACTTCTCTGTTTTATCCCACAAGTTATACTACAGAAGCTCCGCGGAAAATAATCGCGGAGCGGGTACAGTGCTCCGCGATAAATTTTCGCGGAGGAATAGTGCTCCGCGGAAAAAATACGCGGAGTGACATAATTTTTTTTTAATCTTGACCGTCGAAATGTTGATCCAACGGTTCAGGAACAGATTGTTAAATAAATGGTCTCTGACAGGGCATAAACCTTACAATTAAATAAACCATAGATATGTCAACTACTTGCAAGCCCGTCCTTTGTTCTCTAAGACTAAGATCACTTATCCTACTCAATCATAATCTACTGAACCGAAACAAGACTCTCGGTATACCTGAAAAAAGAATCAATATACCAGCTACTTGGAAGTTGAAGTCGATGTGTCTTGGTCTCTTTCTTTTTAGTCATACAAGATGATTCTTTTAAGATCTTCAGATGCAACAAGTTGTCCAACATCGAAAGATATGGATGTCCAGTTCTTCATCATCAGATTCTAAATTGAACTTCTTTGTCCAAGACACGGCCATCATCATCATCTAATGTCCATAAACTAAGTGATTCCTCATCATCATGTCACAAGATTAAAGCCACACAACCTTCAAATTCGAAAACTTTAGGCTGTAGTTTGATATCACAGACTTGACAAAACACAGCTGATATGTAAATGCACACACTCACACAGAAACTAGAGCAATGGAGAAAAATACTATCTCTCTGTTATTTCATTGAACTGGTAATACAACGTTAATAAAGCAAAAGAAAACAAGTGCTGCTATAAACTAGGAAACTGAATCCAACTTCGACTCCTACACTCACTCCACTACTGCATTATTCTCCTAAAAACACTCCCTGGACAAAAGACTAAATCAAACTTAGAAAAACAAATAAATATTAAATGTTAATTTAAGATTAAATCAACATTTCTCCCCCTTAATCTTAAATTCATGCTGACACCTGCTTAACTCCCAACAGTTGCCTCAGACGCTCAAACTTGACTGTTGTTAATGCCTTGGTTAGAATATCTGCTCGCTGAAATTCGCTTGGCACATGCTTGACAGTAATCTCCCCTCGTTCAACACACTCTCGAATGTAATGATACCGCACATCAATATGTTTACTACGACCATGGAAGACAGGATTCTTTGCGAGATCGATGGCTGATTTGTTGTCAATGTACAGAACCACAGGACCAATCTTTTCTTTAGTCACCTGCTGTATCACATTACGTAGCCACACACTCTGACACGCCGCTGCAGTAGCCGCCATAAACTCCGCTTCACAAGATGATAACGCCACACACCTTTGCTTTTGAGATACCCAGGTTATCAAACTTTCGTTTAAATAGAAAGCCATCCCACCTGTGCTGCGTCTGTCTTCAATATTGCCTGCCAGGTCGCTATATGAGAATCCCGTCAGTTCATTGTTTCCATTCGCCTGTGAATACATCAGTCCAAGATCAAGTGTTCCCTTCACATACCTCAGGATCTTCTTAACAGCATTCAAGTGTAGCTCAGTTGGATGCTCCATATGTCTACTCACCATTCCAACAGCAAAAGCTATGTCTGGCCTGGTATGAACCAAATACCTCAGACCCCCGACCAAGCTGCGATACCTGGTGCTATCGACTCTTTTCCCACCTGCATCTTTTGTTAGCTGCTCACTAGGATCCATAGGGTATTTCGTTGAGTTACAGTCCTGCATACCTGCCTGCTCAAGCAGTTTTTTCGCATACCCGCTTTGTTTTAATTCAATGAAATTTTCAGATTGTTTCACTTCAATTCCCAGATAATATGTTAAATACCCCAGGTCACTCATCTCAAAAAATTGAGTCATTTGCTTCTTGAACTTTTCTATGCTTGAGAGATCAGTGCCTGTCACAAGAATGTCGTCAACATATACACCAATTATCAGAACTTTACCTTGGTCACTTCGAGTATACACAGCTTGCTCCGATGGACAACGTTTGAAACCTAACTTCTCAAGACAACTGTTTAGCTTTGCGTACCACGCACGTGGTGCTTGCTTCAACCCGTATAAAGCCTTATAAAGTTTATAAACCATCTTCTCCTGTCCAGACTTCTCAAATCCCTTTGGCTGCGAGACAAACACTTCCTCACTGATATCGCCATTAAGAAACGCAGTTTTGACGTCTAAATGATGCACCTGCCAATTATTTTTTGCTGCAAGTGCAAGCAACAAACGAACAGTCTCCATTCGAGTAACCGGTGCAAACACCTCCTCATAGTCTATACCATATTCTTGCACATTGCCCTTCGCAACCAACCGTGCTTTGTATTTCACAATCTCCCCGTCTGCATTCTTCTTTATTTTGTAAACCCATTTCAAATCAATAACTTTCTTCCCAGCTGGCAATTCAGTTAATCTCCATGTCCCATTCTTCTCAATAGAGGCCATTTCTCCTTCCATTGCCAGTCTCCAGTTCTTGTCACCAGCAGCTTGTTCGTAAGTCTGGGGTTCCTCTGTTCCTGCGAACAGGAGTTCCTGTTCCAACTCCATCTGTTCTGTGCTGTCATACACCTCCTGCAGCGATCTGAATCACAATGGCACACCACTGTCGTCATACCTGTGAGGACTAACATTGTTTGCAGGTGACTGTGACGAAATTTCACCCTCGGACTCAGCTGCATTGCTCACAGTCGTTCTTGACGGCGTCTGAACACCTTCCTCCCAGGTCTCGCTATCATGTGAGCTTTGATCATCATCACTTTCACCCTCAGTTGGCTCATAGAAATCTGGAACTGAAAATTTGTTCTCTTCAGGAGTTCCAGTTGTGTCGAGTTTAGTGAAAGGCCAAGCTTTTGTTTCTTGAAAAACAACGTCTCTACTAACATAAATACGTTTTTTCACAGGGTCATAAACTCGATACGCCTTAGAACCGGGTTCTCGTCCCAAGTTAATTACTTCCATACTCTTGTCATCCAACTTCTTTGTATGAACATCAGGAACTTTCATATGGGTTAAGCAGCCAAATACACGAACATGGCTTAAGTTTGGTTTACTTCCAGTCCACATCTCATATGGAGTCTGGTTTAACAGAGCTCGAGTGGGTAACCGATTCAGGATGTATACAGAATGGCGGACAGCCTCCCCCCACAATGTCGCTGGTAAACCCATTTCCTTGATGAAGCATCTTGTCATCTCAATAACGGTTCTATTTCGCCTTTCCACGACTCCGTTCTGCTGGGGAGAGTAAGGAGCAGTGTAGTGCCTTTCAATTCCATTATCATCACAGTAAGTTTTGAATTCATTTGACACGAATTCACCTCCACGATCGGTTCTAAAAACCTTAATTTTCCTCTCTTTGCCATCTTCCACCTGAGCTCGAAACTTCTTGAATGCACCAAACGCTTCATCTTTACTCTTTAGCATGTACGCCCACATTACACGACTAAAGTCATCTACTGGTAAAAACATATACTTGTTACCTCCAAGTGTGGTTGGCTCAATAGGGCCACACAGATCACCATGTACGAGCTGCAACGCTTTTGAAGCACTGAACGTCGTTTTCTGAGGGAAAGCTTTCCTGGTTTGCTTAGAGGTTAGACAACCTTTGCACACTTCTTTCAACTGGTTCATATTGGGTAAGCCATACACCATGTTGTGCTTATGCATCACAGCCAGAGACAAGTAATTCACGTGCCCCAGGCGAATATGCCACAGATTTGTCAGCTCATCAGTCTTTGACAGCAAACACGCTGGTTCCTCAATTTCTGCCAGCAGTTTATATAACCTGTTCTCAGAGCGCTTCACTTTTAAAAGCAAGCCTCCTTGTTTTTCATACACCCACAGATAGTCACCCTTCAAAACGACCTCCTTTCCTTCCTCAGAAAATTGACCCAAACTTATGATATTGCTACACAAGGAGGGAATGTAAAATACCTCATTCAGTGTGCGTCTCTCTCCGTTCTTGCATTTGAATGTAACTGATCCCTTTCCTTGAATCTTCACGGTTGAGCCATCACCAAATTTTACTGACCCGGTGATTGTCTCGTTTAGCTCAGTGAATTTTTTCTTATCTCCTGTCATATGATTACTTGCTCCATTGTCTAAGTACCACACATTTGAGTTGATCCTCTTACCCTTGTCCTCAGTCATCACCTTGGGTGTCACACCTCCTTCATTTAGCATTAATTCTTCATACTTCGTGTCGTGCTTTGCCAACAGTAAAGCCGGTTCTTCGTCCTCCATATGTGCCATCAAAGCCTCCTGTTTTGCTTCTTTTTCACGTTTCGGTTTTCTGCACTCAGCAGCGTAGTGACCGTAGATTTGGCAATTGTAACACCTTATTCTACTTTTGTCCCTTCCATTTCGTCCTCCAGAATTTTGCCCACCTCCATTGCCACCCCGATTCATTCGTTTCTGCCACTCTTCCCTTGTGAGCAGTAGTTTACTGTCATTACTTTCCTTTTTTCGCCACTCCTCCTCGGTTAGAAGCGCCTGGTTCCCTGTAAGCTCAGTAGTCCCCTTTAACCTTTCTTCATGTGCTTTTAATGAACCAATCGCCTCTTCTACCGTCATTTTTTCAAGATCACCGAATTGTTCTATAGTTGATGCAATTTGCAAGAACTTAGAAGGCACTGCACGAAGCAACTTCTTGACCACATAGGATTCCTTCATCTCCTCACCTAGAACTCGAATGTTTGTCACCAATCCCACTAGTTTTAGACTGAAATCATCCAAGAGCTCTGTATCTTTCATTGTCAGACTCTCAAACTCGGCTTTCAGAGTTTGGATTTTCGCTGCCTTGGCTCTATTCGCACCTTGACACATAGTCTGCAGCGCCTCCCAGGCCTCTTTGGCCTGCTTCTTCTCAGAGAGGGACAGTAGTATCTCCTCAGGAATGCTTTGGTAGATCATCGCCATGGCCACCTTGTCTACTCTCTCCTCTACACGTGTTGTCTTGGGGTCTGATGCTTCTACAGCCTCCCAGACTCCATGTGCCTGCATGAGGACCTTCATTTTCATTGACCAAACCGTATAGTTCGTCTTGTTTAGCATAGGATAGCTCAAGCCCATCGATCCTTTCCCCCTTCCAGCGTCCATTGCTTTTAACATGTACACCAGTTAACACAAATGCACCTTGGAGCTCTGATACCAAATGTAGTTTGATATCACAGACTTGACAAAACACAACTGATATGTAAATGCACACACTCACACAGAAACTAGAGCAATGGAGAAAAATACTATCTCTCTGTTATTTCATTGAACTGGTAATACAACGTTAATAAAGCAAAAGAAAACAAGTGCTGCTATAAACTAGGAAACTGAATCCAACTTCGACTCCTACACTCACTCCACTACTGCATTATTCTCCTAAAAACACTCCCTGGACAAAAGACTAAATCAAACTCAGAAAAACAAATAAATATTAAATGTTAATTTAAGATTAAATCAACATAGGCTCCCACCGTTTTGTCCGCTGCTCATAATCTATACTACAATTACTGGGCAATGGAACTGGTTTTAACATCTTTTTATTCAATTGGAACGATATTGGTCCACCACAACCGTTCAAATACAGTACCCTTTTTATGACAGGGCCACTAGTTATTCGGTTGTAACGATGGTACATCACCGTTCTTGCATCTGCATCATCAACTTGAATCTCTATCCAAGAATCAGATTTTGTGGAATAAAGCTCCACTCGTAATTTTTTTGCCCTGCCTGGTTGTCACTTAGACACATAAGGCCATTACACGAAGTAGAACTATGATCCGGAGCTAAACATGACGGGGGAACGGGAATATTAACAGAATCTGAGATAATAGAGACAGTGTGATGAGAACCTCCTTTCATGTCATAAACAGTGGCAGACGTCAATACTGAAGGTCTTTTGTGAGAATTGGTGAGGTGAGTTTGAATAAAATCGGGGTCTAAAGTAATGGACAGCCACTGCTTGCAAACCAATTTGCATCGGACCAAATCTTTTACGGGTAAACATAAGACTACTTTCATAGCAAGTTCTTCAGGCAAATAATACGTTTTTGATGTTGCCATGCTGAGGGAAGAAATCCAATCGCCTAGGATATGTTGAAGAGCACAAAAAACCCTAATGTCAGTTGTCTACCCATATCATCTGCAGTAATAGTCTCAAGTTTGTAACCCTCGTAAGAGCATAGTATCCCTAAATGATATCTTAACTTCAAATATAAGGAATATGACACAAAATGAACTCTAATAGTATTTTAGTGATCCTCTAAACCAATAGCACAACCTCAAATTCACTAGTCATTCCCTATTTATAGGTATCATCTATTTCATTTTTTATAAATAAAACTAGTTAAAAAGCCGCGCTTCGCGGCGGTGTCATAATTTTTTTAAAAAAATTCATCAATTAAATTACAAAAATTACTCGGTCCTCTATAATAAGTCGTCCTCCTGTAAAACACATTTCCTTTTTAATATCAATATCTCAAATTTAATATATTGAATATTTGTGTTATATATTAATTATCATGTCAACATACTCCTTTTTTCTAATGAGTCGCTCTCTCGTTAGAAAAAATACATCTATCAATTAAATTACAAAAATTACTCGTTACTCCCTAATAGTCGTTCTCCCGTAAAACACGCTTTCCTTTTTAAGATCAAAATTTCAAATTTAATATATTGAATATATACTTGTCTTATATTTTAATTTTTATGTTAACATGCTCCTTTCTAATGAGCCACTTTTTCGTTGAAAAAACATCTATATAAATTAATAATCCTATTTTACTTCCAATATAGTTTTTAACTATATGTTTTTCTTATAATTCGAATTCTTCTCCTTTATAAATTCGCACACATATTCTACTTCAAATAGAACTTTTAATTATATCTACAAACATCTATTTTACTTCTAATAAAACTTTTAATTGTATATATTTTTTATAAATTCGAACTTTTCTCCTCTATAAATTCGAACATATATTCTACTTTTAATAGAACTTCTAATTTTATGGCTTACCTATAAATTCGAACTATTCTCATTTATAAATTTGAACACCTACTCTACTTCAAATACAACTTTATTTATATGTCTTTTCTATAAATTCGAACTCACATATTCTACTTCTAATATGCTAAAAAATATTTTTTTGATTTATTAGTATTTAAAATTGTAAACCTCTAAAAAAATTAGAAAAATAGATCGAGACGATCTTAGAGACGCCACATCACCTAACCTCCCGCATTTCTTCCTTTGAAAAAAACACTTATATAAATTAACAATTCTATTTTACTTCCAATATACTCCCTCCGTTCCATTCATTTCTATACACTTTCCATTTTGGGATGTCCCTCTCATTTCTATACATTCCAAAAATAGTAACTTTTAATAATAAAAAACACTATTACACCCACTACTTTCTCCACTATCTCTATTCTATAATAATATAAAACACTATTACACCCACTATTTTTCTCCACTATCTCAAATCTATTATTAAATATTGATAGGTCCCACCACTTTACCCACTTTTCATCTAATTTTACTCATTTTTTATATCTTTTCTTGGTCTTCGTGCCCAGTCCCAACGTATACAATTCGTTGGGACAGAGGAAGTAACTTTTAACTATATATTTGAATTCTTCTCTTTTATAAATTCACACATTTATTCTATTTCGAATAGAACTTTAAATTATATCCGCAAAATCTGACTTCTTCCCGTGCCCCGTGCCCCGTTTCCTGTTTTGTATTAGAAAATTAGGATTTTCCTTCCCTTCCTCGCCTATTACATGTGAAATAGCCCGCCTGTTCCGTTATTATCATCTGACAAAAGCGTGCTTCCCCAGTATAATAGTACAAATTACCAGAATAAGATGGTATCAATCAATGATAAGTACATGAAATAACTGTAAGTGTTACATTAAACATTGTGGGCGTTTGGGGTATCAAGAATAAGTTGACTTATAGTTTAAAATGAGTAAGTGCTTTATAAGTGATAAGTAGAGCTGAGCTTATAAATCCCTAGAGTGTTTGGTAAATCAGAACTTATAAGCAGTAGAGTGTTTGGGTAAATCAGAACTTATAAGTTAACTTTTTTTTATTATTTTTAAAATATTTATTTTTTAATATATATAAATGGATATCAATGGATAGATCTCGATGAGTAGAGAAATTTGATATATACATATCAATTTTTTAATGAACGGATCAAAAGATATATGATTTTGAAGATTTGAAGGATATTATATATTGCGTGTATCGAGAATAAGTTATAAGTTATAAGTTGAATGTTAAGGATTCTTAACATTCAACTTATCCATTTTAAGTAGCCATAAGTTGGTTTCACTTATTTTGGCAAACACCCCCCATAAGCTGAAATGGGTTTATAAGCTATAAGTTTATAAATAAGCTGAACCCCAAACAGGCCCATTATAAAGAAAGGACGGAAATAAGCTTATAATTTGCTGATTTTGCATAATTTATATAGTTTGCAAACACCTATTTTATTTATAATAAAACTTTTAATTATATGTATTTTTTATAAATTCGAACTCTTCTCCTTTATAAATTTGAACATCTATTCTACTCTTAATAGAACTTCTAATTTTATGACTTACCTATAAATTCAAACTATTCTCCTTTATAAATTCGAATACCCACTCTACTTCAAATAGAACTTTATTTATATGTCTTCTCTATAAATTCGAACTCTTCTCCTCTATAACTTCAAATACCTATTCTACTTCTAATATGTTAAAAAATATTTTATTTATTTATTAGTATTTAAAATTGTAAACCTCTAGAAAAAATAAAAAAATAGATTGAGACGATCTTAGAGACGTCAGCTCACCTCCCGTGTATCCTCCTATATATATATATATTGATATTCATTTTCCCCCATTTTCCCTCTCTTTTTCTCCCTTCACTCCTTTTAGTTTTACCGCTGAAATTTTTCCTTTTTTTTCTCCCTTCCCTCTTGTTTTTACTAATGAAATACTAGAAGTCCCCTAAACTTTCTTGTCAAAATCACTATTCAAAATATAGTAAATCATATATCATAAGAAAGATCTTGAAGTCTACTTTTTTAAGCAAAAAACGGTTAGTAAAAAGAAATTTTCTACAAAAAGTTACAACAATTTTAATGAAGGAGTGTATAGCTGTCCAGATTTGCAGCAATTTGCAAAATCTACCGGTTTTCTTTCCGTATAGCGACCATGGGAACCATACAAAGAAGACATAAAGGAGATCACACTATCTTACAACAAGGACATAGCAACTAAAAAGAAAAACAAATGAATTTGTTGTTTGACTCTGGAATAGGCATTGTGGACAGACATTCTGAAAAGCAACTCCTTTCTCCATTTAATCAACAACCAAAAGAAAACGTTTAAGTGTGTTTATGTACACAAGAAGCTATCAATTCTTTTTATATTAGATAATTTGTCATTTCCTGATAAGCCTAACAACAAATACTTTGGATTTGAATGCATTTGAATATACAAAATTCTCGAGGCAATCATGTTAGTTGTTACATTTTTGACTTCATTTGTATTAGTGAGTCGTCTTTATGAGGTAGACAAATATCAAGTATGATAATACTAATTGACACTTTGGTGATGAGCAAGAGCTTCAATAGCTTTAAGATCAACCTCCCAGCCATTTTGTCAATTGATTATCATAGTTTGGTGATAATTTAATAATAATGAGAAAGGTAAATAGAAATTGTTGTTGGAGTAAATATTAAAAATGATATCCCTAAACTACTAGGATTTCTTATTTTATATAGAAATTATAGGCAATAGACTAGCATACTGTTGGACTTGCACTAAGAACCTTAATTTGTCTTCTTCAGGGTATTAATTTGTCTATCTAAAGCTCTCTGGCACCGAGTATGTTTTAGTTTTCATATATTCTACACAATTCGTTATATAATAAGTTGCACAATAATTAGATAAGAAAGGTTGGCTATAACATAAATGTATAACCCAATATTAAATTAATATAGTACACTTCATTGAGAAGAACTTATAAATAAATATTTAGACATTATGGCAAACAAAGGTAATATCACATAAATATTTTATAAATATAAAATAAATATTCAAATGTATTTAGAATATTGAAAAGATTTATAAATTCTAATATGAAATACACTAATTCATTAATATTACAAAATATTGAAGTTTAATCATGCTTCAGTTTTTAAATATTTTATATTAAATATTTACATTAGTAAATTAATATTTAATTAATTTGTATTCACATGTCGTAATATTGAACTAATTTAAAATAAGAGTAATGCTAGAGGTTGGGTACCGAATTTTGGTACCAAATGATGTGGCATGTGAAAGTTTGGGATGATTTTATTGGGAAAATTAATGTGAATGCTATTATTAATTAAGTTGTAGCCATTAAGAACATGTGGCATTTGAGATCCATTTTGGATCCAATCTGGTACCCCTAGCATTATTCTTAAAATAATTTCTCCACATCACCTGTCTCGATTTCTATATATATATATATATATATATATATATATATATATATATATAGGGGTTTACTCCAATACAAACCACTCTTAGACTACAAACCTACAAACTAAATAATTGTTTTTTCAAATCATGTCGAAACATAGCACATATGGTATGCAAATCGATCGTTGGGAGATGGAGAAAAATACGGTGAAGTCGGATTTTAAAAAAAGATCTCCGATTGACGGGAAAAGTCAAATTAAAAACGAAGGGGAATATGTGTGATTGAATGTGGGAGGGTGTATTTTAGTTGTGTGTTGTGCATATAGGGGGCCATTAGATTAGATTAATCTAAGGGCTTAGATTGGTTCTTAGTTTGTATTTTAAAAAAGGTTTGTATTTGATCACTAGCCTATATATATATATATTTACATATTTTTGCAGTCAATATTAATAGTTTTATTGTATATAAGTAGATTCTATGGTGAATTTAACAAAAAATAGTATGTTATATCAAATATTTTTACAAACAAATTAATTTACATATCTCTATTTTTGTTTTAAAATTTAAAATATATAATGATAATTTTACATTTATAAAATTTGAGATAATAGCGTTATAGAATTTAGTTTTACAGTAACAAATTCAACCATATTTCATATTATATCAATTTAATATAACTTCTCGGCATCATCTCCGGCGATGCCTCCATTTTATATATATATATATATATATATATAATATATATTAAAGTCAATTTAAAATAACTTCTCGACATCACCTATGTTTTAAATATATTTCTTACATATTTTTATAGTAAATATTAATAGTTTATTTGTATAAATTAAATATTTTAATTTATTTTTTATTTGCAATTTTAATAAACTTAGTATTTTATGTTATAACTTGTTACAAATATTTTAATTTTAATTTGTTATGCCTTAGATTTGTCATATGTTATTTGTAATTGGGATTTTTGGTTTAAATATTTAAAAATTGTGATAAAAATTAATATATTTATCAAATATATTAAAATACATATCTCTATTGTTATTTTAATATTTTAAACATGTAATGTTAATTTTATACTTATAAAATTTGAAATTTTAGTGTTACGTAACAAATTCGACAATGTTTTATATTAAATTAATTTAAAACAATTTCTCGGCATCACTGAAGCAGTGATGCCTCGTTTTTTAAATATCTTTATATAGTTATAATTTCTTTGATGAGAAATAATTGAATCTCTAACTAAATTAAAATTTTAAAACTTTTATTTCGCAACACTAATCGATTTATTTATATGTTTGGTCTTAACAAATTTACAATTAAATATATTCACTTTACAATTATATTTTTATTATTTGTAATTCCTTCGTAATGTTTGTTTGCACATCATATATGTTTATAAAAAAATATATTATAATAACATATTTTTTAATACACATCAACTTATTTAAACAAAATAAATAACTTTATTTAAATTTAATATTACGAATTTTACTTTTTGAAATATTAATAAAATATTAATTTATATTTACATTATTTCTGAAACAATATTATGAATTTGGTATTTCTTTATCAATGTTGTAAAATATACTACTACAAATTATGATTTTTCCTCCAATTTCTTATATATTTATATATATATAATTATATATATTTGATGACTGGAAATAAATATTGCTTGATCGTAATTAGTTTGTTTTTCAAGTGTTTTGTGTTAAATAATATTTTAGAAATATGTATTGATTAATATTGTAATTTTAAAAATTAAGAAAAGTTGCAAATAAAGGGCAAAATATGTGTCCGTGCAATGAGTTTCTCTCAATATTCTATTAACTTTTTTATTAATTATTTTATTTGAATTGAAAATTATAAAAAATTTACGATGAACATGGATTTTATAAGTGTGTTGCCCGTGTTATATTTAGAAGACCAGTTATTTAAGTTAGAAAATATAAAATAGGTAATGTGTTTTAGCTAAAAAATGTAATTAATTATTTATTATAATTATATACAATATATTATCATTTTACATATATGTAGCCCGTATTATTTTTAGAAAATGAGAAATATTACTTAGGAAAAATATAAAAGATATTATATATATAATAACTTTTAGTATTTTATCCAACAACTGTGATTATATTGATTTGAAAAATTCAACCGTGGAGAATTGAGTGACCGGAGGACAGACTACAAATCAAATTTTTAATGTTTCGTCTATTAAAAATAGAAAAAGTAACATGTTTTAGTTGAAAAAGGTAATTGTCTCTAATGAAAAGTATTAAAGGATTTTAGTAAGTAAAAATAGAAAAATTAAAATGTTTTAGTTGAAAAAAAGTAACTGCTCGTGTTATTTTTGCAAAAGTAGAAGATTTTTTTAGAAACAATAGAAAAAATAAAATAATATAAATAATGCAAGTACCATACCAAAAAACAGATACCAAAACTTTTAATATTTTGTTTTTTATAATATAGTACAAATATGTAATATTTGGTCAAAATTTAGTCAATATAACCATTCAAAAGTCAAACAGGATATTAATTAGGGACATCAAAAAACAAAAGTTTAGAGTTTTGATCACGATAGCACTACAAAAAAAAGTAAATTTCATTGGATCTTAAAATAAATAGGTGAGAAACGTTGAATATAATGTCAAGTAATATTTTATATTTTAATAGATAAATTATTTTTTCAAAAGTTCGAAATTCGTCAACAATATATTAAAAAAATTGTATTTTAGAATTATAAATATTAATTAAATTAAAAAGTTAAAACAAATATTATTACTTAAAATTAAATTTTGAATTAATAAAATAAAAATTATTAAAAAATACTCGTGCATTGGTCTAACTTTTGGGGGCCTCAAATCAAATTTAGCCTGTGTATTCAATTTAGATTTCGTCCATTAAAATCTCTTAAAGTCCATTAAAATCTGTGAGTATTGGATTGAGATTTTTAGGAAGAAAAATGTGAGAGAACTCAAAATAATTTCATTCGAATGATGTGGCATGTCAAGTGTCGAATTATAATTTGTAAGCGCATATGTATACACGCGGAGTCTCATATTAGTATTACGAAAGTTACTAATTATATATATGACACATCAGTTTTTAGGAACAGTTTCGGGAACCAATCCAGGGACTCTAGCATTTTCCTCAATTTAATTCACAAATCCATTTAAATCTTATGATATTAAAAAATATGTGAATTTTGTTGGATATTATAGATTTAGTGTATTTTATATCTTTTGAAATTTTGTTAAAATTTATTAGAGTTTGCTCTAAATCATCGAGATTCTACAAAATTTCATATAAATTCCTTCAAATTCATAGATTATTATTAATTCATTAAAATCTACAACAATCTTCAAAAATTTATAGATTATTTTAATTCATCAAAATTTAGAATGAATACACCCACTAAACTTAAACATTTTTCCAACCTTCGGCGCTAAAAAATTTATGATTGTTACGTAATTGTTTTTAGAGATTTTTATTATTTATTGATATTATATGATTTGGGAATATCAATATATATACTTATATAAAGGAGAAAACGAGGGCGGTGATGTGGCGCCTCTCAAATCGTTTTGATCTATTTTTCTAATTTTCTCAAATTTTTGAATAATTAATGTTAAAGATTCGAAAATATCTCAATTAAATTTAAAATATTTACAAATGGAGGAAATTAAATATACAATTATAATATTCTTGCCTTCAAGATCTTTATTATTGGAGGAAACTAAATATACAATTCTAATATTCTTGCCTTTAAAATCTTTACTAATGAACTCTAAGATTTTAGATAATATATTTAGTTTTTTTTTTAAAATTTGTTTACTATTTATTTTTATATTTATAGTTATTTTATTTTTTTAATTAAAAATAAATAGTAAATAAATTTTAAAAAATATAAATATATTATCTAAAATACTACAATTCATGACTTTTCATTTGGTTATGGTGGCATTGAAGAAAAATGTATGAAATTTAATAAAAAAAAATATTTTACTTCTCGATCACATATTTTGAGGTATCTGTTTGATACTTATTATGAATTAAGTGATTCAAGATCTTTATTAATGGAAGAAACTAAAAATACAATTCTAATATTCTTGCCTTTAAAATCTTTATTAATGGAAAAAACTAAATTTACAATTTGAATAGTCTCCTAAATTATTTTATTAGAAAATATCTTAATTGTCTTTTAAATTTTTTACTAATTGATTAAAGTAAATTTGAAGTTTTAATATTCTTGCCTTTATAATATTAGATAAATTCTCAATTTTCTTCTTGCTATTTTTCTAATTGAGGAAACTAAATATAGTATATTAATATTCTCCTAAACGTCCTCTACTGATCCAATCAATATCTTTATATCTTTATTATATATATAAAGGAAAACCCCCGGGAGCTCTAGAATCGCTCGATTTATATTGTTTTAATTTTCTAGAGCTCCTCAATTTTAATTCAATAAAATTGAATTTCCTCATTTACATTTGAATTTTTAGGGAAGACATTCCTTATTTACACTCAAGTTTTTAGGAAAGATAATGAATATATAAAAGTCAATCTTACTTAAAATGTAATTAAACAAATGTTACCTTTTTTCTCAACTAACTTGAATCTAAATATTACCTTTTTTTCTCAACTAACTTAAATCGTATTTAAGTTTTAATTTATTTTTATATAGTTTAACTATTTTAATTCAATTCAAATTTTTAGGGAAGACAATAAATATATAAAAGTCAATCTTATTTAAAATTAATATTTTTATATATATAAAGAAAAATCTTCGGGAGCTCTAGAATCGTTCGATTCATATTTTTCTAATTTTCTAGAACTCCTCAATTTTAAATACTTAAAATTAAACTTCCTTCTTTAAGTCAAAACCTTTTTGAAGCTTATAAAATAAACCTTTGTATAAAAGGTAAGTATTACCTCTAATTTATAAACCTTTGTATTACCTCTATAAAATAAACCTTTGTATAAACCGTAGCTAATGGATATCAGCGACCGAATATGGTCGCGGATGTTGGTAGCACAAAAACTGGTAGCTAATACATGCTCCAGCGACGGCATTCAGCGACCACGTGGTTAGCGACCGCTAACAGCGACAGAGCAGTCGCTAATCCTAGTCAGCTTTTACCTACCAGAAGGCCACGTGTCAGCGACGAAGACAGCGACCACATGTCGTCGCTATTGTCTGCAACCGTCTTTTGCTACCAGTCCGTCGTTATTGTTTAGCGACCAACTTAGCTACTACCTTCTGTCGCTAATATCAGCTACCAAAACATTAGCTACCACCTCTTGTCGCTAAAGTCAGCGACCAAAAATAGCTACCACTTTTTGTAGCTAACTGTAGGGACCATCATCAGCTACCGTTATCTGTAGCTAAAATGCACAGAGTATCAGCTACTGCTTGCGGTCGCTGATATATAATTTACCAAAAAAATATTTTTGCTGTTTTTGCAAATACCCAAAATTTTACACCTGTTCAATTTCACCACATTCACAACATAAACATATACTACATCACATTCACAATATAAAGATCTACTACATCTCACATTCATAACAACTATCCCGACAAATCAAAGTAAGCAATCAAATCCAAGTTCTCAAATAGAATAAGTTAAAATTTTCACATCATCTTAAAAAAACACAACCATATGTTCAATATCGTTGCAATAGTAATAATTATCAGGTAATTTCTCGCTGTCGGGCAACATACTCTTAATGGCCTTCAAGAGTGACTCAAAACACTCATGGCTCATGTTGTGATCAGTCTTGATATTAAGTAATGTCGCCACTGCAGACAATTTACTTTGTTTGGTGCAACCGTCCCATAATGGCTCGCTACCCTCGTCTAATAATTTAAAAAAGTCTTTAGCATCAACATTTATAGGCTGCTCCCTGGCTTGGTCCCAATTAAAATCAGGCCCTGCAAAATCATGAACCATCTCATTCATACGATAAGTACTATTGCCCGCATTGTTTATTGTGATGCCACCATCTCTTTTTTGCCCATGTGCCCACCAATATTCTTCATAATTTCTCATAAAACCGTTCACGAGTAAATGAAAATTTACTATGTCTCTGTCCTGATAATTAACGTTCTTACACTTCCAACATGGACACCGTATCTGGTTCTTATCATTCACACATTCACGGTTACTATACGCGTAATCCAAAAATACTTGACAACCGGCTCTAAATTCAGTAGTAGCACCTATCTCACTACTTGACTTTCGTCGTGCCATCCAACTACAATCTGTCAAGAGATTCATGATATCTCTGATACCTAAATTGTAATTTAGAATTCAAAAAATAAACATATAGGAATCTCTTATGTTCATTTCATGGTGCACTTTGTGCTACAAGCAGAGAGGAAATCTAGTAAAATATCACAAGCATCAAGGCTATTATTAGACTTCAATAAGATACTGTTCTACTATTTTTAATTTCTAAAATGAAGTATTAGAAGGATATGTTATTCTCTTGCTTCACATAACTTGCAAAAAATATCTTATCTGGTCTTACCTGAAGATCAAAGTCCTATTTGAGGGATACTTCCTTGGCAGATTCAGGAATATGTATGGATTGCAGAGGTTTCCCACAATTCAGACCAAGAAGCACACGACTCACTTCCTACAAATGCAACAAATGCAACAAACATAAGTACAGATTAATACAAATTTCGGAATCTTAGTTAGAAAGAGGTGACTTGTATTAATACAACAAAGTACAGATTACACAAACATTCTGAACTAACTTCGTGAACAAATGCAACTAGTCCATGCACACACTTTATAGGGATAAAACCAAAAAATCGAGACAAACGAGAGGATTTTCAGAAAAAAAAACTAAGAAAATAACATTGTTCATCTTAACATTTACAGTACATACGAAAGGCACAACTGATCATCCAAGTGAGAATCATACACATAAGTTCTGTTAGGTCGAATACACAATATAATCAAGTATGTATGAGAATAACAATCAAGAACACAAGTTTGTAAATCAACAAACTGAATTATATTAAAATAATTTTCTCTTAGTGATGTTAATGAATCACAAAGAGCTACTAGGTTACAAGAATAATATTTCAATAATCGCATCCCTTCTAGGGATAACCTATCTGTGTTTATATAGTACACAGTTACATACAATCCATCTCTAATTGATATTCCTATAAGTTAGCGATACAATTCATATCAATTAAGGATTGCTTCAGTCTTCTATTCCGTTTCCTTAGCTGTATCAATATATTCTGCTTCTTTCCATCTTCAGAATATATTGCTTCTAGAATCTTTATCTTTGCACCGACAGCTAAGTTAACTATCACCACGTCAGACTTTATCAAACTCTGACTGGCTTCAATGTAAACTCTTCACCCAGTCAGACTTTATCAAACTCTGACTGGCTTCTAGATAAACTTTGATATGTACCTGGTACTTAAACACTGATGAACAAACGTCAGCAATTATATCTAACAATCTCCCCCAACTTGTGCATAATAAAAATGTACAAGTTAAACAGATAATTGATGATGTCAAAACATATAACAAATGCAGTGTTTAAAATATAGCAGAGTTTAATTTTAAAACAGAGTTTAAATTTAACTTAGAACAGAAAACATAAAAACTTACAGTCAGACTTTACTGAATTTCTTGGATATCAGGCACAGTCCTGATATAATCTGACAGTAACCTTCTCTCAGCTCTTTCAAGTTCAGCTATCATGATCTCTTTCAGCTCCTTATACTCTGGATCTCCTTCACCAGTTTGATATATGGCAGCCCTCAGAGAATAGATGCTGTTTTTCTTCATGTCATTCCCTAGCCAGATATAATGAGCTTTGTCTGACTCTAGGTTGAATTCTAAAACTTTGGTTCCAAGTGCTGTTGTGAATTTGGCACTATTCCTCTTCATTTCAACAATTTTTCCATAAGCATCTCTGTACTTAGGAATATAAGCACTGGAAACACTTCCTCCAAGAAGAACTTTCGATTTCATCATTCTGTCTTTTAAAACCAGAGCAGCATTATGAGTATTTCTATTTTTGATCTTCAGGAGATATAGAACATACTCTAGCTCTTCCCATAATTTCAGACGAATATCATCTTCTCCAATTCTGTAAACTCTGCCATCAGCCATAAAGTATAATAAAAACTCCTTCTTCAAGCCTCTGTGGTAAATCATCTGAACAGATTCTAGTTTATCAAGGTTTTCTTGAGTAACCCCAACACCAGGTTCTGCCAGTGATGTATGAGCAAAGGTTTCATCATAGTCAATCCCTTCCTGTTGTGAATAACCTTTAGCCACAAGTCTAGCCTTGTTTCTTGTAATCACACCTTCACTGTCAGTCTTGTTTCTGAAAACCCACTTTGTACCTACAATTGATCTATTCTTTGGTCTAGGTACAAGTGTCCAGACTTCATTTCTTTCAAATTCATTTAACTCTTCTTGCATTGCTGTAATCCAATTAGCATCTTGAAGAGCTTCCTCCACCTTCTTTGGTTCTGTTTGAGACAAGAAAGCATGATACAGACACTCATTATTTGTTGCACTTCTAGTTCTCACACTAGCATCAGGATCTCCAATTATGAGATCAGGTGTGTGTGCCTGTGTCCACTTTCTTGCTGTTGGTAAGTGGTTTCTTGCATCATTATTGGATCCTCCCCCTTGATCCATGCTCTCCTGATTCATATGTTGACTTTCTGCAGCATCTGAGGCTCCCCCTGAATTGGATGGCTCAGAGTTTGAACTGTCAGAGTTTGAATCAGTTTCCTCAACTGACTCATTTTCTGTGTCTTGTTGAGCTTCTTCACGCTCCCCCTCAACTGGTTCTCTATGTTGTTCAATTTGAGAATTTTCAGTTTCTCCAGTATTTACCAGTAGAGGTTCAGAGTATGCTTCGTCAGAGTTTATCAGAACCGCTTCATCAGAGTTTGTCGGTACTGCTTCATCAGAGTTTACATCATCAGAAAATAAACCTTCATTTTCAAAGCGCAGTTGATCATATTCAATTTCATCTTCAAGTCCAGTTATTTTCTTGTCATCAAATGACACATGTATGGATTCCATGATCACTTTAGTTCTCAGATTGTAAACTCTGAATGCTTTTGTTGATAATGGATAGCCAACAAAGATTCCTTCATCAGCTTTTAACTCGAACTTGGTCAACTGTTCAGGATGAGTCTTCAACACAAAGCATTTGCATCCAAATATATGAAAATATTTCAAATTTGGCTTCTTATTTTTCACCATCTCATATGGTGTTTTCCCATGCTTGTTAATCAGTGTAGCATTTTGAGTAAAACAAGCAGTTTGAACAGCTTCTGCCCAGAAATAAGTTGGTAATTTTGCTTCATCAAGCATAGTTATGGCAGCTTCGATTAGAGTTCTGTTCTTTCTTTCAACTACACCATTCTGCTGTGGAGTTCCAGGTGCAGAAAACTCTTGTTTCACTCCTCTTTCCTTGCAGAAAGCTTCCATGATTGAGTTTCTGAATTCAGTTCCATTATCACTTCTTATAATTTTCACTTTGTGCTGTGATCCTTTGTCCAGTAGGTTTACATGATCCATCAGAGTTTGAGCAGTTTCATCCTTCTTTGATAAGAAATACACCCATGTATATCTAGTATATTCATCAACAATTACTAGAGCATATTTCTTTCTGCCCATAGACATCACATTCACTGGTCCAAAGAGATCAACATGTAGAAGATGATAAGGTTCCACTACTGAAGATTCAGATTTGCTCTTGAAAGATGACTTCTTTTGCTTGGCCTTTTGACAAGAATCACACAGACCATCTAAGCTTAGTACTGACTTTGGAAGTCCCCTTACAAGATCTTTTCGTATAAGTTCATTGATGTTGTTCAAGTTTAGATGAGAGAGCTTCTTATGCCATTTCCAACTCTCTTCATTTGACATTCTTGCCGACAGACACACTGTTTTTCCATCAGAGTTTGTTACCAAACTTGCTTCATAAATATTGTTGCGCCTGTTTCCAACTAGAACAACTTTTCCAGTAGATTTACTGATAACTTCACAGTATTCAGTATGAAAATCTACATGGTTTCCTCTGTCACAGATTTGACTCACAGATAGCAGATTATGCTTGAGTCCTGAGACTAGAGCTACATTTGTGATGATGACACTTCCAAGATTAATATTGCCATATCCCAGAGTGTGTCCTATGTTGCCATCTCCATAGGAAACCTTTGGGCCAGCCTTCTCCTCAAAGTCTGATAGCAGGGCTTTATTTCCAGTCATATGTCCTGAGCATCCACTGTCCAAGATAAGTGTGCTCTCTTTTATACCCTTATTTTCAGATGATTCAGTCTCATCTCTGACAGTTGCCATAAGAGCATAATTTACTCCATCATCAGAGTCTGAAGTATCTGCCCAGTCTTTGCCTTTAGAGATGAGTGCTTTCTCAGATTTTCCTTTCTTGCACTCTGGGGCATAGTGACCCATCTCCTTACACTTGTAGCACTGGATTTCAGATTTATCCTTCTTGCCAGACTTGGTCTCCCTTCCATCAGACTTTCTAAAACCTTTCCTTTCAGAGTTTGAATCTTTCCTTGAGAATCTCTTTCCTTTCTTAAAGTTCTTGAATCCCATCTTCTTGAAGGTCTTCACCATCAATGCAGCCATTTGCATCATCTGTTCTTCATCATCCTCTGAGTCAGAAGCTTCATCAGAGTTTGAGTCATCATCAGAGTTTGATGACTCACTTTCAGATTTAATGACTAAAGCCTTTCCCTTGGCTTTCTTCCTTGATGATTCCTTCTTGATGGGCTTCTCCTCAACTTTGAGAGCAACAGATTTTGTCTTCTTGCTTGATCTTCTGTTTCTTTGTTCTATTTCCAATTCATGAGTTTTCAGTAACCCATAAATCTCATCAAGTTCAGTTTCAGCAAGTTCGTAATTATCTCTTATAGTTGTTGTCTTCAAATCCCATCTTTCAGGTAAAGATAAGAGAAATTTGAGATTTGATTCTTCAAGATCATATTCTTTATCAACTAGAGATAAATCATTCAGCAGTTTACAGAATCTGTCATATGTCTCAGTCAAGGTTTCATTGGCTCTTGAATCAAAGTGCTCATACTCCTGAGTGAGTATTGTTTTCCTGTTCTTCTTTATAGCAGTGGTTCCTTGACACCTGACTTCCAAAGCATCCCAGATTTCTTTTGTAGTTTTGCAACCAATTACTCTGTTAGACATAACATTATCTAAGGCACTGTGTAGAAGATGTCTAACTTTTGCATCTTTTGCAATTGATGAGATGTCCTCAGGAGTCATATCTTTCTTTTCCTTTGGAACAGTCTTTTGTTCTTGACCATCAACAACAGGAGACAATTTAGTCGGCATATGAGGACCATCATTGATTCTGTCAAGATATTCTGGATCTGTAGCCTCCAGAAACATGGTCATCTTCACCTTCCAAATTGGATACTCCACTGGCCTGAGAATTGGAACCCTGATTGTTTCATACCGACTCACAGAATTAGGTTTAACCTGTTCAACCTTGGGAGAAGTTTGATTTTCTTCAGACATGATTATTACTGTGTTTGAATCAAAAAACTGTATATATTAAACAGCCTTGGCTCTGATACCAATTGTTAGGCCGAATACACAATATAATCAAGTATGTATGAGAATAACAATCAAGAACACAAGTTTGTAAATCAACAAACTGAATTATATTAAAATAATTCTCTCTTAGTGATGTTAATGAATCACAAAGAGCTACTAGGTTACAAGAATAATATTTCAATAATCGCATCCCTTCTAGGGATAACCTATCTGTGTTTATATAGTACACAGTTACATACAATCCATCTCTAATTGATATTCCTATAAGTTAGCGATACAATTCATATCAATTAAGGATTGCTTCAGTCTTCTATTCCGTTTCCTTAGCTGTATCAATATATTCTGCTTCTTTCCATCTTCAGAATATATTGCTTCTAGAATCTTTATCTTTGCACCGACAGCTAAGTTAACTATCACCACGTCAGACTTTATCAAACTCTGACTGGCTTCAATGTAAACTCTTCACCCAGTCAGACTTTATCAAACTCTGACTGGCTTCTAGATAAACTTTGATATGTACCTAGTACTTAAACACTGATGAACAAACGTCAGCAATTATATCTAACAAGTTCTAAATAGCAAAGCAAGTATTTTTAAACATATATAGTGCAGCGTTCCTTGTATAAAGCCATGTAATTCAAGCAAACCAGCAAACTTGCTAAGCTCAAATACGAATAAATATATACACAGAAACTCGTTCTTATACACGAAACAACCAAGAATCAGAGAGCATAGACATACTCATATACATGGTTGTTAATTAGCTGATGCCCCTCTACCAGAAAAATCTTCAAAGAAAAAGGTCTATGTGTGTTATTCCTTCAAAAGAAAAAAGGTTTGTCTGTAACATACATGCACACTTCAGTTTACCACTCGAATTTGGACCGGGTCCACTTACGACTCAGATTTGGGCCTATAAACGTTGACCTCTAAACATAATTTCAAAATTAACTCAAATGAAAAGAGGAGAGAAAAAATAATTTTTCGCATGAATTTACATTGAAATCGTAAAATAATGTATAGAATTAGAGTACTAGACCTTTCTTATTGTCAATACTATAAATACTAATGTTCTGTTTTGTAAGATATTACCACCTCAGTCTACAATGGTGACAACATGATCCTTTCCATTCTCTATAAACCATTTGTTTGATGCTATACTCGCATAGAGTCAAGTGAAAGCATGATTAAGCAGTGACAACATAGAAACGTATCTTATGCTAACTTGTGATAGGAAAACCTCTTTTCATGAGAGTGAAACATTAAATTTCAGGTTACTGCAAATGCTTGAATGAAACTAGCCAAGTTAAAGAATCAACATGACTACTTAAATCAAGTAGTAAAAACAATCACAAAATACTATAAAAGTTTGCGAATATCAAACAATTTTACAATTCACAATTAAACATATACTATCACAATACCAATCATCAATTAAACATATACCCATACAAATTAAACAAATGAAGCACACACATATATCTATAAAAACAGATGATGATGATTGGTATTGTGATATGTTTAACGATATCTATACACACACACACATACACCATTACCTTTTTTTCTTTAACGATGGTGAAGACTAGAAAGATGACGGTGATAGCTATTGTAACCCACGATGATGATGGTGATAGCCACCGTAACCCACGATTAGAAGGAAGAAAGACCGATGAACAAAAACCCTTTCTCTTTTATTTTTTCCCCTTTTTTTGTGTTTCTTAAAAATCAGTAATGTCTAAAAAAGGATATAAAATATGCAACAAAAACACTTTTTTTAATTACCTTCTTTTTTTGTTTTTTTTTTAAATCTGTAATATCTAAAAAAATCACAAACTATTTAATACCACAGGTTTTATCCTCACTAATAACAAATTTTTAACTTTTCTTTTTACATAAAAACAAATATTAAAAGTTTTGTTTTGACAAGAATAAATTTCTAAATTTAATATCTAATTATATATAACCAATATTGTTCTAGAAATTCGCTTTAACCGGTCGAGTAATCAGAAATTGATCAGTTGACTCAAATATTGGCAAGTACTCCGATGATAGAGAATTGGATGTTCAACGAGTGCTCAAAATATGCACCGATAACTCAAATTTTGAAGACACGAAATCCGTAGATTAATTGTCGAGTTGAACCTAAATTATATATACAATACCTCTTCCATCTCATTCAAATTAGCTAATCCATCTGAATTATATATGCATATATATATATATATATATATATATATATCCTATAATATGTCTAATTAGTGAAAAATATATAAATAATCTATTATAACATATTAATTTTAGATTTATAAAACTAAATGTCAATTTTTTTGAAAACCTAACCACTTTTAATTACGATTGGACGAAAGTAGTACAAACAAAAATTTAATGGTTTGATACATATTAATAACATTTTTTGTATAATATATATAACAAACTAACATAAGTTTGAGTTTCAAATCATGTTAATATCATACAAAATTAAAATAAAAATCTATATCACCAATTTTAGCTTTACAAAAAAAAATTAAGATTTCTAATTGTTTTTAAATTAATATATAATATACATTAGAGTCGCGTTTTGCACGAGATAAAATATATTAATTAAAGTTCCATTAAATTACAAATAAACCTTAATCTCAAAATCGACCTAAAATTTGCAATAAAAATATTAAATTAAATTCTTTTAATAAAAATATATTATAACATAGCGACAGCTACCTGCGACCGATTCAGTAGCTGCAAACCAACGTGGCACTTTCTGCTACCGAAGTCGGTAGCGGATAATATTGGGTCGCTAACATTTACCGCGCAATTTCGGTGGAAAGAATTTGAGGGGGGAATTTTACTATAGCAACGGATTAGCTACCACTTTCAGTCGCTGATGTTTTGCTCACGTGGCATTATTCGCGACAGAATGCGGTCGCAGATACAAACCCGTCGCTAAGAAGGAAGCGCCAATTTTACCCGGTGATTCTTTTGGCGGGAAATGAACCTTAGTGACGGAATAGCGACGGATTGTTGTCGCTGAAGTTCTTTAGCTATGGATATATTTCTCGTCGCTGAAATCGGTCGCTAATACTAGATAATAGCGACGGAAGTAGCGGTCGCTAATAAATATGGTAGCTGATAGGCGTTTTTCTTGTAGTGATATTACCTCTAATTTATAAAATTTCCTTCTTTAAGTCCTGTTTTTTAGAAAAGAAAGTCAAAAACTTTTTTAATTTGTATAAAATAAACCATTGTATAAAAGATAACTATAACCACTCTAATTTATATTGGATCATATTTTTCTATTTTTCTAGAACTCCTCTATTTTAAATTAGAATTTTGAATTTCCTTTTATAACATCTAGAAATGTACTCTAGAATCGCTCGATTCATATTTATCTAATTTTCCAGAGCTCCTCTATTTTAAATATTAAAAATAATAGAAATTGAAATTTCTTTTTTTAGCTCCTAAATTGTAGAAAAGGTAATGTTGGGATTTATGGGTGATAGCATTGAAATAACTTAACTTTGATTGTACTTAATTTTTCAAATTAAGTAGAACATACTGTCATAGCCAAAGTATGTTCTTGTAATCAGTATGTAATGTTATTCTAGTTGTATTGTTTGAAAGAAGTTCACTTATGTGTTCAAGCCTCAAAGAATGCTTTTTGGATGACAACATGAATAAAGGTTACTGTCCTAAAGCTGTGACAGTAAGATTACAAGAAGACAGAATGTTGCAAGTCACGACAGCATATTCACTCTGACAGCAACATTGGCGTAAGACTACGCGACAGCAACTATTGCCCTCGACAGCAAGTTTGGGATCCTCGACAGCACTCTATGCGGGGAACTCATACTGTCACCAAAAGATCATTCCTGTGACAGCAAGCTTTGCGGCAAAAGTAACTGTCTCAATAAAGATCCTTATGCTAGGTATCTTTCTCAGTCAAATCCCGTGACAGTTTAAATGTTCAAGAAACAGGCGTGATGCAGTATCCCTAAGCTGCACCAAGTCTGCAAGACTACGACAGAAGCTTCAAGCACTGCAAAACAAAAGCGAATCAATTCAAGAGCAAGGTCAAGTCTTTATCTGCTGAATCGGTTTAGCTGGAAATGGAATGAATCTAGGTTGCTTTCTTTGTAATGTATATCTGACATGTTAGCAATTTAGGAAAGTCACATGGGTAAGACAATCTGTAAGAAGCTGCCACTTGACAGTGACAGCATCTTCACAAACCCGTGACTGATAGTGATAGGGTTAGTCTTATACCTACTATCAATTCATTCTAGAATTGTAACGAAGACAAGCAAGTGTCTTTGAAGAAAACCCGAAGCTCGAGAATTCTTTCTTGAGGTTGTAGCAACACTTTGCAAAATAAATAAAACATTTATTTTGTGAATCTTGTTCTTACTGAATATTGTTCGTGATTGCATATACTGCTGATAACGTTTAATCTTGATTTTAGTTGTTGAAATTTAGATTGAATTTTATCAGTATTGCATTCATCCCCCCCTTCTGCAATACACAAGGACTAACAACTGGTATCAGAGCTTTCAGATTAACATACATATCTGAGATCCCGAAGAAAATGCAGAAATCAAACAGTATCAAGATCCCAGCATTTGATAAAGAGAACTACAGCATTTGGAAAAGAAAAATCTTGTTGTTTATCAAAGCTGCAAGTCCACTATACCCAGGTATACTCGAGAATGGTCCTTTCATACCAAGAAAGGAAATTGAAGCCACAACAGTGAATGGTGAGATTGTTCCTGCACATTGGGTTCCCAAAGATCCCTCAGAAATCTTGGAACCTGAAAAGGAGAAAATGGTGCTAGATGATCATTTGCAACTTATCTTGCTCGATTCTCTCACGCTGGATAAAGCCATGTGTGGAAGTGTGATAAGCTGCACATCAGCCAAGGAGATGTGGATCAGGTTAGCCTTACTCTGTGAAGGAAGTGAAGAGGTTAAGGGCAACCAAAGGCAAATTCTAATATCTCAATATGAGGCATTCATGGCCAAGCCTGGTGAAGACTTAACCTCCATGTTTGAAAGGTTCAGTAAGCTCTTAACTGAATTACAGATACATGGCAAGTACTATGACAGAAAAGAATTAAATGTCAAGTTCCTGCTCACACTGCCTGATCACCTTGAACACAAGACAACAGCCATACGAGAAGGAAGAGATCTCAACAATATAACCTTTGAGACACTTTATGGTATTCTGAAATCTTATGAACTCGAACTCTTTCAAAAGAGAGCCATACAAAGTGGAACAAGGAACAAGATGGCTAATATGTCAAGTGCCCTAGTAGCACATGTGCCAAGGATCACACAGCCAAGTGAAGTACTACAGATCACACCATCAACCCCAACACAGACCTTGAAGATAGAAGAGGTGGTTGAAGATGATGAGAAAGTGGTACTACAGCTCAAAGATGTGGAAGATGAAGACTTCTACACAATGGAGGAACTGGAAAGCATGGACAACCCTACTATGGCTTACATGGCCAAAAAGTTCAAGAACTTTAGGTTCAAGAAGGATAGGTCATACAAGCCTCAAGGCCAAGCATCCAAGTTCAGCAAAGGAAGCTCATCAAAGGCTGCTGTGGGAAGTTCAACCAAATGAGGATACAAAACTGGATTTGTGGATAGATCAAAGTTCAAATGTTACAACTGTGGAGAACCTGGTCATTTTGCTACTGAATGCAAAAGACCCAAACAGGTTCAAAGATATGAGAAAGGAACTGGTGGATACTCCAAGAAAAATCAAGGTAGAGCCTATGTGGCTGAAGGAAAGTGTTGGGATGATTCTGATGATGAAGAAGAGGAAGAATATGTCAATCTAGCTCTCATGGCTAGCACTGATGAGGTAGCATCAACTCCTTCAAGTCAGGTACCTTCACTTGTCTTACTTGATATGTCTACTGATGAGTATAAGAAAACCATTAAAGACTTAAGTGCTGAAATGTTCAATGTCTATACTAGCTTATCTGCTGCTAATGAGGAAATCTCTAGACTAAGTAAGCTAAATGAAACACTTCAGTCTGACAATGATTCTCTTGTTCTCAAAACCAGTTCACTAGGCTCTTTAGCTCAAGAGAATGCTAAACTTAAAAATGAATTAAAATGTGCTAAGGAGGTTGAGGAATTCCTGAGGAATGAGATTGCTGAAAATGAATTTAAGATTAAGGCCTATAGAAACTCATCAAAGATAGTTCAGGATTACAATGACAAGCATACAGAAAATCAGTCTGTTGGTATAGGTTTTTCTTATGGTAGAAGACCTGGAAAGGAAACTGTGATTCAAGATTGTCCTGGAAATGCTGCTGTCAAACCCACCATTCTCAAGAAAGTTAAAACTCCTATTTTCAAAGCTGCTGAAATTGAGTTTGATGAAGAAGCCATGCTCATCAAACAAGAAATTCTTGATGAGGATGAAGGTGTTGACAGCACATTCAAGGATGGAAAGGATACTGTCACAATCCCCAAGACAGTAAACTTACCAAGCAATCAGACAGTAAGTTCAAAAGATGCTGTCACAGTTGGCAAGACAGAATCTTTCAAAGATACTGTCAAGAATGATTCCAAGACAGCAACTTTCAAACCTTCTGTCAAGATAGTAGGAATAAAAGATACTGTCAAGGAAAGTTCGACAGCAACTTCTGAACATACTGTCAATCCAGTAACTCCCAAGTCTAAAAACAGAAATGGTAAGGTAGGTGTCAATAAAGGAAATGGATACACTAATGTTGGAGGTGCTTCTAGGAAACTGTGCAATAACTGTGGATCTACTCATCACTTAACACATGTTTGTAAGAAACCAATTGAGGATAAGATCAATGCTACTGAACTCAATGGCAACTTACACAGAACCCCCCTTATGCATAGAACTATGAGTGTCTGTAATAACATTGATTGTATGCCATGCAAAATCACTGCCATGAGTACATGCTTTAACTTACCTGTTCTCTCTACTGAAAAATGCTCATACCTAAACACTGTTGAGACTTCTAAGCCTGCTGGCAACAGCAAAAAGGCTTCATCCACTAAGAAAAGGACCAAGTCCAATTCTAAACCTAAGTGGGTGAAAAGAGAAGTCAAACAGGAAGTCTTTGATAATGCTTGTGATGTTGTGACTGAAAGAAACTCAGGAAACACTGAAACTGCAGGACCCAACAAAGATTGGGTACCATATGCAACTTAGAAACATTCTGTTTTGCAGGGTAAGAAGAAAAATCAGGTCATGTGGATTATTGACAGTGGTTGCTCAAGACACATGACAGGTGATAAAGCCCTGCTATCACATTATGTAGAGAAAGCTGGCCCAATCATAACCTTTGGAGACAACAGCAAGGGTTACACAGTGGGATATGGCTGTCTGGAAATTGGAAATGTTGTCATTGAAGATATTGCTCTTGTGGATGGATTGAAGCACAACCTACTCAGTGTCAGCCAATTCAGTGACAGAGGATTTAAGGTTGACTTTGACATGATGGTGTGCAACATCTATCACAAGAAGGATGGAAGCCTCTCTCTAAAAGGGGTCAGAAAAGGAAGCCTGTTTGTTGCTGATCTAAGCTCAACAAAGAAGGATAAAGTTTACTGTTTTTACAGCAAATCTACTGTTGGTGACAGTATGCTTTGGCACAGGAAGCTCTCACATCTCAACTTCAAAACAATGAACATTCTAATGAAGAAAAAGTTAGTGAGAGGTTTGCCCCAACAGGAATTCTGTCAAGAAGGATTGTGTGAAGATTGTCAAATGGGCAAACTGAGAAGAGCTGTGCACAAGTCCAAGCAAGTAAACACCAACACAGAAGCACTCAAGTTAATTCACATGGATCTCTTTGGACCAGTCAATGTACCATCTATGGCCAGAAAGAGATATGCCTTAGTAATGGTGGATGATTACTCAAGGTACACTTGGGTGAAACTTCTTGAATCCAAAGATGAAGCTGCTCAAGTGATTATTGATCAAGTCAGAGTTCTTGATAGAACCCCAAACTCAAAAGTTCAAATCTTGAGGAGTGACAATGGTACAGAATTCAGAAATGCCACACTTGGAAATTTCTGCAAAGATGAAGGAATTGTACAACAATTCTCTGCTGCAAGAACTCCACAGCAGAATGGAGTTGTAGAAAGAAAGAACAGGACTCTCATTGAAGCAGCTAGAACTATGTTGCATGATGCTAAGCTGCCAACATATTTCTGGGCTGAAGCTATCAACACAGCCTGTTATACTCAGAACAGAACCATGATCAACAAAACTCATGCAAGCACACCTTACTGTCTGCTAACTGGAAAGAAACCTACTGTCAAATATTTTCATGTGTTTGGAAGCAAATGCTTTATGATGAAGGACAATCATGAGAAGAAAGGAAAATTTGACACCAAGGCTTTTGAAGGACTATTCATGGGTTACAGCACAGAAAGGACTGCCTACAGAGTTTATGTTATGGAACACAGGATTATTGAAGAAAGTGTTAATGTCACATTTGATGAAACCAAGTTTCCAGGACTGCATGAAGAAGGAAAGATGCAGACATTCATATTTGAGAATCAAGGATACCTGGAAGCTGAGGAGATTGTGGATGAAGAACCTAGCTTCACTCAAGTTGTTGAAGTTGATAAAGATACTGTCAATGCCACTACTGTCAACCAAACTCCAGCTCAGTCACAGACCATATCCTCTAACATTCATGACAGTGATGACTCTGGAGACAATGAAGAACATGGTGAAGACAATGGGATTGGTGATCACTCAACTCAACAAACTGAAGGAAGTGTTCCTGTGCAGTCAAGTAGCTTGCCCAGAATCACCAAGTGGAACAAAGATCACTCAAGTGACCTTATCATTGGTGATCCTAATTCTGGAGTGAGGACAAGGAACAAAGTCTCTGCTGACAGCATGTTTTCATGCTTCCTGTCTCAGATGGAACCTAAGACAATTGATGAAGCATTGTTGGATTCTGACTGGGTGATAGCCATGCAGGAAGAGCTAAATCAGTTTGAAAGAAACAATGTATGGAAATTGGTTCCAAGACCTAAGGGAAAGTCAGTTATTGAGACTAAGTGGGTTTTCAGAAACAAACTTGATGAAAGTGGATTAGTGACAAGGAACAAAGCAAGGCTAGTGGCTAAAGGTTACTGTCAACAGGAGGGAATAGATTATGATGAGACATTTGCTCCTGTTGCAAGACTTGAAGCTATAAGAATCTTTCTAGCTTATGCTGCACACTGCAACTTCAAAGTATTTCAGATGGATGTCAAAAGTGCCTTTCTAAATGGAGAGCTGGAAGAAGAAGTGTATGTGGAACAGCCACCAGGGTTTGAGGATGCTGAAATGCATAATTTTGTGTACAAACTCTTCAAAGCTTTGTATGGACTAAAGCAAGCACCCAGGGCATGGTATGACACACTTTCCACCTTTCTTCTGGAAAACCAGTTTACCAGAGGAGTGGTGGACAAGACACTTTTCTACAAACATCATGGCAAGGACATCATTCTGGTACAAATCTATGTGGATGACATCATTTTTGGTTCTACAAATGAGAAGCTGTGTGAGAAGTTTTCCCATCTCATGAGCAACAAATATGAGATGAGCATGATGGGAGAACTGTCATTCTTTCTGGGGTTACAAATTCTTCAACAAACTGATGGAATCTTCATAAGTCAAGCTAAGTATATCAAGGAACTTCTCAAAAAGTTCAACTTGGAAGATTCATCTCCTGCAAAGACACCAATGTCCACAGTAACTAGTCTGGATCTTGATCCTAAAGGAAAGAAAGTTGACTCAAGCACCTATAGAGGCATGGTAGGATCCCTCCTATACCTAACTGCTAGCAGACCTGACATCATGTTTGCTACATGTCTCTGTGCAAGGTTTCAAAGTGATCCAAAGGAGTCACACTTGGTAGCCATCAAGAGAATATTTAGATACTTAAAAGGCACTCCTAACCTAGGCCTTTGGTATCCTAAGAATACTGGATTTGATCTAATTGGTTACTCAGACTCAGACTATGCTGGATGCAAGATTGACAGAAAGAGTACTACTGGTAGTTGTCAATTTCTTGGTGGAAGATTGGTCTCATGGTTTAGCAAGAAGCAGCATTCAGTTTCTACCTCAACTGCAGAAGCTGAGTACATTGCTGCAGGCAGTTGCTGTGCACAAATTCTATGGATGAAAAGTCAACTTCTAGATTATGGTCTAGTGTTAAGAGAAATTCCTATTTACTGTGACAACACTAGTGCCATAGCCATCTCAGACAATCCAGTTCAACACTCTAGGACAAAGCACATTGATATAAGACATCACTTTATCAGAGAGCATGTTGAACAAGGAACTGTGAAGCTGATTTATGTCCCAACTGACAAGCAACTTGCTGACATCTTCACTAAGCCATTGGATGAAGCAACCTTCAACAGGTTGGTAAGTGAATTGGGAATGCTGAATCTGGTATGTTAATTTACTAAGGTTTCTAAATTTTCAATTCTTATTGAAGCTCATGACAGCAACTTCAAACCTGCTGTCAAGAGAAGTTACTGTCTACTTGGTTTATGTCTGTTATGTGACAGCATGTGTTGATTTGACTTTTCATGTCAGTATTTTGTGCCAGTCTCATACTTTTAAACCGTGTATGACTTTAATGTGGTTATCCGTTAAGTTTGAGAGTTAAAAATCTGTTCCATTGGACTTTCACACTCTTTTGCATTAATCTGTAGGATTAAAGGAGGACACGACCATTAATTACTTTTGTGGTAGTTGTATGGGTACTCTAACTGTTGACCATTAGACTTTAATCCTTAGACGGTTTTGCCTATAAATTAACCTTAGGTTTCACCAGTCTGCTCTCAGTTTTAAAGTAAATAATGGAAAACAAAGTAGGAATCGAAGTTGGTCTAAAGAAGTGTGATAGTGAACCCGACAATGAAGAGATCGATGAGCTCTTTGAAATGTTGTTGGACGCCATGGATGAGATAGACGAGGAAAAGGAGGCCAAGGCTAAGGAAGAGGAGGCCAAGGCTATGGAAGAAGAGAAGGAGCTTCAGGCACTTCTTGAAAAAGAAGGCCGCTCTGAAGAAGAGATTAAGGAAGAAGTCTTAGAACTAGTTGATAAAATCATAGAATGATGTACTCAATGTTCAATATTAATGATTTTATTAACAATAATAAAAGTTCCTGTTTATGTGGTTACTGAGTTTATGACTTGTCTGTGTAACTTGCTTAATATCTGTGTTTGAAAGATTACATTGCTAAATTCATATTCTGTTAATTTTAGGTTAAGTATATGAGCAACGCATTCTAATTAGTTCCTGACAGAAACAATTTCCCATTTAAATTACTGTCACAAAGAAGGATACTGTCCCGTGTCTCTTGACAGCAACCTTCTTGACAGCAGGGAAAGACTTTCTGTCACGACCTTTAAAGGATACTGTCACTCAAATGCTTAACGGTGACAGCATGTTTTTGCGCAATAGTTGCTGTCGCGCCAAACCTACTGTCACCACCACTTATTACTGACAGATTGTTTCTAGCGCACAGGTTACTGTCAACAATAGTGGACCGTTGTAATTGGATATTCACCCCACGATTGACAGTGAATAACGGGCAGTAACTCACGTGTTAAGAGAGTGGGTTAAGACACGTCCTTTAACTCCACTTTGATAAGTGGGTATTTTATTCACTTAGAACGTTTCCGTTTGGCTTAAAACGTATGTTTGTACTCGAGTTGTGGTATTTTTGATCTCTTTTAAGGGTATTGTGCAGGTATATTGATCACAGGTGTGCTAGGAATGAAGCGGAGCAATCGGAGCGCGAAACGGAGTTATAATGAAGAAAAGGAGAAAAATCAGTTTGCTGGACAGAGATCCTGGCGCGGCAGCGCCGTGATAACACTTGAGAGTGGCGCGGCAGCGCCGCAGAGAAAAGGCTGAACAGTGAAGTTGGCGCGGCAGCGCCGTTAGCCTATACAAAGTTGGCGCGGCAGCGCCGAGATATCTGGAGGGAATTTCCTGTTTTGACCTAATTTCCGATTTTTCGAGGAAAAGTAAAATAATTTCAATTCTATTCGACTTGTTGCACCTGGAGGCCTATAAAAAGAAGAAAAAAACCCTAGAGAAGAGAAGAGAAGAGGAGAGACACATACCACATATTATATACGGAGTTTTAAGCACGAAGAAGCAAGGAAGAAGATCAATTCAATTTTATTCTTGTAATCTTTCTAGTTTGTGGATGCTTGGATTTGGTGTACTCTTAAAAACCCTTGATATTTATAATAGTTATAATTCGTTTTCTTCTATCATGTTTTCATTAGAACCCATGGTGACGATTAGTTTGATTATGAACTAATTCGTTATCATGGGGTTTTAGCGGATTTATTCATGAAGTCTATTAGTTGAATTTTCTCGATGCCTATAGTGTGATTGATGTGATATCCTATCATGGTTGTTTTAATTCGTTATAGGAGAGTAGCTAACTCCTGTAATTGTGTGTTAATTCTTATTGAAGCGAAAGTGGATCTAAGAGTTTAGAACTCGCCATGCTAGCATAGGTTTATGCGTGAGAATATCATTCGTAATTAGTGTCGTAACTCTAACCGTTTTATGACGACTATATGATCAATTGAATGCTTGTACTTAAACCATTATGTTTTCAATCTTTATAGACATATAAGGACTAAGCATAATTGGGAGACTAAGTGATTTCTATCTTAATTGTGGATATTATTTAGGATGGTATTGGTACAACGAAAGTTGGCTTATATCAGTTTTGTGTGTTCGATCAGGTATTAACAAATCACATGAAAGGGCTAGAGAATTGAAGATTTTAGATGGATTGTTTAATGAAGTTGAATTCCCATGTTTCATTCACATAAGTAAATCAGTATAAAACTCAGTTTAAGTAGTGATAATTAGTTATAATTCTTAGATAATTTTTAGTGATAAACAAAAACCACTTGTTAATTGTTTTAGCATCGAATAATAATCATACATTGTTGAGTGAATTAACTAGACAAACAACGAGTCCCTGTTGGAACGAACCTTATTTGCTATCTGTATTACTTGAGATCACGTGCACTTGCGTGTTGAGTTTGGTCGTAACAAGTTTTTGGCGCCGCTGCCGGGGATTGCGGTTTTATTTATTTAGTTTAACTATTTACCATCAGTGGTCATTAAAGTTCGGTGACTAGGACGTTTCTCACCAAATTTTCTAGTTGGTGAATTTCAGGTACTTATTGAGAGTGTATGCGTACACGAGCTCGAGCACGTAGAGAAGAACTAGCACGAAGGAAACTTGACTTTGAGAACACCAGTGTGGAAAACAATCTTGAATCAGAAGAAGATATGGCAGATGAAGCACAACCAGCGAAGGCTTTGAGTGAATTCTCTCAGCCAAAGGTGGAGGACATTCATACCAGCATTGTTCGTCCAGCTATTGGGGCGAATAACTTCGAGCTTAAGCCAAACATCATTCAGATGATTCAGAATACAGTTCAGTTTGGGGGTAGTCCTGCTGAAGATCCCAATGCTCATATTAGGGACTTCCTAGAGATCTGTGATACCTTCAAATTCAACGGAGTTACAGATGACGCGATCAGATTGAGGCTATTTCCCTTTTCTCTTAGGGATAAAGCCAAGAGTTGGTTACATTCTATGCCATCAGGTTCTATTAAAACATGGGCAGATTGTGCTCAAAAATTCTTGACGAAGTATTTCTCCATGGCGAAGACAGCAGCTTATAGGAATTCTATTTCTCAGTTTGCTCAGCAATCCCAGGAATCTTTGGGGGAAGCTTGGGAAAGGTACAAGGAGATATTGGCACGTTGTCCTCATCATGGAATGCCGGATTGGATGATAATCAGCAATTTCTATAACGGGTTGGGAGCTCAGTCCAGGCCTATGTTAGATGCAGCATCTGGAGGTGCGCTACGGGCAAAAAGCTATGAGGATGCCTATAATCTTATCGAGATGATGGCGGCCAATGAGTTTCAGAATCCTACTCAACGCTTGCCACATGCTAAAGTGGCTGGAGTTCTTGAATTGGATGCTGCTACTGCTATTGCTGCTCAACTTAAAGCGTTGACAATGAAGGTAGATTCCCTTTCTAATCATGGGACTAACCAGGTTGCTATGGTGTGTGAGTTGTGTGCAGGAGCTCATGACACGAATATGTGTGCTATCTCATCTGAATCAGCACAGTTTGTTAGTAATTTTCAAAGAACTCAGCAACCAGCGCCTAATGCTTATCATCCCAACAATCGGAATCATCCTAATTTCAGTTGGAGCAACAATCAGGGGGGTGTTCAGCAACCACAGAATCAGCAGTTCAATGCAAGGCCATATAATCAGAACTATCAACCACCACCTTATGCTCCAAGGCAAGCATTCAATCCACCTGGATTTCAACCATCTCAAGGGAATTCTTTGAATCAGTCTGAGAAGTCTGAATTGGAAGAGCTGCGAATGATGTACAAGAGTCAGGCGGTGTCATTGAAAACTTTGGAGAATCAGATTGGCCAACTAGCCAATGCATTGCTGAACCGTCAACCAGGAACGCTTCCGAGTGACACAGAGATGAATCCAGGCAAGAAAGATCACAAGGAACAGGTTCAGGCAGTGACCTTACGATCGGGGAAGATTCTACAAGGTCAGAACGAAGAAAATTCAGCCGAGGAAAAGAATGATAATCTTGACGTTGGGGTCGAATCCGTTCCTGATTTGGTACCTAATGCTATTCCCTCGAATCCTAAAACTGCTAGGACTGATAATTCTCAGAAGGAAGTAGAAGAAAAGGTGTTCCCACCTCCTCCATTCCCAAAACGAGTTCAAAGGCAAAAGTTTGACAAGCAGTTTGCTAAGTTCTTGGATGTCTTCAAGAAGCTTCAGATCAACATACCATTTGCAGAGGCTCTTGAGCAAATGCCGAGCTATGCGAAGTTTATGAAGGGCATTCTTTCAAAGAAATTGAAACTTGAGGAGCTAGAGACAGTTGCATTGACGGAAGAATGTAGTGCCATCTTGCAACAAAAGTTGCCACCTAAGTTGAAGGACCCTGGAAGCTTCACCATTCCATGTACTATTGGAAATCTCTCCTTCAGCAAATGTTTGTGTGATTTGGGTGCAAGCATTAATCTCATGCCCTTATCAGTTTTCATGCAACTTGGTCTTCCAGAACCAAAGCCAACTACTATGACGCTGCAACTTGCGGACCGTTCAGTTACTTATCCTCGAGGAATAGTTGAGGATGTTTTGGTGAAGGTCGACAAGCTTATCTTTCCAGCCGACTTTGTGATTCTTGACTTTGAGGAAGACAAGAAGATCCCTATCATCTTGGGACGACCATTCTTGGCTACAGGTCGGACTCTGATTGATGTCCAAAAGGGAGAACTCACTATGAGGGTGCACGATCAAAATGTCACCTTTAATGTTTTCAATGCAATGAAGCTTCCAACTGACGAGGAAGTGTGTTTTAAAATTGATATGGTGGACAAAGTGGTTAACTCAGCAACTCAACACTTGATCAAATCTGATGTGTTGGAAAGAGTTCTTATTAATGACTTGGAGATTGAGAACGAAGAGGATGAAGAACAATTGCAATATCTTAATGCATCTCCATGGAAGAAGTTCGAGATTCCGTTTGAATCTTTGGGGTTGTCAGAGCTGAAGAAGTCTCATGTTAGACTTAAGCCATCTATCGAGGAAGCACCTAAATTGGAACTTAAGCCATTGCCTGAACATCTAAGGTATGCCTATCTTGGTGATTCTTCTACCTTACCTGTTATTATATCCTCTAAGCTTTCAGGCATGGAAGAGGAAAAGCTATTGCGAATTTTGAGGGATTTCAAATCAGCCATTGGGTGGACTATAGCAGACATCAAGGGTATTAGTCCGTCTTACTGCATGCACAAAATTCCTTTGGAAGAGGGAGCTAAACCTACAGTTGATAATCAAAGGAGGCTGAATCCTGTTATGAAGGAAGTTGTGAAGAAGGAAATTCTTAAATGGCTTGATGCAGGCATTATCTATCCGATCTCTGATAGTTCTTGGGTGAGTCCGGTGCAATGTGTGCCTAAGAAGGGAGGCATGACAGTGGTGACTAATGAAAAGAACGAGCTCATTCCTACTCGAACAGTTACTGGTTGGAGGATTTGCATGGATTATCGAAAGTTGAACAAGGCCACTCGGAAAGATCATTTTCCACTTCCGTTCATTGATCAGATGCTCGACAGATTGGCTGGACATCAGTACTATTGCTTGCTTGATGGGTATTCTGGTTACAATCAGATTTGCATAGCGCCCGAGGATCAAGAGAAGACTACATTCACTTGTCCATTTGGTACATTTGCATTCAGACGTGTTTCTTTCGGGTTGTGTGGAGCACCAGCTACTTTTCAGCGATGCATGATGGCCATTTTTTCTGACATGATTGGAATTAATGTGGAAGTATTCATGGACGATTTCTCAGTTTTTGGGGATTCTTTTGATGAGTGCTTGGGGAACTTGAGTTTGGTTCTAAAGCGTTGTGTGGAGACAAATCTTGTTCTAAATTGGGAAAAGTGCCATTTCATGGTACAAGAAGGTGTCATTCTGGGACACAAGGTTTCGTGTAAAGGTTTGGAAGTTGACAAGGCAAAGGTGGCAACTATTGAGAACCTTCCTGCCCCTGTTTCAGTCAAGGGTATTCGCAGCTTCCTTGGTCATGCGGGGTTCTACAGGCGTTTCATAAAGGATTTCTCAAAAATTTCTAAGCCACTTTGCAATCTCTTGGAAAAAGATGTACCGTTCAAGTTTGATGAGTCTTGTTTACATGCATTCGATATTTTGAAGAAGAAATTGATTTCTGCTCCAGTTATTACAGCTCCTGATTGGAGCCAACCATTTGCTTTGATGTGCGATGCTAGTGATTTTGCACTTGGGGCCGTTCTAGGCCAAAGGAAAGACAAGGTGTTTCATGTTATTTATTATGCAAGCAAAACTCTTAATGATGCTCAGATGAATTACACCACCACTGAGAAGGAACTACTTGCTATTGTCTACGGGTTTGAAAAGTTTCGCTCTTATCTGCTTGGTACTAAGGTGACAGTTTTTACGGATCATGCTGCTATTCGCTATCTCTTGGCGAAGAAAGATGCTAAGCCAAGGTTGATTCGTTGGGTTCTTCTGTTGCAAGAATTTGACGTGGAAATCAAGGACAGAAAGGGGACGGAGAATCAGGTAGCTGACCATCTCTCTAGATTGGAAGATCACGGGAAGTCACCTAAAGATAATACAGTTATTAATGAGTTTTTTCCGGATGAGCAACTATTCAGTGTGGAAGATGTTGAACCATGGTATGCCGACATTGTGAATTATCTAGTAAGTAACATCATACCACCTGAGCTCTCTTATGCTCAAAAGAAGAAATTCTTACATGATGTCAAGCAGTATATTTGGGATGAGCCGTTTTTGTTCAAGCAAGGAGCTGATCAGATTATTAGGCGTTGTGTTCCTTACAGTGAGACAGAGGCTATTCTTAGTGATTTTCATGCTACAGCTTATGGAGGCCATTATGCGGGTGAAAAGACAGCCACACGTATTCTTCAAGCAGGTTTCTATTGGCCGACTCTATTCAAGGATGCTCATCAGTTTGTGTTGAGATGTGATCGATGTCAACGAGTTGGTAATATTTCTCGTAGGGACGAGATGCCTCTTAATGTCATGTTGGAGGTAGAGATCTTTGACGTGTGGGGAATCGACTTCATGGGACCGTTCATTCCGTCATGTGGTAATCAGTATATTCTGTTAGCTGTGGATTATGTGTCTAAGTGGGTGGAGGTAAAGGCACTTCCAACGAATGATGCTAAGGTGGTGCTTAATTTTCTTCACAAGAATATTTTTACTCGGTTTGGCACTCCGTGAGTTATCATCAGTGATGAAGGTACGCAGTTTTGCAATCGGAAGTTTACATCTCTTATGGCACGCTACAATATCAATCATCGAGTTGCTACAGCTTATCATCCTCAAACCAATGGGCAAGCTGAAGTGTCTAATCGGGAAATTAAACGGATTCTTGAGAAGGTGGTAAGTCCTTCTAGGAAGGATTGGGCTTTGAAGCTTGATGAAGCAGTGTGGGCTTATCGAACAGCCTATAAAACGCCTTTGGGAATGTCACCATTTCAGCTTGTGTATGGAAAAGCATGTCATCTTCCAGCTGAGTTAGAACACAAGGCTTATTGGGCGTTGAAGAAGCTGAATTTTGATCTTACAGCAGCAGGTGAAAAGCGTATGGTTCAGTTGAATGAAATGGACGAGTTTCGATTGCAAGCTTATGAGAACAACAAGCTATATAAAGAGAAAGTCAAAAGGTGGCATGATCGTCGGTTGGTTCTTAAGACATTTGTGCCCGGACAATTGGTGTTGTTGTTCAACTCTCGACTTCGGTTGTTTCCTGGAAAGTTGAAGTCACGTTGGTCAGGTCCATTCTCAGTTAAAACAGTTTTTCAGCATGGAGCAGTGGAGATTTTTGACAAGTCACCGGACCAGTCGTTCAAGGTCAATGGTCAGCGGTTAAAGCCATATTTTGGAGAGAAGTTGAATCGCGAAGTTGAGACCGCGGTTCTAATTTGCACAACGTAAGGAGATGGAGCTATGTCAAGCTCATGACTTAAAAAGAGCGCTTCGTGGGAGGCAACCCACGTGATTGTGTGATCGTTTTCTTCTAAAAAAAAAAAAAAAAAAAAAAAAAAAAATAGAAAAAAAAATTTCAGCAGAAGTTCTGGCGCGGCAGCGCCGTGCTGTAGTACTTTTCTGGCGCGGCAGCGCCGTGGCGTCTGCTGAGGAAAAAAAAAAGAGAAAAAAAAAAACTGAAAAACTGAAAAAAAAATTGAAAAAAAAAAGAAAGATTGGTGTTGTATTAGTGGCCCATTATATAAACCCACTACCTATACCCACTAACCCTAAATTCTCCTTATAAAACCACATCTCCTATCCCTACCTATACAACCTATACATACACTACTTACAAATCTCACAAATTCTCAAACACTCTAAAAACTTTCTTCATTCAATTCAATGGCATCCAAGCGACAAAGGGTTGTAATTGGTGGTGGTAGTGAAGGCGCTAGTGGTAGTGGGGCTGGTGGGAGGCACCCTCGTTCTTCTTCTTCATCTGATTCTGGTGGAGCCAATGGTGGACCTCAATTTGTTTCCAATGAGGCTCGTGAGGCTTATAATGAGTTGTTGGGGCGTCCTATTGCCCGTGAGAGGGGTCTTTTGCCTACGGCATCGGATGGGTATATGTTGGAGAATATTGCGGAGAGAGGTTGGGAGCTATTTTGTGAGGCTCCGGAGCCGGTTCCGATGACGGTGGTTCGCGAGTTTTATGCGAATGCTAGTGTGGAGAGAAATGGAATTAGCCAAGTGCGTGGGTTTCGTGTGGATTATCGGCCGCGTGCTATTCGTCGTGTTCTTGTTCTTCCGGCTCGTAGGAGGAATCAAGAGGATTGGTCAGGGAGGACTCGCGAAACTGTGGACCTTCAGGATATTATTCAGCGGTTGTGTGTTCCAGGGACGGAGTGGACTTTGAGGCGTGGCACTACTGAGCCAACGTCGTTTATGTCGACGGCGCTGAATCAATATGCGCGTACTTGGCACTTGTTCATTTGTGCTAACCTCATCCCTACTAGGCATTCTAATGAGGTGACAGTTGAGAGGGCTATTTTGTTGTTTGCTATTTGCAGTCGAGAGTTTGTGGATGTTGGTAATTTGATCCACCAGGGGATTCTCCGTTTTATGCAAGGGAGTACCACTGCGGCGATACCTTATGGTTCGGTTATTGCTAGATTGGCTAGGGATAGTGGTGCTCTTTGGTCAGCAGAGGAGGTTGTGCAGCAGCCACAGACAGCACTGGATCATCAGAGTATAATGAGGCTGCATGTGTGGGATGGAGGTGAGCCAGATTGGTGGGGTCTCGGTTATGTAGTTGAGGGTCAGCAGCAGCAACAGCAGCAGCAGCAACAGCAGCAGCAGCAGCAGGGGGGAGAGCCTCAGGATGGAGGTTCTCTTATTAATCAGAGGCAGTATCGGAGATTGACGAGGCGTATCGATGCGGTGCACGATATGCAGACAGGTTTTCGAGCAGATTTTGGTCAGTTTGCACAGGCATTGAGCACGGCTCTGCGTGCAAGTGGAGTGGACGTGACTTTTCCGTCCTTTGGAGTTGGCGCTGTCTATCCGCCACCGGACACTCCTAATGGGAGTGGTTCGGACGACGAGTAGGTATGCTTTGCACTCTTTTTATTCTTACCTTCAATGTGGACATTGAAAATTTTAAGTTTGGGGGTGGGGATGAAAGGTGCATTTGTATATTAGTTGTATTGCATATTAGGAGCATTTGTGCATGTTAGTTTATAGCATATAGGACATTCTGTTATTTTGTTATTTATGTGCATTTAGTTGCATAAGCATGGCATGCATTTTCATGATCCCTTAGGACGAGCTATTTCTGTTTGGCAGGTAGATGTTGATTTGAGTGTGATAATCATGAATAGAGGGTTGATTTAGAGTTTCTATGAACTTGACATGCATGTTATGGGGACAAAAACAATTACACAACTCATTGTTTGCTTTTGGGCTAGATTGGGGGTCATGCTTGTTTGGAGGTTTTGAGGTTTAATTACTTGGTTATATTAAGAATGTTCTTTATTCTCTTGATAACGTAAGAGCACTAAAGTATAAGTTTGGGGGGAAACAGGATTTTCATGCTAGTTGTTTGTGTTTATGGCTAGGTGTCAAATGGCTAGTAGCCGGCTCATATTTATATGAGTAGTCTAGGGTTGGAATTGAGAATTCTCATTCCAGATTGTATAGAAAAAATTTGAAAAAAAAAAAAGAAGAAAAAAAAAAGAAGAAAAGAAAGAAAAAAAAAGAGTCATGTAAATAAGTTAAATGCAAAATTAACCACGAGTGAGCTCTTTAATACTCGAGTAATTAAGTCTGAGGGGACTTAGTCCTAGTGACCTAAGGCTTTTATAGTCTGGGATCCACTGACCTAACACTCGCTACATGGGTATTATTGTATAAGCCTTTTGGGGTCTCACTCATTGTACGGTTAAATAAGCATATGTGTTGTGAATAGTAGTATGTGTCGTGGTAATAAAGCATGAATTCCTGGTTAACCTGAATGAGTATGGAGGTGTCTCGAAGTTATGATGTGTCTACCGTTCATTCTTTTTATAAACTTGTGATTGCCTTGACTAAGAATCGGTATGATTTTTGATCTAGTGTTGGGAGTATATCTGATGAGTATCGCACACACCACGTTCCTATGCATGTATTGTTAGTATACGGGAATTCAGTCGAGCTCTGTTTGGAAGTTGTTTCATGATTTGAGATGTTTGCCTAATGAATGGTTTTGGTTAGTTTAAGGGGGTCCTTGCATTTTCATATAGTTGCATTCATGTAGTTAGTTGCATTTGTAGTTGCATTGTTAGATGGATTTTGGGGGTACATTCACTATAGGCCCTCACGAGACCTTACTCGTCCACTAGGGCTGCCTAGGGGTTTAAAGGGCTTGTTGCATATGCTAAATGCAACCGTGATCACCTACGGAAGTGGTAGTTTGTTTATGCTCGAGGACGAGCAACGGTTTAAGTTTGGGGGTGTGATAAGTGGGTATTTTATTCACTTAGAACGTTTCCGTTTGGCTTAAAACGTATGTTTGTACTCGAGTTGTGGTATTTTTGATCTCTTTTAAGGGTATTGTGCAGGTATATTGATCACAGGTGTGCTAGGAATGAAGCGGAGCAATCGGAGCGCGAAACGGAGTTATAATGAAGAAAAGGAGAAAAATCAGTTTGCTGGACAGAGATCCTGGCGCGGCAGCGCCGTGATAACACTTGAGAGTGGCGCGGCAGCGCCGCAGAGAAAAGGCTGAACAGTGAAGTTGGCGCGGCAGCGCCGTTAGCCTATACAAAGTTGGCGCGGCAGCGCCGAGATATCTGGAGGGAATTTCCTGTTTTGACCTAATTTCCGATTTTTCGAGGAAAAGTAAAATAATTTCAATTCTATTCGACTTGTTGCACCTGGAGGCCTATAAAAAGAAGAAAAAAACCCTAGAGAAGAGAAGAGAAGAGGAGAGACACATACCACATATTATATACGGAGTTTTAAGCACGAAGAAGCAAGGAAGAAGATCAATTCAATTTTATTCTTGTAATCTTTCTAGTTTGTGGATGCTTGGATTTGGTGTACTCTTAAAAACCCTTGATATTTATAATAGTTATAATTCGTTTTCTTCTATCATGTTTTCATTAGAACCCATGGTGATGATTAGTTTGATTATGAACTAATTCGTTATCATGGGGTTTTAGCGGATTTATTCATGAAGTCTATTAGTTGAATTTTCTCGATGCCTATAGTGTGATTGATGTGATATCCTATCATGGTTGTTTTAATTCGTTATAGGAGAGTAGCTAACTCCTGTAATTGTGTGTTAATTCTTATTGAAGCGAAAGTGGATCTAAGAGTTTAGAACTCGCCATGCTAGCATAGGTTTATGCGTGAGAATATCATTCGTAATTAGTGTCGTAACTCTAACCGTTTTATGACGACTATGTGATCAATTGAATGCTTGTACTTAAACCATTATGTTTTCAATCTTTATAGACATATAAGGACTAAGCATAATTGGGAGACTAAGTGATTTCTATCTTAATTGTGGATATTATTTAGGATGGTATTGGTACAACGAAAGTTGGCTTATATCAGTTTTGTGTGTTCGATCAGGTATTAACAAATCACATGAAAGGGCTAGAGAATTGAAGATTTTAGATGGATTGTTTAATGAAGTTGAATTCCCATGTTTCATTCACATAAGTAAATCAGTATAAAACTCAGTTTAAGTAGTGATAATTAGTTATAATTCTTAGATAATTTTTAGTGATAAACAAAAACCACTTGTTAATTGTTTTAGCATCGAATAATAATCATACATTGTTGAGTGAATTAACTAGACAAACAACGAGTCCCTGTTGGAACGAACCTTATTTGCTATCTGTATTACTTGAGATCACGTGCACTTGCGTGTTGAGTTTGGTCGTAACACACTTTTTGAGCAAACGTTTGAGATACCCATATTTATTCTCCAATTACTCAGACATATCACTCTCACAAAACTCAAGGCAAAATACTTTTCTTCAAGCAAAAAGCTACTTTCTCACTTTCTTCTTTTCTTGAAATCTCAATGGCCCCCAAACAGACTCTCTCTCAAACAAACTTTGCTGGCATCTTTTCCCCAAATGATGCTGGTGAAGGTTTCAAAGGACTAGTGTTTTTCTTGAACAAGTCCTATCTCGGTTATGCCATAACCTCAACCCCCATTCTCGACTTAGACAGACTTGAGGCGTTTTGGCAAACTGCTGTTGCTCAAACTGAGGGTGAGAACCCTGGTATTCAATTCACAATCTCTGGGCAACAATACATTCTCACAGCTGAGGTCATCAATACTGCTCTTGGAATTACACTGGAAGAAGGCCAAAACTTTGCTCCACTTGCTAATGATGACACTCTGAAGAAGCTCTTCTTGAAGATTGGGTATGCAGGCCCTATTCTCGAAGAGGGAACAACCAAGTGGTACCCGTCTGGTGAAATAGACAGGAAGTATCTAAGGAAGGAGTGGAGCATGATATTTGATGCAATGGTCAAGGTGTTCTCTACCAAGTCCACAGGCTGGAATGGGATACCCTCCTACATCAAGAAACTGACACATTCTCTTGTCCATGGATACAAGGTGAATGTTGGAGCTCTCCTCATGGCACAACTCAAAGCTGCCATAGGTAAGAAGGTATCACACTACCCTCGCTTTCTTATGTTGTGCATTAATTCATTCTGTGATTTTAATGATGCTGCTCCTCGTTTAGAGGCTTGCTCAGTTTTGAAAAAGAACACACACACACTATTATCATCACAAAATCTCAATGCACATATTCCAATTTGTTTCACTCAGCACATGGTTGATCAAGTGTCCAACCTTGATTATCCATTACCTTCTGGTTATGATTCTTTTTCTCTTGAGAATGAAACTGAATTAGACCCAAATTCAGTTAACCCCCATTCAACACCATACACTCAGCCTAGGCCCTCTAGACTTCCCAAAGCCCAAAGAGAAGCCTTGCAAGAATCCATAAAAAGATCCTTAGAAGCTGATGTTGGTGGTAGCTCTGTTAGTCAAGAGGGAGACACTGCACCTAGTGCAGCAAATAAGGAAGGTAGTCAAACAGAACCCACAGTGGTTCCCCCTGAGCCTAAGAAGAAGAGAGCTAGGAGGACCAAAACCACTGTCAGCCACCCTGCAGTCTCCCAAAAGACTGTAGAGGAAACCAGGGAAATAAACTCCTCCCTAGATGTGCCTTCTCAACAAGGGACATCTATTGAAATTGGCCTGTCTCCCAAGGCACCCTGTACAGAGTCTGCACAAACTCATGGTTCCCAACCTGAGATACCCCCACTTGAAGAAACACACAGTGAGTTAGGGCACAGTGAGGATTTCTCTACTCCTATTGATGGTTCACATGTTTCATCTGTGAATCAGCCCCCACTCTCTACTACACTTTCACCTTCTTCCTTCCCTACACATTCTTTTGTTTCTTCTCCACAACCTAGAGAAGGGGACAGTCCCAACCCTTCAGGTTTTGATCATCCATCTCCAATCATGGATGAGCCCCCATCTAGTGGTCCACAAGAACCCATTTCTCAAAGTGAGATGGACACCACTCCTCCAAACACTGAGCTAGGGCAAAGTGGTATTTTGTCAGAAAATGAAACAGCCAACATTTTGTCTGATCTCCAAGGAGCATCTTACCTTCAGGAAGATGCTGTCACAGCCTCTGTTGCTGTCAAAGACACTGGGGATGCTACTGTCCTGGACACAGCTACTGTCAAAGGTGGAGAGAAAGATACTGTCACTACAGAACCTACTGTCACTCCACCTCCCAAAGATGCTGTCATGCCAGAACCTGCTGTCCAGACTCCAACTGACAGTACCATTCCTACTCAAGATGCTGTCCAGCCCTCCCAGCCTGATTTTGATGCTGTACTTGTTGAGGATGCCTCTGATGATGACCTACCTCTTGCCAAACTCCTAAAGGTACATTCTAAATCTTCTCCTTCCATGCATGTTAGTACTGCTCATACCCATGCATCTAGGTTGAGTGAGGGTGTGCAAAAGAAAAGAGAGATAAAAGAAAAGAGAGGTGAGCATAAAAATGAGAGGCAGCCAAATGAGCTGGCAAAAGGAGAGGGACTTGAGCATGTCCAGAGAGATATTGAGGGAGCCCACACTATTCAGGCACTAGGCCTTGAGAGTCAAACTGTGAGGGGTGATGAGATCACTCAAAAACACCCTGAGAGTGTGAGAACCCCCATAGCCTCCAGGCCCCTGTCTTTTCCTTCCCCTCCAAGAAGGTTAAGGTCTGGTGGCCCCTCTGCTACTTTTGGTAACAGGATTGCAGCTCTTGAAGGACAGTGTGCTACTTTGGACTCCAAACTGGACTCTCTCTCTCAACTGGTGGTTGATGGTTTTGCTGCTACTCAACTCTCTATTCAGTTCCTTACTGACCTGGTAGCTGCCAACTCAACTAAGGGGGAGAAGGTAGCAAGATCAGAATCATTGCCTATTCAAGAATCAGGTGGAACTCAGGGGGAGCCTGTAGCTGTGGAGACCAGAGGGGGAGCTAAAAGGAAAGCAATGTCTAAGGGGGAGCAAGTCAAACCAAGCAGTGCAAAACCACAGGATAAAGCTGAAAAGCCTGTTGAAGTGGAAATGGATGGAGAAAGGGTGTTAATGTCAAAGGAAACTCAAGATGCATTGCAAAGAAGACCTGCAACTAGACATCCAATCTTGCCTCCTGTGGTGATTAGAGAACCTACTCCAGAAACTCAAGAAACTGCTTTACAGAAGAAATGGAGAGAAATGGAGGAACAAAACAAACTTGGGAAAGGTAAAGGGAAACTGCCTGAATCCATTCATGGTGGAATTATTTGGACAAATGGCACTGAATTTGATCAAGAGGAAGCCAATGTCTTGATGGTGGATTACAGGGAGAGCACATTACACAACCATGACAGTAAGTTTAGCAGTTTGGTGGAAGAAGCAATGAATGCTCCTAGCAACCATCCAACCAACACCACAAAACTGTTAAAGGAAAAAATTACTAGTGTCAGTGTAATGGTGAATGATGAGAAAAGATGGGCTGTAAGTATTTATCTCACTTCTGGCATATCTTATTTCATCACAATGCAGCTATTGCAGAGTCTGCCAGCAAAGGTGTTGTGTGCTTTGAAGGGAATGATCAGGGCAACTCAAACACCATTCAATGAAATATTGGATATGCAAATCCAGAACCTGATCACACAGAAGCTACCTGAAGTCTACTCAAATCCACCAAGTGTTTTTTACAGATCCAAAACTAAGGATGGCACAAGAAGGAACAGCTTCATGAATTTGGGTAGCCCATCCAGAATGGAAACCAAGTCAATTCTGAAGGTACTAGATGGAATACTCAGTTCAAATGCCAATCCAGGAAGAGTTCATGCTGTTCAAGAAATCTACAAAATGCTGGTGTTGAGAGACAAGGCACTGGGAGCTAGAATGAAGGAGCTAATCACTAGAGCCAATGCCAAAAGAAATGATCAAGGTGGAAGTTGCTTCTATAACATTCCTCCCCATGATGATGATGATGATGATGAAGATGGTGAGGATGGAGGTGGTGAAGCTTCTGGAAATGCTGGAAATGCTGGTGGAAGTAATTCTGGGAATACTGGTATTCAATCCTAGAATGAAGGCAATGAAGAAACTCCTAGCCAGGAAAAGAAAGATGCTGGTGCAACAGATGAAGAGGAGTCAAGAATACTGGAAGCTTTGGAGGCAAGCATTCTTAGATGTGCTATTGACTGCATAAATGCTGAAAAAGATGCTGTCACCAAAGGTACTGTCGACAAGGATACTGTCATAGAAGATGCTGTCTTGGAAGATGCTGTCGACAAGGGTACTGTCAAGGAAGGTTCTGTCAAGGATGAAGCCAAGGCTACTGTCAAGTCCAAAAGACTGAAAGCTAAAGCTAAGGCATGGTTTTCTAGACAGAAACCTACAGGGAAGCACAAGTACTCAGGAAAGGAAAAGGCCACTGGATTTGGCAGGAATCTCAAAAAGCCAATTCAATCAATTCCTCCCAACAGTCTCAAGATTCAACAAATGCAATCAAGAGAAATCAAGAGCGTTGAGGTTAAGCTGGATGCAAATCAAGAGGCCACTGAGTACATTCTGTGGTGGGAAGAATCAAGGTCAGCCAAGATTGACAAGGACTTCAATCTGGTAGCCACATCAACCAAGAAAAGTACATCAACCATAGATAAAAGAAGAATTGATTTCTTCTACCTGGAAAGAATGGTAGAGTTGCTGGAGAGCTATGATGATGTTTCAAAGGCTGTCATGGAACATGTTCTAAAATATCAGGCAGATAGGGATGCTGAATTTTATCAGAAATTTGGCTATAACTTTGCAGATTTTGATGATGCTGATATTCTTACTGATCTCCCAGCCTCTCCTATACCATACCACTGGTACTATGAGTTTGATGATTTACCCACAGAAGAAGGGCAAACCCAACCAACTAAGGAAGGGGAACCCAAGCCAAGCAAACAACCTGAATCTTCTGAATATTCTCAAACTCAGTCAGAACTTGATAAGAAGGAAGCTAAATTACTGGAAAAACACAAGGCCTCTAACAAGGCAGAAAGTGAAGCTCCAAATTATCAACCATATATGCTGGAAAATCCCCTAAGAGTCAAGTTCCTAAAAGAAGAAATCTATGTTTGCAGCTTGCATAAGCTTAAAACATCCACTCTGAAGGATTTACAGTATATGGTAGCTGGTTCAATTCATCCCTTGGAACAGATTTGTTCTGATGAGATAGAGAAGTTATTGGAAGGGAGAAAAGGAGAAGACTCAAAACTGGACAAGCAAAGAAGGAAGTCTCTCAATGCTTATCCTGGAAGTAGATTCAAGCTCATTAATGAAGAACTTCATTTCAGAACCTATCCATATGATATAGAGCAATGGCTGAATCTCAGGGATGTTAGTTCTCTCATATCCCCTTCCATAAAGAAGATCATTGATGAAGTAGAGGATGATGCAGTGTCTGCTGCTGAAATTTCTCTTGTAGAAAGTCTAAGAAGCTGCTTGGCAGAAGCTCTCAAAAGAGAGGATGCAGCAAGACAGAAGAGGAGATCTCAAGCTAAGTGAAAATTCTTAAATTCTGATCTTGTTAGTTAAGTTGTCAGCACATATTGTAAATTTGTTGTTATTTTCCATAAAAACAAATTGGGGGAGATTGTTGGGATTTATGGGTGATAGCATTGAAATAACTTAACTTTGATTGTACTTAATTTTTCAAATTAAGTAGAACATACTGTCATAGCCAAAGTATGTTCTTGTAATCAGTATGTAATGTTATTCTAGTTGTATTGTTTGAAAGAAGTTCACTTATGTGTTCAAGCCTCAAAGAATGCTTTTTGGATGACAACATGAATAAAGGTTACTGTCCTAAAGCTGTGACAGTAAGATTACAAGAAGACAGAATGTTGCAAGTCACGACAGCATATTCACTCTGACAGCAACATTGGCGGAAGACTACGCGACAGCAACTATTGCCCTCGACAGCAAGTTTGGGATCCTCGACAGCACTCTATGCGGGGAACTCATACTATCAATTCATTCTAGAATTGTAACGAAGACAAGCAAGTGTCTTTGAAGAAAACCCGAAGCTCGAGAATTCTTTCTTGAGGTTGTAGCAACACTTTGCAAAATAAATAAAACATTTATTTTGTGAATCTTGTTCTTACTGAATACTGTTCGTGATTGCATATATTGCTGATAACGTTTAATCTTGATTTTAGTTGTTGAAATTTAGATTGAATTTTATCAGTATTGCATTCATCCCCCCCCCCCCCTTCTGCAATACACAAGGACTAACAGGTAATCTATACTATATTATTAAAGCCGAAACATTGAAAGTTTTGGTTTTCGGTTTTCGGTCATTTATTCTATTTAATAAATAATAAAATAATATATAAAAATAGTAACTAAATGATTGACTTTTATAATTAAAATACTTTTTCTAACTGATATGGTCAGAAAAGTAATTATAGAAATATAATTGACAAGTCAATGGAAAGGCCGATATTTAAGGCCCGACACCCTAATTATTCATTAATTTCGTAATTAATGAATAGGAAAAATATACAGCTCATAAAAAGAGTCCAAAATATGGTAAATTCATCAAAGAAGGATCTGGAATCCCAATTAAAGACGATTAATGAGTCATAGCCTTTATCAACAAGGAAACGAATTCTCCAGCAAGAAATACAATATTTATCCAATATCAAAAAGGAGACTTATTCGCTAAGACTCCTAAACATACCATAAATACTAGGCTCTAGACGCCTATATAAGGACCCTGATCCTACAATCAGAACTACGTTTTGGCACAGCTCCATACGTCACAACGCCTCAAAAGCGCAACAAGCCACGAAGGCACCCCTAGAACTACGTTTTAGACTTCATCCTCGAATAAGGACATACAAGTCACTACGTCCTTGGTGTGCCCCTGCCGCCATAGCCCCAAGGGCAACACCAAGAACTACGTCTTTGGCTTGATTCTCAATAACAAATTGAGATACGTAGGCATCTTGTGAGGACCGATTTAGTCTCGAAACACAAGTGCAACCATAAAAGCTCGAAGCTCATTAAACCCTCGCATTAAATTCGTAAGCTCAGATTTTATTCCACAACATTTGGCGCCATCTGTGGGAAGACAACATCAACCATGGCAAACACACGAAGAACAGCTCGAGATACTCAAACTCCTGAGGATCGCCCTGTCACTTCTGAGGCTGATACTCACGGAAATCAACCACCGCCAACTACTGGCACTCAAGGGACGAATATCCCCACCAACACTCAAGGACCGGAAATCCTAATTTCGGTTGAAGGGACGAATCCCCTGCAGATGGTCATTCATGGATCTAATCCACAAGAGACCGTTCACCAGCAACCAATCTCGACTTCTCCACTCATCATGAATGCACCGAGAAACCTTCAACTCCATACTACTGATCTCCCTCAATACGTGAATCAGACTTTGGGGATGCAAAGCTATGGCATGCCCCCTCGACCCATGGCGGGCGGTAGTGGAACTAATCCAATCTACCATGAGGCATATGTGCCCCATTATATTGAAGGTCTGGGACCCCAAAATCAACAAACTCGCCAGACCCCTTCGTTCAAGATTACTCGGGCCCATACACCGAGGATGAGGGTTATACAACTGAAGAGGATGTCGCCCCAAGAAGGAGATGTTCTTCCCAGACAAATCGGGATCAACCCCAAACTACTAAGGAGAAAATTGCAGCCCATGAGGCAGAGACTGCAAGACTCAAGAAACTCCTTGCTGAGGAGGAGGCCGCTCAATCTCAAGACCGAACGACTGAAGGGATCTCGATAATCAACTTAGATCCACCGGCAAGAAGAACCAAGAGGGCCGAAGCCCCAAGGGGTGATCCTAGTATTCTGTTGCCCCTAGGAGATCCTGATGATCCTACACCACCGTTTACTCAAGACATCATGAAAATGGCTATATCCAGAAAATTCAAGATGCCTTCGATCAAAGCCTATGATGGAATGGGAGATCCCGCAAATCATGTAAGGACCTTCTCCAATGCACTGTTGTTGCAGTCAACCAATGATGCAGTTAAGTGTAGGGCGTTTCCACAAACCATGGCAGACATGGCCCAACGCTGGTATAGCCATCTTCCTCCCAACTCAATTGGGTCTTTCAAGGAACTAAACAAAGCTTTTATCAATCAGTTCATTAGTGGAAGGGTGCATGAGAAAAGCTATGCATCACTCATGGCAATCCAGCAAGGAAAGAATGAAGCCCTAAGGGACTACATCAATCGATTCACTTGGGAGGCTTTGAAAGTCTCGGACTTAGAGGACAGAGTGGCTATGATAGCCTTGCAACAAGGAACTACTGATGACCACTTCAATAGGTCGTTAGCTAAACATCCACCCGAGAGCATGCTGAAGCTCCAAGATAGAGCCGGAAAGTATATCAAGGCTGAAGAAAGCATGAGAAAGTATGAACCTACTGTTAGCGGTAGTGGAAACTCAAAGAAAAGAAAAGAAACTCAGGAGTACGACGTCAAGGAAAAGTTTCCCAGAACGTCAAAGGACTCTGATTCTCCACCCAAGAGAAACAATTTTGGGCCAAAGTTTACGGAGTATGCAAGATTGAACACTTCCAGGAGTCAAATTCTGATGGAGATAGCTAAGGAAGGAGATCTCAAATGGCTGAAGCCAATGAGGGCTGACATGTCCAAACGGAACCAAAATCAGTTCTGTCGGTTCCACAAAGAAGTCGGTCACGACACCGACGATTGTAGGCAATTGAAAGATGAGATCGAATTTCTGATACGAAGAGGAAAACTCAGCAAATTCACCAAGGATGGAAATCAAGGGAGTCAAAGAAAAAACTATGAAAGGAAGCATTACGACAGAAGGGACAACGACCAAGATCGTAACCCTAAGCCCCGAGGGCCAGTCATCAACATGATATTCGGAGGGCCAACTGATGCTGGGTCCTCCCGAAACTCAAGAAAAGCTTATGCTCGAGAGGTAATGACTGTGGTTGGAGAAGCACCGAAGCGTGCCAGAACAGAAGTGTCAATAGGTTTTGATGATTCAGACTTGGAAGGGGTGAAGTTCCCCCACGATGACCCTCTAGTCATCATACCTGTGATTGGCAATTCCGAAACAAAGAGAGTCCTAGTCGACAATAGAGCTTCAGTGGATATCTTGTTCCACGATGCTTTTATCAAGATGGGTTACACTGATTCTCAGTTAACACCCTCAAATATGCCCATATACGGATTCAATGGGGTGGAATCAAAAGTGGAAGGCACTATCCAACTCCCAATGACCATGGGGCAAGGGATGAATACGTCTACTCAAATGCTGAACTTCATAGTTATAAAGGCAACTTCAACCTACAATGTAATCCTGGGAAGGACTGGTCTTCATGCGTTCAAGGCCATTGCCTCATCTTATCATCTGAAAATCAAGTTCCCAACGAGGAATGGGATTGGTGAAGAACGAGGAGACCAAAAGATGGCTAGAAGTTGTTATGTAACCGCGTTAAGGCCTGATGGAATCGGGGGGCAAGTTCTCCCAATTGAAGACATGGATACTGACGACAATGAGGAATGAAGAGGGAAACCAACTGAGGATTTAATCCCAATTCCCTTAGTCCCTGGTGAACCGGAGAAGGTGACTTATGTCGGGGCACTACTACCTGAGCCATTGAACAGCAAGCTCATATCTTTTCTTCAAGAGAACAATGACGTTTTTGCTTGGACAACGGCTGACATGCCAGGGATTGATCCCCAATTGATAACTCACAAGTTGAATGTGGATCCTGAAAGAAAGACGGTGAAACAAAAGAAGAGAAATTTTGCTCCAGAAAGGCAAGAGGCCATTAAACAAGAAGCTGAAAAACTTCTAGAGGCCGGATTCATTGAAGAGATACAATTCCCGGAATGGTTGGCTAACCCCGTAATGGTCAAAAAGGCCAATTGAAAATGGAGGATGTGTGTAGACTTCACTCACTTGAATGATGCATGTCCTAAGGATTGTTTTCCCTTACCAAGGATTGATGCATTAATAGATGCTACAGCTGGACACGAGATGCTCAGCTTCATGGATGGCTTCAGTGGATACAACCAAATCAAAATGCACAAGGATGACATCTCCAAGGTATCATTCATCACTGACTTTGGTGTTTTCTGTTATCTAGTCATGGCATTTGGACTTAAGAATGCAGGGGCAACCTACCAAAGATTGGTGAACAAAATTTTTGGACACCTAATTGGAAAAACCATGGAGGTCTACGTAGATGACATGTTAGTCAAGAGCCTCGATAAGGCCGATCACATTGAGCACCTCCGAGAGGGATTTGAAGTGCTAAGGCACCACAAGATGATGTTGAATCCAACTAAGTGTGCCTTTGGTGTAGGCTCGGGAAAGTTTTTAGGCCTAATGGTTTCCAAGAGAGGAATCGAGGCCAATCCAGACAAAATCAAAGCAATTCTAGACATGGAACCACCAAAGACTGTCAAGGATGTCCAAAAACTAACGGAAAGAGTGGCAGCATTGGGAAGATTTATCTCCAAGTCAGGAGAGAAGTGCTTATCTTTCTTCAAAGCACTCAAGAACGTGAAAAATTTTGAATGGACAGCGGAGAGCCAAGAGGCCTTTGAGGCCCTGAAGAAATACATGGCTGAGGCACCACTGTTGGCAAAGCTCAAGCCAGGGGAAATTCTCTATTTGTACTTGGCGGTTTCTAGCACAGTCCTTGGAGCCGTTTTGGTAAAAGAAGAATTAAAGGTTCAGAAACTCATCTACTATGTGAGTAAGATTCTACATGGGGCAGAAATAAACTACTCAACGATTGAGAAGTTTGCCTTAGCCTTGGTAATGGCCTCAAGAAAGCTACGCCCGTACTTCCAGGCTCACAAAATAGAGGTCTTGACTGATCAACCTCTACGAAACATCTTGCATAGCCCTCAAGTTAGTGGAAGGTTGATCAAATGGGCCATTGAATTGGGCGAATTTGACATCAAGTACAAGCCTCGAACGACCATAAAAGCTCAAGCACTTGCTGACTTCATGGTTGAATGTACCATTGACAACCAAGAAGTCGGGGGGCAGGAAGTAATATTGGAGGATGAGAAAGATCAAGAGATGGATTTCAAAGAATATTGGGTGCTCTATTTTGATGGAGCATCAAAACCAAAATCAATTGGAGCCGGTTTAGTGCTACAAAGTCCTGATGGATTCCTCATAGAGTATGCACTAAAACTTGACTTCCCAACGACAAACAATGAGGCCGAGTATGAAGCTCTGATAGCTGGCTTAGGGCTGGCTGGAGCCTTGAGAGTTAAAACTCTGAAAGTATGTGGAGATTCGAGCCTAGTGGTTTCCCAAGTAAATGGGGAATATGAGGCCAGAGATGAAGTCATGGCCAAGTATTTGAAACTTGTCAAGGCCATCATGACTCAGTTCGACGAATGCTATGTAGAGCACATTCCAAGGGAAGAAAACATGAAGGCTGATGTCTTGTCTAAATTTTCTTCTTCCGAAATTGAAAACTATGCAGGGAGTGTATACTTCCAAGTCCTGAGGACCTCAAGCATCAACGGAAAGTTGGTAGCACCCATTGATGTTGCTAGTTGTTGGATAGATCCCATCAAGGCTCATCTGGAAACTGGGTGGTTACCCAACGACACTTCAGAAGCACGAAAACTGTATGTGAGAGCACTAAGGTATACCCTGATTGAGGGAATCCTATACAATAAGTCTTTCATCATTCCATATCTGAAATGTTTGAGACCTCAAGAGGCAGAATTGGCCCTGAAGGAAGTACATGAAGGAATTTGTGGGCAGCACTTGGGGGGCAGAGCCCTTGCCCATAAGATCACTCGTCTAGGTTTCTACTGGCCAAGCATGCTAGCAGATGCTAAAAGCTACGTGAAGAAATGTGAAAGGTGCCAGAAGCATGCACCAGTGGTTAGGCAACCACCAGAGATGTTGACATCCATAAACTCACCAATTCCATTTGCCATGTGGGGAATGGATATACTTGGAACTTTCCCAATGGCAAGTGCACAACGAAAGTTCTTGATAGTAGCAATCGACTACTTCACCAAGTGGATTGAGGCTAAGCCATTAGCCAAGATAACCACCAAGCAAGTGATGCATTTCTTATGGGAAAATGTGATATGCATATACAAGATTCCACGTATCTTGGTCACAGACAATGGAACTCAGTTTAACAACGATGAGTTTAAGAAATATTGTGATGAGAACGATATCAAGTTGCGCTTCACTTCTGTCTCCCATCCTCAAGCAAATGGGCAAGCTGAGGTTGCAAATCGAATTATCCTAGATGGACTGAAGAAAAGAGTTGAACGCTCCAGAAACACTTGGGTGGACGAATTGCTCCCCATACTATGGGCATATCGCACTACCTGCAAAGTCACCACTGGAGCTACCCCTTTTCTGTTGGCATATGGGGCAGAGGCAGTGGTTCCAGTGGAGATTACTCACACGTCTCCAAAAATTGAGGCTTATGATCCAGAAACAAATGAGGAAGGCTTGAGGCTGGCCTTAGATTTGATTGATGAAGTTAGAGATGAGGCAAATGCCAAGATAGTTCAGCATCAGAAACGAGCATCTTTCTATTACAACCTAAGGGTTAAAGAGAGATTCTTTCGACAAGGAGATTTAGTCCTCCGAAAGATTGAGGCATCCGGAGTTGGACAAAAAGGCAAGTTGGCCCCAAATTGGGAAGGACCATATCGCGTCAAGAACGTATTTGGTCGAGGCTCGTACAAGCTAGAAACCCTCGAAGGGCATGAGGTGCCAAGGACTTGGCATGCCTCAAATTTGAAAGTCTATTATGTTTAAAGTGTGTCCTGATTGGACTCACTACTAGGACAAATAGAAATAAGGTTCGATGAAATCATGAGCTTTCTAGAAAGCAAATGAAGGGTTGAAACCCCAGAAACCTAAGACATTCAGTCCAAACCCCATCATTCGATATGCTCAATGAAAGGCTTGAAGCCAAAACAAGACGGTATAAGACATAAAAGGCTTATGCAAATGTCAAGTTAGCCTCGAATATGGAAAAATCGTCGTAAATGTGTAGGTCGCTTCACACTTTACACCAAGACGATACTCGTGAAACACTAGTGTATATTAAAATCCCCAAAAAAGGGTAGTAAGTCCCATGTAAGGGATAAAAAGACCCCAAGTCTCGAAAAAGACCGGTATAACTTCTATGAAATCCTAGTGCATTATCATAGACGTTGGGAAGCGCGATCAGCCATTTTAAACCCAGAATCTTCAAAGAAAGCCCAGAATCTTCAAAGAATTCTTCAAAACTTCAAGTAAGAAACCCAGAAAACGATGAGATTCAACAGAAAATCTCGCCAAGAATCGCCTAGTGACTGGAAACCCAACCGGTTAAGGAAGGGCAACCGTCTATAGCCAGTTAAGGCCCGCAAATCCATTTATGGATTATAGAGATTAAAACCCAAATAATTTCGGTCTCAGGCAAATTCGAAGCCCAAACAATAAAGGCCCAATAAGGCCCAAGGCTGGAATAATTTAAGTCCAATTAAAAATTGGGCTAGTTAAGGCCCAAGAAAAGAATGAAATTTGAAATATAGCCAAGGCAAAATCAAAGATTTAAGGTCGAAAAGACATTAAATCAAAATTGTACGACCGAGGTCGAAAACATATGGGAAAACGAGCTCGATTCCAACGACCTCGCTCCCAAATAAAGTCGAAAAATAATGAAATTGAGGTCGAAAAAACCTTAGAACGACAGCGAAGGCTCGAAGTCGAAAATATACGAGGAATTGAGGTCGTTTCCATCGACTTCGCACCAAAAATCCAGTCAAAAAATTGAAATTCGAGGTCAAAAAGACCCTAGATCGAAGTCGATTGATTGAGATCGAAAATACACTATAAATCGAGCTCGAACCCCTCGACCTCACACCCAAGTGAGGTCGAAAACAGAAGGATTCAAGGTCGAAAGAATGAGGTCGAATATGACCTAGAAAACGAGGTCTAAGCGTTCGACCTCACGCCAAAATGAGGTCGAAAAACGACCTAGAGATCGAGGTCGATATTGACCTAGAAATCATGGTCGAAAAAGACTGGAACGAGGTCGAATGACCCAGGTCGAAAATGACCTGCAAAATGAGGTCGAAAGTATGAGGAATCGAGGTCGAATGACCCATGTCGAAAATGACCTGTAAATCGAGGTCGAAAGTATAAGGGATCGAGTTCGAATGACCGAGGTCGAAAATGACTGGGAAGTCGAGGTCGAAACCATCGACCTAGGACCAATCAAGGTCGAAAAAAGGCTGGATCGAGGTCGAAGGCTCGAGGTCGAAAAAGACTTAAAAATCGAGGTCAAAACCTTCGACCTCACTCCAGTCGAGGTCGAAATCTAGATCGAATTTCAGGTCAAAAATGACCTGTTTCCTGGTCGAATTTGAGGTCGAAAATGACTTGTTTCCTGGTCAAAAAGGAGGTCGAAAATGACCTAATTTGAGGTCGAAAATGCCCTTAAAATGGAAAATTTTGAGGAAAAACACGTTATAACTTCTACGAAAACCCCAAGGAGATTTTCCCAGAAGTTGGGGGCAAATGATATGGTCAGAAAAGTAATTATAGAAATATAATTGACAAGTCAATGGAAAGGCCGATATTTAAGGCCCGACACCCTAATTATTCATTAATTTTGTAATTAATGAATAGGGAAAATATACAGCTCATAAAAAGAGTCCAAAATATGGTAAATTCATCAAAGAAGGATCCGAAATCCCAATTAAAGGCAATTAATGAGTCATAGCCTTTATCAACAAGGAAACGAATTCTCCAGTAAGAAATACAATGTTTATCCAATATCAATTTAATCATCTAGATGCATTGTCTTGCAAGTTACATCTCCCTTCACAATTACATTATATGCAATTTTATGTTAATTTTGTAGTTGTATTTTATAATTTGTTTTGCCATGAACGGATCTTTATTTTCAAGGTAACACCGTATAAAGAGAATGTTTACTTTGCACAAGAACTCCCTGACAATTTGCAAAGAATGTGGTCGGTCATTTTTTATTAATATTATGTTTTAAGTGTTGATGCCATATTTAATTTTTATTATGCGTGTATAATGTATCATATATGATTTTTTTACTAATAATTTCAGAAAATTGTTCGGGATAATTTGATTTTTTTTACAGCACTCTGATCTTTCTTGATTTAGAAGAAGAGTTCCTAAATCAGTGCCAACACCATCTATATCCGGACAAAATATAGTTATTTTTTTTTCACGTGTATCGATTATAATTTACAATTTTTAGATCATTTAAAAAAAATCTAGAAATCAACCTCATGATCCATATTCTTTTTGTGTATATATACTCTTTATGTATATATGGTAATTTATTTATTATTATGGTTGTCGACCCAAAAAATATGGTACAAATTAATATAAAAGAAATAAATATTAATAGTTTATTATATTGTTTACATGTATTTAATTTTTATAATATATATCGTGTTCACTAATTTATAAATTTCTCAAAACAAATTCTTAACTAATCAATATTAATATTTAATATTATGTTTAATATAAATATTAAATATTAATTAAATATTAATTAAATATTAATTTAAATATAATATTAATATAAATATAAATATTTAATATTTATTTAAATATTTTTTAAATTTATATTAATATTTAATTTATTATATTTATTATTTATTATTTTAATGCAAATAACTGAAGTTTGAAGCGGTGGTTAATACTTAAAATTTTTATTATTGCTTAATTTTAGTATTTTTAATTTATATGCATTAATTTCAATGGGCGTCGGCTCAATAAAGTGTGACACAAAATCGGCATATAAAATTTAGATATATTTAAGAAATTTGTAATTTTTGTTATGATACTAATAATTAAAGTTTGAAGCGGTGGTTAATACCTAAATTTTATTATTTCATATATTTTTAGTATTTTTTATTTATAAGTATTTATGCAACGGGTCTCAGCTCAAAAAACATGACAGAAAATCGACATATAAAGTATAGGAATATTTAAGAAATTTGTAATTTTTGTGATAAATACGAATAGTTGAAAAATTAAGTGGTGGTTAATACTTAAATTTATATTACTGCATATTTTTAGTATTTCTTTATATGTATTTAATGTAATGAGTGTTGGCTCAAGAAAAAAATATACAAAATCGGCATAAAAACATGTCAATAGTTTATTTTATTGTTTATGTATGTTACTTTGTTAAATATTATGATCACTATTACATATATTAGCTTAAAATCCATGCGATGCACGAATTATTTTTAATAATTGTTATTTTTATTATTTACGTTTTAATATATTGTTAATTGTATTTGTTAAAAAAAATAAGTAGGCATTTTAACTTTTTTTTAAATAATTAAAGGTATTAAAATATATTTTTTAATAATTAACTAACGATTTGGCCGTGATATTTTAGGAAAAGAAAGGTTTTAGTAAGGAAAAATAGAAAAAGTAACATGTTTGAGTTGAAAAAGTTAATTGCCCGTAATTAAAATTATGAAAATAGGTATTTTAGTAAGGAAAAATAGAAAAATTAATGTGTTTTAGTTAAAAAAAGGTAATTGCCCGTGATTGTTTTTACAAAAAGAGGGGATTTTGTTAGAAAAAGTAATGTAGTTTAGCTGAAAAGGTTATTGGTTATAAATAATGTTATTATTTAACAATATTTTAAAAAAAAATGGGTAATTACGTAAAATCACGAAGTACTGACTAACCAAACTTTTAATGTTTCGTCTATTATAAGATAGTATAGATAGATAAGATAGTATATATTATATATTTTTTTCCTAGATTTTTTCTTAAATAATTAATATTTAAAATTTTACAAAAATATTATAGGGCCGTTGTGAAGTACGGCTTAGTCGACTAGTAATTTTTAGTTAAAACTTAACTAAGTAAATTACAGAATTTAGCATAAAAAAGAATAATTTATAGTTTATTTTAAAGTCCAAGTTTGCTACTGATTTGAAATGAACTAAAATTGCATGAACCAAAATTGAGATGTGTGATGAAGTTAAAGGTGGTCGATACGAGGCCAACTCAAGTTGAAGTCGAGACGAGTCATGTGCTGATTTTGGATCACGTGGTTCTCAATATCCCAGCTACTCTGCGGTGTAAAATGAACTACAGTTCTTCCAAAATATAAACACGGAAAATCGTAAATTCTAATATTATATCTGGTATATAATGTTCTGAATATCCACATTTACATGAGTTTATGAAATATAGAAAGACTGAATTGTAAGGATAAACTTCATTAATATGAAAATTTATTAATTTCAAATAAGAAAATTATTTAAAGATTTCTTATTTTGAAAAATGCTAAAATCCAAATTTTGTCCCAAAATTTTTACCATATATGTCATGAATAAATTTGGTAACTTTTCTAATAATAAATACATTAATATGCACCCTTAATTAAAATTTGACACATGTCATATCACGTCATTTGATAAAATTTTGATAAACATTTCAGGAAGAGGATAATTCTTGAAATTAAGCAATAATTAGTAATCTAAATTAATTATCAATAAATATTAAAAATTGAGGAGCTATTAAATTATGTCTAAAATATGACATAAGAAATGGTTAAATTTTAAACTTGTCATTTTTCAACCAGTAAAACTGTAAAGGTCAAAGTTTAGATATTTCCTCATCCCTGTATCGTGATAATATTTGACAATAATATATAAATGTAAATTTACCCACATTGTATATTCCGAGTCTAATTTCATATATTTAATAACAATGAAGCCGCGATTTTTTTATGCCTAGGTAGTAAGAGTATACAGTGTTGGAGTATACTAGTAATCTAGTATCAGCAACAGAAGCAAGCAATACTCAATTGATTCTTTTGCCCAAAGCTAAATTCAAGAAATATTGTTCTACAAGTTTCAAAAAAAATCATCAAACTCTCTCCTCACCCTCATTTTTTTTTAATTTATTGCTTTCTTCCAAAGCTTTAATCTTTCTGGTTGTTGTTCACGAGAACCCCAGCTCCCTCTTCACGGAAAACCTATACATACACATATACACACACATGTTCAAGCTATATATATTCACCTAGGTTCTTGAGTTTTGTATATGCATTATTCAAGAAACTAAAATGGGCAAGTGTTTATTTATTTGTACATTATATTTTTTACTACAAAGTTTACTAGTGTTTACCATGCTAGACCCTATTGATTTTCTTGCACTCCAAGCAATTAGAAAATCATTAGAGGATTTGCCTGGTTCTAGTTACTTTGCTTCTTGGGATTTCACCGGTGATCCATGCAACTTTGCCGGTGTTTATTGTGCGGAAGATAAGGTTATTTCCTTAAATCTTGGCGACCCACGTGCTGGGTCGCCGGGTCTTAGTGGTCGGCTTGATCCGGCCATTGGGAAACTTACTAATTTAGAGGAGTTTACTGTTGTTCCCGGGAGGATATATGGTGGCATTCCTCCGAGTTTTTCGCAGTTGAAGAAGCTTCGGTTTTTGGGAATCAGCCGGAATTTTATTTCCGGCCAAATTCCGGCGGGTCTTGGTGAGCTCCGGTTGTTGAGGACTATTGATTTTAGTTATAATCAGCTTTCCGGGAATTTACCTTGGTCGGTCGGAAGTTTGCCGGCATTGACTAACGTGATTCTTGGTCATAATCATTTATCCGGGTCGATTCCGCGGTTCGGGTCGAAAATATTGACCCGGCTTGATCTTAAGCATAATGAGTTTACCGGGTCTATTGGATTGGATCATCTTCCTTCTTCTCTTCAGTATCTCTCATTGTCTTGGAACCGGTTTACGGGTCCGGTTGATCGGGTTTTATCTCGGATGACCCGGTTAAACTATTTGGATCTTAGTTTGAACCAATTTTCGGGTTTCATTCCGGGTTGTCTATTCACATTCCCTCTATCAAATCTCTACTTGCAAAGAAATCAATTTATGGGGTCGGTTCAGCCATATGGTCAAGTCCGGATTCAAACCGTGGATCTTAGTTATAACCGGTTTTCCGGTCCAATATCACCTTTATTCTCAACGGTTCAAACTCTTTACCTGAATAATAACCGGTTCATGGGTCAAGTTCCGAGTACATTCGTGGACCGGTTGTTAGATTCTAGTATACAAATTTTGTATTTACAGCATAATTATTTGACAGGGATTGCTATTAATCCAAGGGTTGAGATTCCGGTTCGAAGTTCATTGTGTTTGCAGTATAATTGCATGGTTCTTCCGGTTCAGACACCTTGCCCTTTGAAAGCTGGGAAGCAAAATACAAGGCCAACCGGACAGTGCACTGTGTGGAATAAATTTAAGGGGTAAATTAGGAAGTAAATAATATTTTTTGTGAGAGCTTATGCTTATATGATTGAGTTTTGTCATCATTTTCAGTGACTGAAAATAAATATTAATTGCTTGATGTATATACAGAAAGAAATTGCTAAATTTATTTATAAAGTTTTGTTATTTGATGATTTCAACAATTACTGCAATAGTGTTACTTGAGTTGCTTTGTCATTGTGTGAAATATAGGAGGTAGATTCATTTTTAATTACAGTAAATGATAAATTTACTAATTTTTCCGTAAATTAGTAACTAATTTAATTGTGTGAACCATCGAACCAATAACTAATTGTACAGTAAATGATAAATTTCGTAACTAGACTAGGACTTTATCGACCATTTTTCCGTCTCATGATAATATTCGTTTGTATTGCTATGATATTTTGGTTGAATGTTTATGGTATTTTTAACATTTTGTTTGCTTCCACCACCTCATATACAAAGGAGATACACAGATAGATTGTTGCAGGTTTCCATTTAGTTAGGCTACCAACTGTTCAATACAGGTCCATACATCTTTATGAAAGGAAATAATTATTATAGCTTTATTCATTGTACATCTCTACATTTTGTTGTATTAGCCTTTAGGCTCCCATGAAGGCATGATCCTGTGAGTGGTGCTGGAGAATCACAGTTTGGGGCCAATCATTTATCATCTATTCATACATATCTAGAATCAGAAATCTTCTATACTAAAATTCCACAATATAATTTTCATTTTTAATTTTAAAATACAATACATCATGATATATTACTTTTAAGAAGCGAGAATTAAACGTGAAACCTGAAACTTGAAACGACAAGAGATAAACTCTTATATCACTTGAACTATCTTCTCTCGCTACCATGTTTTAGATTAATTTTATTTCCAAAATACTTTTAATAACATTCACTTTTCTTTTTCTTTCTTATCATTGACCACATCTGTGACATGTGTTCTTGCTTGCTACTTGGACTTCCTTTTAATGCAACTCAATGTTACTACATTTTAATGCAACTCAATGTTTAATATGTTAAAGTGAAAGTAGTTATCTATCAGTGTAAACAAATTGGAGTATATATGATTGCCTAATCATGTGGTTCCTGTATTAAAATCTCCCTCTTTGTCTTGAAAAAGTGTTTCTATATGATGTTTAGTTGGTAGTTTAAAACAAAAGTCAAAAGTTAAGTTTGATTTTCTTGGAGCAAAATGCGTATCTTATGTTGTTGCTGACAATTTATATATAAAATCAGCCAAATCACATGTTCTCAGTTTCTCAAAAGCCGGATTCTTTATAATTAATCCAACAGCTATCTCTCCTTTGGAGAGGAAATTTGGCCTGGTTTATCCCAACCACATTGTTCTCTGGGATGATGTTTTTGGACTCATTAATCTCTTATGAAAGTCTCATTTATTTAAGTCGGTTCTTCATTTGGGGACAAAATGATTCATGCATGCATACATTATTATTTTGCATCATTTTATCCATGTGCATGTAGTGGTGGGTGCAGAGAGTAGTTAGAGAAGTATCTGCAATGCCGCTGGTGAAAAGAAGTGAAATGAATATCTGAAAATGACCTCTCTGCTGTAGGCTGGACATGGTCTTTCTGGAGTTGTCTACATTCTGCATTTATTTACCCTTATCCTTGGCTATTTGCTTTGGTGCTTTCATCTCCTCCAAAAAATCCGATCATAGGATCAAAATCATAGTACATCCATGTAGGATCATTCATGAAATTTATGGATACATGTACTTGTGTGATTTGTAAGAAATTTATCTTCTTATGCTGGTTAAAGTTTAATATTTATTTACCCCCGTCGCCGTCGGTCGGTATAAAGTGAAACTCGAACCATTGTTACCGATTTTGCAAGCTGGTTGACTGTTAAAACTTATTAATCAATTCAAGTTGGATTGCTACAAATAGAATAAGCATGTGACTTTCCCTTTTGAAGAGCTGGTTTCATCTGCCTACTTTTGTGTCATGGAATCATGGTTACTTGAGTTTCACAGGTTTCATATGAAATGATGAAAGGAAAAACTTTATTTTTCCCCTTCCACAAGATCCCAATGATTTACAGATGAGCTGAAAGATCATATCACAAGTTATTTTGCTGGTGAAAATGTACTGTAGGAGATGATTTAGTAATGATTATGAAGATTAAAATAGGGTCTGTTTCTGGTCACAAATTTGTAAAAGAAAAACAAAAAGTTAGGTTGTAGTGCAATGCAAGTTCAGATCTGGAGGACAGAATGGAAGCAGTAGTAAAAGCAGAAACTATAATACTACTTGTCCGATGCTAGATTATGAAAGATTATACATATTTAACTAAGGTTCTACGGTAAGCGATTGTTGCAGCATATGGTGTCGCGGCCATAAAACGTGTAAAGTAGAACGAAAATTGAAGACCTACAAGTTTAAGGTTCATAGTCGGATCACATTGCACTTGCACCTGCTCAGTACTAGCGTTAACTACATAACTTTGAGCGACCCAGCTTGTTATGGAGACTTAAAAGAAGAACAAACAATGAACAGCCTTCTAACATTACGAACAAAGTGCTAAAAACATTTAGTATCTTGAAATATTCGCAATTAGGAAGAGGGAAAGAAAAATAATGGTATAATGAAAAGTTATCGTGTATAAGATGTATATAGATTACACAAGTTTGTTAGTACTTATTTATGTACAATTCGTTGTGAAAATGGGCATTACATATTAAATTGGACACAGGTGACTCCCAGCGTTATTTTAGTGAGATGTAAAAACTGCGTTAAAACTCTCCTATTAGTTGCTCAGCTTTTTCCCGGCACAGGAATATAATTACATATCTCAAATAATTCCCCTGTATCTTTCCATTCGTCTTTCCTTGATCAAAGGAGCTGGAGCTTCTTCATTCCCAGGGAACTCCCATTTGACAACATCCCCATCCCACCCCGTGCTAACAAGCATTGGATAATAAGGGTGCCAATTGCAATCTCTCACAGTTGATTTATGGTGCTGGAGTTTTGCAACTTGAGTTCCACTCACCTGAACAAAAAGATTGCCATTTGGAAAGCATCAATGAACGGAAGGGAAGGGAAACCATTCTAGATTAACAATCACTAAGAGTTGATCCCTAAGCAGGTTTCAGCCCAAGTTGGCATGGCTTCAAGAAGCTTTTGTTAGGAATTCGACCTCTGATATCATGTAATGTCTCTGTGTTACCCGGACTCTTAATTCACTACAAGACCCGTGTCAGACACTTGACACTCAGACATGGGTACACACTCAAGACTTCATTTTGGGCCAAAACACATGCAAACTATTCCAACTGTTGTCGAGTCCGGGTAACATAGTTTCATTAGCTTGTGTGCAAAGGGATTTAACGTCTTTTATCTTATCGAATGCAAAACTGACATCATCCAAGAAAAATGGTTCATTCTACCATTCTAGTGCAAGCTTTATGATTGCATTGAAGTACAGGAGGTGATACCCCAATTTAAAATAAATTAAACGACTGGTAGCGATTTTGATACATACCACATCATATATAAAAACGCAAGAATCGTGAGATCCTGTGTAGATGTACTTCTGGCCAGTGCTGTAAAGAGTCATTCAAGAAATGTAAAGAATGTTAATTTATGACGCTGTGACTTCTGTCAACTACCACAAAGAAGAAGTTAGCAAAGATAACTAGACGCTGTAGCTTGTGTTTTCACAAATAAATCATATAGTAGTTCGTCGATATATGCATATCAGCAGTGAATATATTCTTCAAAGAGAGTTGGGTATTTGGTTATTTACAAGAAACCTCATTCAGTAGGAGGGCAATGCATAAAAGTGGTAATGGAAGGAATGTTTGTATTGCCTATAAAACTGCAAAAATATAGATAGACTCGTAGACTTTGTGAAGGGTAGTTCTCCCTGTCAATATATTTTTAATGGTAATTATTAGCTGTACTTCTGAGGTAAAATAAATCAAAGTAAAACATGAATCCCCAAATTTAGAAATAAATTATACTCTGACTCCATTATTTTGTAACAAACTTACATATATGTATAGAAGTTATAATCAAAAGGTAAAATTATGGATACCTAGTGAATACCAATATAGATTGTACCAGAGAAGCTCCAGTCAATTCTCTGGCTTAATGGCTTTAATATAGAACTTCAATTTTAGCATAAACTTAACTCTCCTTTTCTGATAGAAAATATGTTGAAATAATGAGATACTTCATACAATGTGAACAGCTTTGACTATGTAGATATGTGAGTGCTACAACAAAATAAAAAAGTTATAGTGGATTGTGCTAATAATTTGAATATGAGAGTACCTATGAGCTGGTGAGAAATAGCAACGAATGAGTGTACGCAACACTGAATGGCCTTTGTACGTTGCCACCGACTGATCACTTGGGTGTTTAAAATTTTTTGCAGGATGCGGGTAGTCCATCCATCGGTAATCCCACTCATATTTTCTTAATACAGGCTTGCTATAACAAAGGAAAAAGAGGGTATCAGCAGGACTTAATTAGGATAGTATGTTCATCTTCCAAAACATGTTTTCTAATATCAAAGAGATAAAACTTCTGCACCTGATCAAATACTCTTGATATATAACTAATTACAAAGAACTTTCAAGTCTTCAATGAAAATTATAATAAGAAATTCACTACATATAAAGTCCTTCCATCCTCTGGGGAATGATAGAAGTATAATTTACTTGCAAAATAAGAACTTGGAATGAAGGGCAACATATAATTTATCATTACGTTCATAACGAACTTGGAAGTATTTATGAGACCTCTATAAACATTATACACTGTTAGATAGGATATAAATATATTACCTGTAAACATCCTCTAGGGAATGGAGAATAGCAGTATTCCTAATAGATGGAGAACAAATACATGTATACATATATCAAAGTATTATACATCAAACAACGAACATCCTAGGAATATATATTGATTCTACTCGTCAATAGCGAAACTTGTGCATAACAATGATTGAAGGACCACGTGAATTTCATGAAAAGCTTGAACTTGACGTACCAATTACTACTAGAAGACATTTTCCGGATATCCCAGAGTTTGATGGTCTGATCTTTACCATTTGAAATTAAATACCGTCCATCTCCCCGGCTATCAAGATATGTAACACCTTCTAGATGTCCTATGAGGATACCAGCTGGCTTTCCTTTTGGTTTAAAACAGCGCCTGTCCCAAACCTGTTCACAGGAACAAATTAGTATGTATTATTTATCGAATAAGGAAAAAAACCAATAGGCTATAAAAAAAACCAATAGCTCCACTGTCCTCGGGGAAGTTTCGCTCTACAAATTCAAAAGACGATAACCTTAGTGCATGACCACTACTTCATCCACCTGTCACAGGTAAACATTAAATGCTCTCTGTAGCTTGTTGCACTTCATCTTTTCAGTTACAGTATTGCACAGTCTGTGACAAGCACAAGTTGGTATGTTTTTCAAAATCATAGTCAACATTGACCCTTTTCACCGCTTATCGCAGCTTGGATAGGTTAGGAGATTCAAACCAATTGCTGAATCGCTAAATTCTTTAACAAATTATATTAGAGAAAGGACAAGGATGTTTTAATAGTAGTAAATCAAATAAGTAAAAAACATTTAAAAAACTGCTCGTTTAGTGAATCAATTTCCAGAGATGCTTTTGTCATCTAACACAAAGATAATTTAGCTAGATAGCATAGCAAGCAAAAGATGCTCAGGAGTCAAACTTATACATTATGTGTTAGTTGCAAAGATGAAGAATTACAAAACTTGTAGTCTATGCAAAAGATTAAAAAGAATTAGAATTTACCTTGCAAAGATTGTCATCACTCCCAGAGTATATAAGATTCCCGCTTTCATCAGCAAAAGATACAGTGTTCACATCAGACTGCATCAAATAAACATACATTTAAAACAGCTGATGGCAAGCACACGGTTGTCCAAGGAGGTGACTGATGAATTCCCTTCAACGAGCCAGACAAGAAAATTTTACATGATTAAAGCACAACTGATAGAACTCGAAAGCAGCCAAGTTTTGATTCTATAATGACAATTCATCGATCTCAACATCTATACATGATTTGTCAACTAGTTTGGTCGAAGAAAAATGCAAGCAAATACAACTTCATTCCCGCTTTCATCAGCAAAAGATACAGTGTTCACATCAGACTGCATCAAATAAACATACATTTAAAACAGCTGATGGCAAGCACACGGTTGTCCAAGGAGGTGACTGATGAATTCCCTTCAACGAGCCAGACAAGAAAATTTTACATGATTAAAGCACAACTGATAGAACTCGAAAGCAGCCAAGTTTTGATTCTATAATGACAATTCATCGATCTCAACATCTATACATGATTTGTCAACTAGTTTGGTCGAAGAAAAATGCAAGCAAATACAACTTCATTGTTGCTAAAAAATTGTTTTTCTTAGCTCATCTGAGCCTCTTAATAATAAGAGCAGGGAGGGCTTTTACACCAATTCCAATGGAAGATTACTACGTTTCTAAGAGTTTTGCATCTAGTCTTCTTTGAATATTGAACGAAAGCTTATTTATTCTGTTCTCCAAGATCCAATGACGAGTGACAAGTAAAAATTTTGAAAGCTATTTGTTGTTTCCAAAACTACATTCTCAAGAGTACCTGTCATTTCCTCTCCACTTCCCCTAAAAATTATAACGAACCTAATAAAATTCTTAGACAATTCCTGAAACCAAGATTTGTTCTCTCTCTGTATAGGGTTGCAGTTGTTTACTGTATAGCAAGAAGCAACATAGTTGTTATCAATATTTTATGCCATAAATGGTAAGTTGCACTAGCTTCCTAAAGAAAACTTATTGCTTTGATAAAAACCCACAAAAAAACTGAAAAAATATTAATGGTTAAGCATGAGACCTAAAATCATAAAAGATTGTATCCATACCGTGTGTGCATCAATTCGAAGGGAAAGCTTATTTGCTGCAAGATCATAAACATAAATTGCATCGTCACTGCTTCCAGCAACAAGTTCTTGCCCATTAGTAGAAAATTTCACAGAAAATATCCCAAATGAATATCCTCCACCATTATCCCTAGAAAATTCAAGACCGTCGTGGATCTCCTGAAACATGAAATAGGTCACATGAATATAATATTAATTACAAAAGAAACAAGCTACATCAAGCCTAAGCTTGTTACAAAATTGCCTTAACAACTACGTCTGTTAAAAAATCTTACCTACTTGTGACCCCATTCATCTTGTTGGAAAAATAATTAGTTAACAAAATATCGGAAGTATACAAAGTGGAAGCAAGGAAAACCAGAAGGGAAACTTGAATCCCAGTACTTGATATAAACGAAGCCTGTTAGATAGGCAAGATCACATATATTATTTTCTAGTTACTACAATAGCTCAGCTAAAGACGAAATGAGAGAAGTTGTATACCAAACTCTCAAGATACCCATATGGTCACCACTATTACTCTCCACATAAAGTGCAGAATGATACGCAAACATATTGGACAACTACCAACTGATACATAGGCACAAACACACATGGAGAGACTTGAGACTAACTGCCCAAAACAGCAAGGCCATAAAATAATGCCTGAAGGGCCAGAACCGAAATAACACTATTCGACTGAAACAAAAGTGTCAAGCAACTCCCTCAATATTGTTCATTTATAGGATGCTGCCTTTATATGTGGCAATCAAAGGGAGTACTTTCACTACCTTCCACTGCCTCGATGGTCTAAGTTAGTACGTCAAATATTTTATTGTGGATACCTATCCATGTCATTTTCTCTCTCTTTCACTCCCTGTGCTCCCCTTCCCCCTCTTTCTACTTTAAAGTCAGAGCTATGATGATAGCACTGATTGGCATGAATTAAGACATGACAAGGCTAAACTTTAGAATGCTTTTTCACAGTAGTTGCTTTAATTTATAATTTTTGCTTGATAAAACAAGTCAAAATTGGACACTAGAACTCGGAGTAAGTGGTTTGAAAAGAACACAACAATTGAATTACTACATATGTAAAATGTATATGCACGTACTGTTATATTTGCCCGAGAATCCGTTGCACCAGAAGTAATATTAACAATATGGACAACTGGAGACATAGTAGCATAAACCTGCAAGAGAAATACACAAAGTGAATTAGATTAGATTCCTTAAAAAAATGTTTAGAATTTCCTACATTTTTTAATGTAAAACTAACCCAAAAAAATCCTTAATGACTAATAAAATGTCGAATGAGGATCTAATGACACAATCAACAACAAATCTTTTCCAACCAAAGTTCTCCAACATCACAAGTACTTGAAAGATGTAAAATGGCTTAGAGAATGGCTTAGAGAGCAAATTTAACCAACAATCAACACCCGTCAGAAAGGTAAAATTTGAAAGAAAACTTAAAAGCATCCCTGGATAATACCATAAGGCGGTGTTTGGCTACACTTATTCTCCAAACACCCCCAAGTAAAAACCACCTCTTAAGTTACAAAAAAAAAAAAAAACCTTGCAAAGCATTAATTAGATTGCAGGTTAATGATTGTGAATAAGATTAAAAATATATGTAACCAAGCGTTCAGCTTCAAGTGTATATAACTAAAAGCTTTGATAGCTCACAAGATGTGTTTGATCTGGCGAAAAAGATGTATCAGTAACTGTCCATCGCAAGCTTTTCGCTAAAATGTTCTTCTGAACTTCCCACCCTCTGTCTACATTGTAAACTTTAATGTGGCTTCCCTGTAAAAATAAAGAATTAGAATTTATGAAAATTAAATTACAGCATTCATATGAATTAAACTAAAAGGTAAAGCAAAGTTAAAGATTAAAAAATTTCTTCATAAGACTATTAACACAATTCAGTATATCACAACAAGATGTACTTGGTACCTGAAACGCAACTACACAAAGGGAACCATCAGCAGAAAATTGTGAGACATAAGCCCGGGTGGTCATTCGGTCTACAAGAGATGGATATTTTCCTGGTAAATATTTATTAAGAACATGACAACGATCTGCTGCTGAAAACCTTCCCCTTCCTGAATAGTTACATTCTCTACCAGCTAGCATCTTCACAGTATTAACAGAAGATCTGCGCTTTCCTGGGAATATGTCGCCCGAATTTTCATGAGGTGCTGATCTAAGCTTTGTGAGTTGAGCAACATCGTGGTCCAGAATATTCGTGGGTTCGTTGGGAGAAGAATTCTCATCAACACCAGAGTTTGATGCATCACCATCGGAACATTCCGAATCAATCTCCAATCTACTTAGAGCATACCCCATACTATCAGTTGCAAGTCGCCTTCTCCAGACTCTAGAGAACATCTTGATTATATTTTCAAGTACTATACAGTGTCTTGCTTACATCACATCCAAGGATGAGTTTCAAATTCGATAAACCCTGCTAACAAATATAAAAAACAAGTTACCCTCAGAATTATGTGTATGTACCTTTCAGGTGAATAAACGTAGAATTTCATTTACGTAACTATATCAGTTCAATTTCTCTTGTACAAAATACTACAGATGTCATTGTACATAAACTGATTCATAAAGAAGCACAATTTCGCTGATAACACGCGTAAAACAACCGCAATTCAGCTGAACTAAATCATTTTCGCATACAATCATAATTTTTAACAACAATAGCAAACTTTCTTGCACCTCAATTTCTTTTCTCCATTTATGCATTACATAAAGATACAAACTTTAATTTCTCATTAACCTAAACACAAACACATGAATTGCATAAACTAAATTGAATTAAAAGCTACCCAAGTGATCAAAAACCCATATACATAAGCACAAATTAACATTAAACAGAGCAAAAATACAACCAAAATTGTAAAGATTGAATCTTTATTCAAGAAACATAATAAAATTTCAAGAACTCAAATACCCAACTGAAATAAAACTGCAAATATGAGAAAAGTGATAAAATTACACAACTTTTTCAAGAAATTCTCACCTGGGCAGCTCAATAATCAATTAAAGATTATGAATATATGCATATACATGGATATAATTATTTGTATGTATGCACGTAGATGATCAAAGAGAACACATACATGAATATGGAATTACCTTGCTCGCAGGGGCTTTGCTAGACTACTACAGTCGACTTTCTATTCCTCTAAACCGTCACCCTCTTATTTAGAAAATAAAATTATAATTGTTTTATCTATATAAAATATTTTTTTATATATTTTTATTTTATTCTTTTAATATATTTTAGCTATTAAATATACTAGCTTAAAACTCGTGCGATGCACGGATTGTTAATTGTTATTTTATTATTATTTTTAATTGTATTTGTTAAAAAAATAAGTAGACATGTTAAAATAGCTAAACACTTTTAATTAATTAAAAATATTAAAACAGATTTTAAAATAAATAAGTAAAGGCTTGCATGTTATATATTTGGAAAATGAGAGATTTTGTTAAGTAAAAATAAAAAATGTAACATATATTTAGTTTAAAAAGGTATTTGCACTTTGTGAAGGCTTGCCCGTTTATATTGTAGGGGGCGACACTTTGTGAATGCAGGGGGCATATGTACCATTTATTGTTCTGAAAATTAAAAAACGACTCTGAAAATAGCATTTTTCTAAATATATTGTAGATAAATAAATATATTATTTAATTTAAATTAATTTTAAATTTATGAAATTAAGCATAATTATCATGATAAAATTTCAAAAATCGGAACAATCAATTGGAACTATTAACGATTTGTGGGATCAATTTGGATTTTTCGGAATGATAAATGGTAATAAAAAGTGGAAAATATTTAATAATTTAATAATATTTACATCCACCTTAGTTATAATAAAATAAAATTTAAAAATAATTCATAATAACAAATTTAAAATTTAAAATTAAATTTATCAAATATTATCTAAGAATAAATCAGAAATTATCGATGATTTCTTAAAAGCGAAATTTTTAGAAAACTAACATCTTCCTTGTAGAACCCTTAACCTAAGAACCCTTAGAACTCTATCTTATTTTTTAAAATAATATATATTTATTATATGAAGGTCATGGGTAAAGTTGTCCAAAAACACAAAATACATAATTTAGAGCAAATTAATATTTTATTAACGATAATAATTATACATCGATATCGATCACAAAATTCTTCATCATCATCATAAATTTCCCCAATTATTTTTATCATTTTTTGTGAAAATATTCAAGTTATTGTATAAACACAATATCAGATAACAGTGTTCAGCAGCTGAACATTTAAATACAAGTAAGTTCAGTTGCAGAACTTTAAAATTTATGAATTCGATTGCATGACTTTTATGTTCAGCGGTAGAACACGAAAGTTATGGTAGGAAAATAATGTGAATAACATTGTTCAACAGCTGAACATTATAAAAATAATCAAGTTCGCTTGTAGAAATTTGTGGAAAAAAATAAGTTCAGTTGTAGAACTTTAAAGTCCATATGCATAACTTTTAAAATTCAGCTGCAGAACACTATATTTATACTATGAAACAAAATAGGTTCGGCAGTAGAATCCTTTTATTCCAAAAATACCCTTATAAGATTTTGTATATAAAAATGAGTTGAATCTGAACAGTTGATCTAGTAATAATCCAACGGCTTATAACAGTTCTAAAGTTCTTTTTTAATGATTGGTTCTCTCTTGAGTCTAATCCAGTGAGGATATGTATACATTATAGTCAAAGTAGTTCTTAAACTAATATTTGATTTAAGTTTGACGGTAAAAAAAAAAATTCTCATTTTTTAATTCAAATATGACTCGATGAAGACCAGTTATTTTTTTTCTTTAAGAAAAATGAAGATAATTCAATAATAAAAAAATTATACGGCATATACAAAAATGATCGAGTCCAATAAAAATACTAAAAATTAAATTGTCAGTGTTCATGAATAGACAATCAAACGATATATTGAAGATGATATATTAATATGTACCCACTCCGCCACAATCCGTTTGAGTTATCGATCATGAATGCGATTCCATACAAACTTTCATAATTAAATCAAAACCTTCGAAATAGAAAATTTTAGATCTAATAAACGAAATCACAATAAGAGATACTCGGTAAACTCTCAAATCCAATAAGTTATACTTGAATCGAAGAAGAAAAAAACCCGGAAACTCTGATGATTTAGATCTAATAACAATCAAACAAATCAATTAAATAAAAACAAATAAAATAAATTAAAGAATTTGGGGGTTTCCACTGAAAAAATCAGTGAAAGCCCCATCGGCTAAAAAATAAACGAGGAGGATGCTGAAACTATGACTAGTTATTGTAATTTTTTGTTAGGTTTAAAAAAATAGATGTAATTTTTTCTAATTTCTTTTCTTTAAATAACATCATTTTCAGACATAAATTTGTAAACCTTCTTCCAACATTAAATAATCAATGACCAATTATCTAGATATTTTTATAGATGGTTGGTTTAGAAAATTAGTAAGGTTATCAACCTACTTAGTTTTAAACGTGTTATTTACAATATTAACTAAACACATGCTCCTTTCCCACTAGCATATACAAGTTGCTGCAAATTTTATTTTAATTTTATTAATTTCAATATAAATAATTTAAAATGTGAACCACAAATTATTAATATATATATTTATATTTATTTATTTTAAAAGTAAAAACATAAAATAACGATTTAATGTTCCAAGTATAAAACAAATCGCAGTGTACATAGATGGAACTTGTTGATGTATTTTCAGATATGGACCCAGAATTTTCAGTAGCAAGGCCCGTATAATTTTTCTAAGGCCCATCTATCATTCATTTTTCGGCTAATTGCTGAATAGGATGAACTCCGTAAAGAAAAATTGGTATTATGAATGGTTTGAAAGCCCAACTAAGCAAATGGTACTGGTCCATTGCATTCCACAAATAAGTAGCCCAGTGCCAAAAATTGGACACATATGTTATTATTCATAATACAACATGTAAATATTTTATAGTATAATTTTTTTGAACTTGTAGTAAATTTTAGTTTGCTAAACTATATATATTTTTAGCTATATTAACATTTACTAAAAGTCGCCAAAAGAATTAATAAAAATTGAACTCATTTTAAATTTTATCTGAGTTTGTAAGTTCAAATAATAATAATCCCAATTTAAAAAAATTATAAATTTTACTAATAATATGTGATAGTATATAATAATAATAAAGCTCGAAATAATAATTTTAAAATTTAAAATTATATACTATCACATATTATTATAAATTTTACTAATAATATGTGATTTTTACTAAAATTATATACTATCACATATTATAATAATAATAAAGCTCTCTAACTTATTTTTTAAAATTTTCTTTTTTGAATAAAAATTTAAACATTAAATAATTATTCAGGAAAAAAAGAAATTAAAATAATTAATGAAAATATATTTTATATACACATGCGTTTAAAAAATAGATTTTAAGTTAGATTTGATACTTTATTCTAGTATATCGATCCCTTTGTGTTTTGTATAGAAGACATTTTAGGATAAGACGCATCAATAAAAAAAACACTTAGTACTATTAATATACACGAAACAGCCTTTTACAATGCTGCCAAACAATAACCAGTGCATTTTCTTTTTTGACAAGCATTGTTTGCTTAATTACTTCATCCAATACAACCAACTCTTTTGCACTCATGTTCATCTTACTATGGCATTTCTACAACATCCCATGTGGAATTGTTGTTTTACCCTGTTTCTACATTTTTGCTATTTATCCAAGAAAGATGGTAAAATGCATAGTTGGCTACAAGTTTTTGAGGAAACTGTTGTGCAAGATCGTTGAATATGAAGATCGTATGAGGTGCACAAAACTCTCGTGTAACGCTATGAGCAAGTTATGAAAGATTTGTCGATTTATATTTCATAAAAAAACACGGCATGTTGGAACTCTGTATACGTACATACAAACACCAAAGACATTTTTGCGAAAAAGAATCTGAAGTGTGAACAGCCGAATGGCCTCGAACAGCCCATGGAAATTGACATAATGGGCAGCATCAACACTCCAACAAAACAAATTTAAAAAAACCTTTTGCCACTAAGATCAAACTTAGATTAATAAACAAGAGCATGAGATTCCAAGACAATGACTTGATGACGTCCAAACAAAACACATATTCAAACATAAGAACAGCTAATTCGGAACCGACAAAACTCATTATACGACATAGAAAAGCCAGAACAACGGAAAATATGTAACAAAGAAACCATATTACGTACAATTATCCAAGTGTTAACGGAAGAATTTGGTGAAAACAAATTCGGGAAGGATTGTTGAAATTGTTGTGTTAGTTGACGACGGTTTGCAACGTAGTTTGAGAGGGTTTAGGTTTATGATTTGGGAATGGCTGAAATTGTATGTGAGATTAGGCTGCGATTAAGGTTGAATATTGAATTCATTCTTTTTCGCTAGATCACATCGTGCCATACAATGTGTCTACGTACCCTTATTTATTGATTGACTGTTGTGTGTTAATTGTTGGATTAGTGGAGGACATGAATCTTAATTGTTATATGTGTTAGTTGTATGGGTATTCCAAACTGTTGACTCTTTACCTTACCATTCTCCTAATATGCCTATAAATTGAACACAAGGTCATATTAGTTGTCACTATCAGAAAAAAGGTTAAAATGGAAAACAAAGTAGGAATCGAATACAAAGAAGACAGTCTAGATGAGGAAACAGATAGAGAGGCTACTGCCAAAGCCATTGAAGAGGCTAAATGGCAGGAGCAAGAAGTTGATTTTCAAAAGCTCCTCAAGGATGAAGGAAGCACTGAAGAAGTCCGTTTAGAAGTTTTAGGAATAGTTAATAAAATAGTAAAATCATAATTTGTAATTTCCTGTTTCAAACGATGATTTTATTAATGAAACCTGTTCCATTAATTTCCTTGTTTCTTTCTTTATGTGAATTTGTCTCTGTGATTGATTATTTGATTAATTTACTGTGCTTGATACCTAGCCTCCACTTGCAGAAACACACGTGGAGTCAGGACACAGTGAGGATTTCACCTCCCAAGTTGATGCTTCACAAGTTCCATTTGTGGAACAGTCATTATTCTCTTCTCCACCTTCACCTTCTTCCTTCCATACTCATTCATTTGTTTCTTCTCCACAACCTAGAGAGGGGGATAGTCCCAACCCTTCAGGTTTTGATCATCCATCTCCAATCATGGATGAGCCCCATCTAGTGGTCCACAAGAACCCATTTCTCAAAGTGAGATGGACACCACTCCTTCAAACACTGAGAAAGAACAAGGTGCAACTCTGCCAGAAAGTGAAACAGCCAGTGCCTTGTTCAATCTCCAAGGAGCATCTTACCTTAGGGAAGATGTTGTCACAGCATCAGATGCTGTCAAGGACTCTATAAATGTTGCTGTCACAGGTAACCCTGCTGTCAAGGACTCAGTCAAAGTTGCTGTCACAACCAATCCTGTTGTCCAAGCTGAAATGGAACCTACTGTCAATCTTTCAGCTGACAGTGACATTTCTGGCAAAGCTACTGTCACCTCTGCACAACCCAATTCTGATGAGGTTCTCATTGAGGATATCTCTGATGATGATGTGCCACTCTCTCAGTTTTTAAAGGTACATTCTAAACCATCTATTTCATTGCATGCAAGTACTGCTCATACCCATGCATCTAGGTTGAGTGAGGGTGTGCAAAAGGAAAGAGAGATAAAAGAAAAGAGAGGTGGGCATAAAAATGAGAGGCAGCCAAATGAGCTGGCAAAATGAGAGGGACTTGAGCATGTCCAGAATGAATTTGAGGGAGCCCACAATGTTCAGGCACTAGGCCTTGAGAGTTCTTCTGTGAAGAGTGATGAGATCAGTAAGAAAAACACTGAGAGTGTGAGAACCCCCACAGCCTCCAAGCCCCATTCTTTCCATTCCCCTCCCAGAAGGTTGAGAATTGGTGGCCCCACTACTTCTCTCAAGTTGGAAGCCCTAGAGCACAGATGTCTATCCATGGAAACTAAGCTTGACAGCCTGTCTGCCATGGTGGCCTCTGGTTTTTCTAGTGTTCAGGAAGCTATTCAAGTTCTATATGCCAGTATTGATGCTGCCAACTTACCTAAGAGGGAGAAAAGTGTAAGATCAGAATCTCACCCAGAGCAAGATGTTGGAGCACAAGAAGTACCTGATATTGAAACTCAGGGGGAGCCTGCAAGTAAAGGGGAGTCAAGGAGTAAGGGGGAGTCTACATCTAAGGGGGAGTCAAGAGGAAAGGGTGAGAAACCTGTAGAACACCAAAGAAGTGAAGCTGGAAATCTTTTTGAATATGAAATTGATGGGGAGACAATATTGATGTCCAAACAAGTATTGGAGGAACTGCAAAGAAAGTCAAATTCAAAGAGGCCAATACTCCCTCCTGTATCAATTAGAGAACCAACTTCACAGCCTCAGGAAACTGCTTTGCAGAAGATATGGAGAGAAAAGGAGAAGCAGAATAAGTTGGGGAAAGGCAAATGGAAGTTGCCTGAATACTGTAATGCACCATCCCTTTGGACTGAAGGAACTGAAATTGATCAGGAAGAGTCAAATACCATAATGGTGGATTACAGGGAGAGTACACTGCACAATAATGATGAGCAACTCTTCAGAGTAATTGAGGAGGTGATAAGGAGGCCAAGTATAACACCATCTCAAGTCACAACATATCTTCTGGATATAATTGTGAGTGTATGTGTGAAGATCAATGAAGAAAGAAGATGGGCAATTGATGTGTACTTGAACACAGGAATCTCAATGTTCATCACCATGCAACTGTTACAAAACCTACAAGTGAGGGTGTTGAGTGTGCTTAAGGCTAAGATTAAAGCAAACAACTCAACCTTCAATCAGATATTACAAGTGCAACTTCCGGATCTAATGAAAGAGAGACTTCCAGAGGTGTATTTAGATCCATTTTGTGTCTGTTATGGAGCAGTCTCTAAAGATGGTGTCAAGATGTATGCATTTTTAGATTTGCAAGGCACTTCAAGAATGGAGACAAAGACAGTAATGAAAGTACTTAATGTGATTCTCAAATCCAAAATCAACAAGGAAAAAGTCCTAGTTGTCAAAGCAATTCACAAGCTACTAGCAAGAAGAGATGTTAAGCTAAGCTCCAGAGTGAAGATGTTAATCTCTAAAGCTAATGCTAACAGAGCTGATCAAGGTGAAAGCTGTGCTTTTGATGACTCTTTTGATGATGGTGAATTGGATGGAAGTGGAGGGTCAGGAGTTGCTAAAAATGTTGGTGGATCAACTGCTGGGAACACTGAAAATCAAGCCCAGGATACAAGCAAGCAAGAAGCCCCTGAATAAGGAAAGCAAGATGTTGGTGCTACAAAAGAAGGGGAAAGTGAGATAATTGAAGCTTTGGAGGAAAGCATCTTTAGGTGTGCTATTGACAGTATTAATGCTGAAAAGGATGTTGTCACCAAAGATGATGTCAACAAAGAGAAAGATACTGTCATGGAAGACCCTGTAAAGGAAGACACTGTCAAGAAAGACACTGTCATGGAAGATGCTGTCAAAGATAAAACCAAGAAAGCAGTCAAGCCTAAAAGGACAAAATCCTTAGCAAGAGCTTGGTTTTCTAGACAGGAACCTGAACCTGAGGAGACTACTAAAACAAAGAAAGGAAAGACTAAGTACTCAGGAAAGGAGAAAGCCACAGGGCTTGGCAGGAATCTTAGGAAGCCAATCCAAACAAAGTTATACAGCTCTTTTGATCTTCAGGAAAAAGAAGCTCAAGGAATCAAGAATGTTGAGATAAAGTTGGATGACAATAATGGAGCAGTCCAGTATGTTATCTGGTTTGATCAATCAAGATCAGTAATTGTTTATAAGGACTTTATCATGGAGGTGGTTTCACATGAGGTAACTGAAGATCTTAAGCGCGTAAAGAGGATGGTCACAAGAAGGATTGAATACTTCTACTTAGAGAGGATGGTCAATCTAATGCAAGGTTATGACAATGTACCTGAGGAAGTCATGAAACATGTTCTGGCATACAAAGCTGAAAGAGATGAAGAATTCTATTAGAAATATGGAGACTAGTCATTGTATGATGATGCTGACATTGCTCATTTATTGGAACTCTCTGATGAGGAAGTAGCTGACTATGAGGATGATTTTCCTGAAGAAGAAGTGCAAGCCATGCCCAGTCGGGAGAAATCATCTAAAGCTGCTCATGATGAGACTATTGAATAAATGGAAGCTGAACTGTTTAATGCATGCAAGGAAATGAACAGTAGAAGAAGTAAAAGTCCAAACTTTCAACCTTGAGTGCTGGAAAACCCTTTCAGGATCAAACATGGAAAGGAAGAAATCTACTTGGATAGTTTCCATAAGCTCAAAACAGGTGTGCTGAAAGAATTGAACTTCTCAGTGGTTGGATCAACTAACCATCTAGAGATGTTGTGCTCTTTTGAACTTGAGGAAATTATTAAGAAGAGAAAGGGTGAAGATTCAAAGCTGGACAAGGCAAGAAGGTCTACTCTAAATGCATTTCCTGGCAGGAGATTCAAGATGGATAAAGACATCTTAAAATTCAGAGTCTATATCTATGGACAAGAAAATTGGCTGGATCTTCAGGATGCTCAACAGAGTATCTCCAAAGTAATTCAACAGTACATTGATGAAATTGAGGATGATACACTATCTCCCATGGAAATATCTCTGGTGGAAAGCCTCAGAAACCTTGTAGCAGAAGCTCTCAAAGGAGAGGAAGAAAGAAGGAAGAAAAGAAAGTCTGAAGCTCGAAACTAGGTAAATATTTCATATTTGCTCATTCATTAAGGAGCACCTATGTTTGTATTCATTCTGATCTTTGTTAGTTAAGTTGTCAACATGTAATGTTTGGAAATTTGTAATTATTATCCATAAAAACAAATTGGGGGAGATTGTTAGTATTTATGGGTGATAGCTTAGAAGACAACTTAACTTTGTATTTTGTAATACTTAATTGTATTGAGTAGAACATACTGTCACAACCAGAGTATGTTCTTGTAGCCATTTCCATTGTTGTAATAAACTTGTTTATAAATCTTAGAAGAAGTTCATTCATTTGTTCAAGCCTCAAGAAACATATCAGGATGACAACAAGAATAAATGTTACTGTCATATCACTGACAGTAAGGTTACAAGAAGACATCATGTTGCAAGTCAAGACAACATATTTTCTCTGACAGCAACATTGGCGGAAACCTTGAGACAACAACTCTCTATTCTCCTGACAACAAGTTTGGAACTCCTGACAGCATCTATTGCGGGGATTTCTTACTGTCACCAAAAACACATTCTTGTGACAACAAGCTTGAAGATCAGGATACTGTCTCAGAGGGATAAACTTTGAATTGGGGATCTACCCGGTCAAACATGTGACAGTTTGGATGTTCAAGAAACAGGCGTGCTGCAGTATCCCAACACTACACCTGGTCTGCAAGACTACGACAGAAGCTTGAGAGATCACATGACAAAGCTCACCAATTCAAGAGTATGACAAATTAACATCCACTGAATTGTGTTAGCTAAAAATAGAATGTATCTAGATTGCTTTTTTCAGTAAAGATAAACTTGTTTGTATAGAAATTTAGGTAAGACACACAGGTAGACAAATTGTAAGAAGCTGCCACATGAAAATGACAGCAGCTTCACAAACCCGTGATGATAGAGATATGATTAGTTTACTTAGACTATCTCTCACTTCATTCTATGTATCGCTTGAGAAACCGAAGCTTGAGAAAAATACACATTTCTCTCAAGGTTGTAGCAACACTTTCGCAAGATAAATAAAATATTTATTTTGTGAGAAAACTACTTGTGATTGCATTTCTTCTACTAATAGGATTTAATCTTAGTTTTAGTTGTTGAAGCATAGATTGAATTTTATCAGTATTGCATTCAACCCCCCTTCTGCAATACTCAAGGACCAACAAGTATGTTCCACATAAATTGCATCAACCGTTCCACCTGCTGGTGGAGGTGCTTCCAAAAAGAAAATAGGGGTCCCAACCCTTGCCAAAGCCTCGTACTCTTTCAACCTCTCCTCCTCTGGAAATTCGATTGTGTACACCATATTAGTAGCAGCATACGGGGGCCTAAAAAATGCTTGGGTTTCTTGTGCATTTTCCTCCTTGAAATCGGGCATATCGGAACCATCCTCTACTCCTTTTCTTCCCTTGTAAGAAGACCTGATCATTTTTCTATAACAGTCACGAGAATCATATTGACATCCCTTGATGCAACCTACACCATCTGGGGTTGGGAACTTCATGGATAGATGATAAATTGAAGTGACTACCCTTATTTCCTTTAGCATTGGTCGCCCCAACAAGGCATTATAGTATGTTGATTGATCAATAACCAAGAATTCAAACACTTGGGTAACCGAAACAGAACCTTCCCCCAAAGTAAGCGACAACTTGATTGTCCCTTTTACTCGAACAGAATCCCCTGTGAAACCATAGATGTGTGTTGTTCCCTGAATCAACTCTTTGTCTAGCAATCCCATCTTCTTGTATGTTCCGTAATAGAGGATATTCACTGAAATCCCATTATCAACAAATACACGGTGGACGTTCCTAGATCCAATCCGGACACTTACAACTAAAGCATCACTATGAGGATGATGTACCCATTTAGCGTCTTCTTCAGAGAAAAATATTTGAATATCCTCCCCTTTAAATAGCTTGGGCGGTCTTTCAGATAGATGATTCACGTTAGTAAGAGGCGGATGTTGAGCTTCTCGAACATATCTATCCATGGCGTTTCTTCCATTTCCCCCGATATGAGGTCCTCCAAAGATAGTATGTATACTTGCCTCTCGCACGAACACAGGTTTCTCTGGGACCTTAACTTCTGTGGAGCCTTTAATTGCCTCGGTTGTTTTGACTGGAGCCTCTTCTCTATACTTTTTTACTTTCTTGACCACCCATTCAGTAAGTTTTCCTTCCCTTATCAGCTTTTCAATTTCTTCTTTTAACTGTCTGCAAGCATGAGTGTAGTGACCTTGAGATTCATGATAAGCGCAATACTTCCCATTGTCTTTCATAGCAGCTCTCGACAAAGGCGCAGGATTCTTGTATAAACCCTGATCTTTGGTTATCTCATAGATATAATCTATAGAAGCTACATTCGGAGTGTAATGATCACCGAGCGTTGTGTGGTCATGTTGTCGATAAGGAGGTGGAGGCGGAAAACGTTGGGGACTAGGTGATCTGGATCTGGTGAATCTACCACTTCCCCTGTTTTCCTTTGGGCTAAAAGGCTATGAAAGGGTAGGTCTTCTAGTTTCTTCTACGTTCACATCCCCTCTTCCGTTCTTCTTCTATGTCTTCGGGCTGGGTGACCTCTCCTTTCTTTTGCCTCGGCGAGGCGCATCTCCATAGTCACTCCTCTTCAAAGCTTCCTCCTCCCGTTTAAAGGGATCAGCCTGAAGATACAAAGCAGCCAAGGTTGCCGGTTCCTCTCGTTGTAGATTTTTCCAGAAATCAGTACCCACACGCACTCCAGCAATTAAGAAATTTTTGATAGTTTCATCAGATGCTCCACGAACAGTAGGAACGTCAGCATTGAACCGCTTAAAGTATGCTTGGAGAGTCTCTCAATCTCTTTGCTTAATGTTAGCTAAAGTAGTCATAGGTGAAGCATAATGAATGGAAGACTGAAACTGAATTAAAAACATCTTACACATTTGCTCCCAGGAAGTGATTGACGCAGGTCCTAGCTTTTGGAACCATTGATGAGCATTCCCTCTTAAAGTTGAAGCAAGAAGGCGACACTTCGTTAAGTCCTCCACTTGATAGAGCTCCATCTCAATATTGAACCTTCCAATGTATTCTGCAGGATCTGTGCTTCCATTAAAACGGAGATCTCCTGTGCCTCTGAAAGCTAGTGGGAGAGGAGCTTCTCGTACAGCAGCGGAAAAAGGAGAAGGTGCGGCATCTGGAATAGCACCCCCCCTGACCTTCAGACTGAGCAATGAGTTTTCGTAGGGCATCCACATTGATACCTTCAAGACCTGGAACTACCTGAGCCCTAGCTTCTAGATTCGACTGTGGGGTAGGTTCCTGTTGATAAGGATTGGGCATTATCGGGTAAGGGTTCTGCTGTTGTTGCGGGGTGGGAGCCCTTTGTGGATATGGAAATTCCTGTGGGGGCAAAGGTTCTCCTCGTCGCTGCATAGGCTCCTCCTGATGATAAGTAGACCTTCGAGGTGTAGGCTCCCTCTGCTGGTAAGTAGGTCCTCGAGGTGTAGGCTCCCTCTGCTGATAAAGACCACTGCTATGATTGATGCGGCGTCCGCCTTGGCTATTCTGGAACAAAACTATCTCTCTATTCAGATCTTCCATTCTTTCATATGAGGGTTTGCGCTCACCTATCCTCTTCTGATTAAAAGTTTGTTCTCTCTGATTCATATGCCCACCCATGTAGGTAGTTTGAATAGGAATTGGATTTATTATCACAACATTATCATCTGATTGGGAATTCCTAGGATGGTCGCCCTGTTGATAACCAATCCTGAGCCAAGGTGGGGAGCGTCGCCCTCCTCCAGATCTCCATTGATCTGTCCCTCGGTATATCTTGTTAGATCAGAATTCAATGATCGTCAGAAACTAGACTCAACTGATCAGGATTGCTGACGTCATCAGTATTGCATGGTCATCAGTATTTGATCAAGCGTCAGTATCTTATTGATCATCAGGATTCCTACTCAGACTATGATCAGGATTGATCATCAGAACTTGAAGCTGATCAGGATTCCTACTTCGAGTTATATTTGGAGTCTAGATAAACATGGAAGTTTATTCTATTTGTTCCTGGTTTGTAGAATGTAGCTATCGATTAAGGATAGGTTTCTATCTTTGTTATTGATTAGGACTTATCTTGTTATTGATAGAGAAGCTGTGTGTACTATATAAACACAGTCTTGGTTTCGATTTATGAAATTCATTAGAGAGAGAACATAATCGAAGAGAAGCTCTTAAGAACTGAATTTCTTGAGAGAGTTTTTGTAAACTAGCAGCTCTCAAGAACATCAGAATTTCTTGAGAGCGTTTGTAACAGTTTTATATCAGATTTAATAAAGCTGTTATCTTTCTTTTCATATTTGTGATATATACATTATGAAGTCGATTATCTTACTCTATTGTATTCAACCCCCCTTCTACAATAGATTATTACTGGGCAACAATTGGTATCAGAGCAAACTGATTTAATTCTGAATCAGAGACGATCTAAAGATGTCGACAACCAAGTATGAAAGCATGAAGATTCCCATCTTAAAGATATCAGAATATCCTACATGGAGGGTAAAGATGTTGATGTACCTGGAGGCTATGGATCCTGACTATTTGGACAGGATTCGTGATGGACCATATATACCAACAAAGTTCGTAGAACGAACAGATACAGTACCAGAACATTATGTGGTCAAAGCTAAAGTTGAATGGACTCCAGAAGAAAAAGCTCATGTACTCAGGGAACCAAAGATAAAGAATATCTTGCATAATAGCCTTGATGTTGTCATGTCAAACAGAGTGATTGCATGCAAGTCTTCAAAAGAAATCTGGGATACTTTGGAAACTCAGTGCCAGGGATCTGCATCTGTTAAGAAAAACATAAGGGCTCTTTTGATTCAAGAATATGAACAATTCGATGCAAGACCTGAAGAGAGCCTGACTGATCTATATGATAGATTTCTGACACTATTGAACAGCTTATCCTTAGTTGACAAAGTATATGAAACTGAAGATTCAAACACCAAATTTCTTAGAGCTTTACCTGAAGAATGGGATACTCAGACCTCAATCATTAGACACCAGTATGATCTGAACATTGTGTCTCTTGATGAGATCTATGGGATGCTAAGAACTCATGATCTTGAAGTTCAACAGAGAAAGAACAAGAAAAGCAGCAAGGCAAAGTCAATTGCTTTGAATGTAGAAGCAAAATCAAAAGGGAAAGCTATGGAGGTCTCTAGAAGGAAAGCAAGAGTAGCTGAGTCAGATCCTGACGACTCTTCATCAGATACTGATGGCAATTCTGATGCCAATACTGGTGATGAATCTTCTGATTCAGACATGGAAGAGATGGTTGCTATGATTGTCAGAAACTTCAGAAGGATGAAGTTCAGGAAGAATAGAAGACAAGGCAACTTTCAGAAAATGACCTTCAAAGCAGACAAAGATAAGTATATCAAAAAGGACAGCAAGGGTAGCAAATTTGACAAGTCAAAGGTTAGATGCTACAAGTGTAATGGTATGGGTCACTTTGCTTCTGAATGCAACAAGACAAAGGCACTCATCACATCAAGCAAGGATTGGATGGACTCTTCCTCAGAATCTGATACTGAGGTAGTCAACTATGCGTTAATGGCCAATGCTGATGTAACTGCTGCTCCTGATGATAAGGTACTAAATACTATCTTTGATTTTGATACTGATAATGCTTCTGAGTTAAGACGTTTTCTAAAGTCATTACATATTAGCTTTAGAAGTCAAACTGCTGAGAATACTAGAATCTTATCTGAGATGTCTGACCTTAGAAAGAGGAATGAGATATTAGAAGCTGAATTTTCTCGTATTCAAGAAGTACAAAAAGAATGTGATAATGCTAAACACATGCACTTAGAGATGACATCTAAATGTACTTCTCTTGAAAAAGAACTTGAATATGCTAATGAGAAAATCAGAACCTGGACAGACTCTGGTAGGAAATTTCATGAGATTAATACCTCTAAGAATTGGAAAGAGTGTCTAGGATATAAGTCAGATGAAGATAAGAAATTAGCAGAGAAAATTGTCATTGATGAGACAGTCAGTCCAAAGACCTATAGACATGTTATAGACTCAACCAAATCTAAGATTACTCCTGTTAATTTTGTTTTTGGTAAGGATTCCAATTCTACTTTTGAAAAGGGATCTTCTTCTACTCAAGGAATTAAAATTATAAAGTCTAAACCTGTCATGAACAAAATCACTAAGAATCTAGGTCTATTGTCTCAGAAACAGCTTAAAGATAAAATCTGTGAGGTTACAGATAAGAAAAAGGAAGCTACTGTTAAGAGAAACAGGAATGGTAAAGTTGGGATCAATAAAGAGAATGGTTATAAATATATCTCAAATGCACCTAGAAAGTGTTGTTTCAACTGTGGTAACTCTAATCATCTTGCTATTGATTGTAAGAAGAGTAAGAAGAAGATTACTGATATTTCTAAGTCTGATGTTAGGAATAGATCAGTACTCTATAAACCGCAGAAGTCCTGTTTTCATTGTGGTAGTCTATGGCATTCTATTTATACATGTAAAGAGTATCATGATTTGTACTATAACTTTTATGATCCACTGCCAAAGTTTGAAAGTAGTACCACTACACCATATATGGGATTCCCCAACACTTTTTTTAGTGTTGCCAGCAAAAATGTTGGCTTAAATGACATAAAATTGATATAAGCCAATACATGTATTTGGTGTTACAGATGATATCATTTGATGTTACCTTAGATAATAAAAAAAGTCTATTGTAACATGAATAATGGTGTTACAATTGAGTACTAAAAAAGTGTAACTAAAATTCATAAAATAGGCGGTAAAAATAAAGTTAGCAAAAATTAGAAATGAGCGGGCAAATTTTTTTGGGCGGCCACTCTAAAATATTAAGCTGCTAAAACTAATTGACGGGTCAAAACACCCAAAATCAAAACACTCCCAGAACACACACATGCTTGCACTCTAAACGCTATCTCAAAATTAGGGCTTGGGTTCAATTGGGGCTTTAGTTTTAAATTAGGGCTTCGATTGAGTTCTTCGGTTCTTTAATTATTCAGTTGGGTCATACACTGGTCTTCAATTTGGTCTCCACGCTTCCAATTCCATGCATTCACGATTCAATAAACGGTTCAACTCGGTTTGTGAGTCTCAATTTAACTTTGATTTAGATTTGGGTATAACTCTCTACCAATCTTATGTTCTTTAAACCCTAATTTTTGTATAACTCTGCTCATGTTTTAGATTTTTTGTGTTATTCTTGTTAATTTTTTGTTTGGGTAAGAGTTTTTGCGAGTTTTTTTGTTTTCATGAGAGTTATTGGTTTCTATGGAGAGAAATAGAGAGATACAGAGATAGCTAGACAGAAAGAGACACAAAAGAGAGGGAGAAATATGGAGAGATGGTGAGATGGAGAGAGAGAGAGGGAGAAGGAGATGCAGAGAGATAGAGGGTGTGTGATGCAGAGAGAGAGGGTGAGAGAGGTGCAAAGAGAGGGAGATGCAAATAAAATAAAATAAATAAATATGCAGAGCACTAGAATCTGGTTGAGTATAGAACTTTGGCGATGAGATGATTTGTAATACTGTGACTGGTGATTTCTAATTTGTTTGTAACTGGTGATAATATATATGTGTGTATGCTTTACTTGTTTATCTTATATATGAATTTATATTGTGTTCAGCCTAGATCTTTACTTGTTTCTTACTTTTCGTGATTAAAGAATTTTTGTGAATTAATTAGAGCAGGAGTTGTTTATTTTGGATAGAAATGATGTTAGAAAATTTGGATATATGTATCTCAGAACAAGTCTGCAACGACATTTTAGATTCAATTGTTTCTGTACATGTTTCGAGTCATTTGATGAGGGAATTATGCAGGACTACTAATTATATATCTACTTGATTCTTTGTATTAAGAAATACAATTGTGCTCAAACCAGTAAGATTGTTGTTTATTATATAGATCTCGGCTTTGTTATGGAATTAGAGAGTCATGATTTGGAGGAGTTTAAGTTTATGATTGATGTGAATGTGATTGGGACGTTTCATTTGATTAAAGCGGCTTTGCCTGGGATGAAAGTGAGGAAGGAGCGTGGTCCTGGTTCGATTGCGATTATTTCGTCTCAGGCTGGTCAGGTATATCGGTTTTAGTTTCGTTCCATTGTCTCGTAATGTATGCCTTGAAATGTTGATAGTTCATATTGATTTTACTAGCTGATTTAACTAGTTATGTGATAATTATGTTGTTTAGATGTTTATGTGACGATTAGCTGTTAGGAGATAGTCGACTTCGGTAGTTTGTATTTAAGCTACATTGTGGATTTTGAAACACATAGCTCAGACCTTTAAAATTGAGTTTTAGGATACCAATTTAAAGCTTATGCATTCTGCAAACGAAAAACAAACAAATTAAAAATTACTGTAGAATTGTATTTACGTCCTAATATCTGTTCTAATTGAAAGTGGCCAAATTAAATGGAGTTGTCTTATCATATATAATTAATTAATATAGCCAATTCCATTGAAATATAATCTGGTTTTGTAAATTTTACATGATGTATTTTTAATTATTTTCAACTTGTTTTAAAAACAGTGGTAAAATGATAAGTTACTATAAAGAGGACATCCGTATTTTGAAAAACAGGAATGTGAAATTTGAGTAATTTCAACAACTGACAATGCTAGTAAAGTTAAACTTTTATACGTACCCTACATATGAACACATGGCAATGAATATACAGGGCCACTCCCTTATTTTCCCCCATCAGTTCACTACCTAGCTAGTGCCTAGTGCTAGTAGCTACAAGACCACTTCTGCTTATATATATCACACTTGACTACTTGATACAACAAATTCAAAACCCTTTATCTACAGCAAGGAAAACCCATCTCTCTGCAGTCTCTCTGCAGCTGTGGTTTTCTCAAGGTACGCATTTCAAACCCTTCTCTCTTGACGTTTTATGTTGGTGCGTTTACATATCGTGTGCATGGTACATATATCTACATATTTTTGCATTTTTTTCAAAAAATAATTAGTTTATGCTTTTGGCTTTCTTCATCTTCATAGATTCTGGCATCATGTGTTTATGTGCTTCCCTGTGAACAAACTTGTATAACCAGCATAATTTTGTGTGTGTTTAGTTGTTGAGTAGCCAATAGTTTTGCAAAACATAAAAATACAAGAGCAATAAAGTTACTGTTATTGCCTTTAGCTAAAGAGTAAAAAGCAAAAATATTTTAAAATATTTGTCCATTTTTGATCTTTCGACACGTATTTTAAAGTGCATTAACCGGGTGGTAGTACACTTTGAAGTAGTACTGTTTTTACAGTGTATCACTTTGAAGTTTGAACCCTTTTTTTTTGCTAAGTTTGAACCTTTGTTTTGGGATGTCCACAGTGTAACAAAGTCTTCAAAGACACAATGAAAAAAGGGATGAAACCTTCACATTTTCACACTAGTGCGCACACACACACATTACACATAACACATACATGGTTGGTTGGTGGTGTAGATTTTGAACAACTGACAAGGAGTGGTGTATTCCCCTAGATCTGCGCTCCAGTTGTCTGTCAAACACTCGTTCTATACTGTAGATATGGTTGCAAGCTTGCTCTCACATGCTGTAATAACAGAAACTTATCCTCATTGCCATATGCTGTAATATGGTTTGGCCTATATTCTCTTACTGGAGAACTCGCTCTATTTTCTTATCCTTTTTTCACTCCTTAAGTACTTTGAGTCATTTTAAAAAATGTCTCTATTAAGGCTGAAGTAATTGTATCTCTGTTCATTATCATACTCCTTAGTCCCTAACTAGTAAGTTTACATGAGGGGCAAATCTTAGAATATTATGCTATTATTATATATTTATTTTTTTGTAAGTTTTCCTCTAAAAGGGAGTTGAATTGGCACATAATATGATAAAAAGGAATTTGTATTCGAAATAAAAGAGCATTCTAGGAAACTGGCTGTTCATTGTGTACAACCTGCTATTCCAGAAAATGCTCCCGTGGAAGGTCTGTCTTTTATGCAGAAATAGATTTACCTTATTAATGTCCGAAATTTCATGCAGTAAAGTCTGAAATTTATAAAAAAAATTAAGATATTAAATCTAGGCCATTCATTGATACTTATTAATGATCCTCGTAAGGGGTCCAGAATAATGTACCTAAGACATTACAAATGTTATTAATCCATTTCTATAGCTACAATGTTAAATTGACTCAAATTTGTTAATTGTTTGCAGCTATCACTGCTCCTCCAGAGACAAATAAAGTTGAGCATAAAGAGAATGAACTACCTGTTGACATTAAATTACCCGTAAAACATGTTCTTTCCAGACTCAGGAGGCCTTAGTAAGTTTGGCCACAGACTCAGGACTTCATCCTTTAGTTCCCTACTTTACATGTTTTATTGCAGATGAGGTATTCTTCAAGCTACATTATTAATAACAGCGGATAAAACTACTATAAGTATACCTCCTTAAACAAAGCAGATGAATTATAATTGTTTCTCACCAAGTCTTTTAATTTTTATTGACCTCAGGTTGCACGTGGTCTGACTGAGTTTAATGTTCTGTTTACTTTGATGCGTGTTGTTTGGAGTCTTCTCCAGAATCCTCACATACGTGTAGAACCTTATGTAAGTCTATTGTTGATTCATGTGGTTTCTGTGATATTGTGGACAAGTGCACCCAAACACTAATTATTCATGTCGTGTATCAAATTGTCAGCGCTGATCATAGCTGTCTATCTAATACACGAATCATTCATGATTACTAAAAAAATGGTAACGCACTTGTACAAATTTCAAGCACAGTTAGTGAAGATAATGAAAACAAATAGGTGTGCTAGTTTGGGCTCCTTCTAATTTTAGAGAAAAGTATCTGGGCTTTACTTCAGCAAAACAGGCCATATGCTCAACCAAATTGGTATAAAATTTTCAGAAACAGGCCATATGCTCAACCAAATTGGTATAAAATTTTCAGGCCCAACTCATGTCTCTTCTTCTTTATCCTAATTCTACTGTGATGTTCTAACAAGACCTTGAAAATTTTTGCAAAAGAGAAAGCATGGATACTATGAAATGGAACAAAACTGCACTTCTGGTCATCGACATGCAGGTTTTTATCTGAATATTTTCCTTAATATATGCATGCATCTGTAAGAATTTATTGTTTTCAAAAAGACAAGGAGCTAACTAAACTATTGGGAAAAAAACAGAAAGATTTTATAGTGAAAGAAGGTTCGATGAGAGTTGATGGAGGTTTAGCTATTGTTCCTAATGTTATCGAGGCTGTTGAGGTTGCTAGACGCCGTGGAATCTTCGTAATTTGGGTACTTTTCTTAACTTTGTCATATCCTTAATTTTAGTTTCTGTTTGTTTTATGTTGTAGTTTGAGTGTGTGGAACTGGAACTGGAACTGGAAGTAGATTTAGGTCTGTAGTTGAGATTCATATGTCTAGGTTATACTAGAGTGATGACAGATTTACTTCGCGTGTTTCGTAAATTTAAAAAAAAAAGTTCCTTTGATTCTATAGAAAACAGTTTCTTTGATGAATAATTGTGTAAACATATTTGAAGGAAATGTTTATAAAATTAGAAGTCTTCTCCGAGCTGTAAATTGTGAGCAAAACGAGATTATCATCGTGTAACTATGGTCTGATTATGGAGATAGGCACTTCATCTTTTATTTAAATATTAAAAGTCTAAGCATTGGTCTGCTATTAGTAAGTTGGTCAAAGTTGCGTTAAGAAATGTTAGATTTTCTTTAGAAAATTGGATTGGATTTTTATTTTCATATTGTTATTTTCAAGTCCATGAGTAGAATCCTTTTATAAGTTTACAGTTTTATTCTTTTCATACTTTTCATCTACATATTACAGGCTGATGCTAAAACAATTCTTGATGCTGTGGAAGTGTGGAGGCTGCTAATAAAATTCTACGTGGTGACAAAAAACATAGCTCCTCTTGGCTATGTGATGATAAAGTTGGCTGAGAAGAATCCGGGGTTGAAGTTTGACATTGGCGAGTCAAGTGTTTCTGGTGGAGTGACAGCGATACTCCGTGACTGGATCGTTTACTGCTTTTCTGAAAACTTATTATTTAAGTAGTCTCTTTTCTGAACATACTATGGTGGTGTACACTTTAGAAATGCAGATGGTTATTTTGTCATAAGTACCATTTAGAAGTATTTTTGATAATATTGAACATTTGTTTAGCGTGATGCTAATTGAATGCATGGATTTTTATTTCGTAATTTTTAAAGTTAAAAGTGTGTTTTAAATTCGGATGTTATTAGGAATAGATGTTGGTTACAGAATGTTACTAAAAACACCAAAATGTGTTGGCAAAAAATGAATAATGTTGAACAAATTAATGTTGCAATAAAGTAAAATGGTGTTGCCAAAATACAAAAAAGTGTTTCACAAAAATAAGTGTTGGAATAGAATACTGGGTGTTGGCATATGGTCTATTCCAACGCTTTTCTTAGTGTTGGCAAAGACAAGAAAGTATTGTCATTGGGGTTTACGGTAACAGTTTTTTCATGTGTTACTGCAGGTTCATCAAGTGTTGGCATAGACCCCTACGGCCACGGAGCAAAGTCCAACACTTTGAAAATTGGGAAAAGTGTTGGCGTAGGCTATTTTTTGGCTTCCAGCAACACTAATCATGATTTTTCACACTTTTTTTAGGTGTTGGCAAATGTCATATATGGTGTAGTGTACAAAGTCTGATAGAACTGAAAATGTCATAGTGAAGCATGCTTTTGTTAATACTGATACTGACAAAGCAAATCCTGATGGAGTAAATCCTGTCAGGACTGCTAAAGTCAAAAAGTCTTCTGCTGTTAAATTTAATAAAATGCATGAACAAGGAATCCAACAAGTGTGGGTTCCTAAACATTCTGACTAGTGTTTTACTATTCTGATGCAGGGTAAAAGGAAAAATGTGTTAGTCATGGATAGTGGATGTTCTGTGCACATGACTGGAAACAAAGCCCTGTTATCAGAATATGAGGAAAAAGCTGGCCCAACTGTGTCTTATGGAGATGGCAACATTGGACAAACCTTGGGATATGGCAATATAATCATTGGAAATGTCATCATTGAAAAAGTAGCTCTAGTGAAGGGACTAAAACACAACTTGTTGAGTATTAGTCAAATCACTGACAGAGGTTATCATGTCAATTTCTATTCCACACATTGTGAAGTAGTCAGTAAAGCAACAGGGAAGATAGCACTAACTGGCTACAGGCATGGTAACATATATGAAGCCAACATTCTCTCAGATACTGATGGCTCCCCTACATGTTTCATCAGTAAAGCTTCAGTAGATGAAAGTTGGAATTGGCACAAGAAGCTTTCTCATCTCAACTTCAGCAACATCAATGAGTTGGTTAAGAAAGAGTTAGTAAGAGGATTACCTAATGTCTTATATACACCTGATGGACTCTGTGATGCATGCCAAAAAGCAAAACAAAGAAGGACATCATTCCAGAGTAAATCAGTATCCTCGATTGAAGATCCATATCACATGCTACATCTTGATCTGTTTGGTCCAGTCAACATCATGTCCATCAGTAAGAAAAGGTACACTCTTGTAATTGTTGATGAATATTCTAGATTCACCTGGGTGTATTTTCTGCATAGAAAAGATGAAACTCCTGAAGTTCTGTTGGATCATGTGAGGATGATTGAGACAACCACAAAGTACAAAGTCAAGATTCTGAGAAGTGATAATGGTACTGAATTTAAGAATTCAAAGATGGAAGAGTTCTGCAAATACAAAGGAATCATTCAACAATTCTCTGCTCCTGGCACACCTCAGCAAAATGGAGTAGTAGAAAGGAAGAATGGAACTTTTATTGAAGCTGGCAGAACTATGTTGGAAAAAGCTAAATTACCTACATATTTCTGGGCAGAAGCAGTCAACACAGCATGCTATACACAAAATCTCACATTGATAAACATGCATGGTGTCACTCCTTATCAGTCACTCAAGGAGAAGAAACCAAGTCTGAAGCATTTGCATGTGTTTGGCTGTAAATGTTTTGTTCTCAGAACTCATCCTGAACAGCTAGGGAAATTTGAAACAAAGGCTGATGAAGGAATATTCATAGGTTATCCTACATCAAGAGCCTTCAGAGTTTTTAATTTGAGAACAAGAACTGTTATGGAGTCAATTCATGTATCTTTTGATGATAAGAAGATAACTGGAATCATTGAAGACTCGCATGATAGATTGTTATTTGAAAATGAAGCTTCCAAGGAACCTGAAGAAATTGAATCAGATCCTGTCAATTCATCAGATACTGATGGGTCACCAAATCCTGATGACTCGCCAGGTACTGATGGTGCTAATACTGATGATGCAAACAACAGTGATACAACTAGTAGTGCTAATGTTGAGGGGGAGCAACGGCATTCTACTACAAGTTCAGAGTCAACTCAATCATCAGGACAGAATTCTTCAGATACTGATTCAAGTGAAGATCCTGATAACACATCAGGAGGGCATAGCAATAATTCAGGGAGAGCTTCAAATCAATCAAATTCTTTCAATCAAGATAACACCAATCCAGGGGGAGCATCTACTTCAAGAAACAATTTGACACCAGCAAGGAAATGGACAAAAGATCATACTCCTGATTTGATAATTGGAGATCCTGATGCAGGTGTTCAAACAAGAAGTGCAACTCAGAATGAATGTTTATATAATAACTTTCTATCCAAGGAGGAGCCTAAGAAAGTTGAAGATGCACTTAAAGATGCTGATTGGGTTACTGCAATGCAAGAAGAACTGAATGAATTTGAAAGGAATGAAGTCTGGAAACTGGTACCAAGACCAAAGAATAGATCAATTGTTGGTACAAAGTGGATTTTCAAGAACAAGACTGATTCTGATGGAGTCATTATCAGAAATAAAGCTAGACTAGTTGCAAAGGGGTATTCCCAACAAGAGGGAATTGACTATGATGAAACTTTTGCTCCTGTTGCAAGACTAGAAGCCATCAGGATATTTCTTGCTTATGCAGCACATAAGAAATTCAAGGTTTTCCAGATGGATGTTAAAAGTGCTTTCTTAAATGGTGAACTGGAGGAAGAAGTTTATGTTGAACAACCTCCTGGTTTCATTGATCCTAAATATCCAGATCATGTCTACAGACTGGATAAGGCACTTTATGGACTAAAGCAAGCTCCAAGAGCATGGTATGAAACCTTAGCTCAATTCTTACTGGAAAGTGGATTCAAAAGAGGTGCAATTGATAAAACTCTATTTTATTTGAATCATGGTAAGGAGTTGCTGTTAGTTCAGATTTATGTTGATGATATCATTTTTGGGTCAACAAACAATAAGCCGTGTGAAAAGTTTTCCAAGCTTATGCAGTCAAGATATCAAATGAGCATGATGGGAGAAATGAGTTACTTTCTGGGTCTTCAAGTTAAACAGACTGATGAAGGGATTTTTATTAATCAGTCTAAATACACAAGGAATTTACTGACAAGGTTTAACATGCAAGACAGTACTCCTGCTTCAACTTCCATAGCTACAGCTACCAAACTTGATCCTGATCAAGGTGAAGAGGTAGATGTAACTCACTACAGAGGAATGATTGGCTCTTTATTGTATCTCACTGCCAGTAGACCAGATATCATGTTTGCAACCTGTCTATGTGCAAGATTTCAAGCAAAACCTAGAGAACCACATCTGATTGCAGTCAAAAGAATTTTCAGATATCTCAAAGGCACTCCTTCACTTGGCCTTTGGTATGCAAGGGAATCAGATTTTGGGTTGTGTGGTTATTCAGATACTGATTTTGCAGGATGCAAAATAGACAGGAAAAGTACTTCAGGAAGTTGTCAGTTTTTGGGTGGAAGACTAGTTTCATGGTTCAGTAAAAAGCAGAAATCTATTTCCACTTCAACTGCAGAAGCTGAGTACATTGCTGCAGGAAGTTGTTGTGCTCAGATAATGTGGATGAGAAATCAGTTGTTAGATTATGGCCTGTCATACTCAAAAATCCCTATTTATTGTGATAACCAGAGTGTTATTGCAATGACAGGAAATCCAGTTCAGCATTCTCTTACTAAACACATAAGTATCAGATATCACTTTATAAGAGAACAGGTTCTGGAAGGAACAATTGAACTTCACTTTGTTCCTACTGATCAACAACTAGCTGATATATTCACCAAGCCACTACCTGAAGCTACTTTCAATAAGTTGGTGAATGAACTTGGAATGATGAATTTTGAGAATTTCTGAGGAAAAGCTACAGAGAGGAAATCCTGATAACTGTCAAATCCTGATGGTTATTCAGAAAGGTATGTATCTTTGATCAAATCCTGATAGGACTCAATCCTGACAGGAAGTCAACTGGTCAATCCTGATGTACAGGTCAGTATTTCATTACTTAATTTGTGCCTAATTTTTCGTCAGTATCTACTGATGGACGGTTGAGTTTTAGTAGGACAACTGTATGCGCGCGTGTGTTGCACTATTATAGATATATCAATACATACACATAAAAGGCGGTGCAGATTTATTTAAATGACACACGTAATCTGTCCACTAATTCTTTGTGCACAAATCATATTTTGCCACATGTCTTTGAGAGTAATATTTTGTTTTAACAAAATACTTTTTATTGGTCTACATCGTTAATTACTCTCTTATCATCAGTTTTTCGTTTTCTATCTCTCTCTGTGCTTTCATACCCTAATTGCTTCAAATCTTAATTCTCGAATTTTCAAAAGCATTACCATGACATCTTCATCATTCATGAACAAACAGACAGTGATTAGTGGTGTTACATTTGCCACTAACAATTTTGTGGCTATTCTAAATCATCAAGATTTACCCAATGAGTTTCATATCATTCAAGATTTTCTAGCTTCAAGCCCATTGAAGTTTGCTTTAACAGAACCTGCAAGTGTTTCTTTTAAGTCTGTAATGCAGGTGTGGAACTCTGTTACTTTTGATAAAGGGCATTCTGATACAATCTTGATGAGTTTTGGATATAATGGAACTACTCACTATGTGACTCCTACAATTGTGGAGGCAGCCCTGCATTTACCCGTTCTTGGTGATGCTATTCCTGCTAATGTTTCGGACTCTACTCTTTTTGAGTTTGTTACAAAGTTGGGCTACAATGGTGAAGTAAAGAGATATGGAAATCTCTTCAGGACAAAGCTTAAGAAGGAATGGAATTTCTTCTTTGATACAATCAGCCGCTGTTTCCTGAACAAGACATCAAATTTTGATGCTCTTCCATCAGGATCTCTTAAAATTGGGTACTCTCTTATCCATTCTACAGTGTTTGATTATGGGTCTTTTATCTTAAAAGCTTTAAGTGATAGGAAATCAGATAAATTGGGTTCTGTCTGTTTTCTTAGATTTTTACAGTTGATATTTAATCACTTATGTCCTAATGTTGTTTTTGAGGATGATGTAGTTCTACCAATCTGTAGAATTACTGAGAATAATATTAAGTCCTTAGTCAACAGTGATAAGGCAAATGGTTTCATAGGAAATGCTTTTATTCCTGATGCGGTTAGGTTTTTCTTACATCAGAAAATGCCTACTCATTATGGACTACTTTCTAATGCTATGGGGCAAGGTCCAACCCACCTTGTTCCTGACACAAGCATGCAACCTAAACAGTCTAAACAGTTACCAACCACCTCTACTGTCTCTCAAAAGACTTTAGTTGTAAAATCAAAGAAATCAGCTAGAACTGATGTGTCTGGAAGGCAATCAGGTTCAAAGGATTTTTCCTCTACACCACTCACTAAAAAGAAGATACAAGGGGGTGTACAAGGGGTCCTGGTGAAGAAAGCTGATAAGGTTGTTAAGAATGTTCCTGTAAAAAGGAAGTTAAGGTTGATTGATGAAAGTGATTCAGAGGATGACTTACCTATATCCTCTGTGATGAATGTGAACAAGGAAGTTGTTGATACTGCTACTAAAGTTGTGGTACCTTTATCAAAACCACAAAAGACAAGGAAATTATCAAAGAGCAGGTATCATATTCCTTTGACAGTGCAAATGAAGGATACTGATAGTCAGACATCAAATCCTGATGAGTCATCTACACCTGATGCTCTAGCAAATCCTGATGTTAGTATTCCTGATGCAACAACAAAAGTTGTCTCTATATCAGACTCTCCAGCCTCTCCATCTCAGATTAGAGAAATTTCTTGGGAGAAGGTTTCTACAACTGCTTCCTTGGTTGGTCTTACACCTACATCAAAGAAAAAGAGGAATGCAGAAGAGTTAGTCTATCAGAGACAAAAGAAGCTGAAAGGATCAAGCCCACAAGAACCTGAATTTCAGAGTAATTCAGCAGCTACTGTTGATCCTGCCACACAAGAACCACTCAATCAAAGTTTGGGTGAAGGCTTAGCTAGTGGAATGGTCACACAAGAAACATTTTCTCAAAGGGAGAATGAAGACATCAACATTCCAGCTACACAAGAACCATCTTCTCAAAGTGAAGATGCAGGCAAAGCTACAGCTTCTGTTGAAAGATTGGTCGCGAACATTGTCAATGAGGGAAGCCCACAAGAACCTTTAACTCAAAGTGTTGAAGAAGCTTCTGAACCTCAAGCTCCACAAGAACCATTGGTAGCAAATACTGATGCACGCATATCAAATCCTGACGATGTTCTTCCTGACGCTAGTGGTGCTCCTGATAATGAACCTATTTTGATACAGCCACTTCGTTCAAGACCAATGGATCATCCTATCTCAGAACCACAGGATAAACTGAAAGGTATTGCTATTCCTGATCCTGATATTACTCATGGTACTGTTGATGATACTTCTGATGATAGTGATGATGATGATGAGAATCGAAAAGAGAAGGAACAGCTTGCTACAGCACTCAAAATTAGTCTTGGAACTAATTTTGGTTCATCCAGTACATATATGGCTAGCAATGCTTTCACTGGGAAAGATCAGAGACAAGAATTTTCTATTCCTTCCTTTGATCCTGCAGAGGCATTTAGACAGAATGAATGGAACAATTCATGGCACCAATCTGATGAATCTATCAGTTTTTCTTCTGCTATTGAACATGCCTATAATGCAGTGAAGTCTATAGAGAATCAAGACTTGAAGAATCATCTGAAGGCTACTACTCTGTTATCCAAAAGCCTGAAAAGTGAGATTGATTCTATCAAGGGCTCAACTGAAAAAGTGAGGACTGATATCTTTAATAATTTTACAAAGGTACCTACTACTTTACAACTAAGGGTAGTGGAATCCCAAGTGAAATCTGTTGTTTCAGAACAAACCTCAATCAATCAAAGAATTGATTCTCTGGATACTAAGGTAACTGAAATTCAAGCCTCTCTTTCCTTAATTTTGCAATTATTGTCAAATCCTGATGTCAAAAAGGGGGAGAAGGTTATTCAGACAAAATGTACACCTGATCTAGTATTAAGAAATAATGATGATGATACTGGAGATGATGGTGGTGACAAAGCGATACAAGGAGAAACCTCTGATGCTGTTGTTATGAAGACAATCCAAACTTCTCAAAGTCAAACAACACAGTCAACTCATGTTTCTGATTCTGGAGTTAAGACAGTAAGAACATTGGTGCAATCTCAGATCCTGACGGAAGATCAAATCCTGACACTTGGTCATGGACACATTCTTGCTACAATTCCTGAAGGTGATGAAGATGTGATTATTGATAATCCTGAAGATGCATCAAATTTATTCCAGAAGTTTTCTACAAAAGACGGTAGAATTGTTACTCTTTATCACACTGATAAAAGAGTTCAACAATTATTTGCCAGAAAAGCACTCTCTACAGCAAGTGAAGAATATCCAGATCTCTCACATGAAGAATTCTTGAGACTACAAAGAGAGACAATGGAAAGCTATACTGCTCCTGCTAGAGGTAGAAGAAGCAGAGGTAGGAGAGGTGCTAGAAGAAATAGAAGAGGATCTTCAACTCAAACAGTACCTAGACAGACAAGGTCTAGAGGGTTAAGAATTGAAGAAATTCCTGAAGCTTCACAAAATCTAATAGATCCTGTTATCAAGGATATCATGGAGAAAGAAGACAAGGAATTTGTTGAAGAAGAACCTGAATTGAGAAGAAAATCAAGTAAATCAACTCTCAGCAATACAAATCAAATTGAAGATTCTAATCTTGACAATATTCAAGATCCTGACGAATCTGAAATTCTGCAAGAAGTTGATTTGATAATCTTATCTACTGTTGTTGATTGTCACAACAAAGAAGTAGATGAAGAAGAAGAAGCCAGAAGAAGAGATATTTCAAAGAGAACAAATGAAGATTTCAATCTCTATCTACAAAGGCTTAAAGTTTCAAATGAAAGACAATGGAGAAATACAAGCAGGCAAGAATCTTTACTTGAAAGAAGCTACACTCATGAAAAGGAGAAAGACAAGAAGTGGGAACACATAAGTACACTGAAGTGTGATACACCTATCAATTTTCAGACTGGTGGAATTATAACAAGTGCTTCAAGTGTTGTTGATTTGTCTGATATGGCTAGATCAAAAACACTCTGGTTAAAGATGTTTTCAAATCTGAAGCAATTGTCAAGTAATTCAAGAGGAGGTATTGGACACAGAGATGGTGAATATCTGAATATGTCATATGTTGATCCTTACTCCTTGACAGAAATTGGAGGTACTTTAACTTCTGAAAACCTGAACAATTTATTAGCTGTTGATATAGTTATAGATTGTCATGATGGTTTTGAAAAGAAAGAAAAGCTTCTGTACTTCATGAAAGATGGTAGTGTGAAGATTCTATCTATTCAAGATCTGCTGATGAAAACTACACAGGAACTGAAATATGTTCACTATCTGTTAAGATGGAAGAACCAAGTGTACAAAGTATGGGCTGACATGATTTTGTCAACTATAAGAAGAGGACTGGATGGAAACAGTAATTTTGATGGTAATTATATTCCCATGTACTTAAATCAAAGAGGTCAGGATGTGGAAATGCAAAGAGGTACTGCTGTTAAAGAAGTAACTTTTGGTATGACCCAACTTACTCTCAATCCTGATGGGAAGGAAATTGCTTATCTTTTGCTTGAAGAGCACAGTCTACAGAAAAGCTCCATACAGAATCTCAGAACAGCTATCTACCAGATTAATGAGGAAGATGAAGAACTCAGAAATCTTAAGGAAAGACTGATTCAAATTCTTGAAGAAAAAGAAGAAAGTTTATTATCCAACTTCTTGAAGATGAATCTGTTCTATCACAAAGCTTAAACAGATAAGTTGTTTCTGAAGATACTCGTACATTTTGATACATGTTTTTGACATCATTGAATATTTGGAATCTATACTTTATTTCACAAAGTATGAGATTGGGGGAGATTGTTAGATCAGAATTCAATGATCGTCAGAAGCTAGACTCAACTGATCAGGATTGCTGACGTCATCAGTATTGCATGGTCATCAGTATTTGATCAAGCGTCAGTATCTTATTGATCATCAGGATTCCTACTCAGACTATGATCAGGATTGATCATCAGAACTTGAAGCTGATCAGGATTCCTACTTCGAGTTATATTTGGAGTCTAGATAAACATGGAAGTTTATTCTATTTGTTCCTGGTTTGTAGAATGTAGCTATCGATTAAGGATAGGTTTCTATCTTTGTTATTGATTAGGACTTATCTTGTTATTGATAGAGAAGCTGTGTGTACTATATAAACACAGTCTTGGTTTCGATTTATGAAATTCATTAGAGAGAGAACATAATCGAAGAGAAGCTCTTAAGAACTGAATTTCTTGAGAGAGTTTTTGTAAACTAGCAGCTCTCAAGAACATCAGAATTTCTTAAGAGAGTTTGTAACAGTTTTATATCAGATTTAATAAAGCTGTTATCTTTCTTTTCATATTTGTGATATATACATTAAGAAGTCGATTATCTTACTCTATTGTATTCAACCCCCCTTCTACAATAGATTATTACTGGGCAACATATCTACATCCTCCTCTGTGGACCTTCAGGTGAGATTGGTCTAGAGCGTCGTCCATGTTGATCATAAGGCTCAATTCTCATATCACTTGGACCCTGATCTCTTGGGGTAGGGGGTCTTCGAGGCTGACCAGAACGGTCGGGGGAAACTCCACGTGCGGTTCATCATAGGTCAGCACTCTAGGGGTTACAGCTCGGAATCTCTGATTCTGACGAGTGTCCTTGAAAGGCATATGCTATAGCCTATTTGTAATTCGAGGATTCTACTCAACTTAAACTAGAATGTAATAAGTAGATATTAGATTAATTATCACAGTCATAGGAATCTCAGAAGATCATATCTGTCAGAAGAATACAGATTAAAGTCACTCTACAGATTTGAAGATATACTACATTGAAAGAAGTTCAATTATTTGTTCAAGCCTCAGTGAAGTCTTCAAAGATGTGGATTTATTAAAGTGACAGAGGTTTCAGATTTGTGATAGCAAATGTACAGGTTACAAAGATTGATCAACAGTCAAAAGCAGACAATGGACCACAGCTTAAAGTCAAGATGAAGAACAGACATTGAAGTTAGTCATTTATGAACCAGACAGTGCATCAAATGACAACCTCAGACAATGGATTTTATTCATCAAGTTCAAGTGGTTCTAGAAGTGGTTTTGCTATCTATTAAGAATTTAAATTCTCTCTTAAATTAGTTATTAATTTATTTATTAAATTAATTCTTCAAGAATTAATTTAACATATAAATTAAATAATTAATTTATTGAATAAATTAATTCATCAGAATTAATTTATGAAATAAATTAATTAAGTAATTAATTTATTGAATAAATTAATTCATCAGAATTAATTTATGAAATAAACTAATTAAATAATTAATTTATTGAATAAATTAATTCATCAGAATTAATTTATGAAATTAATTAATTATTAGAATTAATTTAAAGAAGAATTAGAATTTAGTTTAGAATTCTTAATTAAAATAAGCCTGGAATGACTACCCCGGATAGTCATACCGGTAGTCATACCGGTAGTCATCCCGGTAGTCATCCAAGCTTATTTTAATTAATTCTAATTAAATTGTCTTAAATTCACATAGTCATTGCAAGCCATTTGATAGTCATACAAGGCAATTTGATAGTCATTCCAGGCTTAAAAATAGTCTTTTTTAGACTATTTTGATAGTCATTCCTAGTGGAATGAAAAGCAAGAAACGTGCAGACTTGTCAAGTGGATTAAAGTACAAAAGAAAAGAAAAGCACAGAAGAAAGATACTAAACATTATATTCATCAAGAACATCTTCTGTCAACAAAAGAAAAGAAACTGCCGTGCTAATTTCTTCAGTGAATAAATTCTAGAAAATCTTGGTGTCAAATCTAAACCACTAGAATTCATTTACTTGTACTGCTTTGACTATCTAGCGGATTTTTATCCCTAGAACGTATCTCAAATTATCAAATATTGTTATATCTTTTTATTACAAAAATAGATAAATTCATGTCGAATTTATTCTAGATTTGTTTTAATTAGTTTGAGATCCAATCTTATAATCAGTATCATATTTGTAACACCCTTCAAGTTTAATATAGTTTTATTTAACTTGAATTCTGTTTCATTTATTTCCGCCATAATTTGTTCTTAAATTGTTTGATTCTAAACAGAACAAATTCGATAAAACGGTATAGTTTGTATTCAACCCCCCTTCTACAAACTTATCAGGACCTAACAATTGGCATCAGAGCCTTTTGATTGATATACAAATCATAGATCCAATTGTTTTGAGATTTTTCTTAAACTCTGAAATTTTTATTATTCCTAAAAATCTCAAAAGATGTCTACTACACAGAAAGTGGCTACAGTAAAAATCCCAATGTTCAGCAAGGAGCACTATCCTATGTGGAAGAAGAAGATGCTCTTGTTTCTTCAAGTGGTTAATGTTGAATATCTTGAAGTGCTGAAGAATGGACCAAGAATTCCTATGTTTGTTGAGAAAGAGCTAATAGAGAATGATGTTGTTACTAGGATATACCCTAAGGATCCCAAGGACTACACTTCTGCAGAAAAAGAAGATGTTGCCTTGGATGCCTGTCTACAGTTGATACTGATTGATTGTCTTGATCCAATCATGCATAATCATATTTTAAAATGTGTCTCTGCCAAACACATTTGGGATACGATTGAAATAATCAATGAAGGGACAGAGGAAGTTAGAGAGAATAAGATGGAAATTCTCACCTCTTCATATGAGCACTTCAGATCAAATCCAAGGGAAGGAAGAGTGGTTAGTATGTCTACTTCACTGGTAGCTGGAGTCCCACAGAAACAGGAAGCGAAGGTTGTTCTACCTTCCAGTCCTAACAAGGATGTAATTGTAGCTGAATATGGCGTTACATCTACAAGTCAATCTGGTGGTGATTTTTATTCTATGGAGGAGCTTGAACAGTTGGAAGATGAGTCTATGGCCTGGGTAGTGAAGAAGTTTGGAAACTTCAGGTTCAGGAGAAATCCTAGTTTCAAGTTCAAGACATATGCTGACGAATACCAGACAGGTGGTTCTTCATCCTCAAATAGCACAAGGGGTGGCTATAAAACAGGGATGGTTGAGAAGAACAAGTCTAAAGAAAAGAGCTGGGATGATACAGACAGTGAAGATGAAGAAGTTGGGAATCTTGCACTCATGGCAATAGGAGGCAAACTCTTTGATTCCATGTTATCTTCACCCAACATGTCTGAGGTAAAGTTCACTGATACTGAAATGATTCGTCATCTTGGTGATACTTTAAGTTGTGCACGCTCTGAAAATGACAAAATAATTCTTTTGAACACAAATCTTGAAAAGGAAATAAAAGAATTAAAACTAGTGCATGTTAATCAGGATGAACTTATTGAGAAAATAGCTTTTCTTGAGAATAGGGTTAAATGTTATATTCAACTGGAAACCATTCTCAAAGATCAGATTAGTGAGCTCAAAACCAAAGCTAATGCCTATTACAACTCTTGTAAAACGGCTAAAGAAATTTTCAATAAACAAGCTATTGGTAATCATGTCAGTATTGGTTATGATTATAACGAGGCTATAGGATTGCTTGGTATTAATACACCTTGTAGAGTCAGAGAAGAAGGAAAGGTTATTCCTTATATACTTAAGGGTATTGAAACACCCTTCTGTAAAGAATCCATAGCAGATCCTATGAATGAATACTCTATAATCATTGCTGAAGAACTTCGTGAAGAAGATATGGCTTTGGAAGTTGAACAGTCCAAAAAGTGTATATCTGATAAACCAGTCAAAGTTGCTTCAACTGAAAAGACTAAATCAGATATCCATAAGTTGGATCAAAACAACTGTAGAACTAACATGCCTGCTGTTAATTCTTCTCATAAAGCATGTGGTGTGATTAATTGCATGTCTTGTGCTTTCAATGTTATGTATGCTTACTTTAATAAAAAGCATGTATCTAAAGATAAGACTGCTCCACGCCAACATGTTAATAATAAGAAGCATGTTAGAGCTAATACTACTAGTCCTCCTAAGACTAGAGTGGATTCATTTATCCCTAAGCCTACTCAGAAATGTGTTAAGGCTGGCTATAAATGGAAACGCTCTTATGTGAAAGAGGTTGAAGTAGTTTTAGCTAAAAATGTTGTTTTGCCTGACAAAGGCCAGTTCTTTAAGTATGCCGGACCCAATCAATTTTGGGCTCCGAAGAAGGTCTAATCAATCTGGTAGTGCAGGGAGTTAAACAGGTAAACCGTGTTATGTGGATTCTTGACAGTGGCTGTTCAAGGCATATGACCGGAGATAGAGCCCTGCTATCAGATGTGGTTGAGAAAGCTGGCCCAGTGCTTACCTTTGGAGATAACAGCAAGGGTATAACTGAGGATATGGCCTGTTTGAAATCAAGAAATGTTATCAGTCAATAAGAACATCAATGTTACAATTGATGACACTAAACTCCCTAATATCCAAACAGAAAATCCATCTGAGAAACTGAAGTTTGATGAAATGTTAGATTCAGAATCAGATGATGAGAATCCACCTGAGTTTGTTGTTGGTGATAACAATGACAATGATGATAATGGTGATGGTGATGGTGGTGGAAACATTGTTAACAATGGAGATACCACTAACACTGGAGTAGAATCACCAAGACAATCAGCCAACAACTCAGGGGGAGGAAATGAAGGGTCATCTAGTCATTCACAACACCATAATGTAGAACAAGGCGAATCATCAAGATCAAATCTTCCAAGACAAACAGTTTGGAATAGAGCTCATCCTTTTGAGCTGATTATTGGTGATCCAGGTGTTGGAGTCAGAACTAGAAGTGCTACTCAAAATGAATATCATTATTCAGGGTTTCTTTCTGAAATGGAACCAAAGAAAATTGAGGAAGCACTGACTGATCCTGATTGGGTGATTGCTATGCAAGATGAACTCAATCAATTTGAATAACAGCAAGTCTGGAAGCTGGTACCCAGACCAAAGAACAAGAAAGTAGTTGGTACAAGATGGGTATACAGAAACAAGCTAGATGAAGATGGCATAATCACAAGAGATTAATCAAATTGACATCAGGTATCATTTTATCCGAGAGCATGTCATGAATGGAACTGTGGAGTTACACTTTGTACCCACAGAAGAACAGACTGCAGATATATTCACTAAATCTGTTGATGAATCCACATTTATCAAGTTAGTTGGTAAATTGGGTATGTTAAACAGTCTTAGTGATTAACAATGTATCTGTCATGTTTGTTCTTTCAATAAATTCATTTTCTCTTGTCATTTAATTGATATTTTCTGCCAATTCTCATTTAATAATTGCATGCTTGTTGATTTAAATGGTTCTGAATATTTTATTTTCTTTAAAAATATTTTTCTCATATTTTTTAAGTGGAGAAATGTATTTTTATTGAAAATATATTTATTTGGAATTATTTAGATATTTTTCAGATTGTAAATATTGTTGTTTAAATAGTTCTGCAAGTTTATATTATTTTTATGCAATTCTATATTATTATGCATATTTTTCTAGGATTTATGGAATTTTCTGTGAATTTTTCTAGTCTTTGATAAATATTTCATGCATTTCTTTTAGTTTTATGCATTTTTCTGTAATTATCTTAATTAATTCTGCTAGTTTTTGATAACAGGTTTGTTTATTTTGTTTTTGTACTAGCATGACTATCGGAATGACTATCTTACATAGTCATTCCAGTAGTCATTTTAGTTTAGTTTTAATCAATTTTTATTATTTTTTTTCTTTCTTCTTTCTTTCTTTTCTTTTTCTGCCTTTTATTTCAGTACTTTGATGTTTGTACTGGAATGACTATCGGTATGACTATCCCATAGTCATCCCGATAGTCATTCTAATAGTAGTTTATTTATTCTATTTGTTTTATGCTGTAAACTGCTTAGCTTCTGTTTGAGTAAGTTAAAATGAATTATTTTCTCTAAAAATATTTTTCTCAAATTTTACCAGTTAAAATTGTAGAGAAATCTATTTTTATTGAAAATCTTTTATTTTAAAATATTCGTAGTCTCATGTAAATAGTTTCCTGTAAATATTTTTTTTTATTTATTATTATTATTATCTTTTATTTTCTATTTGTCTTAGTTATTTTTGTAAATATATTGTATATTTATTATTGTTGATCTAGCTCTTGCTTAGCTGGAACTTCAGTGCCAAATCCAATTCAGGTATTACTTTCTATCTCTCAATCCACTTCTTCTACTGTTGCTGAACCCAAGTGGTTGTTAGGGCTGACCAAGGGATTGTAGATCCACAATCTCTATCCCAGGTCTTAGAGCCAAACAATGAGTCTACAACTTAATTACTTGACCTCTCAGCCTGAACAGAAATCAATGTTAAATAAAGAAGTATTTTGATTGAAACAGTGAGTGATCCCACAGCTCTGCCTCCTCTAAAGAAATTCAACATATACTGAGGCATCTGTCAGCCCATCTGTATCCTCTCAATAGGATATGGACTTTGAAATGGCCAATGAACTGTTTCTAGAGACATTCTCTCAACAGGATGAATCTATTGAACTTTGCCATAGGGCCATGGCACGTTGTACTGAGTCAAGCACACTCTCATTACTCACAATGGGAGAAAACAATTTCATTAGATGAAACTCAGGACACAGTGAAAGCAGAGCACCTGCAACTGGTTACAGTGCCTACCATTGTTACGGTAGAAGTGCCTTCATAGGCATCTGAGGGAAAATTTGATTCTTTGCCAAATCAAATAGAATCATTTTCTCCCCTCCCAGAGTGAACACCTCTGGCTCCCTAAGGGATTTTCCACTCGCAGATTTATCTGGAGAAAGTGGAAGGCAACTTGGTCAGTCTATCACTGAAGCAATTCAGATTTCAAATCCAAGTGATTTGCTAGACATGATTGAGGATCGGGATTTGCGAACTCCCATTGCACCACCACTGACCTCTCTTGAAGAGGCTAGGGTGAGTTTCAATGCAGGTACTGATCAAAAAGGAGCAAACAGACAGCTAATGTTGAGTGATAAGAGTCAAACACTGAGTGAAACACATGCACGTGAGATGAGTGATACACTTACAGGAGAAATTCAAGTGAGTGCACACACAGACACATACACTGCAATGTAGTTAGCTCACATAGCTGATCTACAGGAACATATATTCAAAACCCAGGCTGATAAAGAAATTTTGCAAGCACAAGTGGTTGAACGGTCTTCTTCTTCCACCTCTGTCAACAATCAGCTGGGACTACTCAATGAAATCTTGAAGACAAAGTTACTACCCAAGATCAACTCCATCAACTATCTCAACTCCTACTGGCTTCAGATACTCATAAAGTGAAATCTGTAGAGAATTCCTCAACTAAGGGGGAGAAGTTTCTCAGGGGGAGAAGTTTCTAGACAAGTTTCTACAGAAGTTTGGGGAGAAGTTTCTGTTTCTAAGGGGAAGAAGTTTCTAGAGACTTGTGAAGCTAGTAAAAGGGGAGCTGAAAAAGATATAAAAGGAAAAGGAGGAGTTTCAGGGGAGTAAAGGTAATTAGCTCTGTTTTGTAAATGTTATATGTATAGAGCTTAGGTAAATCAAGACAGGGTAAATGTTATCATATGTTCAGTCTAGAGGAACACCTGTCTTGCATTTATCTTTACTGGTGAAATCTGGAAATGTCATATTTGATCCAGAACTTTCTAGTATTTACTTAGGCTTAAGAGTCTTATCTTTTTCTTGGTTTTAGTTGAGTGATCCTCTAGGTATTTGGTTGTTATTCTCTAACAAACAAATAGGGGGAGATTGAAAGGCATATGCTATAGCCTATTTGTAATTCGAGGATTCTACTCAACTTAAACTAGAATGTAATAAGTAGATATTAGATTAATTATCACAGTCATAGGAATCTCAGAAGATCATATCTGTCAGAAGAATACAGATTAAAGTCACTCTACAGATTTGAAGATATACTACATTGAAAGAAGTTCAATTATTTGTTCAAGCCTCAGTGAAGTCTTCAAAGATGTGGATTTATTAAAGTGACAGAGGTTTCAGATTTGTGATAGCAAATGTACAGGTTACAAAGATTGATCAACAGTCAAAAGCAGACAATGGACCACAGCTTAAAGTCAAGATGAAGAACAGACATTGAAGTTAGTCATTTATGAACCAGACAGTGCATCAAATGACAACCTCAGACAATGGATTTTATTCATCAAGTTCAAGTGGTTCTAGAAGTGGTTTTGCTATCTATTAAGAATTTAAATTCTCTCTTAAATTAGTTATTAATTTATTTATTAAATTAATTCTTCAAGAATTAATTTAACATATAAATTAAATAATTAATTTATTGAATAAATTAATTCATCAGAATTAATTTATGAAATAAATTAATTAAGTAATTAATTTATTGAATAAATTAATTCATCAGAATTAATTTATGAAATAAACTAATTAAATAATTAATTTATTGAATAAATTAATTCATCAGAATTAATTTATGAAATAAATTAATTAAGTAATTAATTTATTGAATAAATTAATTCATCAGAATTAATTTATGAAATTAATTAATTATTAGAATTAATTTAAAGAAGAATTAGAATTTAGTTTAGAATTCTTAATTAAAATAAGCCTGGAATGACTACCCCGGATAGTCATACCGGTAGTCATACCGGTAGTCATCCCGGTAGTCATCCAAGCTTATTTTAATTAATTCTAATTAAATTGTCTTAAATTCACATAGTCATTGCAAGCCATTTGATAGTCATACAAGGCAATTTGATAGTCATTCCAGGCTTAAAAATAGTCTTTTTTAGACTATTTTGATAGTCATTCCTAGTGGAATGAAAAGCAAGAAACGTGCAGACTTGTCAAGTGGATTAAAGTACAAAAGAAAAGAAAAGCACAGAAGAAAGATACTAAACATTATATTCATCAAGAACATCTTCTGTCAACAAAAGAAAAGAAACTGCCGTGCTAATTTCTTCAGTGAATAAATTCTAGAAAATCTTGGTGTCAAATCTAAACCACTAGAATTCATTTACTTGTACTGCTTTGACTATCTAGCGGATTTTTATCCCTAGAACGTATCTCAAATTATCAAATATTGTTATATCTTTTTATTACAAAAATAGATAAATTCATGTCGAATTTATTCTAGATTTGTTTTAATTAGTTTGAGATCCAATCTTATAATCAGTATCATATTTGTAACACCCTTCAAGTTTAATATAGTTTTATTTAACTTGAATTCTGTTTCATTTATTTCCGCCATAATTTGTTCTTAAATTGTTTGATTCTAAACAGAACAAATTCGATAAAACGGTATAGTTTGTATTCAACCCCCCTTCTACAAACTTATCAGGACCTAACAATTGGCATCAGAGCCTTTTGATTGATATACAAATCATAGATCCAATTGTTTTGAGATTTTTCTTAAACTCTGAAATTTTTATTATTCCTAAAAATCTCAAAAGATGTCTACTACACAGAAAGTGGCTACAGTAAAAATCCCAATGTTCAGCAAGGAGCACTATCCTATGTGGAAGAAGAAGATGCTCTTGTTTCTTCAAGTGGTTAATGTTGAATATCTTGAAGTGCTGAAGAATGGACCAAGAATTCCTATGTTTGTTGAGAAAGAGCTAATAGAGAATGATGTTGTTACTAGGATATACCCTAAGGATCCCAAGGACTACACTTCTGCAGAAAAAGAAGATGTTGCCTTGGATGCCTGTCTACAGTTGATACTGATTGATTGTCTTGATCCAATCATGCATAATCATATTTTAAAATGTGTCTCTGCCAAACACATTTGGGATACGATTGAAACGTAGGTTGAGAGGGTTTAGGTTTATGATTTGGGAATGGCTGAGATTGTATGTGAGATTAGGCCGCGATTAAGGTTGAATATTGAATTCACTCTTTTTCGCTAGATCGCATCGTGCCATACAATGTGTCTACGTACCCTTATTTATAGGGATCAAGCCAAACGTAGTTCTTGGTGAGCAAGTAACCCATGGGCCGAGTTTCCTTATTTAAAGAACGGAAAGACCGGGATCACCGTCTTTGATATGTCATTATGAGCTGTCATGGTTTCACTATTTTCTCGGAATTTGTCGAATAATTTATTGACCCGAATTTATCGGAGACAACGCTTATCCTGATCATGGAGAATAAGAAATACAGACTCTTAAGAATCTCAAAGGGCGAGGTTTCTCGATCCTTCTAATAAGGCGAATCTTCTCAACCTAGACAGGTTGTTCTTCCGTAAAAGTATATAAAGGATATAGAACCTACATCCTTTAGAGGACGAGGTTACCATATTTAAAGGGCGAGGTTCCTTATAGTGTTTCCTATGAAAGATTACACCCAAGGAAAAATATCTCTTCAATATGGACAAAGTCGAATACAAGTAAGGTAGTTTATACTCCCTCCGTCCCACACATTTCTTTACACTTTTCTTTTTGGGATGTCCCATCCAATTCTTTACATTCCAAAACTTTCATAAAATAGTAAAGTTTTATAATATAAAAATCAACTACTTCCACTAATTTCTTCCACTTTACTTACTTTATACTTTAAATATTGGCGGGTCCCACCACTTTAATCCTTTTTTTTACTCTTCTCCATTACTTTACACATTTTCGTTAAACTCCGTGCCCAACCTAATTGATAACAATTGGGTGGGACGGAGGGAGTACCTTGGAATAGGCGCAAAGGTCATATTCCTTACTTATACCAGTAATCAGTTTCCATCTATAATCCAGGTTCATATGAAGGTTCATATGAGGGCGAGATTACCCAAAGGCCTCCGTGTTTTGGGCTAAACCCAATATATGTATGTCGTCAACTAATGGGCTAGGCTCCTTATGAACCTAGGCTAGACCCAATAAATAATAAACGTTTATACTTTCAGAATCCACCATATGATAACGTCATTACCGAAGACGAGAGTTGTTATTTTTGACCATAACACCGACAAAATCTAAACAATTAGCATTGGTGACAGGTTCAAAGAACTAAGCACAATATAATAAGCAAGCAAAGCAGGACAAAGTCAATTAAAACGAGAAATGCAAGTCCTTATCGAAACAATTACCTGTTTTTTAACCTCTAATGGCCATTCAACACGCCACATAAAGCACACCCAACAAAGAGAGGCATAATACATAAAGAATTATGTTTATAATTATATATGACCCATATCCAAAGTGGTCCAAACAATACTTCCAAAACTCCCAACCACTAGAAGATGAGTTCATCCCTACCCCCCCATAAAATATAAATCCAACTCTTTTGATTTGCTAATTATTCAAAATTCTAAGCCATTTCAATTATACAACATTCTGGCAGTCATGAAACTGAAACAAAATGCAAAGGACTTGTGTTTTAACATAATTTTACGAGGCCAAGATACTGGTTTGGAATGGTTAACAAGAAAAGAATGACAACATGAATCAGTTGTATCAGAGGGTTAAAGAACCATCTGTTAACATAACAAATTTTGCAAGCCAACAAAAGTGTCGGTTCCAATGCAGTGAAAAAAATCAAACTAACAACAAACAAAAATATTCATATATTTCTACAACACGACGCACAAGTTCACACTGACATGAACACTTACGATACATATTCTAAAATTAGCTTCTAGTAAGAATTCCCATGTACTTTTTTTATAATTCATCAACCAACTTCAATCATAAACCAACCTCATGGTAGTAACACCTCCTTGTGGCTGGAGGCTAGACTCCGTAAACAAATGAAAAAATCAGTAATACGTTACTACACAATCATATAGTTACACACAATTAGCGAAAGTGGGGATGGGGAAAAAAACCCAAGTGAAAAGTCATCATTCTGTTATGTATAGCTGCCTGTATATGAAGTTGAGTAATATTTATTGACGGTTGTGATTCACAAAGTCCTTTATCTTGTCCATTAGAGTGAAGAAATGGTCATTGTTTGGCAAGAAGTAGAAACCGATTGTAGCCTCTTCTAGATATAGCAGCTCAACCTCTTGCCCAGCTTCCCTCAGGCCTTCTACATAAGCCAATTGCCAATCTTGAACAAGATCCAGACCAGCCACACAAACTAGACTTTTTGGGAAGTTTTGAATTGCTTTCATGCTCTTATTAGACCTAGGGCCAAATATATTACATGCTGGATGATCTCTATCTTCGCCTTCAGGTAGATATGCTCTCCAATACCAATCTCTATCTCGAAGTGTCATAAAATACCTACCATCTAATCTTGTCTCAGAGTCTTTTCGCTCTTCGCCACCAAAGAATGGATGAAGAAGTATATTGCCCAGTACTTCAACTCCTGACTCCACCGCCTTTACAGCAACATGATGAGCAATATTTCCACCAGAACTATCACCAGCTAAATAGACATGAACTTTTGAGTCCTTTCCGCTTCTAAGCCATGGTCTTGAATGAACCCACTTAAGAGCTGTCCATCCATCATCATACGCACAAGGATATCGATGTTCAGGTGATCGCCTGTAGTTTACTGAAACAACAACTGCGTCGCAAATGCCAACAAGGCGGCGACAGAAGGTATCATATATAGCACTGTTAGCAGACGAATGTGCAAAGCTTCCACCGTGGAAAAAGATAATGACAGGCACAACTTCAGTGGTGCTCAAAGGCTTCTGAAGATCAATTATGCCCCGTTGAGTTTCATTGTCCCGGCCGGACCTATAAACACGATTGAGAAGGTTGGTGACTCGATCAACAACATCGAACGAGTAAACTCCATTAACAGGATTTGTGTTGACAGGAACCTTCCGGTCAAGAAACTCAGCCAAATCGCGATTAAATGTACCATCAGGACGACGAAGCATGTTGTATGCTAGCTTGAAATTGGAAATCAAAATCCATGTATTCAAAGGAACCACCCTCTGCAATACATACATAAAGAGTCAGAGGGTTACAACTTCCAAGCATTTCAAGCAATTTTAGAATCTGAAAATGGACAAAAGTCTCACAATAGTAAACCAGCTGCAATTTTAAGAAAAAATGACTCACTTCAGAAGATTAGGAAAAAAGAAAACATCAAAGAAACATGACAAGGTGATGCCCAAGTCATTTTAACGAGTGATCAACCACTTTCTACTTACAGAGAAGCAAAGGGTATTGTTTACAATAGTAAGGGAAAACAACTCAACCACTTCAAATAATTGTAAAGATTCAATCTTTAGCCTCAAATTGATTCATATATGACCAAAAAAAAATTCTTAAATAGGCACAAAAACACAAACAAGGATACACCCATCAACCAAAACTAATCATGATCCATCTCAAATGATCCACCTAGAGAAAAGTTGAACTTAAATGGAACATAATAATACACATTATACCAAAGAAATTTGTCAAAAATAAAAAGAAACAAAACTCAACTCCTCCAAATCTTTGTAAAGTTTCAATCTTTAACCTCAAATCAAATCATAACAAAAACACCCCATCAACCAAAACAAACACACAATAAAATTGAGAAATCATAAGACATTGCAACAACCAAAATTATAATAAAAGAAAGTGATCTAAACAACACTAAAAGAACTACCTGAGATTCATTAACATTCACTTCATTACTCCCAGCCATTCTTGCAAATCAAGATTCAATCTTTACAACCCAAATGAAAAAAGATTCAATCTTTACAGCCCAAAAGAAAAAAAGATTCAATCTTTACAGCCCAAAAGGCCAAACCGATGCAAGATGAAAACTTTAACAAATTTCAGCTTCTGGGTATTTTTCTTGATCAGTGATTGGACTAGTTGAGATGAAGATGAGACATTTCTGCAAGAACAGAAGAGGACCCAAGTGAAGAAAAAACAGAAAAAAGCAGGATCAAAGTATGTAAGTAAGAGAATGAAGATAGTTATAAATAGATACAAGTGTTTGTGTGTATAGTTTGAGGAGGGAGGGAGGAGAAGCGTGGAAGGGGGACGAGAGAAACGACAAAATGGGGCGGCCAAAATAAAAACTGATTAGTGGGACATCACCATTTCTCACTACACTCCAAGGTTTTATCATTTTGTATTCTCTCACTTACGTGTGTTTATATTTACATACACGCATTCATTTTTATCAACCTTTGTCTATCCAATTATTTGCTTCAAAAGTATCATTGTGTAGTAGTTTTAAATCCAATTATTCTTATTTACTTTTTTTTAATATTATTGAGGTATTTGATTTAAACCTGAACGACAATCAAAATCGGAAAAAACTCGACAAATCGAGTTTAAATTTTCATTTTAGATATTCAAAATCGAAACAAAACAAATATAATGGGTTGAATTTAGTTTCTAAGAAAGCTGAATTGATCAGACTCGTTACGATCCCTATACGAATCAAGTTTATTTATATATTACCCTCTAGTTATTATGCAGGAGTAATTTAATTTGTATCATAATTATGTGAATACCTCAAAATAAAAAAGTTGGAAAAATGGATGTAACTATTTATTGCTTAAATTTACTTAATTATTATAAATAGAGTAAATAGCATTTTGTGTACCTAAACTATACAACTTCTGTATTTTGTGTACATAAACTATCAATTGTGCACTTTGTGTACTTGAAGTATGTAAAAACAAACAATTTGTGTACTTCCGTTGTTTACTTATTCAAATAATGCATTTTGTGTATCTTGACTATTAAAAATGAGCAATTTGTGTACTTGTAGTTTGTTAATATAATTGATAACACATTTTTTCTATATATTTAATTATATGTATATTAATGGAATATTAAAAAATAAATACTAAAAAATAATATAAAGTAAAAATATAACATAAATTGATATAATAGAAGTAAATAATATTAACTAAAAATATTTACTATTTTGACTTATTAAATACATTCAAAAAATTTATATACACAATTTTTACGAAATTTTATTATTATACTGTGTAAATATATTAAATAATGTTTTAAATTTAGTTACAATTAAATTAAATAAAGAATTTTATAGTATTTATCCTTAATTTTTTTAATCATACTTTATATGTTAATATAATTTATTTATTTTTTGAATAATAACTTTCTAAAAAATTATTCAAAAAATAATTTTTTGTATATACATGCAAAGTTGAGGTACACAAAGTGCACATATAAAATTTAGGTACACGAATTGATGATTTTTATATAGTTCAGGTACACAAAATGCACAATTGATACTATAAGTACACAAATTAGATTATACATACTTGAAGTACACAAAATGCATTTTACTCTTATAAATATAATTAAGTCATTGATAATTGAATTTCTTCTTATATCAAGGGGAAAGGTATGGCACAAAGCTAATGCCAAAACAACTTTAACCAAGTTCATGAATTCACACCTTGTAGCCCACTTCTTTTTGTTGCTATACATCATGTCTTCTTACCTTTTCTTTTGTTTTTCACCTGTTCATTTGTCTTTTTTCCTCCCCAAGTTGTGACAAAACACTCCCCTACTCACCCTAGTTTATACCTTCAAATCTTAAACCATGTTTAAGTTAATTTCTTGTTACGTTTTGTGGCCATAATTATCACATTTAATATCTCACCCATTTCTTATTGTATATTTATAAAAATAAATAACTAATTATCCTATATTTATTTGACTAATTAGTATTAATAGTAGTATTAAATTGGCACGAGAAGAATAAAAAGGAAAAAAAAGGGATATTAAGACGAAAGAAAGATTAGGTAGAGAGGGATGCAAGTGGTTGTTAAATTGGACTTATTAGTTGTCGCATAGGAAGGTGGCTAAGCATGTGCCACACGCCCTATTCCCAATGATTTTTTCCCCTCAACCATAACTATTTTTGACGATCTTAATTATACAAAATAATAATATTGTGTAATCGTCAATTTGTTTTGTATTTCGCTACAATCGTCGTTGTTGATCAAAAGAATTTTAATTTTCGAGTATTCATTTTTAACATTCGAATAATTAATTCGGAATTCATGAACATGCATACGTACGTACATATACGGAGTGTGAGCATATAATTGTGAAATTGGAAAGTAATGTGCTAGGAAGGAACAGAGTTTGGAATGTTGCGCCGTTTTGGTCAAAATCCCACCCCCTCCCCCAAGTGGAATAAAGTTATATAAACTCGTTTTGTCCATTTGTTTCACCTTTTTTTCAATCACTATTTGTCATTTCTGATACCTCCGTTTCATCTTTTGTCCTTCTTTCTTTAGCAACACCCTCGTTTGAATTGTTAAAGTTTCTTGCTTTTCTCAATCATGCAACAATCTTACGGTTCATGACTCATGACTTTGGCCTTTTCCCGTTATATGGACACACCCCGTTCTACGGGGGGCTGGGCGTGTTTCACGGATTGTTTCTTGTTCTTCTTGTAAGATAAATACATAATAACTCATGTTCCTCAAACATAATTGTGAGATTAAAAAATCACAAAAATATAGGAGGACATGATCATAAATTTGATGAATTAATTTTTTTTGTTTGCATTGTTTGATGAATTAATTCTTTTTTTCTTGATTGCATTGTTTGATGAATTAATTCTAAACTTAAAAAACTGTCTATAATTTCGATACACAAAATTATTATAATTTCAGATAACCATATGAAAATATCAAAAATGAGAAACTGTCAATAATTTCTGTATATAAAATTATTATAATTTCAGATAACTTTCTGAAAATCTCATAAACAATTATCTCGTAAATAAATAGGCCTGGTTTGTTTGTGTGATTTTGGAGTTACATGTAACTCAAAAATCCTTGAAGCTGACATATTGAATAGAAATTTCCCAGGATATCTAAAAACATACGTTTGGTTAACTATCATGTTTTACAAAGTCATTTTATTTGAATTATCTATCACTAAATTTACTTTTAGTATTAATACAGATGAAAAATAAATTAGAGGTTGAATTATAAACTAATATAAAAATTCTCTACACAAAAGAAAACAAAACTTTTAACATATGTTCAATAAAAAATTTATATCTATAACAAGTTATAATAAAAATAAATAAATACGGTCCTTAGCAAAGACGTTAAAAGGCTTATTAGGGATCTCCCCGAAGGGGATTTCTCTTGTATCTCGTCTCAGAGGTACAAAGAGTGTTAGGCGGGTAATTATAAATCCAATGAGGTTCGGCCTGTAGTCTAGTCTCTAGAAGGTCATAGTGGTCTTCGAAATAGGGAGAAATCCCGCTTGCTTATTAACTTAGCAAAAAAAAATACAACTAATTTTATCTATTATAAAATAATTGATATTTATAAATTATTACAAAATTGCTATAAATCATTTATTAGAAAATATAAATCTGTTCTACAAATTAAAGTTAAAAAAAATATATATATATTAACAATTTACTAAATTAAATAAAGCAGCCCAATTTGAGAATTAAATTTAACAAGGGAGTAAAAAAGTGTAGATAGTTAATCGTGGAGAAAAAAAATAAAAATAAAAAATAAAAAATTTATGTAACCATATATAGAAAATTAGAAAAGTAGAGGTATATTAAAGATATTTTACTAAAAAAATTAAAATAATTAATCATATAAAGGAAATAAAGTTACCTAATATAAAAATGAATATTTTGTTGATAAAAAAAATATAAAAATGAATGAGTAACTATGAATACAAAATAGTAATAATAACAAAAAAAAAAGAGTTAACCAAATTTATAATGTAACTCACGGACCACGCCTCCACTAGGTAACTAGGTTCCAACATTTTGTAGTAACCCAAAATGTCTTGGAAGTTTCGGTACACAGTTCATTTAAAAAATTGTCATTCCAAACACTGTAATCCGTAAAAATTCCAAGTACTTCAAGTTACGCAGTTGAGTTACATCCAACCAAACAAGACCTTAGTTTTGTCAGGATTATTAGTATTCATGCATATCCGCAGTTCTGGTTGATCCTTATGTTCTGTTTGGTTGTGGTGAATGAAATGGAATGGAATGAATGAAACTAAAGGAAAATAATGGGAGTTGGAGAGAAGATTTGAAAAAAATGAGATAATGCAAAATTGTTATGATAAAAATTGTAAAGAAAATGAATGAGTTAAGGAATGAAATATTCCATTTCAAAATGGGATTTTTGAATTATAATTTAGGTGATTAAGAATGAAATAAGCTTAAGAATGAAAGTTGAGAGTATTTAACTATTTATACTTTAAATCTCATTCCATTCCAATCATCTCAACCAAACACAACATTAATATGATCCATCGTCTTTCACAAATATTTTTCATTGATAGATAAAGAAATTTAAAATATTTTATCAAAATAATGAATAAAATGACATCATTCTGCATTTACATAAATTATTCAACATTAATTTCATAAATTTTACCTCTAAAATGTAATCACGAATATATGATTGTAACAATCGCATATCAACAAACACGATTCCGTAAAATATTAGTGATATACTCTTCTAGTGGTTGTACGTATCGACGCGGAAGTAAGTTATAGGTACAATGAATGTGATTGTTTGGGCCTGTGTTTGGGTAACCTTAACCGTACATTATAAGTTAATAAGAATGATGTTTTGTACTCGGTTTATTTGATAACTTATAATTTATAAATTGATAAGTTAAATGTTAAAAATCACTAACATTTTAGTTAACTTATCAACTTATTCTTTGATTTCTTTATTTTTCTAATATTTTATATTTTTAAATTTGTGTTTTTAAATACTTTTTTAATTAAAAATGCAAGTGTTGAAATCATTGTATTTAAAAATTAAATTTTCAAATTTAATTTAGCAAATTCTTCACTAACTTATAAGTAAATTTATCCAAAAACCCGCATAACTTATAAAAATTTGTCAACTTATCACTTATATGACACTTATTTATTTTAAGCTATAAATCAATTTTTTTTGCCCAGATTAAGTGTGTCGATTATGTTAATCGTTCTTGTGGTGATTAGTTAATATAGATTGAGGACATCCCTTATATTTTTTGGACAAGTTACAACATTAAAGACAAAGGGCATGGTATAGACACAAACACGTATCTATTCTTTCCCTCACCGTCCATTGTAAGACGCGATTGTTTGTGATTGATTCCCTTGTTTTTTTCTATTCAAGAGGTCAAGTATAAATGTATAATTAGCAAAGGGTTATGAGATAAATTAATGGTTTTAAATTTTCTTTAATAACTGAAAACATTGAATAGTTTCCGTTAATTATAAATTTATATCTTTTATTAGGTTCAACTAATTTAAAACTTATAAAATACTTTCTCCCGTAGGACACTTGACCTTTTTCACGTACTTATAAAAATTTTGAATGTTAAAAATTCTTATTTTTTTGATTTTTTTTTGGTTGAATAAAATTTTATATATGTTGAAATTTTATTTAAATAAAAAATTCAAAAAATATTAATGTAACTTCGTATTCAAAACTCTTGAAAATACGTGAAAGCATCTAGAGTTTAAATTTTAGTAAGCGTCCGGGGTATACAAATCCTAATTTCGTAAGTAAGAGCATTCAGGTTGGTTAAAAATGATTTATTAAAATGTTATGAAAAAATAATTGACTAAAATCTACTAAATTTATAATATTACGTATTTCAATGGTGATAAATATAATGATTAAATTTATGTGTGCAATTTTGTTACACTTGAAAGGTTCAACAAATTTAGCCTAATAATTATGAATATAACAATTAATGAGGAGATTTGCTATAATTTTACCTAAAAATTTTATATGATTAAAATTTCATAATTTATAAAAATTATATACAAAATATGTGACTGTAAAATTTTTTTGCTAAGGATTTTTCAAAGATGCTCTAACGAGGGATGGTGGTGAATAAAGTAGCAAAAAATGACGATAGCCATGAGTGAGGACTGAAGAAAAAGACCATTGCGATGGTGACTTGGGTTCCTTTAAGGAGATCAAATTATTTCAAGCTTTAAAACTGGGAACACAGACTATTGAACAAATCAACAAACTTTAACGGTAATAAGTGCAATTGCAATTGAATTATAAAAAAAAATTGAAGTCCACAAATCACATAAATTTGTATATACGGGGGCTATTTACCGTAAATGTTTTTTCAGCAAAATGTACACTTTCGCAATACATTAAAGTGTTTTCGGCATGTATGTGTGAGTGATTCATTATTTACACATAAGAAGCAAATTTTCTACAATAGAATTTGTTGTAACACACGTTTAATGATGAATCTATTCTCAATCCTGTATTAAACGAAAATCTTGTTCTCCAAATTTATTTAAACATCCGAAATTCAAACCGAAATCAAATGAAACGTAGGTTCCTAACTAGAACACGTATGAGATGCTACACACATAATTTAAATAAATCTTTTTGGAAATATGTTGTGTTTAATTATGCAAGTGGGAATTTTATGGTAGCGTGCGGGAAACATCATGTGCTTTTGTTTATACACCAATGAGATCCAAATACTCCCTCTGTACCTCTCATTTCATTACGTTTTTCTTTTTGGTACGTCACTCTCATTTATTTACATACCAAAAATAATAACATTTTATAATATAAAATCCAATCACATTCACTACTTTCCTCCACTATACCTACTTTATACCCATTTTATACATTAAATATTGATTGGTCCCACCACTTTATTCATTTTTCTTACTTTTCCCTATTAATTTACACTTTTTCTTAATATCCGTGTCGTCCCCTCAATGTAAAGAATTGAGGGGGACGGAGGGAGTATTTATCTATTACTGTATACTAGCTTATAACCCGTGCAAAGTACGGGATCTTTTAAATATATTAATTTTAAATATGATTTTTTTGTTTATAAAATAAAATACAATAATTGATGTAATTTTAATTTTATTTATATTTTTAGAATAAAATTTAATATGTTGTTGGTCGCATATATTACAATTTATCTATTATTATTTTTTATGTACAAAACTACAAATTATACCATATTTTGCTTATTATTGTTTAGTATAGATTTAGTATAAATTGGTTGGAATATATCACAATTTATCTATTTTTAATTTTTTTTATTTTGAATTAACTAATATTAAAAAAATCACAAAGAAAATGGGTGACTAAAAAGGAAGGTGCTAATCAAACTATCAATTATCCTATGATTTGGCTATTATAATTTAGTATTTATCTATTTTTAATTTTTTTATTTTGAATTAACTAATATTAAAAAAATCACAAATGAGGGGTGACTAAAAAGAAGGTGCTAACCAAACTATCAATTATTCTATGGTTTGGCTATTATAGTTTAGTATTTATCTATTTTTTAATTTTTTATTTTGAATTAACCAATATTAAAAAAAATGAGAAATGAAAGGAGTGACTAAAAAGGAAGGTGCGAACAAAACTACCAATTATCCTATGGTTTGGCTATTATAGTTTAGTATAGATTATATGTCAATAAGGGCAAAAATTGCCACTTTAATGCTTGTGAAGTTAAAATTTTACCCCAATTTTTTGAAAAATAACAAAAATACCCCTGTTATATTATTATGCAAAAATATGTTAATATTTGTTAATGTAGAGAATCAAACCTCCAACCTCCTTGTAAAAAGTCCAAAGCATAACCACTATGCTACATTGTTTTTTGAGTTTACTTTAAAAAATTTATTATATAAGTCAAATCATTTCCTCTAATTATATATTCCTTTTTTATTTTGAACCTTTGAGTAAAGGAAATATTGGTCCATATTATTTATATAAATATGTATTTTTTATTTACGTTATTATATATATATTGTTAGGCTCAAGGCATGTCTGAATACCACTATTAACAAGCATACACATTGTGACCATAGAATAACTGTCCTAGTAGAAGTTCAAATTGTTCATGCAGTAGGATGTGAATAAGGCCTTGAAGAAATAAGTTGCAAAAATTTGTCTAAGTCCCCATATCGTGAAGTCAGAATGAGCTATATCGTGAAGTCCCCAATATCCATGTCGTGAAGTACTGAGATCGCATAGTCCAAAATGAACTATGTCGTGAAGTCTTCAAGACTCATGTCATGAAGTGTTGAGATCGCAAAGTCAGATTGTACTAGATCGTGAAGTCCTAAAAAAAATGCTAGATCGTGAAGTCCTCAAAAAGGCTATATCGTGAAGTCAGAAATATGCCATATCACATACTCCTAAGATACTCATATAGCAAAGTCCTCATATAGCAAAGTCTCAAATGCTCTATGTCGACAAGTCACAGAATAAGGAATATGCTGGAGTTCACGATGTCAACACTTAGACGATCTACAACAAGACAAATCAAGGTACAAATTCAAAGTTCAAAGGAGACAAATATTGGAGCATCTGTTATGGTTAAGTGGTCCAAAGACAGATGGCAAATCTACAACAAAACTTGGAGAGAAAGAATAGAGACAAGCAGCTACAGATACGGGAAAGGACAATAGAAAGCAAGTGGTCCCTCCTGATACAGTTAACCTCTTATGGAAGAACAAGTGGGAGTTACAGTTAGGGGTAGCTGTGTAAATAGGGTGTGCACTAGTTTGTATAGGCAATATATATAGTGTTCACACTCTATAGTTAGTTGTAAGATATATACACAGAAATATTCAAGCACTCTTTTCTTTGTAAGAAAACAAGAAAACACTGTTATTGTTTAGAAGCCAGAATTTCACTTGTGAAATTTTGGAAGCTTTAGTATTTAATTTACTTAATGCAAAGTAGATTAAAGTGATTGTGTGTGTCCTGTTTATTTGATTCTGCATTTTCATACAACATAATCTAACACAGGTTTTTAGTTTCACGAAAACGATAAATACTCAAACTATCCATTCACCCCCCCGTCTAGTTTCTTAGTGATATTCATATCTAACAAGTGGTATAAGAGCGGGCTGTTGATATACAAACAGAAAAAGATCAAGAATGAGTTCACAGAAACTAAGCAGTATCAAGATTCCTACCTTTAACAAGGAACACTATAATCTATGGAAGAAGAAGATGTTGCTATTCATCAAAGCTTCAAACCCCATGTACTTCGACATTTTAAAACATGGTCCATTCATTCCAATGATTGAGATTTCTGAAACAACTGTTGGTACTGAAAAGATACCCATGCATTATGAGCCTAAAGATCCTTCCAAATACACTGAGCCTGAAAAGGAGAAAGTGGCACTAGATGGAAATCTCCAACTCATTATCTGTGAATCTATGGATTTCACCATGTATGACACTGTTGCTCATTGTAGTAGTGCAAAGAAGATGTGGGATCTCATAGAAGTGCTATGTGAAGGAACTCCAGAAGTGAGAAAGAACAAGAAGCAGATTCTGGTTTCACAGTATGAAGCCTTCATGGCTCAGCCAAAGGAGGGAATCACAGAAGTGTTTGAAAGGTTTAACAAGCTGATAAATGAGCTCAAACTCTATGACAAACACTATGAAACAGAAGAACTTAACATGAAGTTCTTGTTGACTCTACCGGATCACTTGGAGCCAAGGATCTCTTCTCTCAAGGAAAGAGATCTAACCAAGATTGGTTTTGATGTATTGTATGGTGTTTTGAAAACATATGAACTAGAATTGTTTCAGAAGAGGTCCATTCAAGCAAAGCAAGGTATGATGACCAATACTTCTTGTGCCCTTATTGCTGACAACTTAGGTCAAAGAATGGAAGCTCTGAAAGTTAATCAAGTCAAGATTGAAGATGTGGAAGTTGAAGACACTGGTGATGAGTCTCAAGTCATCTATGATCTACCTGAGGAAGATGATTTCTACAGCATAGATGAACTGGATAAAATGGAAAACAAATATTTTGCTTATATGGCTAGGAGGTATCCTAACATCAGGTTCAAAAGGAAGTAGTCATTTAAGTCCAAGTATAATGCTGGTGGTGCTGGTGGATCAAGTGGCTCAAACGCCTTCAGTAAAGGGAAAGGAATTGCTGGTGCTGCAAAAGGAGGTTACAAGACTGGGAGTGTGGATAGATCCAAGATAAGGTGCTAAAACTGCAATGAACTTGGGCACTTTTCTACAGAGTGCAAGAAGCCCAAACAAGTCAAAAAGGACAAAGCATACTTAGATCTTGAAGCTAAGTATGAAGCTCTACTCAAAAAACAGCAGAGTAAAGCTTTTATTGCAGAGGGAAAATGCCGGGATGATTCTGATGAAGAAGAAGAACATGAGTATTCAAACTATGCCTTGATGGCCTTTTCTGATGATGGTAATTCTTCAAATCAGGTACCTATTCTTACTGTTAATCCCAAATGACCTAACAGAATTATAGAAGGGGGGGGGGGGTTGAATACAATTCTAGATATTTCTCAAACTTAAAAACAACTTTCGAAATAAAACTGAACTTATAAAATAAAAACACAAGCACTTAAATAATTTCAGTTGGATTGTTTGATGATCCAACTGAAGTGTTTTTATTGCGGAAATAATCTGTGATACAAAATGTACACAGCTGCTCAGTTACAAGAATGTAGAGAAGTATGCTCTCAAAGATAGCTAATACAATCTATTTGTTTTTCTCCTCTTACATCTATTTTAACTGCTACACTTGGTTATATATATTCCCAAGTTTACAATGCTATTTTTGGCTACTCTAAAGTACACTAAAGGTAACCGCCAGTAGCTTGCTTTTCATCCCTTTTGTCCAATGGTCCTTGGAGATCGTTGTCTTCTGTCTTCAGGCTTATAGTGATCCCACTCAAAAACCAGATTGGAAATTGGAATGTTTCCTTATTCCCTATGTCCATTTTGATGGCTTCCAATGCAAAGTACACTTCCACATCTCCTTTTGATCTGTCAGAAAACTGTCACTATCACTTTGTCAACTATTCAGAAAAGTGATAATGATTCGTTGATGGCAGTAAGATGTGTTTCGTTGATAGCTTTATTCTTCATTTCGTTGATGGTATAATCCTCGTTTCGTTGATAGAGTAATCTTCATTCTGTTGAAAGATTAATCTTCATTCCCTTGACATTTCTTCACTTAGGCAAAATTACAAGGCACAATATATTTACACTTAACCAACCTATTTTGCCTATCTAGTACAAAGTCAACATGACTTAGAAAACCTGACTAATACCTACAACAAATACATATCAATCTAGTGAAGTATTGTAAAATGCAATTGCTACATCACTCATTTCGTTGATGAGCTTCCTGTCAACGAAATGCTGCAAAGCATGCCATTTCGTTGACAATTACAAAAATGACTTAATACAAAATCTACTAAGTGTTTTATAATTATCATCAAGAACAACATATTCCTAACAATCTCCCCCAATTTATGACTGATAGAATAACAACCATAAATCAAGAGCCTTGATGATAACAAAAACACTCAGTCAAGTTACACATGATAAAAATAGAAATTGCATTGAATTTCATTGAATTTAATTGAAATGCAAAGTAGAAAATATTACAAAACAAGTGCACAGAGTTGCTCCTCTAGTCTGAGCAGATTTTTCATCTTTGCCTTTGTGGTCTTGTTTTCTTCCCTTTTCTTGCATTGTTCTCCTCAATCTGAGCTTGAAGTCTTCTGTAGAAAATCTTTTCTTCTTCATCTTGATTCCCCAACTTGGATTGCATTAATCTCAGAGTTTCATTGGATGCCTTCTCCAGTTGGTCTTCTATTCTGAAGAATCTTCTACAGTTGTCCTTATCTCTGAATTCCATCATCCAAAAAGGTTGGAGATGAATTTTCTTTCCTGTTTGAGGGACCTTCAATACTCTGGGAAGTACACCAGGCTTGTTCCAGCTAGCTTTGATTTGGCAAATTTTGGAGACAACCTCAGACTTGGCTGTTTTGGTAAAACCAAAATCTTTCTTCAGACATTTAAACACAGATAGCAGTGTCTGATAGTCTTCTCCCAGAATTCTGTGTAGAGGCCAAACCTGTTCTCTCCCACCCTTGTAGACAAACACCAATCTCTCTGGTAGTTTGTAAGAAACTGATATTCCTCTCACTTCAACCAGGTCATCAAGATTGATATGTAGGTCAGACTCCTCCCTGATATCAGCAATGTAGATGAAGTCTTCTGGGTTGGTAGGGGGTTTCTCAGCTTGTGGTCTCCTTACAAGAATTGGCTTAGCCTTGGCAGCCCTCTGCTTAGATTTCTTCTTTGGATCCATTTCAAAGAGGAATTTTGGAAAGTTGGCCTCATCAAACTCAATTGGCTCTCCCTTTGGCTCAATTGGCTGATCATGGAAATTGACAGGATGTTTAGGATCACGGGTTAACTTTACCTCTGAAACTAGATCAGGAATTGTTGGAGGTGCAATAGGTACAGAAGAGTCTGTTGCAATACTCTGAGAGTCATCATTCTCAAAGGCTATGTTTCTCCTAGCTCTTGCCTTTGGTTGCCTTATGCTCTTCTTTGTACTCCTTTCCTCTCTGGCTTTTTCTTCTAGCTGTCTTTCTTCTTCATCAAGAGATTGAGCAACTGCAAGTGCTTGCATTGTTGCTCTTTCTGACTCTTCAGCCTTAGCTTCAGCAAAGTTTGGGTGACCAGCCCAAACACAGATTTCTTGTCCATTCCTGTAGACAATTGCCCTTTGCTTCCTTATCTCAGGATCATTGCTTTTCTTGCATTTTGTGATAAGTAGTCCAAGAACCTTGAGCTCATCTGGATAAGGTGCAGGATAGAAAATCCTTGCTATGTTTTTGCCCTTTGGTTTAGCAGGGGACTTGGGAGATAAGCTTCTTTGAAGTGTAGCTTGTTCCACATCCCTAATGCATGAAGTTTGTCATTTTTCCTTCCTTGGACCTTGAGTGACTCCATGTAGAAGGGGCTCTACCTCATAGAAAGAATTGGTATGTGGCTCCCATTCCGTTGACACTAAAACCATGGCATTCGTTGATGGTGCTATAGAAGAAGCTTGATTCGTTGATGGATTTGAATTCTTTGAAGATTCAGCTATCTTCTTGACTCTTGCATCTATGCTGGACCAGTGGTCTTTTATTTGTTCAGCAAGTTGTAGCTTCATAGATGCTTGCTGAATCAGGTCAATGCCATCCAGTTTAGCCTTTCCTGACTCCCCCATTGCTAATGGCTCCTTTGGTAGGGAAATGGCTGGGACCATAACCTTTGTGATTTGAATGTCTAGCTCCTTAGTTTTCTCCCCCTTTTTGTTATCATCAAAAGAAATGACTGGGAGTCCTTGAGCTGCCACTAGCTGGGCTAAGAGTTGTGTTTGATTCTCCTGTTTCTTTTGCATCTGAGATAAAGTAGCTTCCACCTTGTCCACTCTAGAAGAGAGAGTCTTCAAGGAGGTAGCCACCTCAGGTTCCTTAGAGAAAAACCTGTTTATCTTGGACACAGTGAGAAGAGGAAGCTTTTCATCTAGCCTCTTGTTAGTAGCATCCTTAAGATTTCTAATTGAGTCCTTGATTTCTCTAGCTTCAATCCTTGTCTGCATCATTTGTAGTCTTTGGATTTCCAGTGAATCCATAACAGCCTTGTAGAATTTCTTGTCATTGACATTTGCAGACTCATGAGCCAGATAGGCCTCATTGTACTGCCTGGTAATTGCAGTATCCAAGGTGATTCTTCCTTGCATATCCTGAGAAAGCCAGTTTGGTGTAGGGGGCACCACAGAAGTCCCAGTCTGTGAAGTGATGGCCACCTGTAGATTGTCACCAAAACTGTCATCATCATCAGAAAAATCAAACTCACCACTTGCTGCAGCTCCTGGAGACAGATTGGTGATTGCATCCTTTGCTCTTTGCATGGATGCAGTTGTATGGATTAGATTGAATGACCTTTCTGCCTCCACATTGCCCTGTTGAGCCATAATTTGATAGGCTAGCACAGGATGAGTAAAGGTTTCAGGATCCAGGGAAATACTATCCAGAGTTTGTTGATAATGCTCTTGGAAAGTAAGTTCCCTTTCTCCCTCATGAACCTCCATTAACTCATTTGCAATGGCTGCTTCATCCCTTATAGCTCCTGTAGTCCCTTCTCGCTCTCCTCTATTTTCTTGCATCATGGGCTCCCCATGGCTCACACCTCTCACACTCTCACCTTCACCTACTAAGGTGGAACCCTCAGCCTCTCCTTTTGCCTGACTGGAAGAAATAGTCAGCCTCTCACTCTCAACCTCTCCTTTTGCCTGACTGCAAGCCAAACTCTCAGTTTCACTCCCTCTCATTCCTAGAAGTGTTTCAACTACCACTAGATCATCTGCACTAGTTGTGGAAACAACTTGATTTTCAATAAGAGGTGCAGAATGAACTAGCAACGGTATGGTAGTTTGAATTGTCAACGGTATGGATACCGTTGATGGAGAAACACTTGTCAACGAAAGAGACTGTTTCGTTGATGAAGTCAAGAAAGCACTTTGAGAATGTGAAATTACAGTAGAATCTGTGGTGATTGATTTTAGAGATTGTTCCACAGATCCTCTTGTAATTTCAGAAAAGGATGATTGGTGGCCCAACAAATCACTTAACAAGTGATGACCACCAATGTCAGAGTGGGGCTTCTCCAAGAAAAGAGTTGGAGAATCAGGAATAGATGAATGGATCATATCCACATCTAATGATTGAGTTGGTGAATTTTGAGGAGTTGGTTCAAGATTTATATTTAGAGAATGGGACTGTAACCCCAGAGTAATGATAGGGGTTACATCAAACTGAATTTGAGAAGCTGGAAGTGTTGCTTCCAGTGTGTGTGCACCCTGTGAAACCTGGGATTTTTGCTTCACTCTCCTTTGGTATTGGGAAATAGTAGACTGTGGGCTTGAAGTGTCCCTTACCCTTTTGGAGTGTGCTCTTGGAGGAGAGCTTGTTTCAATAACTGCATCCTTTTGGGAGGATACAATTAGACTTGAGCTAATTTCCATATTACTCACTGTGCCTTGTTGGGAAGACACAATGGGGCTTGGCTGGATCACACTCATCTCTCCTTCCTTATCCTTAGGGTTTCTTTTATGTTCACCCCTTCTCTCACCTCTCACAACACCTACACCACTCCCCTTAGGTTGTGTAGTGGATTTTACAACAGGTACCTTTTGGGAAGCACCTGAGGTTGGCTTGGAGGATTTCTTTGATTTTGGTTTTGTTGCTGGGGCAAGAGCCTGTTGGGTCACAACTACAGACTCCATAGCAACAGAGTTGGGTGAAACAGTAGAAGTAACAGCTATACTAGCAGGGATAGTGGTAGTTACCTCAATTATTGGCAGATACACCACTGGAACATCACCATTGTGGTTCAGCCTCAGTATGTCTGTCAATACTCTCTTTTCTTGCACAAAGCAATCAAACCTAGAAACAGGGTTAGAGATAACCAATGGTGCTGGACTAACATGGTTAGCCAACATCATCAGAAATCTAGCATACTAGATATTTTTCTTCCTATTTGCCTTATCACCCAACTTAGCACCAATTTCATACATAAGTTGGGTGCTAAAGTTGTAATATCTATCAGTTAGGAGCATGGTAAATAGAATCAACATGGAATTAGTTGATGCATCAAAATTACTAATTTTACCAGAAAAGACCTTGATGAATGCATCAGCTAAATAATTGTTTTCCCTAACCAAACCTCTCCTAATTATTTTACCCAGATTATCAGTAGGCAAAGAGTAGTTTATGGAATTTAGCATGTTAATCATTTCAGTATATGTGGGCAAAGCAGAGCAATTATTTTCAAGAAGGTGTAAGCATGCTTGCAACACATCAGAATTGACTATGTACTCATTACCTTGAATGGTGAATTGCAAAGTGCAATTCGTCCCACTATACTCACATGAGGTCCAAATCTCCTCGATTATCTCATTATAGAGTGGTGTAGAGTGAAACATTGCGTAGCTCAGTTTGCAATTCATCATAAAATCCATCATTTTGAAGAAGATTCTGTTCGGGCTTTCCTTAACAACAAAAGGAATGAAGTTGTTCTTTTCGTAAATGAACCCTCCAGCAGACATGAGTTTCACTATGGGTGCCATTGTTGAGTAAAGAAAGCTTGAACTGTGATTTGCTTTGATAGAGAAAGAGTAAGAAAGCCTTTTGAATTTTTGAGAGCAGGTAGAAAAGAGTTAAAGAAAATAAAATTTCTTAAATACTCCCCAAAAAATTCTCAAAAATTAAGTCCAATAATAAATGTAAATTTACTGGATTGGCTTAAAAAATATAACTGTTACTTTTAAAGTATTACCATGATTTATACTTACAGGGGTGTATGTAAAGATCATGGTAAAAGATGTGTCAAATTTCAACGGTTCAGATTAACTGCGCTATATCAATGAATCAGAATTGGGCGTTTAAGGTCCCGTATATTTCGTTGATAAAGCTGCGTTTCGTTGACATAAAAAGTGCTGTCAACGAAACACCCAGAAAAGTGCTAATACTGTCAACGAAATGATGCGTTTCGTTGACATAGTAATTTTGACTTAGACAAAATTTCACATTTTTCTTAGAAAATTAATTCACAGAAAAACATAGCAAATTTCTGGCTGCATTGTAACTTGCAAAAATCTCAAAAATAATTAAGAGAAATTTAGCATACCTAGCTCACTTACTAATCTTGAGAATGTTGATTCATCAAGTGGCTTGGTAAAGATATCTGCAAGTTGTTGTTCACTTGGAACAAAATGTAACTCCACAATACCATTCATAACATGTTCTCTAATGAAATGGTACTTGATGTCAATGTGCTTGGTCCTTGAGTGCTGCACTGGATTCTCAATAATGGCAATGGCACTAGTGTTGTCACAGAAGATAGGAATTTTCTTAACTCTTAATCCATAATCAAGTAGTTGATTTTTCATCCATAAAATCTGTGAACAACAACTTCCAGCTGCAATGTACTCGGCCTCAGCTGTGGAGGTAGAAACTGAGTTTTGTTTCTTGCTGAACCATGACACAAGCTTGTTTCCTAGGAATTGACAGGTGCCAGTTGTGCTTTTCCTGTCAATTTTACATCCTGCATAATCTGCATCTGAATAACCAATTAGTTCAAAGCCAGATTATCTAGGATACCAATTGCCAAGGTTTGGTGTTCCTTTGAGATATCTGAAAATTCTTTTAATAGCAACTAAATGGGATTCCCTAGGATCAGTCTGAAATCTAGCACATAGACATGTAGCAAACATAATATCAGGTCTACTAGCTGTTAAATATAAAAGTGAGCCTACCATGCCTCTGTAACTTGAAATGTCCACAGATTTTTCCTTAGTATTCAATTCAAGTTTGGTGGCAGTAGGCATGGGAGTTTTGGTAGGAGAGCATTCCATTAAGTTAAATTTCTTTAACAAATCATGAATATATTTTGTTTGACTAATGAAAATGCCTTCATTAACTTCCTTCACTTGGAGACCAAGAAAGTAAGTTAATTCTCCCATCATGCTCATTTCATATTTACTTTGCATAAGCTTGGCAAACTTTTGACAAAGTTTTTCATCTGTAGACCCAAAAATTATGTCATCTACATAAATTTGAACAAGTATAGCAGAGCCATTCACAACCCTGTGAAAAAAGAGTTTTATCTACAGTACCTCTAGTGAAGTGATTCTCAAGGAGGAACTGTGAAAGTGTGTCATACCATGCTCTAGGTGCTTGTTTCAAACCATAGAGTGCTTTGAGGAGGAAGTATACATATTCTGGAAAATCATCATCTTCAAAACCAGGAGGTTGACTCACATACACCTCCTCTTCCAATTCCCCATTCAGAAAAGCATTCTTCACATCCATTTGATAGACCTTGAAATTGACATGGGCTGTATAGGCTAGGAAAATCCTTATTGCTTCTAGTCTTGCAACAGGAGCAAAGGTCTCATCAAAATCAATTCCCTCTTCCTGTGAATAGCCTTTTGCAACCAATCTAGCTTTGTTCCTTGTGACTATGCCATTTTCATCCATCTTGTTTCTGAACACCCATTTTGTGCCTATGACACTCCTGTCCTTAGGCTTGGGCACCAGCTTCCAAACATTGTTTCTCTCAAATTGGTTTAGCTCATCTTGCATAGCTAAAACCCAATCTGGATCTAGAAGTGCATCCTCAACTTTGTTTGGCTCATCTTGAGACAGAAAGCTACTATCTAAACATTCCTCTTGAGTTGCTCTTCTAGTTTGGACTTTTGAAGAAACATCACCTATAATAAGTTCAAAGGGATGATCTTTAGTCCATTTCCTTGAGGGAGGTAGATTTGCTCTTGAAGAAGTAGCTTCATGATCATGGTTGCCTTGATTGGATATTTGTCTTTGAGAAACTCCCCCTGAGTTTGTTGTCCCTAAATGATCACTCCTAGAGGCATTTCTGTGACTGTCAACGGTATGACCATTTTGACTGTCAACGAAACGCTCATTCTGACTGTCAACGAATCCTTCATCATGATTGTCAACGAAATGACCATTTGGTCGGCTAACAGCTATTCTTTTCAATCTTAATGCAGCAATTTCATCTTCACTGCTGCTTTCATCTGTGCTAGACACAACAACTTTAGGCTGTTTCTCAATAGCCTTGACATGATTCACTTGATCTCCTTCCTCATTCTCAAAAGAAAGACTTTCATGGAAACCTTCATCACAGAGACCTTGAATTTTGAGATCATCAAAAACAACATGTACAGATTCCATAACAATGTTGGTTCTGAGATTATAGACTCTGTAAGCTTTCCCTGCTGCATATCCCACAAATATTGCTTCATCTTCCTTTGCTTCAAATTTCCCCAAATGCTCAGCTTGATTTCTCAGAACAAAGCACTTGCATCCAAAGACATGAAGAAAATTCAAATAGTGGCTTCTTTCTTTTGAGTAGTTGATAAGGGGTCATTCCCTTGGCCTGATTAATCAAAGAAATATTTTGAGTGAAGCAAGCTGTGTTAACTGCCTCAGCCCAAAAATAAGTTGGTAACTTTGATTCATCTAGCATTGTCCTTGCAGCTTCAATAAGTGTTCTGTTTTCCTTTCAACTACACCATTTTGCTGTGGTGTCCTTGCTGCTGAAAACTCATGCAAAATACCATTTTCTTCACAGAACACCTTCATGCTTGAATTCTTGAATTTTGTCCCATTGTCACTCCTAATCCTTCTTACATTTAAATCAGGATGATTGTTTACCATCTTGATGTGATTGATAATGATTTCACTTGTCTCATCTTTGGAGTGCAAAAAGAAGGTCCATGTAAATCTAGAAAAATCATCAACAATCACAAGACATTATTTCTTCTTTGAAATGGACATGACATTTACAGGGCCAAACAGATCCATATGGAGCAACTCAAGCTGATGGACAATTGATGACTCTGTCTTGCTTTTGAATGATGCCCTCTTTTGTTTCCCTTTTTGACAGGCATCACACAAACCATCCTTGGAGAATTCCACCTGTGGAATTCCTCTAGCAAGATCTTTCCTCACCAAGTCATTCATAACCTTGAAATTCAAATGAGACAATTTCTTGTGCCATAGCCAACTTTCATCCTTGCTTGCCTTGCTGAAAAGACAAGTGATGGTGTCTGGACTTGTGCTACTAAAGTCAGCAATGTACACATTCCCTCTTCTGAATCCAGTCATTACCACATTGTTGTTTCCTCCTTTAGAAACAACACAGGCTTCTTTTGAAAAAGTAACTAAAAATCCTTTGTCACAAAGTTGGCTGATACTAAGCAAATTGTGCTTAAGACCATCCACCAATGCAACCTCATCAATGATGACATTCTCTTTTGAAATCAAGCCATATCACTTAGTGTAGCCTTTGATGTCATCTCCAAAAGCAATACAAGAGCCAGCTCTTTCCTGAAACTCTGTGAGCAGGGTAGAATCACCAGTCATGTGTCTTGAACAACCACTATCCAAGTACCAAAGATTCCTTTTGTCTCCCTGCACACAATAAAACCAAATCAAGTTGATTTTGGTACCCAAGTTTCCTTGGGTCCTGTTTTGTTAGCCTTTGATTTTCCTTTTATATCATTTTTCACCTTAGGCTCAGATTGATTTAAATCAATCTTTATCTTTGGTGTTGATTTCTGAGGGTTGCTCACATTTTCATTCACAACATGCATAGTTGGAGGAACAAACATGTTATTCACATTCCATGGCATTTGTGGCACATTAAACATATTCATGTATGGATTAGGCACAAATGGCATGCTAGCATATGGATTCTGAAATTGTGCATATGGAGCAAACAGATTAGGCATAACAGGCATTGTAGGCATGGAAACATTCATTACAGGCTTAGGCATTTTCACATTAGTGGTCTTCTTAACAGATTTGCAGTTAGCAGATAAATGACTAACACTTCCACAATTGACACATGTTTTTCTAGGAGCATATTTATCAGGTGTGTAATTGTTGTGTTTGTTAATCCCTACTTTGCCATTCCTGTTATTCTTTTTATTGCCCTTAACCTTAACTTGAACTTTCTCTAACTTGTCTCCCAATTGCTTGTTAGACAAGTAACCTACATTTGCTCTTTCAACAGGCTTCTCAACTTTCTTTGATTTACTAGACTCACATTGAACAAAGTTCTTGGTGACAGGACCATACTTGTTATTAAGTCTAGTGAGTTCTAATTTCTTTTTCCCTGTCAACGAAACACCCTGATCGGTTGATGGTTCATCTGTCAACGAAACCTTGCATTCCGTTGACGTATCAACCTTCAACAAATGATCATTGTTGTTTGTTGACTCTATTTCTGATTCTAAGGTTTCACCAGCATACCCTAGCTTCTCTTTGTTCTTTTTCCATGATTGCTCACAGAAAGATTCCATACCTTGAACATTAATGATGTTGGTAGCAACATTCCTGGAATCTTTCCATTTTACAATCACACTTTGTTCTATTTCAAGTTGTGTTTTAAGAATTTCTTCCCTTTCTAACACTTTCTCAAATTCCTTCTTAGCATCCCTACTGTTGGTCCTCGTGTATTGTAGAAGGGGGGGGGGGATGAATGCAATACTGATAAAATTCAATCTCAGTTTCAACAACCAAAACTAAGATTTAATGTTATCAATAATATGTATGCATTCACAAACAGTATAATCGAGAAGACATGATTCACAAAATAAATGTTTTATTTATTTTGCAAAGTGTTGCTACAACCTCAAGAGAGAATTCTTGAGCTTCGGTTTTTCTTCAAGACACTTGCTTGTCTTCGTTACATCCCTAGAATGAATTGATAGTCTAAGTATAAAACTAATCCTATCACTATCAACACGGGTCTGTGAAGATGCTGTCATTATCAAGTGGCAACTTCTTACAAAGTGTCTACCCATGTGACTTTCCTAAATTGCTAACAATGTCAGATATACATTACAAAGAAAGCAACCTAGATTCATTCTATTTCTAGCTAAAACAATTAAGCAAATAGAGACTTGACCTTGCTCTTGAATTGATTCGCTTTTGTTTGCAGTGCTTGAAGCTTCTGTCGTAGTCTTGCAGACTTGGTGCAGCTTAGGGATACTACAACACGCCTGTTTCTTGAACATTGAAACTGTCACGGGGGTTGACTGAGAAAGATACCTAGAACAAGGATCTTTCTCGAGACAGTTACTTTTGACGCAGAGCTTGCTGTCACAGGAATGTGCTTTTGGTGACAGTAAGAGTTCCCCGCATAGTGTGCTGTCGAGGTTTCCAAACTTGCTGTCGAGGGCTAAAGCTGTTGTCGCGTAGTCTTCCGCCAATGTTGCTGTCAGAGTGAATATGCTGTCTTGACTTGCAACATTCTGTCTTCTTGTAATCTTACTGTCAATGCTTATGACAGTAACCTTTATTCATGTTGTCATCTAATATGCGTTCTTTGAGGCTTGAACACAGAAAGTGAACTTCTTCCAAATTACACAATTAAAATAACATTGCATACTGATTACAAGAACATACTTTGGTTGTGACAGTATATTCTACTTAATTAAAAAATTAAGTATATACAAATTTAAGTTGTTCCTATGCTATCACCCATAAATCCCAACAATCTCCCCCAATTTGTTTTTATGGACAATAACAGCAAATTTACAATATATGCTGACAACTTAACTAACAAGATCAGAATGGATTTAGAATGTTTACTTAGCTTGAGATTTCCTCTTCTGTCTTGTTACTTCCTCTCTTCTGAGAGCTTCTACCAAGCTGCTTCTTAGACCTTCTACAAGAGAGATTTCAGCAGGTGTGACTGCAGCATCTTCTATTTCTTCAATGATCTTCTTGATAGTAGGAGAAATAAGAGAACTAGCATCCCTGAGATTCAACCATTGCTCTTGATCAAATGGATAGCTTCTGAAGTGGAGTTCTTCATGAATGAGCTTGAATCTACTTCCTCGAAAGCATTGAGAGACATCCTCCTTTGCTTGTCCAGCTTCGAATCTTCTCCTTTTCTCCTTTCCAATAATTCCTCTATCTTGTCAGAACAGATCTGCTCCAGGGGATGAATTGATCCAGCAACCATATACTGTAAATCCTTCAGAATAGTTGTTTTTAGCTTGTGCAAGCTGCAAACATAGATTTCTTCTTTTAGATGCTTGATTCTTAAGGGATTTTCCAGCATACATGTTTGATAATTTGGAGCTTCACTTTCTGCCTTGTTGGCAGTCTTGCATCTTTCCAGGAGTTCAGCTTCCTTCTTATCAAGTTCTGACTGATATTGAGCGTATTGAGAAGAGTCAGGTCTTTTGCTTGGCTTGGGTTGCCCTTCCTCTGTGGGTTGGGTTTTCCTTTCTTCTGTGGGTGAATCATCAAACTCATAGTACCAGTGATATGGTATAGGAGAAGCTGGTAAATCAGTTGAAATATCAGCATCATCAAAATCTGCAAAGTTGTAGCCAAATTTCTGATAGAATTCAGCATCCCTATCAGCTTGATATTTCAGAATATGTTCCATAACAGATTCTGAAACATTTTCATAGCTCTCCAGCAACTCTACCATTCTTTCCAGGTAGAAGAAGTCAATTCTTCTTTTATCTAAGGTTGATGTCCTACCACTGGTTGATGTGGAGACCAGATTGAAATCCTTATCAACCTTGGTAGATCTTGATTCTTCCCACCACAGAATGTACCCAGTGACCTCTTGATTTGCATCCATCTTGACCTCAACACTCTTGATTTCTCTAGATTGCATCTGTTGTATCTTAAGACTGTTGGGAGGTATTGATTGAATTGGCTTCTTAAGATTCCTGCCAAATCCAGTGGCCTTTTCCTTTCCTGAGTACTTGTGCTTTCCTTCAGGTTTCTGTCTAGAAAACCATGCTCTTGCTTTGGCTTTCAGTCTTATGGGCTTGACAGTAGCTTTGGCTTCATCCTTGACAGAACCTTTCTTGACAGTACCTTTGTCGACAGTGTCTTCCATGACAACATCTTCTATGACAGTATTCTTGTCGACAGTACCTTTGGTGACAACATCTTTTTCTGCATTTATGCAATCAATAGCACATCTAAGAATGCTTGCCTCCAAAGCTTCCAGTATTCTTGGCTCCTCTTCATCTGTTGCACCAGCATCTTTCTTTTCTTGACTAGGAGTTTCTTCATTGCCTTCATTCTGAGATTGAATACCAGTATTCCCAGAATTACTTCCACCAGCATTTCCAGCATTTCCAGAAGCTTCACCACCTCCAACCTCATCATCATTATCATCATCCTGAGGAGGAATGTCATAGAGACAGCTTCTTCTTGATCATACTCAGTACCATTGGACCAAGTATTTCCTTTATGGATGGATTCAGGCAGTTTCCCTTTACCTTTCCCAGACTTATTTTGTTCCTCCATTTCTCTCCATCTTCTTTGTAGAGCAGATTCTTGAGATGCTGGAGTTGGCTCTCTGATTTTCACAGGAGGTAGAATTGGATGTCTAGATGCAGGTCTTCTTTGCATTGCATCTTGAGTTGCCTTAGACATCAGTACTCTTTCTCCATCCAAGTCAACTTCAACAAGCTCTTCAGCTTTATCCTTTGGTTGTTCACTGCTTGGTTTGACCTGCTCCCCCTTAGATATTGCTTTCCCCTTAGCTCCCCCTTTGGTCTTCACAGCTACTGGCTCCCCCTGAGTTCCACCTGATTCCCGAATAGATATTGATTCTGATCTTGCTACCTTCTCCCCCTTAGTTGAGTTGGCAGCTACTAGGTCAGTGAGGAACTGGATAGAGAGCTGAGTAGCAGCAAAACCATCAACCATCAGTTGAGAGAGAGAGTCCATCTTGGAGTTCAAAGTAGCACACTGTCCTTCCAGAGCTGCAATCCTGTTACCAAAAGTAGCAGAGGGGCCACCAGACCTTAACCTTCTTGGAGGGGAAGGAAAAGAAAGGGGCTTGGAGGCTATGGGGGTTCTCACACTCTCAGGGTGTTTTTGAGTGATCTCATCACCCCTCACAGATTGACTCTCAAGGCCTAATGCCTGAATAGTGTGGGCTCCCTCAAAGTCTCTCTGGACATGCTCAAGTCCCTCTCCTTTTGCCAGCACATTTGGCCGCCTCTCATTTTTATGCTCACCTCTCTTTTCTTTTATCTCTCTTTTCTTTTGCACACCCTCACTCAACCTAGATGCATGGGTATGAGCAGTACTAACATGCATGGATGGAGAAGATTTAGAATGTACCTTTAAGAGTTTGGCAAGAGGTAGATCATCATCAGAGGCATCCTCAATGAGTACAGCTTCAAAATCAGGCTGAGAGGACTGGATGGTATCTTTGGCATGAATGTTACTGTCAGTTGGAGTCTGGACAGCAGGTTCTGGCATGACAGCAACTTTGGGAGGTGGAGTGACAGTATCTTTCTCTCCACCCATGACAGCAGCTGTGTCCAGGACAACAACATTGCTAGCGTCTTTGACAGCATCTTCCTGAAGGTAAGATGCTCCTTGGAGTTCAGACAAAGTGTTGGCTATTTCATTTTCTGACAAACTACCACTTTGCCCTGGCTCAGTGTTTGGAGGAGTGGTGTCCATTTCACTTTGAGAAATGGGTTCTTGTGGACCACTAGATGGGGGCTCATCCATGATTGGAGATGGATGATCAAAACCTGAAGGGTTGGGACTGTCCCCTTCTCTAGGTTGTGGAGAAGAAACAAAAGAATGTGTAGGGAAGGAAGAAGGTGAAAGTGTAGCAGAGAGTGGGGGCTGATTCACAGGAGAAACATGTGAATCATCAAAAGGAATAGAGAAATCCTCACTGTGCCCTAACTCACTGTGTGTCTCTTCAAGTGGAGGTTCCTCAGGTTGTGAACCATGAGTTTGTGCAGACTCTGTACAGGGTGCCTTGGGAGACATGCCAATTTCAATAGATGCACCTTGTTGAGAAGGCACATCTAGAGAGGTGTTTGAGTCCCTTTCAGTAACCACAGTTTGTTGAGAAACTGCAGCTTGGTTAACAGTGGTTTTAGTCCTCCTAGCTCTCTTCTTCTTAGGCTCAGGGGGAACCACTGGGGGTTCTGTTTGACTAGCCTCCTTATTTGCTGCATTAGATGCAGTGTCTCCCTCTTGACTCACAGAGCTACCACCAACATCAGCTTCTAAAGGCCGTTTCCTGGATTCTTGCAAGGCTTCTCTTTGGGCTTTGGAACGTCTAGAGGGCCAAGGCTGAGTGTATGGTGTTGAATGTGGGTTAACTGAATTTGGGTCTAATTTAGTTTCATTCTCAAGAGTGAAAGAGTCATAACCAGATGGTAATGGTAAATCAGGGTTGGACACTTGATCAACCATGTGCTGAGTGAAACAAAGTGGAATATGTGCATTGAGATTCTGTGAAGATAACAATGTGTGTGTGTTCTTTTTCAAAACTGAGCAAGCCTCTAAACGAGGGGCAACATCATTAAAATCACAGAATGAATTAATGCACATCATAAGGAAGCGAGGGTAGATTGATACCTTCTTACCTATGGCAGCCCTGAGGTGTGCCATGAGGAGAGCTCCAACATTCACCTTGTATCCATGGACAAGAGAATGTGTCAGTTTCTTGATGTAGGAAGGTATTCTATTCCAGCCTGTGGACTTGGTAGAGAACACCTTGACCATCATATCAAATATCATGCTTCACTCCTTTCTCAGATGCTTCCTATCCATTTCACCAGATGGATACCATTTGGTAGTCCCCTCTTCGAGAATAGGGCCCGCATACCCAATCTTCAAGAAGAGCTTCTTTAGAGTGTCATCATTGGCAAGTTCAGCAAATTGGTGTCCTGCTTCAAGTGTAATTCCAAGAGCAGTGTTGATGACCTCAGCTGTAAGAGTGTATTGTTGCCCAGAGATTGTGAATTGAATACCCGGGTTCTCACCCTCAGTTTGAGCAACAACAGTTTGCCAAAACGCCTCAATTCTGTCTAAGTCGAGAATGGGGGTTGAGGTGATGGCAGAACCGAGATAGGACTTGTTCAAGAACAACACGAGTCCTTTGAAACCTTCACCAGCATCATTTGGGGAAAAGATGCCAGCAAAGTTTGTTTGAGAGAGAGTCTGTTTGGATGCCATGGAGATTTCAAGAAAAGAAGAAAGTAAGAAAGTGGCTTTTTGCTTGAAGAAAAGTATTTTGCCTTGAGTTCGATGAGAGTGATATGTCTGAGTAACTGGGGAATAAATAGAGGTATCTCAAACGTTGTGCACAAAAAGTGGAATTAAAGAACGTGTCTTAACCCACTCTTATAACACGTCAGTTACTGCCCGTTATTCACTGACCACCGTGGGATGAGTATCCAATTTCAACGGTCCACTATTGTTGACAGTAACCTGTGCGCTAGAAACAATCTGTCAGTAATAAGAGGTGGTGACAGTAGGTTTTGCGCGACAGCAACTATTGCGCGAAAACTTGCTGTCACCGTTAAGCATATGAATGACAATATCCTTTACAAGTCTTGACAAAAAGTCTTTCCCTGCTGTCAAGAAGGTTGCTGTCAAGAAACACACGACAGTATTCTTCTTAACGACAGTAACTTTGATTGAGAATTGGTTCTGTCATGAACTTATTAGAATGCTTTATTCATACACTTAACTTAATATTGACAAATTATGGATTTAGCAATTTAATCTTTTGAACACAGATATTAAGCAATTAACACAGACAAATCATAAACACAAGAAGAAGAACTTTTATTATTATTATTGATAAAATCATTAAAAATAGAACATGGAGTACATTATTCTATGATCTTATCAACTAGTCCTAAAAGCTCTTCCTTAATCTCTTCTTCAGAGCGACCTTCTTTTTCAAGAAGTGCCTGAAGCTCCTTCTCTTCTTCCTGAGCCTTGGCCTCCTCTTCCTGTTTCTTTTCCTCTTCGATCTCATCCATGCCGTCCAACAGCATCTCGAAGAGTTCATCAATCTCTTCACTGTCGGGTTCACTATCGCACCGTTTTAGCCCTACTTCAATTCCTATTTTGTTTTCCATTATTTACTTTAAAACTGAGAGCAGACAGGTGAAACCTAAGGTTAATTTATAGGCAAAACCATCTAAGGATTAAAGTCTAATGGTCAACAGTTAGAGTACCCATACAACTACCACAAAAGTAATTAATGGTCGTGTCCTCCTTTAATCCTACAGATTAATGCAAAACGGTGTGAAAGTCCATTGGAACAGATTTTTATCTCTCAAACTTAACAAGTAACCACATTAATGTCATACACGGTCTAAAAGTATGAGACTGGCACAAAATACTGACATGAAAAGTCAAATCAACACATGCTGTCACATAACAGACATAGACCAAGTAGACAGTAACTTCTCTTGACAGCAGGTTTGAAGTTGCTGTCATGAGCTTCAAAAGAGAATTTGGAAATATAGAAAACTGAGTAAATCAACATACCAGATTCAGCATTCCCAATTCACTTACCAACCTGTTGAAGGTTGCTTCATCCAATGGCTTAGTGAAGATGTCAACAAGTTGCTTGTCAGTTGGGACATAGATCAGCTTCACAGTTCCTTGTTCAACATGCTCTCTGATAAAGTGATGTCTTATATCAATGTGCTTTGTCCTAGAGTGTTGAACTGGATTGTCTGAAATGGCTATGGCACTAGTGTTGTCACAGTAGATAGGAATGTCTCTTAACACTAGACCATAATCAAGAAGTTGATTCTTCATCCATAGAATTTGTGCACAACAACTACCTGCAGTAATATACTCAGCTTCTGCAGTTGAGGTAGAAACTGAATGCTGCTTCTTGCTAAACCATGAGACCAATCTTCCACCAAGAAATTGACAGCTACCAGTAGTACTCTTTCTGTCAATCTTGCATCCAGCATAGTCTGAGTCTGAGTAACCAATCAGATCAAATCCAGTATTCTTAGGATACCAAAGACCTAGATTAGGAGTGCCTTTTAAGTATCTAAAGATTCTCTTGATGGCTACTAAGTGTGACTCTTTTGGATCACTTTGAAACCTTGCACAGAGACATGTAGCAAACATGATGTCAGGTCTGCTAGCAGTTAGATATAGGAGAGATCCTACCATGCCTCTATAGGTGCTTGAGTCAACTTTCTTTCCTTTAGAATCAAGATCCAGACTAGTTGACGTGGACATTGGTGTCTTTGCAGGTGATGAATCTTCCAAGTTGAACTTTCTAAAAAGTTCCTTGATGTATTTAGCTTGACATATAAAGATTCCATTAGGTTGTTGAAGAATTTGTAATCCCAGAAAGAATGACAATTCTCCCATCACACTCATCTCATATTTGTTACTCATGAGAGAGGAAAACTTCTCACACAGCTTCTCATTTGTAGAACCGAAAATGATGTCATCCACATAGATTTGTACCAGAATGATGTCCTTGCCATGGTGTTTGTAGAAAAGTGTCTTGTCCACAACTCCTCTAGTAAACTGATTTTCAAAAAGAAAAGTGGAAAGTGTGTCATACCAAGCCCTGGGTGCTTGCTTTAGTCCATACAATGCTTTGAAGAGTTTGTATACAAAATCATACATTTCACCATCCTCAAACCCTGGTGGTTGTTCAACATACACTTCTTCTTCCAATTCTCCATTTAGAAAGGCACTTTTGACATCCATCTGAAATACTTTGAAGTTGCAGTGTGCAGCATAGGCTAGAAAGATTCTTATAGCTTCAAGTCTTGCAACAGGTGCAAATGTCTCATCATAATCTATTCCTTCCTGTTGACAGTAACCTTTAGCCACTAGCCTTGCTTTGTTTCTTGTCACTGATCCATTTTCATCAAGCTTGTTTCTGAAAACCCATTTGGTCTCAATGACTGACTTTCCCTTAGGTCTTGGAACCAGCTTCCATACATTGTTCCTTTCAAACTGATTTAGCTCTTCTTGCATGGCTATCACCCAGTCAGGATCCAACAATGCTTCATCAGTTGTCTTGGGTTCCATTTGAGACAGGAAGCATGAAAACATGCTGTCAGCAGAGACTTTGTTCCTTGTCCTCACACCAGAAGTAGGGTCACCAATGATAAGGTCATTTGTGTGATCCTTGTTCCACTTGGTGATTCTGGGAAAGCTACTTGATTGTATAGGAACAGTTGCTTCAGTTTGTTGAGTTGAATGCTCACCAATCCCATTGTCTTCACCATGTTCTTCATTGTCTCCAGAGTCACCACTGTTGTTAATGTTTGAGGTTATGGTCTATGACTGAGCTGGAGTTTGGTTGACAGGAGTGGTATTGACAGTATCTTTATCAACTTCAACAATTTGAGTGAAGCTATGTTCTTCATCAACAATTTCCTCAGCCTCCAAGTATCCTTGATTCTCAAATCTAAATGTCTGCATCTTTCCTTCTTCATGCAGTCCTGGAAACTTGGTTTCATCAAATGTGACATTTACACTTTCTTCAATAATCCTGTGTTCCATAACATAAACTCTGTAGGCAGTCCTTTCTGTACTGTACCCCATGAATAATCCTTCAAATGCCTTAGTGTCAAATTTTCCTTTCTTCTCATGGTTATCCTTCATCATGAAGCATTTGCTCCCAAACACATGAAAATATTTGACAGTAGGTTTCTTTCCAGTTAGCAGACAGTAAGGTGTACTTGCATGAGTTTTGTTAATCATGGTTCTGTTTTGAGTATAACAAGCTGTGTTGATAGCTTCAGCCCAGAAATATGTTGGCAGTTTGGCGTCATGCAACATAGTTCTAGCTGCTTCAATGAGAGTCATGTTCTTTCTTTCTACAACTCCATTCTGTTGTGGAGTCCTTGCAGCAGAGAATTGTTGTACAAATTCCTTCATCTTTACAGAAATTTCCAAGAGTGGCATTTCTGAATTCAGTACCATTGTCACTCCTCAAGATTTGAACTTTTGAGTTTGGAGTTCTATCAAGAACTCTGACTTGATCAATAATCACTTGAGCAGCTTCATCTTTGGATTCAAGAAACTTCACCCAAGTGTACCTTGAGTAATCATCCACCATTACTAAGGCATATCTCTTTTTGGCCATAGATGGTACATTGACTGGTCCAAAAAGATCCATATGAATCAACTTGAGTGCTTCTATGTTGGTGTTCATCTGCTTGGACTTGTGCACATCTCTCCTTAGTTTGCCCATCTGACAGTCTTCACATAATCCTTCTTGACAGAATTCATGTTGGGGCAAACCTCTCACTAACTCCTTCTTCATCAAAATATTCATTGTTTTGAAGTTGAGATGTGAAAGCTTCCTATGCCAAAGCATACTGTCACCAACAGTTGCTTTACTGTAGAAACAGTAAACTTTATCCTTCTTTGTTGAGTTTAAGTCAGCAACAAACAAGCTTCCTTTTCTAACCCCTTTTAGAGAGAGGCTACTATCCTTCTTGTGATAGATGTTACACAGCATCATATCAAAATCAACCTTGAATCCCCTGTCACTGAATTGGCTGACACTGAGTAGATTGTGCTTCAATCCATCCACAAGAGCAATATCTTCAATGACAACATTTCCAATTTCCAGACAGCCATATCCCACTGTGTAACCCTTGCTGTTGTCTCCAAAGGTTATGATTGGGCCATCTTTCTCTACATAGTGTGATAGCAGGGCTTTATCACCTGTCATGTGTCTTGAGCAACCACTGTCAATGATCCACATGACTTGATCTTTCTTCTTGCCCTGCAAAACAGAATGTATTTAAGATGCATATGGTACCCAATCCTTGTTGGGTCCTGCAGTTTTAGTGTCTCCTGAGTTTCTTCCAGTCATAAAATCACAAGCATCATCAATGATCTCCTGTTTGACTTCTCTTTTCACCCACTTAGGTTTAGAATTGGACTTGATCCTTTTCTTAGTGGATGAGGCCTTCTTGCTGTTTCCAGCAGGCTCAGAAGTCTCAACAGTGTGCATGTATGAACATTTTTCAGTAGTGAGAATAGGTAAGTTAAAGCATGTACTCATGGCAGTGATCTTGCATGGCATACATTCAATGTTGTTACAGACACTCATAGTTCTATGCATAAGGGGGGTTCTGTGTAAATTACCATTGAGTTCAGTAGCATTGATCTTATCCTCAATTGGCTTAATACAAACATGTGTTAAATGATGTGAAGATCCACAGTTATTGCATAGTTTCCTAGAAGCACCTCCAACATTAGTTTATCCATTTCCTTTATTGACACCTACCTTACCATTCCTATTCTTAGACTTGGGAGTTACTGGATTGACAGTGTGTTCAGAAGTTGCTGTCGAACTTTCCTTGACAGTACCTTTTATTCCAACTGTCTTGACAGAAGGTTTGGAAGCTACTGTCTTGGAACCATTCTTGACAGTATCTTTGGAAGATACTGTCTTCCAACTGTGACAGCATCTTTTGAACTTGTTGTCTGATTGCTTGGTAAGTTTACTGTCTTGGGTATCGTGACAGTATCCTTTCCATCCTTGAATGTGCTGTCAACACCTTCATCCTCATCAAGAATTTCTTGTTTGATGAGCATGGCTTCTTCATCAAACTCAATTTCTGCAGCTTTGAAAATAGGAGTTTTAACCTTCTTGAGAATGGTGGGTTTGACAACAGCATCTCCAGAACAATCTTGAATCACAGTTTCCTTTCCAGGTCTCCTACCATATGAAAAACCTATGCCAACAGTTTGATTTTCTGTATGCTTATCATTGTAATCCTGAACTATCTTAGATGAGTTTTTATAAGTCTTAATCTTGAATTCATTTTCAGAAATCTCATTTCTCAGGAATTCCTCAACTTCTTTAGCACATTTCAATTCATTTTTAAATTTTGCATTCTCTTGAGCTAAAGAGTCTAGTGAACTGGTTTTGAGAACAAGAGATTCATTTTCAGACTTTAGTGTTTCATTTAGCTTACTCAGCCTAGTGATTTCCTCATTAGCAGCAGATAAGCTAGTATAGACATTGAACATTTCAGCACTTAAGTCTTTAATGGTTTTCTTATACTCATCAATGGACATATCAAGTAAGACAAGTGAGGGTACCTGACTTGAAGATGTTGGTGTTACTTCATCAGTGCTAGCCATGAGAGCTAGGTTGACATATTCTTCTTCATCTTCATCATCAGACTCATCCCAACACTTTCCTTCAGCCACATAGGCTCTACCTTGATTCTTCTTAGAGTATCCACCAGTTCCTTTCTCAAATCTCTGAACCTGTTTGGGTCTTTTGCATTCAGTAGCAAAATGACCAGGTTCACCACAGTTGTAACACTTGAATTTAGATCTATCCACAAATCCAGTATTGTATCCTTCTTTGAATGAGCTTCCCACAGCAGCCTTTGATGAGCTTCCCTTGGTGAACTTGGATGCTTGGCCTTGGGGCCTGAATGACCTATCCTTCTTGAACCTAAAGTTCTTGAACTTTTTAGCCATGTAGGCCATAGTAGGATTGTCCATGCTTTCCAGTTCCTCCATTGTGTAGAAGTCTTCATCTTCCACATCCTTGAGCTGTAGTACTACTTTCTCATCATCTTCAACAACCTCGTCTATCTTCAAGGATTGTGCAGGGGTTGGTTGTGCGATTTGTAGTACTTCACTTGGTTGTGTGATCCTTGGCACTTGTGCTAATAGGGCACTTGACATATTAGCCATCTTGTTCCTTGTTCCACTTTGTATGGCTCTCTTTTGAAAGAGTTCAAGTTCATAAGATTTCAGAATGCCATAAAGTGTCTCAAAGGTTATATTGTTGAGATCTCTTCCTTCTCGTATGGCTGTTGTCTTGTGTTCAAGGTGATCAGGCAGTGTAAGCAAGAACTTGACATTTAATTCTTTTCTGTCATAGTACTTGCCATGTATCTGTAGTTCAGTTAAGAGCTTACTGAACCTTTCAAACATGGAAGTTAAGTCTTCACCAGGCTTGGCCATGAATGCCTCATATTGTGATATCAGTATTTGCCTTTGATTGCCCTTAACTTCTTCACTTCCTTCACATAGTAAAGCTAACCTGATCCACATCTCCTTGGCAGATGTGCAGCTTATCACACTTCCACACATGGCTTTATCCAACGTGAGAGAATCGAGCAAGATGAGTTGCAAGTGATCATCTAGCACTATTTTCTCCTTCTCAGGTTCCAAAAATTCGGAGGGATCTTTGGGAACCCAATGTGCAGGAATGACTTCACCATTTACTGTTGTGGCTTCAATTTCCTTTCTTGGAATGAAAGGACCATTCTCGAGAATACCTGGGTATAGTGGATTCACAGCTTTGATAAACAACAAGATCTTTCTTTTCCAAATGATGTAGTTCTCTTTATCAAAAGCTGGGATCTTGATACTGTTTGATTTCTGAATTGTCGTCGTGATCACAGATATGTATGTTAATCTGATTGCTCTGATACCAGTTGTTGGTCCTCGTGTATTGCAGAAGGGGGGGGGGGATGAATGCAATACTGATAAAATTCAATCTCAGTTTCAACAACCAAAACTAAGATTTAATGTTATCAATAATATGTATGCATTCACAAACAGTATAATCGAGAAGACAAGATTCACAAAATAAATGTTTTATTTATTTTGCAAAGTGTTGCTACAACCTCAAGAGAGAATTCTTGAGCTTCGGTTTTTCTTCAAGACACTTGCTTGTCTTCGTTACATCCCTAGAATGAATTGATAGTCTAAGTATAAAACTAATCCTATCACTATCAACACGGGTCTGTGAAGATGCTGTCATTATCAAGTGGCAGCTTCTTACAAAGTGTCTACCCATGTGACTTTCCTAAATTGCTAACAATGTCAGATATACATTACAAAGAAAGCAACCTAGATTCATTCTATTTCTAGCTAAAACAATTCAGTAAATAGAGACTTGACCTTGCTCTTGAATTGATTCGCTTTTGTTTGCAGTGCTTGAAGCTTCTGTCGTAGTCTTGCAGACTTGGTGCAGCTTAGGGATACTACAACACGCCTGTTTCTTGAACATTGAAACTGTCACGGAGGTTGACTGGGAAAGATACCTAGAACAAGGATCTTTCTCGAGACAGTTACTTTTGCCGCAGAGCTTGCTGTCACAGGAATGTGCTTTTGGTGACAGTAAGAGTTCCCCGCATAGTGTGCTGTCGAGGTTTCCAAACTTGCTGTCGAGGGCTAAAGTTGTTGTCGCGTAGTCTTCCGCCAATGTTGCTGTCAGAGTGAATATGCTGTCTTGACTTGCAACATTCTGTCTTCTTATAATCTTACTGTCAATGCTTATGACAGTAACCTTTATTCATGCTGTCATCTAATATGCGTTCTTTGAGGCTTGAACACAGAAAGTGAACTTCTTCCAAATTACACAATTAAAATAACATTGCATACTGATTACAAGAACATACTTTGGCTGTGACAGTATGTTCTACTTAATTAAAAAATTAAGTATATACAAAGTTAAGTTGTTCCTATGCTATCACCCATAAATCCCAACACCTACTAACACACCTCATTTTCTCAAATTCAATGAGTTGTGCTTCTAACATGGCATTTCTATCACTTAAGAGCAAATTAGTCTCTTTTATTCTTGAATTCTCTTTGGTAAGTGATTTAAGAGTAACACGCAAATTATACAGTACAGTAGACATTTCATTTACTGCACTATCGCATTCCTCTTTAAAAAGCTCAGAAAGATTAGTAATTGTTACCTGGTTGCTTGAGGAACTTGATTCCTGCTCATGATTGTTAGCCATAAGAGCCAAGTTGACATACTCAACATCATCATCAGAATCTTCACCATTACCAGCCCAATCATACTCCTGAGACATGAAAGCCTTTTCTTTTTGCTTGAGAAGTTCAAAGTATTTCTTTTTATAATCAACAGGCTCAAATTTCTTGTTGCCCTTCTCAATTTTGGGCTTTCTGCAATCTCCAGCAAAGTGACCAATCATTCCACAATTGAAACATTTAGATTTAGACTTTTCAATCCAGTTATTTTTTCTAGGTTGAAAGTCTCTCCTTGGTGGCCTTGCTTCTGAGTTTCTCTTGAATTTGAACTTAGAGAATTTCCTTGAAAGAAAAGCAATGTGTTCATCAATCTCATCTAAGTCATCCAAGTTGGCTGGTTCTGGTTCTTCTTCTTCTGTCATCTTGCCTTTACCCTTGCTAACATCACTCCTACAACTAGCTCGACTAGTTGTGGCTTTTGCAGCTTCTTCATTGTCATCTTCCAGTTGGTTCACAGATGCAATCAATGCAATAGATCCATCTTTCTTCTATACCTTTTCAATTTCTTCATCTTGCTCCATTTCCAACTCATATGTCTTTAAAGTTCCATAAAGCCTTTCAAGAGTGTAGTCTTTGTACTCTTGAGTGTTTCTGAGAGAAACAGTCATAGGCTTCCATTCTTTTGGAAGAGCTCTAAGAAATTTAAGGTTTGAATCCTTGGTTTGATAGATCCTCCCATACAACTTTAATCCATTCAAAAGCTTTTGAAACCTACTAAACGTGTCATTTAGGGTTTCACCAGCTTTAAAATGAAAATGTTCATATTGTTGTATGAGGAGTTGCATTTTGTTCTCCCTAACTTGCTCAGTTCCTTCACAGAGTGTTCTAACAGTGTCCCATACTTCTTTAGAGGTTGTACAGTTTATGACATTGTCAAACATCTCTTGTTCCAAACCATTAAACAGAATGTTCATGGTTCTTTTATCTTTATGGACTTCTGCAACATCTTCAAAAGTCCATTCTGAGACAGGTTTTGGAATTTCTACATCAGGAGCATCATCTGGCAGTCCAACTCTAGATGCAAACTTCATGGGAACGTGTAGACCTTTCTCAATGCAGTCTACATATCTCTCATCCATAAACATGAGATGCAGATGCATCTTTACTTTCCAGTAAAAGAAATTGTCCTTATCTAGAACTGGTATCTTCACACCTGCATCCTTCTTCACCATGGTTACTGTTTTGGCCTTGATCTTTAAACTCCTCGTTTGTTAGAAGCTTGCTCTGATACCAATTGTTAATCCCAAATGACCTAACAGAATTGTAGAAGGGGGGGGGGGGGTTGAATACAATTCTAGATATTTCTCAAACTTAAAAACAACTTTCGAAATAAAACTGAACTTATAAAATAAAAACACAAGCACTTAAATAATTTCAGTTGGATTGTTTGATGATCCAACTGAAGTGTTTTTATTGCGGAAATAATCTGTGATACAAAATGTACACAGCTGCTCAGTTACAAGAATGTAGAGAAGTATGCTCTCAAAGATAGCTAATACAATCTATTTGTTTTTCTTCTCTTACATCTATTTTAACTGCTACACTTGGTTATATATATTCCCAAGTTTACAATGCTATTTTTGGCTACTCTAAAGTACACTAAAGGTAACCGCCAGTAGCTTGCTTTTCATCCCTTTTGTCCAATGGTCCTTGGAGATCTTTGTCTTCTGTCTTCAGGCTTATAGTGATCCCACTCAAAAACCAGATTGGAAATTGGAATGTTTCCTTATTCCCTATGTCCATTTTGATGGCTTCCAATGCAAAGTACACTTCCACATCTCCTTTTGATCTGTCAGAAAACTGTCACTATCCCTTTGTCAACTATTCAGAAAAGTGATAATGATTCGTTGATGACAGTAAGATGTGTTTCGTTGATAGTTTATTCTTCGTTTCGTTGATGGTATAATCCTCATTTCGTTGATAGAGTAATCTTCATTCCATTGAAAGATTAATCTTCATTCCGTTGACATGTCTTCACTTAGGCAAAATTACAAGGCACAATATATTTACACTTAACCAACCTATTTTGCCTATCTAGTACAAAGTCAACATGACTTAGAAAACCTGACTAATACCTACAACAAATACATATCAATCTAGTGAAGTATTGTAAAATGCAATTACTACATCACTCATTTCGTTGATGAGCTTCCTGTCAACGAAATGCTGCAAAGCATGCCATTTCGTTGACAGTTACAAAAATGACATAATACAAAATCTACTTAGTGTTTTATAATTATCATCAAGAACAATATATTCCTAACACTTACTTCTCTTTATATGACTCCCTCTTAATACAAGCAAACTGTTGAAGACATGAGTACTGAGATGTTTAATATTCGTACTAGCATGTTGGTTGCAAATGAAGAAATTGATAGGCTAACTGCTAAAAATCTTGAGCTTACAAAAAAGAATGAGGAACTTGAGTTAATGGTTGTGAACCTTGATGGTTTGAAAAAGGAGGTTGAGTATCTTAAGAATAAAGTAGTTTGTGTTGAACAAATAGAAATAGCTCTTAGGGAACAAATTGCTGAAAATGAATTAAAAATAAGAAGCTATAGAAACTCCTCTGAGCTTGTTCAAACCTATCACAAGGAACACACTGAAGACAGTAAGATTGGAATTGGTTTTGATTATGAGAATGACAAGGGAAGGAAGAAGGCCAAGGGCAAAGGAAAATAAACTTTTGTAAACAAAAATGCCCCAACTATCTTGTCAGGTGTCAAGGAGCCCATCTTCAAAAAGAGTGTTGTTGAGTTTGATGAAGAATTAATGGTCATCAAACAACAATTACTTGAAGAAGATGAGGCTGCTAAAGACACTTCTTCCTCTCCTGGATCTGTCAATCAGAAAGACACCAAAAACAATCTTATCAAGAGTCCTAAAGTCACTAAGGAAGTTGTTAAGAAAATGAAACAAAACGGGAATGGAAAAGTATGTGTCAACAAGGGTAACAGTTATGCTTATGTGCCAAATGCTCCTAGGAAACAATGTCAGAAATGCTTATCTGTTAATCATTTGACATATAAGTGTAATAAACCTGTTAACCATGAAGTTGACAATCTGAGTAAGCATTCTGTTGGCATGAATAATATCCATGATTCTTTCTGTGGTAAATCTAACTGCATGACATGCTCTGTGACTGTGATTGCTAATTGCTTATCTTTAAAGCAAAAACTTGACTCTGCACAATCATGTGAATCACACACACATATGCACACTCACATGACAGGATCCCCAATCAAGGTTGAAAGGGTAAAGACTTCATGTGAGCCTAAGAGTGTCAACTCTAAAGCTTCAAACACAGTGAAGTCTCCTACTGTGAAGAATGCTGATTATGATAGAAGGATCAATTACAAAAATGTTTCTAAATCAATTGGACCCTACCAAGTGTGGGTACCAAAAACAACTTAGTCATTTTGTGAATGCAGGGCAACAGGAATAAAAGAGTCATATGGATCTTGGACAGTGGATGCTCAAGTCACATGACTGGTGATATAGCCCTGCTATCACACTTTGAGGAGAAGGCTGACCCATCAGTAACCTTTGGAAATGACAACATTGGTTATACAATGGGATATGGCAGTGTTGAATCTGGAAATGTCATTATTGAAGATGTAGCATTTGTTGAAGGACTGAAGCACAATCTCTTGAGCATTGGACAATTCACCAATAGGGGTTTCAAGGTGGAATTTGTTGAAGATCAATGTCTAATCTCTAAAAGAGGAAGTGGTGAAGTTGTTTTAACCGGTGTGAAGAAATAAAGCTTGTTTGTAGCTAATCTCAAGGCTGCAGATAAGGGTGAAATGTGTTGTTTCTACACAAAGGCCACAAATGAAGAATTCTGGCTATGGCACAAGAAACTGTCTCACTTGAATGTAAAAGCAATGAACTCTCTAGCAAAGAGAGAACTCATTAGAGACATGCCTGCTTTGGAGTTTGTTCAAGATGGAGCATGTAAAGCATGTCAAAGAGGGAAAATAAAACGGTCAAGTCCCAAGAACAAATTGCTCAACTTAAATTCAAAACCTCTGCAGTTAATTCACATGGATCTATTTGGCCCTGTGAATGTAATGTCCCTTTCCAAGAAGAAATATGCTCTAGTCATGGTTGATGATTTTTCAAGATACACTTGGGTGGAATTCCTATTTTCCAAGGATGAGGCTCCTCAAGTTATTATATATCATATCAAGAGAGTTGATAGAGAAGCACAAAGCACTGGTTCCTCTGTGGTTGCTTTGAGAAGTGATAATGGAACTGAATTCAGAAATGTCACATTGTATGAGTTCTGCAAAGACAAGGGCATTTCTCAACAATTCTCAGCTCCAAGAACTCCACAGCAAAATGGAGTTGTGGAAAGAAAGAATAGAACTCTCATTGAAGCTGCAAGAACAATGCTGTTGGATAAGTTATTGAATGATTATTGAATGATGTTAAAAAAAAGTATAAGTCTTTAATAATAATAGAATTTTATATAATATATTAAATGGATGTGTAATATCATAAAATCATTTTGATAAATGAAATTCTAAATAGGGTTTGCGGGCTTTGAGGACATCGTCGAATTACAACACTGAAGCCAAGACACAATAAAATACAAGTAAAGTTTATTTTTTGTATATGAAAATGGTGAGTTTATTATTACAAAAATGTCATTCAATATTTGTATTGAAAAAAACAGTATAACCTCGTATAAGTCTTCAGGTCAAAATCATGGTCATTTTTCACTTTTAAATAGATGAATAATCCCTGGACATTTACATTACTTTTTTTTTAAAGAAAATTAGTCTTAAAAATGATATATTTATCAGTATATATTTGTTTATAACACGTGCAAAGCATGAGTTATTTTTTTTATTATTGTACTTTTTTATTTAAATTATTATAATAAAATTAAATATAGTAACGACTATTTCACGTATTTTACCTTTATTTATATTTTTAATTTTTGAGTTGTTCTGCCGGATCAGTCGATCAGAGTAAATATTAATTTTAACATATTTGTAATAAATGTTTATTTTAATATGTTGTTGATGGGATTCGAACCTTAAATTTCTATGTAGCATAACTTTTAGTAATACATCTAGATGTTCCAATCAATTTGACTTCAAAGACCTATCAGTATCGATTGTGATTGAAAAGGATAACCAATATGAGTTGTGAACCAAATGATAAATTATACCCCATTTTGTTTATTATAGTTTAGTATAGATTATAGTTGATTCAAAATTCATTAATTTGTACCATATATTTATAAAATTATATAACTGAGCAAAATACATGAATTTTGAGAAATATATATAAGATAATTCAATTTGAGTTAAATATAAAATTTTAAAATTTAGAATTTCAATTATTTATGATGATTGAGTTGAAACATTTACTTACGTCATTATAACATGAACCCACTCTATATGAAGGGAAAAAAAGATGGAACCAGAAAATAGTTGTTTGGAAATTATATATATGCAGAGTCATTAATGTTGTCTAATCATTCTTACATCGATAAAAATAATCATGTGTCTTTTATCATATAGATATTAGTTGAATATTATGAAATCTAATCAAATTTACAAGTATTTGATTCATGAAAACTGTTGGTCCTTGAGTATTGCAGAAGGGGGGTTGAATGCAATACTGATAAAATTTAATCTTTGCTTCAACAACTACAACTAAGATTAAATCCTATCAGTAGAAGAAATTCAATCACAAGTAGTTTTCTCACAAAATAAATATTTTATTTATCTTGCGAAAGTGTTGCTACAACCTTGAGAGAAATGTGTATTTTTCTCAAGCTTCGGTTTCTCGAGTGATACATAGAATGAAGTGAGAGATAGTCTAATTAAACTAATCCTATCTCTATCATCACGGGTTTGTGAAGCTGTTGTCATTTTCATGTGGCAGCTTCTTACAATTTGCCTACTCGTGTGTCTTACCTAAATTGCTATACAAACAAGTTTATCATTACTGGAAAAAACAATCTAGATACATTCTATTTTTAGCTAACACAATTCAGTGGATGTTGATTTGTCATACTCTTAAATTGGTGAGATTTGTCATGTGATCTCTCAAGCTTCTGTCGTAGTCTTGCAGACCTGATGCAGTGTTGGGATACTGTAGCATGCATGTTTCTTGAACATCCAAACTGTCACATGTTTGACTGGGTAGATCTCCAATTCAAAGTTTATCCCTCTGAGACAGTATCCTGATCTTCAAGCTTGTTGTCACGAGAATGTGTTTTTGGTGACAGTAAGAAATCCCCGCAATAGATGTTGTCAGGAGTTCCAAACTTGCTGTCAGGAGAATAGAGAGTTGCTGTCTCAAGACTTCCGCCAATATTGCTGTTAGAGAAAATATGTTGTCTTGACTTGCAACATGCTGTCTTCTTGTAACCTTACTGTCAGTGATATGACAGTAACATTTATTCTTGCTGTCATCCTGATATGCTTCTTGAGGTTTGAACAAATGAATGAACTTCTTCTAAGATTTATACACAAGTTTATTACAGCAATGGAAATGGCTACAAGAACATACTCTGGCTGTGACAGTATGTTCTACTTAATAAAATTAAGTATTACAAAATACAAAGTTAAGTTGTCTTTTAAGCTATCACCCATAAATCCTAACAAAAACGATACGCAATATTACAAATTTACGATAAATTGCAAATATTATCATCTAATGTATTTTTAATTATAAAATTATTTCGATATATGAACAAATTCGGCGAGAAATTATTTAATTAAAATATGAACAAGTTTCAAAACCTGACAAGGATATGTTCGTCATTCAAAGTAACATTATTCGTCAACAACTCACGTTTCTCATCTTACACTATCAAATTTACGATTACACAAACCTCACGTTAATAAATCGACCTCCTCGCAAAAAAATTATTGACGTTTCTATGTTGGTCCGTGCCTTGCACGGGCTGTTACGCTGGTTAACATTTCTTAATCTATACTCTATATTAAAAGCAGAAACCCCTTCTTAATGGTATGCCATGTATACCGCGCTATACATATAATTATTAATTTAATTAGTTTAATATAATTGATTTAATTTCAAATTAACTATTATTAAATTAAAAATCAATCTCTTTACTAAAACTAGAAACCTCTGGTGTGGTATGTCATGTAGATATACATATAATTATTAGCTTAATTAGAGCATATAATTATTAATTTAATTAGTTTAATATAATTAATTTAATTATTAACTATTATTAAATTAAAAAATTAATCTCTTTACTAAAACTAGAAACCCCCTATTAATGGTGTGGTATGTCATGTAGATATACATATAATTATTAAAAATAATCTATACTTTTTAAAAGCATACTCCCTCTTAAATGTATGATATGTCATGCATACTACGATATACACATATAATTATTAGTTTAATACGTATTTAGTTTAATTCAAAATTAATATAATTATTACTATTAAATTAAATTAATTGACAACAATAATCAAGTTACATACTAGAAATCTACGAGCAACGTGTTTGAATTGATATCGGGATGGTAAATCCTCAAGTATCATACTTATGTACTAAAAATAAACTCTATCAAAAATACTACATTGTTTCCATAAAAGGCATTTTTTAATACGCATAATGGTAAGTTGGTAACTCATAAACTTAAGAAATCTATATTTTATATATTAAAAACAGAAACCCCCTCTTAATGGTATGCTATGCCATGTATAACGCAATTTACATATAATTATTAGTTTAATTAGCTTAATATAGTTGATTTAATTTCATATTAATTATTATTTAATTAAAAATTAATCTCGAATTTAAAGCAGAAACCCCCTCTTAATAGTATGATATGTCATATATACCGCGATATACACATAATTATTAACTTAATTAGTTTTAAAAATATTGTTAGCTTAATTCCAAATTTATTTAATTATTATTATTAAAATATAAACTAATCTATACTTTTTAAAAACATAACCCCCTCTTAACGCATCTTAAAGGTATGATATGTTATGTATACCACGGTATACACGTATAATTATTAGTTTAATTAGTTTAATGCGTAATTAGTTCAATTCAAAATAAATATAATTATCACTATAAGATTAAATTAATTGCCAACAATAACCAAGTTGTATACTAGAAATCTACCAACAATTTGGTGTTTGAACTGATATCGGGAGGATTGTTTGAACTGATATCGGGGAGGGGTAAATATCATAGTTAAACACTTAAAACATTATGTACTAAAAGTAAACTCATCACAAACATTACATTGTTCTCATACAATGTTTTTTTGCTACTAAAAAGTTTTAATACGCATAATGGTAAGTTGGTAACCGATAAACTTAAGAATTTTTTTACGTGAGTAAATAAAAATATCATCCATTAACATTACATATAAACTAGACACAAGAGGTCTTGCTTGAACAACCACCAGCACACAAGAAGTATTTCTTTATTAGTAAAATAATAATTATTTTAATAAGAATAATTTATTTATATTTTCAAATTTGTAAAAAAATGCATAATAAAAATTTATAATACAATTAATAAAAAAATTGATTAATACAATTAATATAAAATTGCATAATAATACAATTAATATATATGCTATATTTATAACTATTACCTTTTATACTATAATTTATACAAAAACTCTGTATTAATATACTCCCTCCGTCCCATAATAAACGTCAGTAATTATTATCTATCTTACTATTACGAATGTGTATTTCATGTACTCGATCTCGATATGTTCACCACCACAATCAGGTCGGGAATTTAGGGAATTGTTCGGGTTCGAGCGGGAATGACCACATATATAGAAATAATTTGAAAACTTTTTTTCATTGAAACACAATAGTACTATAACTCAGGTTGGATTTGTTGGATTTGTTGGATTTGTTGTTGCTACTACATAATTATACAAAAAATTTAACTTCTTTGATTTCACCGGGATTCGATTATCATAACTATTTAATTAAATAGTCTTTATTTATTATAGACTTTCATTTAAATTTCACATTGAATTCTACAAATCAACATATTTAAATTAATATTTATTAATTATCTTTATACTCAATATTCAAATTTTATTTTAATAATTTAATTTTTATTCTCGATCCGTGCTTCGCACGGGTTATAGGCTAGTAGTAGTAGAACGCTAATTATGGTATTACCCCTCCTGCAACAAGTGAAAATAGAAAATCTGACCCAGTACTGAATTACAAATAGTCTACCAAAATCTTGTGATTTTTATATTTAGATTTTGTATGACTCCTATTCTACAGAATCCTACACTTTTTCAAATTTTGTAAAATTAATACAATGTAAATACTTCCTCATTTACGGAAATATTCAGATAAAAACTGGTTTTCGGATAGTTCATACTTCGTAGAAAGGGGCAACATGATGATCAAAGTATGAAAGCTTGGAGTGTACAATGTATTTATCAGACTAGTGCATTGCAACAACTACACCCAGGTGCTTCACTTAAGGATACAATTCAATTGTTTGCAAGAATGCAGATAGGAACATTTACAGGAACTTACAAGTTAAGTGTGTCAATGTATTCTGGAGAAAGGATGGTCTTAAGGAGTTCCCTCAAATTAGCCAGTACGTGGCGCGGCCCTAAACTCTCAACACCAATGAAACTTAAGAGCTGCTCTAGATCCTGCAATGATTGGGAGGAAAACTAAGATCCAGGTTACAGATATTATGATAATATAGAAAACAAATTATAACGCTGTATACTTCAGTAAGATTTTTCGACAAGGTCAGTACAAACAAAAAATATTGTTAATTACAAAAATTTCAGTGCATACTTGTATGCACATTGAAACTCTAGTCTGAGATATAGTACCACCGATGAGCCAAAAAACTAGACCAATTTGTGTGCTGCATCACTGTTCTTACAAGACCTTTTCCCTCACGCTCCAGAAGTGAGAATATTGATAGGCTATGTATAGTCCGGACACACCCGGGGCCCCGGATTACTACAAAAGAACCCGGACTCATATCTCAATCATGGTCCACCAACTAGTCTGGGTTCATATTTTGTCATGACTCCCCTACAAGCCCTAACCCAGGTTGGGGTCAGGGCTCATCTATAATCCTAGCCCATATTGGAGTCATGGTTCATCCATAAGTCCGAACTCATATGGAAGTTATGACCCAGCTAGTAATCCGAGCTCGTATCGAAATCCTGGTCCATCCATAAGACCGAACTCACATTGTAGTCCGGGCTCACCTACAAAACTCGAGCTCACAGAGGCGGCTCAATCCCAAAGTCTAATCCATCCCTGGCGACAAAGGCAATAATTCACATGAAGACTACACATTGGTACCTGACGTGGATAGGTCATGACTGATGGCCACACCTGGTGACGACACGTAAATATTCTCAATGATGGGGATAATTATTTCCTATTTAAACCACACGCCAGCAGGAGCCTAGCACACGGTGCCACAATCCTTCACCTGGACACGTGCAATCCATCAACATCGCCCAGGTGTCCAACCTACCTAGGATTCAACGCTCATGATTGCAGGTACAACCCCTAAACCCTAATCCTGGGCCTATATATAGACCAAGGAGGAAAGGTGTAGGGGTTACATTCTCTTTTGCACACTTAGCCTACATATACACACACTATACATACACCCTCCATACTTAGATTTCTCTATAGTCCAGTCTTCCTTTCTAAAGCCGTTACTTATTCTCACGCTGGAGGCGCCGTCAGGGTCCAAACCCCCTCCGGTGTTGTTTTGCAGAGTTCCAACCGCAGCGACACCGCTTCCAGGCGTGGGATCGACCGGGAAGGACTAGATCGGGATCTGGAGTTATCAAATATATTTTTTTATTAGGGCAGAAAATATTACCTTATTTAGCAGGAATACGGCATAAGCTGCTCTGGTTGTATCTTGCCCTTCTAAAAAAGAGGGAAGTCAATAGGTTCCGTATTTGAAGAAACCGGTAAATTTGATGCCGAATCAGGTACTGTTGGCTCCACGGAAGGTGCATAATCACGTATATATGATCTAGAACCACCCATACATATAGGGTACCGCAAGGGAACTTCTAAATAGGAAGCTAAAAGTGAAACGGCCTGTAATGGAAACAGGTACCAAGTCAATATTTTTTGGTAGCAAAAACCCTCCAAGTTAATCCATGTACCAGAACGTATGGTCAAATCAACTAACGATGAAATAGGTAAATTCATTGGCATTTAAAATTTTGTGATACGAAATTAAACTTACAAGAAAAGAGTACACAATACTTAATTTGCTCAGAAGAGACCAAAACGAACTAACAGTGTCTAAGATGCCGCATTTATTTTAAACATGTACAGTTTACCAATAAGAAATTCTCCGTGAATTCAGAAAATTTTAGAAGCGATTATTAAATGTTATTTCAGTAATGATAACAGGGACAATTGCCAGCAGAGCATAGCTAGATTTGTTTCAACAACATTACATCTTGAATCATCCCAAGTGTATCAGGAGACGAAGAATTTACATGTGCAACATATCCCAGGGCTGTTGCAGATCTTTGAACCTCCTTCTCATTAGTGAAAAAGTTCATTTCCGTGAAAGGGAGCTAGGAGAGATGAAGACCTGAAATAGTTGATGATCCATCCCCTGGAGAAAAGTAAGAAGATGAGAAAAAAATGACTTCCTTAATTTTATTTTTGCAAGGGAAAGTCAATTGCATAAGAATAAATGATATAAGAGTGGCCAACAAGGCTAACCGCCCGGTACCACAAGGCAACTATACGAGGAAGTGCCATTAGCTATTAAAGCTCCTAACAAGACTAGCAACAATACAAACAGCTAGAAAACACAAGCAGTAGAGTGACTCTTAGTAACAAGACTTAAATATCAAGTATCTGAAACAAAAGTAAATAAGCAAATGCGTGTTTTGAGAATAATTATATCAAGAAAACATAATATCAACAAGTATATAACAGATCAAATTTTGTATTAAATGAAAGATCGTAAAGTTTCAAAGCAAGCAAAATGTCACAGAACACTTGTCGTCCAATCTTTTTCATGGAAAGCCAAGTCTTAAACTGAAAACAGATTACTGTGAAAAACTATCTTCAAAGATAGGTTCAGGATAAGTATGTATAGAAAACCAACAAGAAAGAAAAGGATATACAAGAGTTTGACTGTAATATTTACTAAAAAATAGCCAGATGCAACATGATAACAGCGAGAACTTGTAAAAGAAAAGAGCTTAAATGCATATATTCATGATATTATATATGTGCCACTTGTTCTCTTCTCCACATCAATGAGCGTCTAATAGCTAGACCATTTATAAAATTCAATATTTTGGAAAGAAAGAATATCAGGAAAGTAAATCAAGTTAGAGAAAACAGGCTACAACAAACTGCAAATACAGTCTAAAGAAAAATTCTGTTCTCAAAATAGTACAAGGACAATGCAGGTGGAAAAATCTATGGATAGTTGATAATGCATGATTTATATTTACTCATTACTCATAAGCAAGCAACGTTATCTGGTATTGGACTATCACGATCATTATTTTTCACGGCCCTGCAATTAGCCTTACCTTTTAGTGTACTGTCTATTACACTGTTTCACGTAAATGTACTGCATGCCTTAATGCCAAACATATTGGTATCCTACTCTTCACACTGTCTTTTGATTTTGCCATTAAATGACTTCTTTGCAGCCTCACAGAAATCTGGAAACTATCTTCTTCTTTCTTCATATTTTTCAACATCTTTCAATACTTCCCAATTGCCTTCTATGAACTATCAAAGTATCAACCACAAAGATACAATATAGATATGTAATAAACATAACAAGTTCCTCACAAAAAGTATAAGATTCATTACAAGACGGTATTACCAGACTGCTACTAGAGGTAAATGACTTGAGATTTTGCTCACCTGTATGTCCTACCACAACCTTGACGGGATACATTAATGAAACTTGTGATACCATGTACTGCTGCCTCACACTACAAGAAAAACGGCCATTTCCTACCATTCAATTGGTTGGAAATGGCCACATTTTGGTCGGAAATGGAATCAATTCCAACCAAACCCGTTGGTTGGAATTGCTCAAGTCGGAAATGCTTAATGGTAGGAATTGCTAGGTTATTTCTAAAAGGCCCCACATGCCAAGTGGCTGCCCATGTGGCTTGCCACATGGGCAGCCACTTGGCATGTGGGGCCTTGACACATCACTTGACACGTCAAGAGCCACGTCAGCTTAAAGGGGTCCCCCAATGTTGACATGTCATCCACATGTCAAGTGGGACCAGTCCAAGTCATTTTTGCCACATCACATTTGACTTCAGTCAAGATCTATTTCCTACCAATTTCTAATATGTCAATTGGTTGGTTTTATATCAGAAACCATGTAAATTAGCATTTCCTACCAAGCATTTCCTACCATTCTGGGTTTCGAATGGTAAGCTTGGTAGGAAATGTGCAGATTTGGTAGGAAATGGTGGCTTTTCTTTTTGAAAAATTCTTTTTGTTTTGGTCATTTACTGTACAAACAATTGTACAATCCACAATCTACATTCATCAAAATCAATCATAACATCCAAACCAAATAATACACTATAAATACAATGACTAGTAACTAAAATTACTTGCAATTAGATTAAACATCCAACAAGTTTCCAAACTCATTTTCAACCTCTTAACTAGTAACTTGCATTAAGAAAGGCTTATCAAGTTGGCGAACAGGATCAGTTATGTACTGGTCCACAGCTTTCATTAATTTTAGGATTGCCTTTTTCCCGAGGTCTTCATTTGTTCCTTGTAAAGCAGACAAAGCCGAACCCCGAACAATTGGAATTTCATCCCCAGGAAATTTGTAGAAGTTTAGCAGGTCTGCAACATCGTTTATAAGATTGTATGTTCATATATGCAAAAATAGTAGTAATAAAAAAATTGAATCTTGGACAGAATATACTGCACGCTATAACAACCATTTTAAAACTTATGCATACCACGTAGTTCCATCTCGACAAGCTCAATTAGCTCTGGGTCATCGACAACATCAACCTTATTGAGAAAGCACACCAACCTGAATCATCTCAACAGTCAATAACAGCACATTTGACCATTACAAGATTCTATTTCTATGCTTCCACCAGAAACACTTTGGAATCTGGTAAGATAGATGAGGGTATCTTTTCTCTTCAAAGCCATGAGCTTCAAAGACAAGCTATCAATGAGCCAATAATGAAAGGTTGGATACCTGACGAGCAAGTAAAATATGTTCCTTTATTTGAGGCATTGGCCCATCTGGAGCTGATACAACAAGAATCCCTCCACCCATTTGTGCCGCTCCAGTAATCATGTTCTGCAATTTTAGAACAAATAGCAGGTTCTTGAGAACTTTAAAGTAAAAATGTAAGCAAACAAACATAAATGAACCAACACGAGGTATTGGAACCCAAAAGAAATGCGACATGAGAAAATGGTGATATTTAAAAAAGAAAAACTGGATAACAGAATTTGCTCTTTTCAGTTCAAACACCTAAGCTCATTGGGGGGGGGGGGGGGTTAATATAAGAACGCCCCTCTACTTTCCTTGCTTTTCCTAACTTCTTCTACTTGGATATCCACTTCCTCTCCTTTTCGACATTCTTTAAAACAAAATAATAAGTAAAATAATAAAGGTTAGAACAAAATTAAGAAAAAGTTGCTTCTCTTTATTCTCATATCATCGGTTCATCTTCGGGACCCTGAGGGGGCATCATTGATTAGGACCTCTAACTAAGTAGTAATTAAACTTGCATGGACTCCACTTTGTGCTAATTTTGCGTTGTACCACAATGCTAAAGTAAATTACAGCTTATTATGGTATAGATTAATCACCATAACAACTTATTTATAGGCACTGTGATAACTGATGCAGCGCCAGAAAGAAAGGGATGTATGGCCGCTGTATGGGTCAAAGTTAGGTACCGATTTATTAGTTTACAATACAAAAATATACTACTAATCTACTATGATCATCACCTAATGTAATAACAAGATTAGCTAATTTGATTTCCTATGCTATGTGGTTAAAAATCTGTATATTCTCTGAACATTTAGATATCTTGACAAAAAAAGTTGTCAATGTTGAAAGCATAGAAAGGTTGATAGAAACTATGTTAACCAATGTAAGCGATTGCAACAAGTTAATAACAAGACAAGATAGAGAACACGGAATTTGATTCATCTAAAACTCTCCACAACCTTTTCTCGTGTTTTTCATAGTAACTGACGGTGACTAACATCATTTAGGTACCAGCAAACTAGAGAAATAAATTGGGCTTATACTGCAATTCCTTATGGCAAAAAACGTGAAGCTCGTGGTCCAAAACTCTTATGTAAGTCTGATAGAGTTTATGTATGGTATGTCTTTGTGTTTGTCAGTTGTAACAGACTCGAGGTGAAGCAACACATAGCGCTTGCCTAGGGATATGTTATATGTCAGAATGGAGATCGAACCTGAGTTTATCTCAAGTTTACAACACTAGATACACGTCTTTATCACTAGGATATCCCTCTATGTACTCTCAGAGTTACAGAAGCTGACTTCTTGGACAATCTACAGGAGACATTTACAACTCTCAGCTCAATCTTTTGATAGTTGATGCTTTTTTTTGCAGGTTCTTCTGGATAATGGACTTGTAAAACTCACAATATTGAAACCACAAGGAATCGTAGCTGGTATAAAGTATGGAGGATTGGAGAATCTTCTTGACCTTAAGTCGGGTGAAACAGGCAGAGGGTACCTTTCCATATAATTCTCACTCTCCCTCGTATACCGAATAATTAATGCACTGAAACTGTGTAGCACAGAGTTATAATTCGCCATTTCAACATAAAGATAGCAGAAGAACTATTAGCTAGAAGATAGAATGCTTAAGGTTGTGTACACCTTTCATCAACCAGGCTTGACAGATGCAGATGGTCGCAAACAAAGTTGTGAGTATTTTAATTTTTTTTGTTAGGGTTGCATTGTTAACTAATGGTTGTATGTTCCTTTGTACACATCCTTATGATTTATTTTAAAACTTGACCAAACAGAGTGCACACAGTCAATTATACCAAGACTTTCAGTTTCTTATAATTTGCATAACCCAGACATACAAAATCAAGATTAGACACAACTTAGTAGAAATAAATCATACCAACTACATAGCACCAACTACTAGTGTCATTCCAATTTAAGAGCATTATAAACCCACAACTACAAATGTTACAAATTCAAGGCAACAAACATATACAATGCTGAACACCGTAAAAACAGATTAACAAATTCAAGGCAACAAAAATAAACAGTGCTCTCCTGAATCAATATAATAATTAAACTATTACAAAACTAACCCTGCAGAAGAATCAACATGACCCTCAGAATGCTGTGCTATATCATCTCTTCTCCTATTATCACCGCCGTCAAAATCATAGCCACCACCATGAGTTTCTTCATCTTCTCCGTACATGAACTGATTGTTCTGTTGTGTTTGTTCATCGTCGCCGTTACTGATGTGTATTTGAGCTCCATCACTGTCCATTGGATACACAAATTAACAAAAAACCAACAAAGGCAGCAAACAAAAACACAAGTCTGTGCTATTCAAAACAAAAGGGTCTCCAGACAAAAATCATGAACCAAATTCACAATTCAAATCAAACAGACACAAAGCTCAAAAGAATAAATATATATAAATACAAGGATAAGAGAGATAGGCGGTTATACATACATTCACATACCTACATATACAAATATAAGCATTAATTCTCATATATACGATCTCAATCACATACCTGAATCCAATTAGTTAGATAATTGCTTAAATCCTTATTGCTTTAATCTTAATTGCTTGAATTGAGTGTTAGGGCACGTAGTCAGAGAGTTTTAATTTGGGGAAGAAAATGAAAATACTAAAAGAAAATGAAAATACTAAAAGAAGATTATTTGAAGGCTTACTAAAAGAAGATGAAATCGAAGAGATGGTAGGAGATGAGAGAATGAGAATACGAGGGTGATTATAAACTCTAACTCAATCTTCGAACACCGACACTCTTTCGTTTTCTAAAGGACTTTAACTTTTTGTAATTCTTTTTTGTCTAATTTTTTTTCCTTACTTTCATCAAACTACAAAATGACGTTTCATCTAAAAAAATTTAATTTATCAATACGTCTTTATATTTTTAAATTTTTTTCTCGATATAATTAGGTTTTAGCGAATAACATAAAAACATAAGAATGTAAGTTTAAATCAACTAATGTTTATCCTCCACTACTAAAATGAGTAGATCTTTATGTTTATATAGTTTGATTAACAAAAAACATGATAACCGATAACAAAAAATATAATAAAAACACATTCTCCTCTAATTTGCATCCTGCAGCCTTTTCCTACCAATTTTGGTAGGAAATGCACTTAATAATTGGACCAATAACAAACAGCCACGAACGATGACATGAAAGCGGGGGCCCAGAAAAAGTTAAAATTTTGCATTTGGGTCTTTTCCTACCAATATTGGTAAGAAAAGCACCTGGACAAATAATAATATTTATATTTTAAGAAATTGTTTATTAATCTAAAAATGTGAGGGACTGTGACGTGGAAGGTGGGGTCCTTTCATTGTCAAATTGCAACTAAAACCTACCAAAATTGGTAGGTTTTGCTTTCCTACCAAAGTTGGTAGGAAAAGGTTGCTGGTAAACGGTGCCGTTTTTGTTGACGGGGCTACTTACGTGGATGGTGGGGGTATAATCACAGTCATTTCCTACCAGATTTTGGTAGGTTTTGATTCCCATCAAAACCTACCAAAATCTGGTAGGAAATGACCCTGACAAAATTTCGTTATTTTTTTTCCCAGAAATTGTTTATTAATTTAAAATATGTGAGGGATGATGATGTGGAATGTGGGGTCGTTGAAAAGTCAAAATGTGACCAAAATCGACCAAATCTGGTAGGTTTTGCTTTCCGACCAAGAATTGGTAGGAATTGATGCTTGCGTGTACAAAACATGGGACCCACAGACACCATTTCCAACCAATTTCGTCGTTGGTCGGAAATGCTCAGTCATTTCCAACCAAATTTTTTTGGTATGTTTTAAATGGTCGGAAATGGCCGTTTTTCTTGTAGTGTCAGTCTTAGCAACTTCTGCAAGTTCTTGAGACGTGTGCAACCTCTTTCTCCAGCCAATGATGCATTAGCTTCCTGTAATAACTATAATTAGGCTTTAACATCATTACATGCAGACTATTAATGTACAGCTTGACAGATAGTACCAAATCATGTAAATAGTTCAGATTTCAGACAAACAGCAAAGATGGTTTTCTTTCAAGTAGAAACCTTCAAAAGAAAAAACAAACAAAAAAAAACTACAAAGTTCACATTTCATCGACAAAAGAGCATGCAAGAAGTATTTTTCACTGCTAATTGTGCAACCTACATGATTTGCAAACTAATCATATGTTTCACCGATTGAGAGCCACAAATATATAGCAGTCACTGAGGAGTGGCTACAAAGACTTCGGACCAGAATGCAGCAAAATTAGGAGAATAATATTTACACTCTTCATACCACATTAAAACATGCAAGTTAATATCAACCATAGGTCTAGTAGTATTAGATATATTAGTCACAAATTAGATTAAATTAGTCTCAATATTAGAATTCATTAAGCTTATAGACATCTTAATTTCAACTTTCAGAAGATAACTCTGAATTTTAAACATACTTTTGGGAAGTATGATATTATGAATGTTCCACCTTTGCTACAATATTAATATTTTATATCAATTCTATATACGACATTGCTCTGCTACTCAAATGGACAACAATATAAACCAAGACAACAAGAGATCAAGGGAAACCATTTAAATCAAGAGTAACGTTTCATACCTGTCTCTTACACATCAAAACCACTCTGGTTTTCATCAAAACAGGGATAGATTACATAAACTATGTGTATGAAAGTATTCTTCCGAACCATAAGATCCTAAACATACACTTCTTCCATCATCCTTACAACATTAATTTATCATTAGATAAACAAGATAAGAAGAGTATGTAGCAAGTTTATCCATGATCTTTCTGCTACTCGATGGTTAACTATTAACAAGTATGTTTATCTATACTACCATACCTGCAAATGCTTAGTAGCAACAGAAAGAGCAGTTCCCGCGACTAACAGTGATTTTACTTCAGCACCAAGTTGCGCCTCTTTCTTCTTAACATTCTCTATAAAAATAGCTAATTAAGTATCACAACTTATGATCCTAGAGTCATCATTACGTTTCTGATCTTGGAATTGGAGAATTTTATTCATTTATAGAGATTATTTTTTTAAAGTTAAAAATATACTTTCACTATGTAAAATTTAAATTTAATCATTTGACGAGATTATTCATTTATTGGAAAAAGAGCAAAGCACCTGTAAGTGAGATTGTAAGTTGTGAGTTAAAAGAGAGTTTGTGAAGATTGGATTGATTAAGAGCAGAAGATTATAAACTGCACAGTCGAGCTACGGCTTGCTCATAATCTTCCCATTCTACGGCTTTCTCTTGTTGTGTGTGGATCATCCTCAATCCACTTCTTCACCGTCATCTTGTTGTTTATGCATATATGTATATATATATACACGTGGAATTAGGATGTAGGTATGAGAGTAATGGTGTACGTTAAATGGAAAATTAGGGTTTCAAAGATTCAAGATATTTAAGAAAGCTTAATCGGCATTTTTTCCTGCAGGTTGATTATCTTTCCAAGAACATAACCGAAAATTAAATAATATTTGAAATGATAAAAACTAAAAAGTAAACCTATCGTTTCTATTTAGGCTTATTTACTTTCTAACCATTTAAGTTTGCATGATTATACATATAATACACATGAATTAGGAACTTTCTATCAAAACCACCTATATATCAAAGATGTACCTCTCGACCTTCACTATCGATCAAATAAATCGAAAACTGAAATACGTTTAGCGTATGCTTCTCCCAAAATTACTAATATATTGAATCTAAAAACTAAAGAGGTTGAATAATATATGTATATTTTTGTGATTCAAATATATTCATTATTCATGTGATCTGTGAATTGTATAATCTATTTAATAATTAAAATTAATTCAACATTGGTATCAGATGTTTTGGATGTTTTGTCGTTTGGTAAGGATTGCTTGCGCTTCTCACAATTCTCTATAGTTAAAGTTGATTTGTAACACTTGTGGTTAAGATGTATTAATACAGATGTCCAGGTGTCTCATTCTACAGCATTGGTTCAGCTCAAGCTCAAGCTCAAGCCACAACATAAGGCTTCTATCCAGAGTGCTTTAGAGTCACAAGTAAATAAGAGCTTGCAACAATGTAGTTGGGGTTAATGGATTGACAGCTGGAGATACATGACAGCACATGCTAGCTATATCTTTCTGTTAGTTTGTTAGAGTTTGTTAGGATTGCTTCTATATAAATGAACTGTGACATACAATTCTGTAACTTGATAAAGATATAGATTTCCAGAAGTACATTGTATTCTCTTCATTCACTATGTAAATGGCTATGCTTTCTGTATAAACACAAGTTGTTATCTACAAATCTAATATGGTATCAGAGCTTTCATGACTGTAAATTCGATCAATTTCTTCATGGCAATGTGTTCTTCTTCATCAATCTGCTACATTTGAGTGGTTTTTCAATTGAACTTACGTCTGAATCGTCATTCTTCAGGTGTTTTTTGTAATTTTTACCTAATTTTGGATTCACTAAACTACAACATCACTTCGACGTTGTGGTTTGTGCTTGTTTGATCTTGTTCTGGTAGTGATTGGAGAGTTGTAGTTGTTCATTGTTCTTGTTTTTTGCTTTCAATTCCGTTTTGAAGCTTTATTTTGATACAGTCATGATGAGAAATAGCTATGCAAATATTGTTCAAGGTGTTGAACTCAATAATACAGTACATTCCAATTCTGAGGAAAATGCAGATGGTATTGATCAGGATTTACACAATTTAGAGAAACAAAATGTTGAAAGTGTTCCTAATTTTCAGTTTAATCCCTTACTGGTTGATAATAATTCACATCCTTTGTATGTTCACAACAATGATCATCTAGGTCTAGTGTTGATTGCTAAGAAGTTGATTGGTCCTGACAACTATGCACCATGGAGTAGATCTATGCAAATTGCTCTTAATGCTAGGAACAAGTTTGTGTTAGTTAATGGATCGTATAAGAAACCAGATATTGCTTCTCCGTTGTGTGCACAGTGGGAGCGAGTGAATGATTTGGTCATCACTTGGATCTTTAACAGTGTTGCTGAAGATATTAGTGATGGTTTGAACTATGTTACAACTGCTAGTGAAGTCTGGAATGAGTTACATGAGCGATTTTCTGGTGTCAATGGACACAGAATCTTTCAAGTCATGAAGGATATTCACGGCTTAGATCAAGGGAATAAGTTTGTGGAAGTGTATTTTCACAAGCTTAAAGGCTTGTGGGATGAATACTCTATCTTAGAACCAAGTATAAGCTGTGTTTGTGGAGCACATAAGGTTCAGGTGGAAAGAGATCAGAAACGGAAGATTTTACGGTTTTTAATGGGGTTACATGAGAGTAATGCTAATGTTCGAGGTCAAATATTGATGATGAATCCTTTACCTTCTATTTCTCAGGCTTATGCTTTTGTCAAGCAAGATGAGAAAGCAAGGCAGGGTTATCAGAATATGATACATGCTTCTAGTCCTATTGTTAATGCCTTGTATAGCTCTTCAGCTAATGTTACTGCAGCTAGTCCTGGTACAGGTTACAAGAAACAGCCAGCTCCAACTCTTGTTCCTTCAGGTGATCCTGTCAAACCTGTCCTTAAATGCACATATTGCAATTTCAGTGGTCACACGAAGGAAAACTGTTACAAACTTATAGGTTATCCAGCCAATTGGAAAAATAGAAAAGATAGTATTCCTGGTGGTACAGGTCAATTTAGGCCTTTACCTAAGCAAGTTCAGGCTACTGCAGCTACTATAGCATCTCCATTTCCTGCACAATCTAGTGATTCTATTGGTCAAATGCAACAGCAGATCAATCAGTTGTCTCAAATGATGCAATTTTTTGTCACTAATGACAAAAGTTCTAACAGTCCAGAGGATCATTTAGCAGGTATGGTTGTTTCCACAGAAAATCTGGTAGTTAATGCTAGTTCTACTTTTGCCTGGCTAATTGACACAGGTGTCACGGACCATATGTGTTGTTCCTTGGATCTTCTTATTAACGTGCATGATCTGTTGAAACCTGTTAGCCTAGCTTTGCCTAATGGGACTTTTATTTCTGTTACTCAAACTGGTACTTTTCAAGTACATCCAGCATTAGTTTTGTCTAATGTTTTCTTTGTTCCTTCCTTCCATTATAACCTTCTTTCTGTCTCTAAATGGATACATGATACTGAGGGGCGGGGGGTCTGTTTCTTTTCTATCTGATCATTGCGAGTTTTATAATTACGATCGAACCACTTTACTAGCCAATGGTAAGCTGGTTGATGGATTATTTCATTTAGAGTTTCAATCTATTGATCGTTTCCCAACAGTTTCTATGAGCCATAGTGTCTCAACTAAAAGTCAACTTAGTGTTATTTGGCACATGCGTCTTGGGCATGTTTCTAGTGATGTCATTCATAAAATTCCCGATGTTGGTTGTTCTGTACTTGAGAGTTGCACACAACAATGTCCCATATGTCCTATATCAAAACAGGCTAAATTGTCTTTTCCATTGAGTTCTAGTCGTGCTATTCATGTCTTTGATCTTATTCACATCGATCTTTGGGGACCTTATGCTTCTCCTACTCATAATGGCTGCAAATTCTTTCTAACGATCGTTGATGATCATTCCCGTAATGTTTGGGTTTTTCTTCTTCCTTCTAAACAACACGTTTTTTCTCAGCTTAAACAGTTTTTTGTACATGTGGACACCCAGTTTCAATCTTCTGTTAAACAAATTTGTAGTGACCATGGCATAGAGTTTTTTAATTCTGCTTTCAATTCCTTTTTACTTGAGAAAGGGGTTGTGCATCAGGCCTCTTGTGTTGGTACACCAGCCCAAAATGGTCGTGTTGAGCGTAAACATCGTCACCTCTTGTCCATTGCTCGTGCTTTACGTTTTCAATCCGGCTTACCCTTCGTTTTTTGGGTGAATGTATTTTGACTGCTGCATACATCATCAATCGCCTTCCTACTCCTGTTTTAGATTTTAAAACACCTTTTGAGTGTCTTCACCTTCGCACTCTAGATTATTCCTTGTTTAAGGTTTTTGGCTGCTTGTGTTATGCGTCTATACATGACTCTGACAAGTTTGGTCCTCGAGCTGTCCGTTCTGTTTTTCTAGGGTATCCTCTTGATCACAAGGGTTACAAATTGCTAAATCTTAATACCAGAGAACAATTCGTGTCTCGTCATGTTATTTTTCACGAGTCTGTATTTCCTTTTCTCGATCATACTCATACACCTTCATCTGAGGATCCCTATTTTCTACAACATTGGGTTCAGGATAATGGTGTTACTGATTCTTTTAGTCCAAGTTCACAGTATATTCCTAATTCTTCTTTTGTCCCTGAGGTTGTTGTCACTTCTTCATCTGTTCCTAATTCCTCTCCCGATGTTGAGGTTGGTACTTTGTCTCCACCTCTTGAAGCTGAAGGTGGTGATTTATCTAGTGGTTTATCACCATCCCCTGAGGGTTCTGAGTAGACCACTTTGCCTCCTGATAGTGACACATTGATAAATTTACACCCAGAATTTGACCCAATTTCTTCCTCTACTGATCACTTGGTTCGTAAATCTACCAGGGATAGAAAATGCCCTATGTGGTGGTCTGATTTTCAATGTCCTCAGTCTCATGCCTTGTCTAAGTATCCTATGGCTAATTTTGCTTCCACTTCTTCGTTTTCTACTGGACATGCTGTTTTCATGGCTAAACTTGCTCAAACTAAAGAACCCACTTCTTTTGCAAAGGTTGTTCTTGATCCCAAATGGGTGGTTGCTATGAATAGGGAACTTGATGCCCTTGAATCAAATAACACTTGGGTCCTTGTTTCTCTTCCTCTTGGTAAACAATCCATCGGTTGCAAGTGGGTTTATAAGCTCAAGTATCATGCCAATGGTGATATTGAACGTTATAAAGCCCGTCTTGTTGCCAAAGGTTACACTCAAGAACCTGGTATTGATTTTCATGACACATTTGCTCATGTTGCAAAGGGAGTTACTGTCAAGGCTGTTATGGATGTTGCTTCTTCCAAGAATTGGCCTATTTTTCAATTAGACATTAACAACGCCTTTTTACATGGCGATCTTTTGGAGGAGGTTTATATGGATCTTCCTTTGGGTTATGTTGTTGATGTTTCTACCTCTCGGTTGGTTTGTAAATTGATCAAATCAATTTATGGGTTACGTCAAGCTTCCCGACAGTGGCATAAAAAACTTTCTGATTTTCTTCTTGCTTTTGGTTTTCGACAGTCGTTGGCTGACTATGCTTTGTTCACACACCAACTTGATTCTCATTTTACTATAGCCGTGGTTTATGTCGACGATATCTTGCTTACTGGCAATGATATTCTCTTTATTCAGTCTATCAAGAAGGCATTGCATGACCAATTTGGTATCAAGGATCTTGGTCAAGCCAAGTATTATTTGGGTTTAGAGATTTCCCGCAATGACACTGGTCTGTTATTAAGCCAACAGAAGTTTGTTCATGACTTGTTGGCTAGTACTCATCTCCTTGATTCTAAACCACTTTCTATTCCTTTGGATAAGAACATCAAGTTGTATGATAATCTTCAGTCGGGGGCTTTGGTCAGGACTTCTTCTTTATATCGCAGTTTGGTTGGTAAATTGTTATACTTAACATTTACTCGTCCTGACATTAGTTATTCGGTTCATTTGTTGAGCCATTTTATGCACGCTCCTAGGGAGAAACATCTTGTTGTTCTCTTTCGTGTTCTTCGTTATCTCATATGTACTATTGGATTGGGTTTGTTTTTTCATGTCCACAATGAGTTGGTTCTCCAGGGCTTTTGTGATAGCGATTGGGGTGGATGCACCATCTCTGGACGGTCTGTCACTGGTTTTTGTCTTCGATTGAGTTCTGCTCTTATTTCTTGGCAAGCTAAGAAACAAACTGTGACCTCTCAAAGTACTGCTGAGACGGAATATCGAGCCTTGGCTTCGATTACTACTGAGATTATGTGGCTTCGATATCTTCTTGCCGATTTGCAGATTATTGTTCCTCATGCTGTTATTGTTTTTTGTGATAATCAGACTGCTGTTGATATAGCCAATAATCCGGTTCAACATGCTCGAACGAAGCATATTGAACTTGACTGTCATTTCATTCGTGAAAAGGTTCAGGATGGGATCATTTGTCCGACCAAAATCTCTTCCAAGCTTTAGTTAGCTGACATTTTTACGAAGGCTTTGGGTAGTACACAACATTGGTTCATTTGTTCCAAACTAGGTCTTCATAATCCTTGTGTCTCTGGTTTGTGGGGGGAGTAATACAGATGTCCAGGTGTCTCATTCTACAGCATTGGTTCAGCTCAAGCTCAAGCCACAACATAAGGCTTCTATTCAGAGTGCTTTAGAGTCACAAGTAAATAAGTAAATAAGAGCTTGCAACAATGTAGCTGGGGTTAATGGATTGACAGCTAGAGATACATGACAGCACATACCAGCTGTATCTTTCTGTTAGTTTGTTAGAGTTTGTTAGGATTGCTTCTATATAAATGAACTATGACATACAATTTTGTAACTTGATAAAGATATAGATTTCCAGAAGTACATTGTATTCTCTTCATTCACTATGTAAATGGCTATGCTTTCTGTATGAACACAAGTTGTTATCTACAAATCTAATATGTATATTGAATTATTAATAGATTTTATCTGGTAAAATTTACGTAAGAATGACTTTAAACACTTGTGCTTAAGATGCATAATGATAGATTTAATCTTGTAACACCAGCCTTGCATATATAGGTATGCTCCTACACAAAATTCTTTTGTTAAGCTGTCCTGGATAGTGAGGATAATCTTTGCTAATATGGAGAATTTTCTAAAACTCTATGCCACAATAGAATAAAGAAGTCGATAAAACCTCAGGTTTCGGAGCTCCTTCTGACACATTTTTCTTTGAATAAAAGAATCGGGTTAACACTCCAATAAAATCTATATAATTTTGTGCATATCGTTTTGATTGAAGTAAATTCATTCATCACAACTCTCAAGTACATTTAGGTTAAACTTGTTCGTAAATTGTTTACCATGTTTAGTAGTACATTTGGTCCAAAAGGGCCACACTATATATATATATATAATAGCTTGCTTCGAGAATCACTCTTAGAGTTTCCTAATATATTTATTCTGCATATGCATTTGTAATAGTAATCACTGGTTTATAAAACTGTAAGCTATATAATAGAGAAATGCTAGAGCTCTCAAATTCGTTCCCAAAACGATTACCAAATGTTGATGTGTCGTCGTCGCCATAATCGGTAACTTTACTAATAATAATATGGGATCCTGCGTGCATATATATGAGCCCACGAATTCAAAGTAGTCATGTGTCATGCCATGTCATTATGTCATTTGGGAAATGTTTTGGGAATGATTTTGGGATACCTAGCACTGCTCTATATAAATTGCCTGCAAAACTAGACCTATAGCTCCTAGTACTTCTCAGAATCACTAGCCGGATGCAGCAACAGAAAGCACATTCCGGCAGGAAACGAAAAGAGTGCTGCGCAAGTTACGCTAGAAGATAGGTTTCAACTTGTTTTGGTTGAAAGGATATGAAAGAGCTTTAAGATTGTATACGAGCCTTCATACATGTTAAAATATAGATATAGTTACAAATGAAAGTACATTCAGTTGGGATATAGTGTTTGTTACCAAAACTGAAACTGTAACCAATAATCTCACATCAGTAGAATCAAGAAAAGGTCTTAAAGTACACCGCTTTATCCTTATATTCACTGTCCTTTAAGAGTTCAAACTAAAGTTCTAGAGGACAACAAGTAGGCTATCACCCCAAAAATATTTTTTCTAGTTACAAGTATTCACCCTGAAAAAATTATTTTAATCCTAGCCATTGTATAGTCCAAAGGCTCAGAAAATGATTTTTAAAAAGCTGGTCCGTGACAATCGAACCAGGATTCTATCATCTTTTATGTTGTGTTTGGTTGGGGTGAATGGATGAAATTAAAGTAAAATAATGGGAGTTGTAGGGAAGATTTAAAAAAAAATGAGAGAGTGCAAAATTGTTATTGTTAACGGAGGAATTTGGTGATAACAAATTTCGGGGATTGCTGGAATAACGAAATTGTGAAAATAGGGGGATTTGGGATTTTTGGATGTTTGGGGCTGGACTTGAAAGGTGTCTCGACTTGTTAGATGTGTCGGATCCTATTCCAAGATGCCTGCGTACCCTGTTTATATATAGGGATCAAGCCAACGCAGTTCTGTGATAGGATAGTATTTTTAATCCCTGTGATTGTTAAGGGATATGTTGAGATAAGTTGATTTTATCTTTTTAGAGTTATATTAGCGTTGTGATTCTTTCCTGATTTGAAAGAATCGTTTGGAGATATTTTTTAGTAATTGATTGATTTAGATTGATTGTTTCCTCGTTTCAGAGAGAGGATATTACTTAGTGGTTAAGCAATAATTATTATTAGATCAATATTGGGAAATTAGGAGATAATTGAGGCAACCGAAATTATGGCGTAACAACTACCCCCCCAGTTCTTCAGTGCAGCTTGATGGACTGGAGAACTAAGCGTGCTTTGATCTTCCGAATTTCTCGCCTTCTTATACACTCTATGCAAAACAGAGTTTAAGAAAAGGGAAGAGTAACCTCGCCTTCTTATACACTCTATGCAAAACAGAGTTTAAGAAAAGGGAAGAGTAACCTCGCCTTCTTATACACTCTATGCAAAGCAGAGTTTAAGAAAAGGGAAGAGTAACCTCGCCTTCTTATACACTCTATGCTAAGCAGAGTTTAAGAAAAGGGAAGTGTAACCTCGCCTTCTTATACACTCTATGCAAAGCAGAGTTTAAGAAAAGGGAAGAGTAACATCGCCTTCTTATACACTCTATGCTAAGCAGAGTTTAAGAAAAGGGAAGAACTATATTTTTGGTGAGCTTTCCGGAAGTACGGATAAGCACCCCGGAAGTACGGGTTTACCAAGGTACTCCAAGCAACACCTTCCATAAAGAAGGGCCTTCAAAATAATTCCAAGCAACACCTTCATAAAGAAGGCCTTAAAAAATAATTTTCAAGCAACACCTTAAAGAAGAGCCTTCAAAAATAATTCCAAGCAACACCTTAATCAAAGAAGGGCCTTCAAAAATATTAACATCTTCAATAGAGGGTCTTCAAAAATAATTTCCAAGCAACACCTTAAAGAAGGGCCTTCAAAAATAATTCCCAAGCAACACCTTACAAAAGGGCCTTCAAAAATAATTCAAGCAATACCCTCCGCAAATAAGGGTCTTCGAAAATATTACACAGAGACAACCACAAAATCTAAGAATGTCCAATGTTTACGAGTAAATGTATGATGCACATGATGATATGAATGAATGCATGATGCGAATGATGCACATGATGATATTAATAAATGCATGATGCGAATGATGCATGGCCTTCAAAACAAGATTACCCCGAAGGGTCTTCAAAAAACGATCACCACTTAGGGACTTCAAACAAGATTATCATCTTCAAAAGAGGGTCTTCAAAAATAATTTCCTCTTCGAAAGAGGGTCTTCAAAAATATTATCCTACTCGAAATAGGGTCATCAAAAATATTATCCTTCTTCGAAAGAAGGTCTTCAAAAATATTATCCTACTCGAAATAGGCTCTTCAAAAATATTATCCTCCTTGAAAAATAGAGCTTTCAAAAACATTACCCTTGTCCATGCACGAGCTAGTGAAGTAATCAAATCATGTGCTACGAATATTGCATCACAATTCTTTCACATCTCCATTATTCAGATTCTGTCCAGATCCGTTTTTTACCTTTTTGTCCCCGTAAACGATATTTTCTTGGAAAACACAAAACATGAAAGTTGCAGGAAACGAAAAGAGCTTTCCGATGATATATGGACCGTCAGAAACGGACTTATAACGAATCGGGAATCGAATAAAACATCTGCTGATTAACTTCTCAATACTGAAAAACGGGACCTGATTATGTTTTGTGATTTCGAGAATAGATCGAAACATAATCTCAGAAAACACCAAGAACGAAAGTTGTAGAAAATCATAAAAGCTTTCCGGATCATAAAAAATCATCAAAATCTAACATGTAATAAATTTATTACGAATTTTATAAGATAGCTTATTTGTATGGACAAAATCATAAGAAAACTTATCTTAATTTTGAATAGAACCATGAACGAACCATCGCGTACACCGTTCTGCTCCTCCATTAAAGCCGCTCCAGATCCATAATAACCCCCCATGCGTATTGTATAGATTGATTGTCCTCCACAATCAAAAATCATCCCCTCCTTCTAGCGCCAATTGTTAACGGAGGAATTTGGTGATAACAAATTTCGGGGATTGCTGGAATAACGAAATTGTGAAAATAGGGGGATTTGGGATTTTTGGATGTTTGGGGCTGGACTTGAAAGGTGTCTCGACTTGTTAGATGTGTCGGATCCTATTCCAAGATGCCTGCGTACCCTGTTTATATATAGGGATCAAGCCAACGCAGTTCTGTGATAGGATAGTATTTTTAATCCCTGTGATTGTTAAGGGATATGTTGAAATAAGTTGATTTTATCTTTTTAGAGTTATATTAGCGTTGTGATTCTTTCCTGATTTGAAAGAATCGTTTGGAGATATTTTTTAGTAATTGATTGATTTAGATTGATTGTTTCCTCGTTTCAGAGAGAGGATATTACTTAGTGGTTAAGCAATAATTATTATTAGATCAATATTGGGAAATTAGGAGATAATTGAGGCAACCGAAATTATGGCGTAACAGTTATGATAGGATTTATGAATAAAATGAATGAGTTAAGGAATGAAGCATTCCATCTCAAAGTGGGTTTTTTTAATTATAATGTAGATAGTTAAGAATGGAATGAACTAAAGAATGAAAGTTATGTGTATCTCACTATTTTATGCTATAAATCTCATTCCATTCCATTCCATTCCAATCTCCCCAACCAAACACATCTTTTAGAGTTGTTTATGTGGAGTCTTGAATGGGTTGATTGAAGCTGTAAAAGCATTTATCATTTAGCTATAAATTATTGAGCAAGTATGGAGTTAGCTGCTGAATTTTACTAGGGCATTTTTGAAGTTACCTATTACAAGTTTAATACATTTAAAGAAATAGGAAATAAGTGTGTTTTGAAGTGTTCTGATCTAGAAGTGTGTTTTGAAGTGTTCTGATCTAAAGTTGATAAAAGAAAAAAGTATGAATTCTAAATGTTATTATAATCTAATACACAGGTAATTTAAGTTCAAATATCACAATCTGGCGCAACAACTCTTGCTTTGCTAAAGGTCCTAATCTAAATGCATGTTTATTGATAGTCATTATAATACATGTTACATCTGTTGTTTCTCTTTTACCTTGAGATGCGTTAAGATCTACTAAATCTTAACCAATGTTTTTCGATCAAACTTGTAAGTTGAAGTCTTAAAGATGTACGTAGGTCTTTTATACTAAACAAGCTGTCATATATAACTAAAATTTTTTGAGTTGTCCTGCATGGGGCGTGGAAGGGGAAGTGTCGAGGCCGTCTAGGAGGGTGTGCAAGGAGCCCAATAGCACAGGGTCCAAAATTATTAGGGCCCCCAAATCAGAAAAGTCCATGTAAATATTCTATATATGTCCATCTAGTTATCAGTAAAATCCCACCAAAATTGACTTATTTAGTTACTCACTTCCAGAATCAATAACTCATCTGATGTCTCTTCAAATATCACGCCTAATAATTAGGAAATTGTCATGTAAAAGTGTTGGAAATATATTTATTATATATAGCTTGTTTAAATTTTGAATAAATCAAGGGTCCAATTTTATAATTAGCACAGGGCCTTGTAAAATTTGAGACGGACCTGGAAGTGTCCAGTTTATAAGTGTTGTCTATTATCTGTAAATGAAGTCACAACAGTTGCAGGCGTTCTCCCGAATGGGTCCAGGAATCTGCAGGGAGGTCGGTCACATGCCAAAGGAGAGTTATCCTTGGAGGGTTCGGTGATTGCTGAGTTTCGGTATGTAAAACCTGCTCACACGGTGGAGGGGCAGTTGAACTCTGGCCAACTTGCTAAATAGAAATGTAGTAGTTGGTTACTCTTTTGTGAGTGATTGTCTGCCACTGCCTTCTGTCTGTATTTTTCAACCTTCAGAAAGTGTTTAATAATTATTATTTAAAAAATTGTTGGCTAAAATGCATGAAAGATGTCACTCTATGAGTGACCCAACTTTGTATAAGATTTTATAATAATCAAGCTGACGTTTGGATTCAAATGTTAGACCACCAATATAAATAGTCTGATATCACTTGTGAATAACTGAATATCATAGTCTGATTACTGAAAATTGTCATTAGCTGCAACTAGATCCCACAAGATTATAGAATAATCACAGTTGAAACCACATACATGATTTTCATAGTCAAATTATATGATCGTTCTTATGCGTAACAGACCCTACAAGAGATGTTGACAGGGTATGCAAGAACAGGCGACTAACTAAAACAGTAAGATACCAAGGTTCAAGAGTTTAAAGTTATAATCATCTTAACATCACGGATATGTCATCAACAAGATTAATGCGGTTTTCTTGTTCAAGAGTTTTTGCTGTTGATTTGATTTCTACTAAAGTATGCTTAATTCTGAAATTTGTAACTTTAAAGGAAGTTCATCGATTGTTTACAAGCTATATACTTGATGCTCTTAATAAGGCTTCACCATTCTGCTTCATATAGAAGGCTTTACGCTTTTCCATTTACTTGCCAGTTCTGGAACATAAGTATATATTCTTTAGGTTTCGACATGATTCTGTTGTTTCCGACTTCTTGGATCTTACCTGATGCAGTGAATCCTCCGTAGACTGTCCCTCTCATTGCCTTTACAAGTGACAATTAAGAGAATAAATTGTGTTCTTCAGGTAATCCTGTTTTTGAATAACATTAAGTAGTTAGTAGAAGAGATAATGTTGTAAACTGGTGATGCCTACTTTACAACAGAAGTGTTTGACTGCCGATTTGAATGCTCTTCTTAGTTGATATTAAAACATAAGCTCCTTGTCATATTTATTTTCATGCTCTTTTTTCACTTATACTAAGCTATTCAATTTTTATTTTTGTATGTGTGCCTATGATGTATACTGCAGAGCACTCTTTCATAAAATTTGATTTTGTTAAACTGTTTGCTGTACATAGTTAAGTGATGTGCCTTTAGTTTTGTCTGGTCCTTAACTAGTATCTTTAATTATTTGCATTTTCAATTCTATTAGTCTTTGTGTTGATTAATTATACCTTTCGAGTATATGTTTCGTACCATGATATAAGCTCCCAAGGGAGATAGTTCATCAAGCTGTTCGCGAGGCCAACTTGATCCTCTTCCCCAGGGACGGATCTAGCAAAGGGCACGGGGACACGTGTCCCCCCTAAAACAAGGTATCTATACTCTTTATTAATAAGCAAAACAATGTGAAAATGGAGCGCGGTACTAAAAAATACCAAAAGTACTAAATTTGGTTATCACTAAATGTGTGTTCGATTTCTCGCAACTACATTATTTTATAAGATTCTTTATTAATAAGAAAAACAATGTGAAAATGGCGCGCGGTACTAAAAAGTACCAAAAGTACCAAATTTGGTTATCACTAAATGTGTGTTCGATTCCTCGCAACTACATTATTTTATAAGATTTATTTACTTTAAATTCTTTAGTTTCATTCGGGGTTCGATTCCTTACGATTACGTAATTATATAAGATTTATTTATTCACTTTAAATTTATTAGCTTTATCGAGGGTTCGATTCCTTACAACAAAATTTATTTATTTACCTTAAATTCTTTAGCTTTATCCACAATTCAATTGTCTATAACTAAATAATTAAATAGTGGTTATTTATTATATTATTTTTATCATTCAGTTCTCGATAAATATATTTTTTAATAATATTTATTAATAATTTATCAATATTAATATTTTAATATGAACTTATATTCAGCCCGTGCTGATTATCAGCTAGTATATATGATTTATATGAACCTGGTTGGCTAAGCCTTTTTAACTCTAAAGCCAAAATCCGTTGTCAAAAGTACCTGTTTACTTAAAAGTTTCATCAAACGGAATCGTACCAGTCAATTACTACTGCTACTTGTCACATTCCCAGGCTAGTAATTCGTTATTTATCATCTGATATCAGCTGCCTACTAAAGATGGTTAAGATCCTCATATGTGCAGAATATTGATAAGTGTCTTTGTAGTAATGCTTCTGAACTTGGCGTAAACAGTAGATCGGTATTCGGTATAACACGTTAATAAGGTTACTTGATTAACAGGCGACAGCATTTTCGCCTGATTTGAAAATGTGTTCATGTAGTTTAAATCACATGGAAGTCTGTTCATATCTAACAATCCTGGAAAGCGGTCCATGTGGATGTTAAAGGTCGTGTCTACCTTATATATACCTGCTTAATAATATGTTCGAACCGTGAAAACAGTCTCTCTTTTTGAAAGAATAGGATTAAGTTGCGTGTATTGTAATTTTTCTTAAATTATATTAATACGAGAGTTTTGTGTACCCGGTATGGATTCTTTTATACACTATGTTATTGTCTTGTTGATGCTATACAATGGCTTTGAGTTTAATTAAAAACTAGGGAAAATAAATTCTTTCGTCCTTAAATTATATGTCATTTTTGGTTTAGGTCCTTGAACTATACGAAAAAATATTACGGTACCTAAACTTTTAAATTTTCTGATTTTCGTCATTCCGTCCAAATTTGACTAACGGACGTTAGTCAACGCTGACGTGGCAATTACGTAAAAATCGAAAATTCGTGGAATGAAATGAAATTTTGATATGTTAATTTACTACTGCTTACAAGAACTCGGGTGGTGAAAATTTTGAATTCCGAGTTCACTAACGTATAGAAATCTGCACTTTAATTTCAAGAACACCAATTATTTTTACTAAAATTGCAGATTTTCATATGTTAATGAACTCGAAATCAAAAAAATTCACCACCGATATTCTTGTAATCATACGTAGATTAACATGTCAAAATTTCACTACATTCTGAATTTTTTTTATTTTCATATAATTGAAACATCAGCATTGACTAACGTTCGTTAGTCAAATTTGGACGGAAGGACGATAATCAGAAAATTTGAAAGTTTAGATATCGTAATATTTCTTTGTATAGTTCAAGGACCTAAACCAAAAACGGCATGGACGAAAGAATTTATTTTCCCTAAAAACTACTCTAAAAGAGCGTGGTCCTACTCCATGTCCAGAATCTTTACACAACTGGTCAGTCGGTCCAGTCAACAAGTTGAAATATACTCCAACTTGTAATTTTCCTTGCACCTTCCATGGATATGCTCTTGCCTCTAACATCACCCAAGTCAAGATATGAAAACAAACAAAACTGCACTTTCATTATTAATTGTATTTTCATAAACAACTACCAGATAAATAATATCCAATAGTGAGAACAGATCAAATCTTTCACCATCTAAAGACTCAATTAATCCTCTTTTATTTCTTGAGACCAAACAGAGTAAATCCTCTGAGTTCGTCCAAGAAAACTCCATGGACAGACTTGTGAAGCCAGATGTAAAGGAAGTAAACATAATCTTTAACAGGCACCAAAAATGTTCCACCACCTTCAGGCTAACCAATCTCATGCACACAATGACTGTGGCTGTTTCTCTAACAACCTCAAATCCATCTCTACTCTCTTTTGCAACTCCTCTTTGTATCCTACCACCTCTTTCTACTTCATCTTTCACTCTTCGTTTATCGCAGCCGTGTGATCACCCTCCTCTATCCACTCCCCTTGAAAATATTATAGTGAAATCATCTATGCTTGTCATCGGAAAAGCCAACCAGGAGGAGCTCCATCGTCTGTTTTCGAAACCTGGACCTCAAATATTTAAGGATGCCATCATTCCCATCTCCTTTGTTGGTCCTCAAGTCGTCGAGTTTCTCCTTAGCCCTTCCAGTAAACAACATAGTGCTTATATTCTATCTAAGGCAATTTCAGCGTGTGATAAATCACAACTTTTTTCCTTATTAAGATCAGCTGTTAAGTGTGAAAACTGTTACATTACTTCTACGTTAATAGAAGCTGGAGCAGATGTTAATAAACGAGATTCAAATCAACGGTCTGTGATGTCATTAGCTGTCCAATCTGGAAATTCTGATATGCTTGATATATTGATCGACTCCGGTTATGTTGTTGATAATTCAGTTGATCGATTATTGCATGACGCAGCTGCAGTGAATCGAGTAGATTTAATGGAAATCTTGTGCTTAGGTTATTTAGATATAGATGTGAATCTAGTTGATTTACATGGTAGAACAGCTCTTCATGTTGCTGCAATCTATGGTCATGTCGAAGTTATTGAATTTCTTGTGTCAGTTGGAGGTAATCCCGATATTGCAGATCAACATGGGTGGACTCCGCTTCATTGCGCTTCAATTGCAGGACATGTAGAAGCAGCTGAATTTTTGCTGAATTGTTCAGTTTATGTGAAATATGCATTAACAAAAGATGGAAAAACTCCATTTGATCTAGCAGTTGAAAAGGGTCATTCAGATCTTTACGATATGTTATGTTTAGGGGATGCCCTGCACAGAGCTGCAAGAATAGGCGATGTCGCAGAGATCAAGCGATGTCTTGTAGAAGGAGCCAAGGTAAATGGGAAAGACGAAAATGGTTGGACCCCTCTGCATAGAGCTGCATTCAAGGGCCAAACAGAGAGCGTCAAGGTTTTGCTTAACAACGGAGCCAATGTCGATATGGTTGATAACTCCGGCTACACACCGCTTCATCGTGCAGTAGAGGCCGGACATGTCCAGGTGGCTCTGGCTTTGATTGGAAATGGAGCAAAAGCAAATATGAAGGGCCTTAAAGGTGTGGTTCCCTTGCATTTGGATTCTTTCAAGAAACATCTTTCTCTTGTAACACCTTCGTGTAAAGATAAAGAAAGAGCTTGATTCTAAGTAAACGAACTAGCATGGCATGTAAATTTTGTGTTTTGTACAATGACACCTTAAGGTCTTGCACAACTCCAGAATTATAGTATGAGTTGTGATCAGTTTTCGCCAGATTGTAAATTAGAGAAATAGACTCTGTGCCATTTTTGACATATTTTCTTTAGTTACTTGATCAGAGCCTCAAGGCTTGGATTCGAAATCTATAAAATGTGTAGCTAAAAGATATACGGTAACCTAGTACAAACAATTCCATTAAGTTCTGTAAGATGAACAATGAAGAAGGAGCAGATTAATTTACTAATCAGAGAACTTGTAGACTTAGGGGTGTATTCAATTTAAATTTTAATGGATTGATAAAAATCCGTAGATTTTAACAGATTGTTGTTGATTTTAATTTTACGTAGATTTTGGTAGAGTTTGTGTAAAATCTCGTAGAGTCTTGCTGATTTAAGTGGAGTTTCCGACAAATCCTTCAAAATCTTATGGATTTTAACAAGATGTCAAGACATGCAAAATACACTAGCAAATCCTTAAAAATCTACAACTTTATCAAATAAAAAAAAGTCCATGAACTTTTGATTACTACAAGATTTTAATGTATTCTTTAAAATCCATATTCAATACCACTAGATTTTAAAGAACTTTTTAAAATCTAAATTGAATACACTCAGATTTTAAAAGACTTTTTGAAATCCTTATTGAATACTACAAAATTTTAAAGCATTTTTTAAAATCTAGAATAAATACACCAATATTACAGAAATTCATAAAAATCTTTTAAAATCCCAATTGAATACACCCCCTTAAACCAGCTTAATGTCACGGTCTTAGAATCCGTTCCCTTTCTAAGCAAACCTGCAGGCGTTTTAGTGGTTGGACAAGCTCACCTCTGGACCGGGCGAGCCTCGGCCACAAGATCAAATAGTGCTGGCAATAAAATTTCGATCATCAATTGAACATTCGAACCCCACCCTGGTGATCAAAATTTCAGGCCATCAATTTAGACCAAACTTGAGAACTAAGTGGTGTGTATTGACTGACTTTTTTGGATCAACACTGAATTTATTTTCAACCAATAACAAAAAATTAAATATTTTCATCACGCGTAGTTCACGACCTCTCGAACCCGGGTTTGTCAGTTTTTCGTTATGAAACACAGATAATCGGCTAAATGTTACACACGTTTTGGACTTTTGGTCATGGTGGAATTATTAAATCAGTGAACTAGCCAAAATTTTCAACTTACGAACTATTGAGAAAGTGCTTTATTTTCTTTTACTTCGTTTGTAATGAAATTCCTTTTCATTTCTTATTTTTCAAAAAATAAAAATCTATCTTATTTTCCCTCAATTTTCTTAAAGTGTAGTAATAATTGTATTTAGCTGATTGAAGTCGTACAAACTTTGTATTTCTACGATAAAATTTTAAATATTTGTATGAAGCCAATTTAAAAGAGTAAATTTTAATATGATGGTTGAATTTACCTATTTTAACATTTTAATGTCCGAAATATCAAATTTGAAATATGATGGTCAAATATTAGTTTTATTTTTAAAAGAGGTGGGTAGTGACCACTTTTTAGAGTGAATTTCTAAGTTGTGCCCGATTTTAATCTCATTTATCATTTTGATGACCGAAATTCTAAATTTAAAAATTGCATTATGATGCTTGAACATTGCTTTTACTCCTCAAATAGGTGGCTAAGGTCACTGTTTTGAGAAAAATACTCTTCGATGAGTGGCTAAGGTCACTTTTTAGAGAAACATTTATCAAAAAATTGATGTAAAAATAAGAGTAAATTACAAAATGGTGATTATATTTTATACCGATTTTCAAATAATTGACATGAATTTTAAATTTACAAAAAGATGCACTAAGTTCATCTCCGCTTTTCAAATATATGGCTACTGTTAGATTTTCACTAGCAGCGCTAACATATTCAAGAGTATTTTGGGATTTCAATAAAATTTGGCTTTCTCAACCAATTAACCAAGTATTGATGATCCAATCAATCAAAATCTACTTCCTTTTAAACTCAATCTGATCCAATTCCTTCGGAATCTCGTAAAAAATCAAAAATATTATACAACTAAGTTATATCTTCATTTTTGTCAATCAAGCAAAGTCACCAGAACTCCAAAAATGAGAAATTCATCATCACCCTTTCTCAATTGCAACATTTTTAGTCATTTCTCTCGGCTCTATATATATATACATACATATTTTGGGCTTAAAATTAAAATGAATTATAATCATCGAAAGCATGTTTTCAATACTCATCTTCTCTCGTCTACTTCTTTTTCGAGAGGTAAAAATTCTTGTCCTTGTTGATTTAAAACAGTTCAGTTCTTATAAATAAAGTACCGAGTCTTGGATATGATAGTAATATGAATTAGTTACTGCAATATGAATGAAAAGAATTATACGGACATTTCTTCAAGAAAGATAAATGGAATGATGTTCATGTATTTGTAATACTAAATCATGGATGGTTTATTGTGCTTGTTGTTGGGAGTTGTCTCACATCGTTCGTGGGAGGGGCAGGTTGCTAGTTAATAAGCAGTCAGTTAGCTCCAATTAATATGAGGTCTTTTGGGAGTGACCCAAAAATAAATCCGTGGGGGCTCGGCCCAGAGCAAATAATATCATACTAATGTGGAGTTAAGACTTGCTAGCGGTCATTAATATTGATTTAACGAAGCCATTTATTTGAATTACATAAAGAAACTTGGGTCAATTTTTTTTATAAATTTGAAAATTTGGCCAATTTTTTGAAAATCATTGTAAATTTCAGCCACAAATAATGTTTAAATATCATATTACAAATTTAAATTTCAGCCACTAAAGTGAAAATAAAGTAAAATTCAGTCACAATTTTACAAGTTGCTGCACCTTCTTGAAAAAAAATTCCCCACAAAAATGGCTTTTAGCAACTTTTTTGAAATAAAAAATAATGTCCGAACATTACATGACAAAATTTGAATTATCAATCGCCAAAAATGCTAAATGAGATTAAATTCATTCACAAGTTTATAATTTACTCAAAAAATAAATAAAAATAACATATTTTTTCAAACAATTTGAGCACACAACATAAACAAATTTTAAAACAAATTTGGCTTTTATTTTTTATAAATTGAGAGTCTTGTGTTTTAAAACAGATGTCTAACCAAAGATTTCCTTCGGTTAGATAATTTTATACGAGCTATTTACTTTTTAATTGGTATATTTTGTACGAGCTAGTATAATGTTAGTGTTTTTGTAGTATCTATGAACTTATGTTTTATTCATTTATTTATCTTATTTTCAGGATGTTTGGGATGTTCGAGATAGTAAAAGAGTAGCCAAGATACAAAACAAACGAAAAAGCAAGGATGTAGTGATATCAGATGATGATAATGAGGAATCACAAAGCAAAAGAAGCTCTAATTTGTTATTTAATATACTCTTTGATGAAATGATGTATGTGTATTTTAGAAGACACTCTTTTTCCCCCTTGAGTTTTTTTCCATAGGATTTTGCTCTTGTGGGGGTTTTAACGAGGCCTTTCTTTGATGTGTGTTTTCTTTTCAGACATTAAGGTTTTATTGTCTAAACATTCGGGGACAACTTGCGTGCCTTTCGGTTTGATGATAAATTTTCTTGAACGAAGGAAACTCCTTTCTCCGGGTCTTGTATTTATAATCTGGATATTGTATTCGATACAATTCATTTATGAAATAAAGGGCCTGTTTGGGTACCGGTTTATAAGTCAACTTATGACTTATAAACCAATTTCAGCTTATGAGGGGTGTTTGTGTACTCAACTTATTCGATAACTTATAACTTATAAATTGATAAGTTGAATGTTAGAAATCACCAACATTTTACTTAACTTATCAACTTATTATTTGATTTCTTTATTTTTTTAATACTTTATATTTTTACCTTTTTTTTTAAATATTTTTTTAATTTAAAATGCAAGTGTTGAAATCATTGTATTTAATATTTTTTTTTAAATTTAATTTAGGAAACTCTTAACTAACTTATAAGTAAAATTATCCAAACACCCGTATAACTTATAAAAATCCATCAACTTATCACTTATAAAGCACTTAGGGCCTGTTTGACTTATCTTTTAAGCCGTAACTTATGCATTATAAGTTGATAAGAGCTTATGAGGGGTGTTTGTGTACTCAGCTTATTTGATAACTTATAACTTATAAATTGATAAGTTGAATGTTAGAAATCACTAACATTTTACTTAACTTATCAACTTATTCTTTGATTTCTTTAATTTTCTAATATTTTATATTTTTACATTTGTGTTTTTAAATATTTTTTTAATTTAAAATACAAGTGTTGAAATCATTGTATTTAAAAATTATTTTTTCAAATTTAATTTAGCAAATTCTTCACTCACTTATAAGTAAATTTATCCAAACATCCGTATAACTTATAAGAATTCATCAACTTATAACTTATATAACACTTACTCATTTTAAGTTATAAGTCAACTTTTTTGTGATACCCCAGACACTAACTAAATATTTGTGACAAAAAAAAACCATAAACAAATTTTAAATGGGTCCAATATTTTAGTTACTATTCTGGGCTACAATCCATTAACTCTTACAAAAACCAATCCACTCGAACACTCTTTCTAAACCCAGCCCATACACAGACCAAACAGGCAAACATCACAAATTCGAAAAATTCAAAAAGAATCACAAAAATTGAAACCCCCCAAAATTTCAAAATCTCCCGGGCACAAAACAAACCCATCCACGCTGGCGATCCGGGTGAACCCCAATCCACCAATCACACCACACCTTTCCCCCTTATATAACCCCCTTCACACCCTCCCTCAATTCTCACTCTCAACCTATACACACAAATTTGAATCTCTCTCTTTATCCTATACATACATTTTATCTTTTAAGTTCTGAGAAAATGAGTTCAACTGGAGCAGGCAAGGGTAAGGGTTTGGCTGGAAGGGGAAGAGTTAAGGGCACCAAAGCGGTTTCGAGGTCTCAGAAAGCTGGGCTTCAGTTTCCGGTTGGGAGGATTGCTAGGTTTTTGAAGAATGGCCGGTATGCTCAGCGTGTTGGGTCGGGTTCTCCTGTTTATTTGTCTGCTGTTCTTGAGTATCTCGCTGCTGAGGTGAGTAATTAGTCTCTCTCTCTCTCTCTCTCTCTCTCTCTCTCTCTCTCTCTCTCTCTCTCTCTCTCTCTCTCTCTCTCCCTCTCTCCCTCTCTCCCTCTCTGATGTATGTACTTATGTGTGTTTTTGTGATTGTAGCTATTGGAGCTAGCTGGAAATGCCGCGAGAGACAACAAGAAGACTAGGATAATCCCAAGGCACATTCAATTGGCAGTGAGGAACGATGAGGAGCTAAGCAAGCTACTTGGATCAGTGACAATTGCTAATGGAGGTGTGTTGCCCAATATCAATGCAGTTTTGTTGCCAAAGAAGGTTGCAAAAGGGAAAGGCGAAATTGGATCAGTTTCTCAGGAGTTTTAAGGCTTGTTTGGATGAAGAATTGGATTAGTAAGATTAGGTATTTTTAGGTGGTTTAAGGCTATGAAATGTAATGTTTAGTGAATGATCGGGTTGTCGATAGTAGGGAAGTTTGTAATGACTATTATCTGAAGTTGGTTTTGTTTGGGTTATAATATATGAATGTTTTGTTTAATTGGTACATCTTAATTTTACTATACATTTATTTGTAGAATTTGATATTAATTTTGATTGGAACTTTGCTTGATCTATTGTTCTGAAGATACCAATGGTTAATTAAAATTCCAATGTTTAGAATTTGTGGATGTAATTGTTTGTTGGTGTTGATTTGATCTTAGGTGAACCTTAAGATTCAATTCCAATATTGGGATGTTGCTCAATTGTTAGAGTTTTACCGCAGTGCCCGTGAGAGGGTTCAGGGTTCAATTAGTGCGTCTCTGTTTTTTTGATTACGGAGGTGTTGACTCGAAGAGAAGAAGCATTGGTAGGATACAAAGTGGCCAACATTTTTAAATTATGATGAAGGATTATCTGGACAAGTTACAAAGCTGGTTTATAACACAGGCCTTGAGCCCTTGACAATAGTTGGACCTTGTTCAATTTGCTATATGACCTATTCGTAGCCTGAGCTCTATATTTCTACACTAATGAACGTATTGTCTCAATTTTCTTGTTCCAGTTAGCAACCGGTGTCTTCATATGAGGAGCTTTCTAATAGTGGACTGTTTTTGCTATAAATTTTTGTTGTTTTGGATGGGATACATCCCTGATTATTGTAGTTTTAATCCTTAAGCGATCTGTATGTTGGTCTTATCTTGAGAGTCAAATTATGTTGTCATTCATTGGAATTAGTCTTTAATAAATTATTCAATTCAAAATTCTACCAAGCTTGGCCTTTAGTTTACTTGCAACCTGGTACTTTGGCTCTGTGAGCATCAAGGAGTAACTAGATGCTTTTAGGTAGGTTAACGGTGATGTACAAATTTGCCGTCTGGCTTTCTTTTTCACATAATGCTCCTCTTGATAGAGCAAACTTTTGCCCTGTTATATCAGGCGCGGCAGTCTTGGCAAATTTAACACCTTATGGTCTCTAGAAGTTCACTCGTGAGTCATAAAGTATGTGTGGATTTCCTTGAATAGTATCTGTGCGGGTGACTAAATTCTACTTCAGTGGTGAGACCTCTCGCACAAATTAACCCCTCTATGTACATGAATTACAGTTTTTGTTGCGTTGATGTGTTATGCATAACTGGGTTGTCTTTGACTCTTTGCCATAGACCTCCTACAACTTGCTTTGCCAAGATTTGATTTCTTGATTAGCCAGTTAGTTGTCATAATGAGCGCTTCTATTTTTTCATGGTACGATCATGTGCGTGTGGTTTGCATTAATGTTACTCTCTGCAAGACGGGAAATTATTCAACTGCACGGCTTCTGAATATCTTTTTACTTTCACAACTACTAATGTTGAACTGAACTTCCATTAATCATCCAATCAGAGAGTTCCTTAGTAGGAATACATGATTTTTATGACACATCTAAATCTTGCAAATTGTAAAAGCAGCAGTATTAGAAACTTAAAAATTAAGTACTTCCATTAGCCATAGGTGACAGTTCAGTTGCTAAGTTTGTTTAATATGGTCCCGATAGCAAATTTTATTCTTACCTTTACTTGGGGAGGGTGCAGCCATACCACACTCAAACTATGTTACAATTTCTGAGTCCCGATAACAAATCTATGATGTTAAATCGTTAATAGTTAGACTTTAGAAAGGTAGTATAGTAGACTTGAAAATGCTGCTTTTCAGTTTGGGTAAAATATTTTGCATATTGAGTGAAATAGCTGCAAGTGTTGATAAAGCTGTGATTTGCAAAATCGTTTGCTTTTATGGTTATCTTAATAGGCTTAATAGCTTGGGTTCTTGCTTATTGACCTGATAAGGGGCCAACAGAGGTTGTTTATTGTAAGTCGGAAGGCATCCAAAACTTTCTTATTTGGTCCTCCACTTCTCTTCTGGTAACAATAATATTCCTTTTATTCAGATGACTAGTACCTTAGTATGTCCAAGAAGTAACTAGTGTCTAAGTTGTTCATATGCTTGCTTTAAGGTTCCAACTTCCAAAATATTTTGAATTTAAATGCATCTCTAATTTGTTTCATGAGATCGTTAAATTCATGTAGCTGATTAACCTAGAAGTTAAATCCATCAAGTCGATCTAACACAACTTCGGTCATGGATTAGATTTTTGTTTCTACATGTGCTAGATTTGCATGTGAAGTACTTTAAAGTTTATTATAAAATCAGTCAATTGTGCTTTATGTTTTCATGTCAATTTTCCATACGTAGTATTTAGATCCTTGTTGCTACTGCTAGCACCATTTTTGGATAAATAAAGGTAAGGCAGCTCCAAGAGAAATAAAGCACCTGAGGGTGAGCTCAGTCGGGAACTGAGCTAAGAGACAGGGTTCATTTGAGGTTCCAGAATCTCTGTCTAGACCAGCATTCATATGTTTTTGTGATTCTCTTACTATTTTATCCATGACATTTTATCATACGATACTCCATTATCTCCAGAGTTGAGTAGATGAATCCTTTTTTCTTTTCTTTTCTAAATTTAACTGTGGTTTAGTCCGTTAGTCTAGAAGCCTATAAGCCTTAGATAGAAGTTCCTTAGAGCATCTCCAATCTTTGTACGCCCTTAGCTAAAAATGACAGCTGGCAGGGGATATAGCCAACTTTATAAAAAATGGCCGCTCCAATCACAGAACACTGGTAGCTAAAATTATAGCCACGGAGAAATGCTTGGCTATATTTGCTGAAAGCTTACAGATCTGTAGGGTGTTTCCACCTCATCTCCCGCTGTTTTCTTTCCCTCTCCCGCTCCTTTCTTCTTCTCCCGCCGCTTTATTTGCAAGCACAGGCATGTATTTTCTATCTCCTCTGTTATTTATTTTTGTTTTAATTTGTGATTATTGTACAAATTGGGCTTTTGGAACATCTCAAAATCAAATCAATAAGGTGTTTTTCCTTGAATCAAATTGAATTATGGAGGCAGCACTACTTGTTTGATCATTTGTCTGAAAGAAATATTCATTTCTTCTTGTTGTTTGTTGTGTTGTTGTGATTATCTCAAGGATACACAATTTCTTTTCGTTTTTAGTGTGTTTTCTATTGGGTATTAAATTGAATATTAATTGTGTAATTGATATCCTAAATTTCAATAAACTTGCAGGCAATATTTGGATAATTAAACATGGAACATGCTTTTGTTTCTTTGCTCAATGATGGTACATATAACGAAAGTGATGACTTTTGTTACTCTCCACCACCCCCTTTATCCCAAGAGAATAGTCAGCAAGTGCCAAGCAAACCGAAAAAGGGACGATCGAAGAATTTTTTGATCGAAGAGGATATGTTACTCTTATACGGTTGGCTAAACATTAGCACAGACCCAATTCAAGGTAACAATCAAACACAAATGACATATTGGAATAGAATTTGGACTTATTTCCATGAAAATAAAACATTCGTAAGTGATCGGACACCTACATCGTTGTGTAACCGGTGGTCTGCAATTAATACATCCGTAAGCAAGTTTATTGGTTTTTATAATCAAATAAGTAGAAGAAATCCAAGTGGCGCTACTGAGCAAAATAAGGTACCGATTTGCGTCATTATCAAATAAATTACATGGACAGTGTACTTGTATATTTGCTGTTTGCATTGGTTACTTGTATGTTCCTACCCTTGCTATCAGCTTGTAATGCATTTTATGTTCTCGGCTGAAAACATAGTTGAACCATGCTGCCTGAAACATAATTTAGTTGTAATGTTAAAGTTTAATGAGGATTTTTTATGATAGGAGATAATGTGTATGACTGAAAATGGATAGGATAAGAAATGTGAAAACAACAAGGATGAGTCCACTAGCATGTAAAGGCTCCTTGAAATTGTACAGCTAGATTTGGATTGTCAAATTAGATTGGTTCTGGGGGAAAAAGAAAATATGGAATGGTAACCAGAAGAGTGATAGAAATTAGATTTGGAATCATTATCTTGCATTAGCTGTACATGTTAATCTGGAATGGTAAAACTTCTGCCATATTTGCCTACCATATTTGCCTCCCTTTTAAGTTAAACTTCTGGCTGCAGCAAATGTCAAAGTTAAAATTTGTTAAGTTAAACTTTCATTAGCTGTCTAAGCTTTTTGCTCTTGCAGGACCCCTCTAGTCCCAAATGTCAAAGTATCATTAGTCTCTTTCCTTACTAAATATATGGTTTTTAGCTTTTTTACAGTAAAGAGTTTTGATGTGTTGGATTTTTGAGCATATCAATTTCATCTTGTTAGTTCCTGATGTTCTATCGTTTCATTCAATATAATGAAACAAATTACCTATTACGACATCCAAGGTTCCGAAGCAAATTACCTGCTGTTCCTAGCAATTTCTTTAAGAGATTACCAGCTCAAAGTGATAGTATGCTGTAATATAATGAGGTCACCACCTTTTTTTCATTTTCTAATCATTTGCATACTCTAATAAATGTTTGATTTTAATATATGTTGGTTTTGATTTCAGTAGAAGGGTAACACCAGAGAGATTAATGTCTAATATATATTGTTGTGGTTTGTATTTGGTAATTACTATTTTGCAGTCTCTAGCTTTTACTGGCTCTGATAATCTTATTTTTTACACACCTGCTGCTCTTCAGCTCTTAAAAGCGATATGCAGATATGATATATCATACTTGTACAAAATTTCTGAAAACAACCACGTACATATGAACCGGCTTAAAACCAAATTCTAGCATGAAAACCAGTTATGCAATTCCTTTCGGGTTTTGTTCGAGTGAAGTTTATGATGGAGCTACACCAGCAGCCTAAAATTTCTTCTCAGAAAATTGCAGGTCACAATGATTCAACTAAGAGTTTGAACCAAACAATGTAGGAATGCTCTAATGCTACAGAATATGAGCATACAACAGGATAAAGAACAAAAAACCTTTGAAAAATTAGGACAACTTGTAGTTTCAATCCTTGGATATCAGAACAAGCTCTGCTTACCATCTCTGGTCCACGTTTGTTGAATTTTAAGTGCATATATAGAATTACAGTATTGCATACCTGCTCTTTAATTTGTTTGTAGTATTGCATAGAATATGTACTTTGACCGTATTGCTTGCCAGTTCTATACTATGCACCATAAAAACCAGAACTTTGTAAGTAACAGAAGCTGTTGATTCTTATACCAGGATAAGTAATATGTAGAGGCATGTAACTTACTGCTATCACTCAATCAGTTTTCTGCATATTCCCTTCTTGTAATGGCAGATTGCAGCTACTTTAAAGCTATACGAGGATATAACCAAAGACAAATTCCCTTTCATACAACATTGGAATGAGCTGCGTCATTCACCAAAATTCGCAGCTACTTTGGAGAAAAAAAGCAAGACAAATTTGAAGGAGAATCAACCGTCTTCACCATCAGTTGAGAGTCCCCTTTCTGACAACCAGGGGGTAGAATCAGAAGGAATGGAACGTCCGATAGGAAGAAAAGCTGCTAAGAAAATGAAAAGGGCTGCTTATGAAGCATCTGAAGGGGAAAGCTTGGAAATTCTTAAATCAATGCAGAAAGATGCTATGGCTGTTGCATCTTCAAGAAGTGAATCAATCAAAATGAGCTTGCAGCTGCAAAAGGAAATGATGCAAATGCAAAAAGAGGAGCAGGAAAGGCAGACAGAATTGATGCATGTACAAAAGGAAAAGTTGCAACTTCGCTTAGCAAAGGAGGAGCGTGAACGACAAAAGGAGGAGCGGGAAAGACAAAAAGAGGTGCGTGAAAGGCAAATTTATGAAGCCTCTATCATGGCCATGGATACTAGTAAAATGTTGCCGGATCAAGAAAAATATTATAATGCATTGAAAGCTACAATCCTGAAAAACATGTCGTAGTTTATTTTCTGTACTTGACTTATTTTTGCTTATTATGTGATTGGCTTCAATTTGCTTATGTTATTTATCGAAGCTACTTGGTATTTAGAATCAAAATACATAGAAAATCAAATTGCGTAACACATATAAAAAGAAATTACATAACAATTAAGAACAGGAAAACTACATCACAAATATAAACGAAAGTACATAACAACAAAAGTTTAATTCATGTCACCACCATGGATCTCCCAAAGATGCTCTACAAGGTCATTTTGCAACTGAATATGAACTTGTTTGTCTCGAATTTTTTGATGCACCTGTATGAATTCTCTTAGATTATTTGAATGATTGCGCATCGGAGTAACAATTGGTATTGCAACATCTGTATCAAAATGTTCATCTTCGATAAGTAATTCCCTTTCATCTTCGATGATCATGTTGTGCAAGATTATACAAGCTGTCATAATATATTTCATTGTTTCGACCTCCCAAAAACGTGATGGACCCCGAACCATTGCAAATCGAGATTGCAAAACTCCAAATGCTCTTTCCACATCTTTTCTAACAGATTCTTGTGCCATTGCAAAATATTTTCTTTTGCTACCTTGTGGTTTTGGAATAGTTTTTACAAATGTTGGCCAAGATGGATATATACCGTCAGCAAGATAATAGCCCATGTTATATTCATTTCCGTTGATAGTAAACTTCACTTCAGGTCCACGACCTTCTGCCAAGTCTTCAAATAGATGAGATCGATCTAGTACATTGATGTCATTTAATGATCCCGGTAGCCCAAAAAAAGAATGCCAAATCCATAAGTCTTTTGAAGCTATGGCTTCTAATATTATAGTGGGTTCATGAACATGACCTGTATACATACCTTGCCAAGCAGTTGGACAATTTTTCCATTTCCAGTGCATGCAGTCGATACTACCCAACATTCCAGGGAAGCCTCGTTGCTCATTCTCTGCCAATAATCTAGCCACATCTTCATTATTTGGTCGTCTCAAATATTCTACTCCAAATATTTCGACAATTGCTTTAACAAATCTTTTTAGACTCTCTATTGCTGTACTCTCACCAATACGTACGTAATCATCGACAACATCAGCTGCAGTACCATATGCAAGCATCCTAAGTGCAGCTGTCATTTTTTGAAGTGATGATAATCCACGAACTCCCATAGCATCAGTTCGTTGAGTAAAGTAGTAATCATGAGTTACAACTGCTTCTTCGATTCGCAAAAATAATGATTTACGCATTCGAAATCTTCGACGAAATTGTGTTTCCGTGTATGTAGGTGTATTAGAAAAATAATCATGATACAGTCTATTATGACCTTCTTCTCTGTTGCGATTAATGACACGGTGATTAACTACAGAACCACCATGATTTGAAATAGAATTCTCTCTTTGACGTCGATGATGAATGTATACAGCAGCCATTCTCATTCTTGCTTCATGCTCTTCTTCTTCTGCTTCCATAATATCAAGAATCATTTGTGTGGTGTTGTCCATTGAAATTGAGTAATGAAGTGTATTGAAATATTTCAAGTTTGTAGTTCCTGCAGTTCACATTTTTGTTATCTATTTATAGTAGGAAGTTCAGATGGAGTGTAAAGCTAAGAAATCAAAATTATTGCAATTGTTGTGGCCCAGTTCTGAATGTTGCAAGTGCACTTTCACATCAACTACAAAAAAAGTAAAGCTGCTCATTCTGCCATTTTTTGAAAAGAGTAAAAAACGTACTGTCATGTCAAATTTATTGTAAAGCTGCTCATTCTGCAATTTTTTGAAAAGAGTAAAAAACGTAGTGTCATGTCAAATTTAAATAAAGCTGCAAAATTGATATCTCAAGGATACACAATTTCTTTACGTTTTTAGTGTGTTTTCTATTTTGTATTAAATTTCATGTACAATAATTTCATATTTTTTAATTTAAAATTTTAAGATATTTGACCACAATTTAAGATCAATTCATAAATTATTAAATTTAAAGTTTAATTTTATTGAAAAAGTATGGTTTACAATTATAATATATTATTTCAAAATATAGCCAACCATTATAGCCAACCCCATTGGAGCACAATACCTTACAGATTCAACAAATTTTAGCCAATCATTATTTTATATTATTTTAGCCAACCATTTTAGCCAACCCCATTGGAGATGCTCTTATGATCTATTATGAGACAAAAAGAAGACAAAGACTTTCCCGAGGCATATTCAATTGGCAGTGGGGAACATTGAGCAGCTGTGCAAGTTCTTAGTTCTTAGGTCCACCAAGCTGAAGTTCAATTTGTTTCTCGGTTTCTTTAGTACAACTGGGTGATGAAATGCATTGTCTATAGTAGGGAAGTATGTAATGACCATCTTTTGAGGATACTAACTATCCTTATGATTCATGTTTGGTTTATTGCTTCTTCATTTTGCAAAGAATTAAGTAAAATTAGCTTTTACACCAAACTAAATCTTTCTTATACTTGAAAGATTATTTTCTTAAGGAGCATTGGAGATTCTGATAAATTTCAAAACATGTACCACATTATGATGTAGTACAATTTTTTTTTCCTGCTAAAGATGTTGTACTAAATTCGGGATAAAACAAAAATAACAATGCATTTTAAAGTTGAATTGTAATTAAATTTGTACACCGAAGTATTGAAAATTACAGTTTCAAGTCGAGTCAAAATGATTTTCTAAAGAAATCAGTAGTAACTCTTGAAAACAAACTCTGATAAATACTCAAAACTCCAAGTAAAGACCATTTCACATATTTCCAGATTGCTGATCTGTAATTTCTTTTTTCAATTTAAAATGAAGTTTGAACGGCTTAAGCCATAAGTGTTGGTGCAACTGCAACCTATATAAACCCCCATATTTTTTCACACATTCCTCACAACTCTCAGAACATTTACATAAACTTTCTCTATGTCCACACATTATTTCTGCAAAGCTTTTTCAAAATGAGCCCAACAGGTGTAGCTGGAAGAGGAAAAACAAGAGGAACCAAACCTGTTTCGAGGTCCAGAAAAGCTGGACTACAGTTTCCTGTCGGTCGCATTGCTCGGTTTCTTAAAACAGGCCGGTATGCTAAGCGTATTGGTTTTGCTTCTCCGGTCTATTTGGCTGCTGTTCTCGAATATCTGGCTGCTGAAGTAAGGAAAAATAGTGTCTATATTTTTTGTACACTGCAACTAATCAAGATGTATGACACATGCTCTTATGTTTGCATATTTGTGATATATTAATTAATTCATCGAGGCCTTATTTGTTGATAAATGGTATGTGTATATGTTACATGTATGTTGGAATATTTGTGTCTGTAGCTTTAGGAGCTTGATGGAGATTAAATGATTAATTGTAATTCATTTTGCTGTATGACATATGTTCATCAAGTAAATATGCATTTTCTGTGTAGATTTTGGAACTCGCTGGTAATGCAGCAAAACACAACAAAAAGACGAGGATTAGCCCGAGGCACTTACAGTTGGCTGTGTTGAATGACGAGGAGTTCACCACTTTATTTAAAAACACGACGATTCCTAATGGAGGTGTATTGCCTTGTATACACTCTTCTCTGTTGCCTCAAAAGGCTGGGAAAGAGGAATAGGCTTTGTTCCTGCGAAGGATATTATGTTTTTGTTATGATTAAATTATATTGTAATGACCTTCTTAAAATGCTGATCTACTTTTAATTTTGTTATATTTGAATGATGATTTTTTGTTGCTTCAATGATGAATTTTTGTTTCTTCATCTTCGTATAATTATGAGTAGGCATATCTTGGTTATGATACTTGTATAATGTCTAAATTTAAACCTGAATGATCTATTGTTACCAAGAGAACACTAGACAGCAGGCTAATGGTTGGTACGCTTGTGTGTGAGTGGAACTTCAAGTTCTTAGCTCAGCCTATATGGAATATTGAAAGAAGACGGAAGGGGAAATCATTTCCAGAAAGTATCTAACTGAATCTACTACTATAATGAGTGAAGTGATTTCTCAAACTTTTTTAATGCAGAATGCTACTGAATTTCAACTGTTTTTACAACCCTTTGGTGTTGAAAACCTAGTATTTACTGTATAGTAGTACAATTATAAGGTATTCTGAAATTTGAAGTAGTGTTCTTAGATGATGACTATCTTTTGAAGATGATCCTCTTTAGGTTCTGCAATATTTTAATGCTTTTCTTTATTGCTTCATCTTCATTTTACTACATACTTGCAACTTATTTTTTTAAAGCTTGATTGCTGATTTTCAAGTACTTATATGCCTCAACTTGAACTAGAGGTCCCAACTTGATCTTTTTAGGAGCGTAGTACAGTAGACTTGAAATGCTGCTTCTCAGTATGGGCAAAAATTTGTTGCAAATCGAGTAAAATAGCTGCAAGTGTTGATGCAGCTGTGCTTTGCAAAATCATTCGCTTTTATGGTTCTCATAATAGGCTTAATAGCTGGGGTTCTTGCTTAATTATCTGATATGGGAATTATATATGAAAAATATCTGTCCCCGTTCAATTTTGTTATTAACGATCCTCAAAGTATGTTACTGGAAATTTGTAGAATCAGCTTAGTACAGGGCATGCTTTATTGTAGTGCTTGATAACTCACACCTGACAAGGGGAAAACAGAGGTTGTTTATTGTAAATCAGAAGGCATCCAAAAGTTTCTTATTTGGTTCTGCAGTTTTCTGGTGTTAACAGTAATATTTATTTTATTCAGAGACTTGTATGTGAAGACCTTAGTGTATCCAAGTAGTAACGTGTGTCTAAGTTGTTCGCATGCTTGCTTCAGCCTTCCAATTAACTTGCAAAATATTTCGAATCTAAATGCATATCTCTCATTTTTTCTGGAAATATGTACTTGCTTTTAATGAGAATATAAATTCATGTAGCTGATTAACCTAGAAGTTAAATCCATCTAGTCGATCCAACACTACCTTGGTCATGCATCAGATTTTTGTTTCTAGTTGTGCTTGATTAAACTGCAGTACATGATTAGCTAGTGAATTGAGCCCAGTCCGGAAATGAGCTAAGATTTTGATAGGGTTCATTTGAGTTTCCAGAATACCTGTCCCAACCAGCATTCGCGTGTTTTTGTGATTCTCTCACTTTATTATCCATGCCATGACATTTTAACAGATGATACTCCATCATCTCTAGAGTTTACTAGATGAATATTTTTCTTTTTTCTTCTTCCAAGTCCAGCTGTGGTTTAGACTGTTGGGCTAAAAGCCTTGAATTTGAGTTCCCTAGGATCTTGATCTATTATGAGACAAAAAAGAAGACAAGATGAACAATACTAGCTATAATGTTGTTCAAAACATTATAGTATAACTATAATGTAATACTAGTTATAATCTTGATTTTCCTGTTTCGTGGAATCTTTTTGTGTTGAATGCTACTGTTTTCCCGTTTTGTGCTCTGCTACTGATTTTCCCATTTACTAAAATCTTTTTGTGTCTGAAAACTGAAAATTGCAGGGTTAGGTGTTGAATGCAGAAATGGTGAAATTTTGGACTGCAGACTTGGTCTATAACTGATATTAGATGGGTTTTGGTGATTTCTTCCATCCTGGGGATGTAGCTCAAATGGTAGAGCGCTCGCTTTGCATGCGAGAGGTACAGGGTTCGATCCCCTGCATCTCCATTTTTCCCATAGGTTTATTGTTTAGCTTTCACAATGAGATCTTGTTTATATTTTGCTGGTATTATCCTTGATCAGTCCACTAAACAATTTTTGCTGCCTTAACACTGTCTCAGTAGATCCTTCTTGCTAGTGCGGTAGTGCCATTTTACAATTTGCAGCAACAAAGTTAAGGCAGCTCGAAGAAGTAATTAAACCAGTTGAATTCGAACTCAGTCAGAAACTAATCCAAGATTCGATAGGGTTTATTGGAGGTTTCAGAATCGCTGTCCCTGACCAGCATTCGTATGTTCTGGTAATTTTCTTACTTTTCTTCTTCATGATATTTTCACATTTAGACCGTGTATTATATATCCAGAGTTCGTTATATAATATTGTTTTTCTTTTCTAGATTCATCTGTAATTTACTCTGTTGAAACTCTTTTCGTGAAATCTTAGGGAGAGATTGCGTACATGGGACTTTCCTTCTGTGGAGTATGGCAAACTAGTTGTAAACTGGCTGCGTATATGTTAGTTCTTGAAAATGTTTCTGTTGGCAGAGAGATTTAAGACAGAATCTAATGATATTTCTGTTGTCAGAGAGATTCTAGAGAAAACCTAATAAATATGATACTCACAAACACAGAAACACTTTTCTAATTTCTTAATTATGCTAGGAAACATTTGGGAAAGTATTAATGCATGACCATGTTTACTGACCAATTAGGTACTGTCAGTATTAGACATCCTGCTCCTGAAGCACCCCTATAGCAGGTGCTGAGACCCCGGCTCATGCCTTGCACTGGTTGTTTTCTTTCACCAAACACTAAGTTTCTATAAAGATAACCCTTGGGCTCAGCAAAGACAGTTCCAGATATCTCCCACAGAAGACTTGTTTCTCGTATCAACTTAACAAGAAGCATGTAATGTACACACATAACTTCATGAATGACTTGTGTGGGAAGACCTTAATGTGTTCAAGTAGCGAACTAGTCGTGCTCATGGCTTCTAGCTCTGTTTCTTCCTTTTAGGACAACAGAGACATTATTGACAGTGCTTTCTTCCGTTCTTCGTACTATTGAATGCTTGCAGCAAGGTGCCAAAATCCATTCAATTCCGAGTTTATCCTTCTCTCTTTTGCCAATAAAAGTGGTATTCCATGAAATCTAAAGTTTAAATCCACGAATTGGATCCAACTGTTTTTGAGTCCTGTAAAGGGTTAGTTATGCTAGATATGGTTTGCATGTGAAGTAATTTAATTGTAGTGGCACAATAAGTTTTATGTTTGAAAATAGACTAATCTGCGGAATGCAACCCTTTGGTTCGGCCCAAAATCACTTTAGTATACATACTTTTGTTAATTGCATATTGCATCCCTACACATGTTTTCCCGCTGTACTATGCACCTCTTTCATCAATTTTTATCATTACTTTAAATGACTCCAGGGATAATTTAGTAAATTAACAATGACTTAATTACATTTTGACACTTAAAGTATGACATATCGTACACATGAATCCTTAAAAAAAAATATCACACATTTTTGCCCCAGAACTATAAAGTCATACAATTATTTAAATTTTTTGACCCTTTATACGATATTTGTCGGGAAAGTTTTAAGAACGAAAGTTGTAGAGAACGAAACGATTGTTTTGAAACAATAAGGCTCGTTAGAAACGGAATTATAACGAATTAATAATTAGATAAAAGGTACGTGGAATGAATTTGCAAACTGAAAAAAATTATGATTATTTTTTTATTATTTTGAGAATAGTTCGAAACTTAATATGAGTAAACACCATGAACGAACGTTATGGGTCATTTAAAGGGTTTTTGAATCATCAAAAATCTTCGAAATTCGATATGAATTGAATTTACTACGAATTTTACAAAATTTCTAACATTCCAAAAGTCAGTTCAAATTTTAAATTTTGCTGCGAATTTTAAATTTCGGAGATTACATCATTCTCAAATTTTTATAAAATAATCTATGTTAAATGTTTTTTATTTTAATATATTTAAATAATTCTAAAAATAATGTAGGAAGATGATATTAGTAAATGGGTTAAACTGTACAATTTTAAAGTTCTGGGGCAAAAATGTATGATCTTTTTCTTTAAGGGTTCATGCGTATCATATGTCATACTTTAGGGGTCAAAATATAATTAAGCATTGTTAATTTACGAAATTACCCATGACTTATTTAACGGTAACGGTAAAAATCAATGAAAGGGGTGCATAGTGTAGCGCCAAAACATGTGTAGAGATGCAATTTGCAATTATCAAAAGTGTGTATATTAAAGTGACTTTGGGCCGAACCAAAGGGGTGCATTTTGCAGATTAGTCTTGAAAATATGGTGCATGATTCCCAAGTACCACATCGATGAGACAAGAAAAAAATATCTTGTATATAGAGCAGCCGGTTAACTCCATTAGTATGAGACCTTTTGATATGTGCCCAAAAATCAAATCTGTGCGGGCCTGACCCAAAGCTGACAATATCATACTAGTGTGGAGTAAAGGCTTGCTAGCGGCTCAATAACTGGTATCATAGCCGATGGTTCGGACTTAGATCCTGTTAGGAATATGTTGTTCTTGATGATAATTATAAAAACACTTAGTAGAGTTTGTATTAAGTCATTTTGTAACTGTCAACGGAATGGCATGCTTTGCAGCGTTTCGTTGACAGGAAGCTCATCAACGAAATGAGTGATGTAGCAATTGCACTGTACAATACTTCACAGTATGATATGCATTTTATTGTATGTATTAGATAGGTTTTCTAAGTCATGTTGACTTAGTACTAGATAGGCAAAATAGGCTGGTGAATTGTAAATATATTATGCCATGTAATTCTGCCTAAGTGAAGACATGTCAACGGAATGAAGATTACTCTATCAACGAAACGAGGAATACACCATCAACGGAATGAAGAATAAAGCTATCAACGAAACACATCTCCCTGCTATCAACGAATCATTATTGCTTTTCTGAATAGTTGACAAAGTGATAGTGACAGTTTTCTGACAGATCAAAAGGGTGATTTGGAAGTGTACTTTGCATTGGAAGCCATCAAAATGGACATAGGGAATAAGGAAACATTCCAATTCCCAATCCGGTTTTTGAGTGGGATCACTATAAGACTGAAGACAGAAGACAAAGATCTCCAAGGACCATTGGACAAAAGGGATGAAAAGCAAGCTACTGGTGGTTACCTTTAGTGTACTTTAGTGTAACCAAAAATAGCGTTGTAAACTTGGGAATATATATAACCAAGTGTAGCAGTTAAAATAGAAGTAAGAGAAGAAAAACAAATAGATTGTATTAGCTATCTTTGAGAGCATACTTCTCTACATTCTTGTAACTGAGCAGCTGTGTACACTTTGTATCACAGATTATTTCCGCAATAAAAACACTTCAGTTGGATCATCAAACAATCAAACTGAAATTATTTAAGTGCTTGTGTTTTTATTTTATAAGTTCAGTTGTATTTCAAAAGTTGTTTTTAAGTTTGAGAAATATCTAGAATTGTATTCAACCCCCCCTTCTATAATTCTGTTAGGTCATTTGGGATTAACAATTGGTATCAGAGCAAGCTTCTAACATACAAGAAGTTTAAAGATCAAGACCAAAACAGTAACCATGGTGAAGAAGGATTCAGGAGTAAAGATACCAGTTCTTGATAAGGACAATTACTTTCACTGGAAAGTAAAGATGCATTTACATCTCATGTCTATGGATGAGAGGTATGTAGACTGCATTGAGAAAGGTCCACACGTTCCCATGAAGTTTGCATCTAGAGTTGGACTGCCAGATGATGCTCCTGCTGTAGAAATTCCAAAACCTGTCTCAGAATGGACTATTGAAGATGTTGTAGAAATCCATAAAGATAAAAGAACCATGAACATTCTGTTTAATGGTTTGGAGCAAGAGATGTTTGACAATGTCATAAACTGTACAACCTCTAAAGAAGTATGGGATACTGTTAGAACACTCTGTGAAGGAACTGAGCAAGTTAGGGAGAATAAAATGCAACTCCGTATACAACAATATGAGCATTTTCATTTTAAAGCCGGTGAAACCCTAAATGACACGTTTAGTAGGTTTCAAAAGCTTTTGAATGGACTAAAGTTGTATGGGAGGATCTATCAAACCAAGGATTCAAACCTTAAATTTCTTAGAGCTCTTCCAAAAGAATGGAAGCCTATGACTGTTTCTCTCAGAAACACTCAAGAGTACAAAGACTACACTCTTGAAAGGCTTTATGGAACCTTAAAGACATATGAGTTGGAAATGGAGCAAGATGAAGAAATTGAAAAGGTACAGAAGAAAGGTGGATCTATTGCATTGATTGCATCTGTGAACCAACTGGAAGATGACAATGAAGAAGCTGCAAAAGCCACAACTAGTCGAGCTAGTTATATGAGTGATGTTAGCAAGGGTAAAGGCAAGATGACAGAAGAAGAAGAACCAGAACCAGCCAACTTGGATGACTTAGATGAGATTGATGAACACATTGTTTTTCTTTCAAGAAAATTCTCTAAGTTCAAGTTCAAGAGAAACTCAGAAGCAAGGCCACCAAGGAGAGACTTTCAACCTAGCAAAAATAACTGGATTGAAAAGTCTAAGTCTAAATGTTTCAATTGTGGAATAATTGGTCACTTTGCTGGAGACTGCAGAAAGCCCAAGGTTGAGAAGGGCAACATGAAATTTGAGCCTGTTGATTATAAAAAGAAATACTTTGAACTTCTCAAGCAAAAAGAAAAGGCTTTCATGTCTCAGGAGTATGATTGGGCTGGTAATGGTGAAGATTCTGATGATGATGTTGAGTATGTAAACTTGGCTCTTATGGCTAACAATCATGAGCAGGAAGCAAGCTCCTCAAGCAACCAGGTAACAATTACTAATCTTTCTGAGCTTTCTAAAGAGGAATGCGATAGTGCAGTAAATGAAATGTCTACTGTACTATATAATTTGCGTGTTACTCTTAAATCACTTACCAAAGAGAATTCAAGAATAAAAGAGACTAATTTGCTCTTAAGTGATAGGAATGCCATGTTAGAAGCACAACTCATTGAATTTGAGAAAATGAGGTGTGTTAGTAGGGATGCTAAGAAGGAACTTGAGAACGTGTTAGAAAGGGAAGAAATTCTTAAAACACAACTTGAAATAGAACAAAGTGTGATTGCAAAATGGAAAGATTCCAGGAATGTTGCTACCAACATCATTAATGTTCAAGGTATGGAATCTTTCTGTGAGCAATCATGGAAAAAGAACAAAGAGAAGCTAGGGTATGCTGGTGAAACCTTAGAATCAGAAACAGAGTCAACAAACAACAATGATCATTTGTTGAAGGTTGATATGTCAACGGAATGCAAAGTTTCGTTGACAGATGAACCATCAACCGATCAGGCTGTTTCGTTGACAGAGAAAAGAAAAGAAGAACTCACTAGACTTAATAACAAGTATGGTCCTGTCACCAAGAACTTTGTTCAAGGTGAGTCTAGTAAATCAAAAAAAGTTGAGAAGCCTGTTGAAAGAGCTAATGTAGGTCACTTGTCTAACAAGCAATTGAAAGACAAGGTAGAGAAAATTCAAGTTGAGGCTAAGGGCAATAAAAAGAATAACAGGAATGGCAAAGTAGAGATTAACAAACATAACAATTACACACCTGATAAATATGCTCCTAGAAAGACATGTGTTAATTGTGGAAGTGTTAGTCATTTATCTACTAACTGCAAATCTGTTAAGAAGACTGCTAATGTGAAAATGCCTAAGCCTGCAATGAATGGTTCTATGCCTACAATGCATGTTATGCCTAACATGTTTGCTCCATATGCACAATTTCAGAATCCATATGCTAGCATGCCATTTGTGCCTAATCCATACATGAATATGTTTAATGTGCCACAAATGCCATGGAATGTGAATAACATTTTGTTCCTCCAACTATGCATGCTGTGAATGAAAATGTGAGCAACCCTCAGAAATCAGCACCAAAGATAAAGGTTGATTTAAATCAATCTGAGTCTCAGGTGAAAAATGATATAAAAGGAAAAGCAAAGGCTAACAAAACAGGACCCAAGGAAACTTGGGTACCAAAATCAACTTGATTTGGTTTTATTGTGTGCAGGGAGACAAAAGGAATCTTTGGTACTTGGATAGTGGTTGTTCAAGACACATGACTGGTGATTCTACCCTGCTCACAGAGTTCCAGGAAAGAGCTGGTCCTTGTATTGCTTTTGGAGATGACAACAAAGGCTACACTAAGGGATATGGCTTGATTTCAAAAGAGAATGTCATCATAGATGAGGTTGCATTGGTGGATGGTCTTAAGCACAATTTGCTTAGTATCAGCCAACTTTGTGACAAAGGATTTTTAGTTACTTTTTCAAAAGAAGCCTGTGTTGTTTCTAAGGTAGGAAACAACAATGTGGTCATGACTGGATTCAGAAGAGGGAATGTGTACATTGCTGACTTTAGTAGCACAAGTCCAGACACCATCACTTGTCTTTTCAGCAAGGCAAACAAGGATGAAAGTTGGCTATGGCACAAGAAATTATCTCATCTGAATTTCAAAGTTATGAATGATTTGGTGAGGAAAGATCTTGCTAGAGGAATTCCACAGGTGGAATTCTCCAAGGATGGTTTGTGTGATGCCTGTCAAAAGGGGAAACAAAAGAAGGCATCATTCAAAAGCAAGACAGAGTCATCAATTGTCCAACAGCTTGAGTTGCTTCATATGGATCTATTTGGCCCTGTAAATGTCATGTCCATTTCAAAGAAGAAATACTGTCTTGTGATTGTTGATGATTTTTCTAGATTTACATGGACTTTCTTTCTGCACTCCAAAGATGAGGCAAGTGAAATCATTATCAATCACATCAAGATGGTAAACAATCATCCTGATTTTAAAGTAAGAAGGATTAGGAGTGATAATGGGACAGAATTCAAGAATTCAAGCATGAAGGTGTTCTGTGAAGAAAATGGTATTTTGCATGAGTTTTCAGCAGCAAGGACACCACAGCAAAATGGTGTAGCTGAAAGGAAAAACAGAACACTTATTGAAGCTGCAAGGACAATGCTAGATGAATCAAAGTTACCAACTTATTTTTGGGCTGAGGCAGTTAACACAACTTGCTTCACTCAAAATATTTTTTTGATTAATCAGGCCAAGGGAATGACCCCTTATCAACTACTCAAAAGAAAGAAGCCACTATTGGATTTTCTTCATGTCTTTGGATGCAAGTGCTTTGTTCTGAGAAATCATGCTGAGCATTTGGGGAAATTTGAAGCAAAGGCAGATGAAGCAATATTTGTGGGATATGCAGCAGGGAAAGCTTACAGAGTCTATAATCTCAGAACCAACATTGTTATGGAATCTGTACATGTTGTTTTTGATGATCTCAAAATTCAAGGTCTCTGTGATGAAGGTTTCCATGAAAGTCTTTCTTTTGAGAATGAGGAAGGAGATCAAGTGAATCATGTCAAGGCTATTGAGAAACAGCCTAAAGTTGTTGTATCTAGCACAGATGAAAGCAGCAGTGAAGATGAAATTGCTGCATTGAGATTGAAAAGAATAGCTGCTAGCAGACCAAATGGTCATTTCGTTGACAGTCATGATGGAGGATTCGTTGACAGTCAGAATGAGCGTTTCGTTGACAGTCAAAATGGTCATACCGTTGACAGTCACAGAAATGCCTCTAGAAGTGATCAATTAGGGACAACAAACTCAGGGGGAGTTTCTCAAGGACAAATATCCAATCAAGGCAATCATGATCATGAAGCTACTTCTTCAAGAGCAAATCTACCTCCCTCAAGGAAATGGACTAAAGATCATCCCTTTGAACTTATTATAGGTGATGTTTCTTCAAAAGTCCAAACTAGAAGAGCAACTCAAGAAGAATGTCTATATAGTAGCTTTCTGTCTCAAGATGAGCCAAAGAAAGTTGAGGATGCACTTCTAGATCCAGATTGGGTTTTAGCTATGCAAGAGGATCTAAATCAATTTGAGAAAAACAATGTTTGGAAGCTGGTACCCAAGCCTAAGGACAGGAGTGTCATAGGCACAAAATGGGTGTTTAGAAACAAGATGGATGAAAATGGCATAGTCACAAGGAACAAAGCTAGATTGGTTGCAAAAGGCTATTCACAGGAAGAGGGAATTGATTTTGATGGAACCTTTGCTCCTGTTGCAAGACTAGAAACAATAAGGATTTTCCTAGCCTATGCAGCCCATGACAATTTCAAAGTCTATCAAATGGATGTGAAGAGTGCTTTTCTGAATGGGGAATTGGAAGAGGAGGTGTATGTAAGTCAACCTCCTGGTTTTGAAGATGATGATTTTCCAGAATATGTATACTTCCTCCTCAAAGCACTCTATGGTTTGAAACAAGCATCTAGAGCCTGGTATGACACACTTTCACTGTTCCTCCTTGAGAATCACTTCACTAGAGGTACTGTAGATAAAACTCTTTTTTCACAGGGTTGTGAATGGCTCTACTATACTTGTTCAAATTTATGTAGATGACATAATTTTTGGGTCTACAGATGAAAAACTTTGTCAAAAGTTTGCCAAGCTTATGCAAAGTAAATATGAAATGAGCATGATGGGAGAATTAACTTACTTTCTTGGTCTCCAAGTGAAGCAAGTTAAAGAAGGCATTTTCATTAGTCAAACAAAATATATTCATGATTTATTAAAGAAATTTAACTTAATGGAATACTCTCCTGCCAAAACTCCCATGCCTACTGCCACCAAACTTGAATTGGATAATAAGGAAAAATCTGTGGACATTTCAAGTTACAGAGGCATGGTAGGCTCACTTTTATATTTAACAGCTAGTAGACCTGATATTATGTTTGCTACATGTCTATGTGCTAGATTTTAGGCTGATCCTAGGGAATCCCATTTAGTTGCTATTAAAAGAATTTTCAGGTATCTCAAAGGAACACCAAACCTTGGCATTTGGTATCCTAGAGAATCTGGCTTTGAACTAATTGGTTATTCAGATGCAGATTATGCAGGATGTAAAATTGATAGGAAAAGCACAATAGGCACCTGTCAATTCTTAGGAAACAAGCTTGTGTCATGGTTCAGCAAGAAACAAATCTCAGTTTCTACCTCCACAGCTGAGGCTGAGTATATTGCAGCTGGAAGTTGTTGTGCACAGATTTTATGGATGAAAAATCAACTACTTGATTATGGATTAAGAGTTGAGAAAATTCCTATCTTCTGTGACAACACTAGTGCCATTGCCATTACTGAGAATCCAGTGAAGCATTCAAGGACCAAGCACATTGACATCAAGTACCATTTCATTAGAGAACATGTTATGAATGGTACTGTGGAGTTACATTTTGTTCCAAGTGAACAACAACTTACAGACATCTTTACCAAGCCACTTGATGAATCAACATTCTCAAGATTAGTAAGTGAGCTAGGTATGCTAAATTTCTCTTAATTATTTCTGAGATATTTGCAAGTTACAATGTAGCCAGGAATTTGCTATGATTTTTCTGTGAATTAATTTTCTCAGGAAAAAGTGCAATTTTGTCTAAGTCAAAATTACTATGTCAACGAAACGCACCATTTCGTTGACAGTCTTAGCATTTTTCTGGGTGTTTCGTTGATAGCTCTTTTATATCAACGAAACGCAGCTTTATCAACGAAATAGACGGGACCTCAAACGGCCAATTCTGATTCGTTGATATAGTGCAGTTAATCTGAACCGTTGAAAATTGTCACGTCTTTTACCACGATCTATGCATACACCCCTGTAAGTATAAATCATGGTAATATTTTAATTGTAACAGTTATATTTTTAAGCCAATCCAGTAATTTACATTTATTATTGGACTTAATTTTTGAGAATTTTTGGGGGAGTATTTAAGAAATTTTATTTTCTTTAATTCTTTTCTACCTGCTCTCAAAAATTCCAAAGGCCTTCTTACTCTTTCTCTCTCAAAGCAAATCACAGTTCAAGCTTTCTTTACTCAACAATGGCACCCATCGTGAAACTCATGTCTGTTGGAGGGTTCATCTACGAAAAGAACAACTCCATTCCTTTTGTTGTTAAGGAAAGCCCGAACAGAATCTTCTTCAAGATGATGGATTTTATGATGAATTGCAAACTAAGCTACGCAATGTTTCACTCTACACCACTCTACAATGAGATAATCGAGGAGATTTGGACCTCATGTGAGTACAGTGGGACAAATTGCACTTTGCAATTCACCATTCAAGGTAATGAGTACATAGTCAATTCTGATGTGTTGCAAGCATGCTTACACCTTCCTGAAAATAATTGCTCTGCTTTGCCCACATATACTGAAATGATTAACATGCTAAATTCCATAAACTACTCTTTGCCTACTGATAATCTGGGTAAAATAATTAGGAGAGGTTTGGTTAGGGAATACAGTTATTTAGCTGATGCATTCATCAAGGTCTTTTCTGGTAAAATTAGTAATTTTGATGCATTAACTAATTCCATGTTGATTCTATTTACCATGCTCCTAACTGATAGATATTACAACTTTAGCACCCAACTTATGTATGAAATTGGTGCTAAGTTGGGTGATAAGGCAAATAGGAAGAAAAATATCTATTATGCTAGATTTCTGATGATGTTGGCTAACCATGTTAGTCCAGCACCATTGGTTATCTCTAACCCTGTTTCTAGGTTTGATTGCTTTGTGCAAGAAAAGAGAGTATTGACAGACATACTGAGGCTGAACCACAATGGTGATGTTCCAGTGGTGTATCTGCCAATAATTGAGGTAACTACTACTATCCCTGCTAGTATAGCTGTTACTTCTACTGTTTTACCTAACCCTGTTGTTGTGGAGTCTGTAGTTGTGACCCAACAGGCTCCTGCCCCAGCAACAAAACCAAAATCAAAGAAATCCTCCAAGCCAACCTCAGGTGCTTCCCAAAAGGCACCTGTTGTAAAATCCACTACACAACCTAAGGGGACTGGTGCAAGTGTTGTGAGAGGTGAGGGAAGGGGTGAACATAAAAGAAACCCTAAGGATAAGGAAGGAAAGATGAGTGAGATCCAGCCAAGCCCCATTGTGTCTTCCCAACAAGGCACAATGAGTAATATGGATTTAAGCACAAGTCTAGTTGCATCCTCCCAAAAGGATGTAATTATTGAAACAAGCTCTCCTCCAAGAGCACACTCCAAGAGGGTAAGGGACACTTCAAGCCCACAGTCTACTATTTCCCAATACCAAATGAGAGTGAACCAAAAATCCCGGGTTTCACAGGGCACACACACACTGGAAGCAACACTTCCAGTATCTCAAATTCAGTTTGATGTAACCCCTATCATTACTCTGGGGTTACAGTCCCACTCTCTAAATATAAATCTTGAACCAACTCCTCAAAATTCACCAACTCAATCATTAGATGTGGATATGATCCATTCATCTATCCCTGATTCTCCAACTCTTTTTTTGGGGAAGCCCCACTCTGAAATTGGTGACCATCACTTAACAAGTGATGTGTTGGGCCACCAATCATCCTTTTCTGAAGTTACAAGAGGATCTGTGGAACAATCTCTAAAATCAATCACCACAGATTCTACTGTAATTTCACTTTCTCAAAGTGCCTTCTTGACCTCATCAACGAAACAGTCTCTTTCGTTGACAAGTGTTTCTCCATCAACGGTATCCATACCGTTGACAGTTCAAACTACCATACTGTTGATAGTTCATTCTGCACCTCTTATTGAAAATAAAGTTGTTTCCACAACTAGTGCAGATGATCTAGTGGTAGTTGAAACACTTCTAGGAATGAGAGGGAGTGAAACTGAGAGGCTGGCTTGTAGCCAGGCAAAAGGAGAGGGTGAGAGTGAGAGGCTGACTATTTCTTCCAGTCAGGCAAAAGGAGAGGCTGAGGGTTCCACCTTAGTAGGTGAAGGTGAGGGTGTGAGAGGTGTGAGCCATGGGGAGCCCATGATGCAAGAAAATAGAGGAGAGAGAGAAGGGACTACAGGAGCAGCAAGGGAGAAAGCAGCCATTGCAAGTGAGTTAATGGAGGTTCATGAGGGAGAAAGGGAACTTACTTTCCAAGAGCATTATCAACAAACTCTGGATAGTATTTCCCTGGATCCTGAGACCTTTACTCATCCTGTGCCAGCCTATCAAGTTATGGCTCAGCAGGGCAATGTGGAGGCAGAAAGGTCTTTCAACCTAATCCACACAACTGCATCTATGCAAAGAGCAAAGGATGCAATCACTAATCTATCTCCAGGAGCTGCAGAAAGTGATGAGTTTGATTTCTCTGATAATGACAGTTTTGGTGATAATCTACAGGTGGCCATCACTTCACAGACTGGGACTTCTGTGGTGCCCCATACACCAAACTGGCTTTCTCAGGATTTGCAAGGAAGAATCACACTGGATACTGCAATCACAAGGCAGTACAATGAGGCCTATCTGGCTCATGAGTCTGCAAATGCCAATGACAAGAAATTCTACAAGGCTATTATGGATTCACTGGAAATCCAAAGGCTACAGATGATGCAGACAATGATTGAAGCTAGAGAAATCAAGGACTCCATTAGCAATCTTAAGGATGCTACTGACAGGAGGCTAGATGAAAAGCTTCCCCTTCTCACTGTGTCCAAGATGAACAAGTTTTTCTCTAAGGAACCTGAGGTGGCTACCTCCTTGAAGACTCTCTCTTCTAGAGTGGACAAGGTGGAAGCTACTTTATCTCAAATGCAAAGGGAACAGGAGAAGCAAACCCAACTTTTAGCCCAGCTAGTGGCAGCTCAAGGACTCCCAGTCATTCCTTTTGATGATAACAAAAAGGGGGAGAAATCTAAGGAGCTTAACATTCAAGTTACAAAGGTTATGGTCCCAGCCATTTCCCTTCCAAAGGAGCCACTAGCTATGGGGGAGTCAGGAAATGATAAACTGGATGGTATTGACTTGATTAAACAAGCATCTATGAGGCTAACACTTGCTGAACAAATAAAAGACCATTGGGCTAACAAAGATGCAAGAGTCAAGAAGATAGCTGAAACTGCAAAGAATTGAAATTCATCAACGGATCAAGCTACTTCTACAACACCATCAACGAATGCCATGGTTTTAGTGTCAACGGAATGGGAGCCACAGACCAATTCTTTCTATGAGGTAAAGCCCCTTCTACATGGAGTCACTCAAGGTCCAAGGAAGGAAAAAGGACAAACTTCATGCATTAGGGATGTGGAACAAGCTACACTTCAAAGAAGCTTATCTCCCAAGTCCCCTGCTAAACCAAAGGGCAAAAATATAGCAAGAACTTTCTATCCTTCACCCTATCCAGATGAGCTCAAGCTTCTTGGACTACTTATCACAAAATGCAAAGAAAGCAATGATCCTGAGATAAGGAAGCAAAGAGCAATTGTCTACAGAAATGGACAAGAAATCTGTGTTTGGGCTGGTCACCCAAACTTTGCTGAAGCTAAGGCTGAAGAGTCAGAAAGAGCAGCAATGCAAGCACTTGCAGTTGCTCAATCTCTTGATGAAGAATAAAGACAGCTAGAAGAAAAAGCCAGAGAGGAAAAGAGTACAAAGAAGAGCATAAGGCATCCAAAGGCAAGAGCTAGGAGAAACATAGCCTTTGAGAATGATGACTCTTAGAGTATTGCAACAGACTCTTCTGTACCTGTTGCACCTCCAACAATTACTGATCCAGTTTCTGAGGTAAAGTTAGCCTGTGATCCTAAACATCCTGTCAATTTCCATGATCAGCCAATTGAGCCAAAGGGAGAGCCAATTGAGTTTGATGAGGCCAACTTTTCAAAATTCCTCTTTGAAATGGATCCAAAGAAGAAATCTAAGCAGAGGGCTGCCAAGGCTAAGCCAATTCTTGTAAGGAGACCACAAGCTGAGAAACCCCCTACCAAACCAGAAGACTTCATCTACATTGCTGATATCAGGGAGGAGTCTGACCTACATATCAATCTTGATGACCTGGTTGAAGTGAGAGGAATAACAGCTTCTTACAAACTACCAGAGAGATTGGTGTTTGTCTACAAGGGTGGGAGAGAACAGGTTTGGCCTCTACACAGAATTCTGGGAGAAGACTATCAGACACTGCTATCTGTGTTTAAATGTCTGAAGAAAGATTTTGGTTTTACCAAAACAGCCAAGTCTGAGGTTGTCTCCAAAATTTGCCAAATCAAAGCTAGCTGGAACAAGCCTGGTGCACTTCCCAGAGTATTGAAGGTCCCTCAAACAGGAAAGAAAATTCATCTCCAACCTTTTTGGATGATGGAATTCAGAGACAAGGACAACTGTAGAAGATTCTTCAGAATATAAGACCAACTGGAAAAGGCATCCAATGAAACTCTCAGATTAATGCAATCCAGGTTGGGGAATCAAGATGAAGAAGAGAAGATTTTCTACAGAAGACTTCAAGCTCAGATTGAGGAGAACAATGCAAGAAAAGGGAAGAAAACAAGACCACAGAGGCAAAGATGAAAAATCTGCTCAGACTAGAGGAGCAACTCTGTGCACTTGTTTTGTAAGATTTTATACTTTGTATTTCAATTAAATTCAATGAAGCTTAATGCAATTTCTATTTTTATCATGTGTAATTTGACTGAGTGTTTTTGTTATCATCAAGGCTCTTTATTTATGGCTGTTATTCTATCAGTCATAAATTGGGGGAGATTGTTAGGAATATGTTGTTCTTGATGATAATTATAAAAACACTTAGTAGAGTTTGTATTAAGTCATTTTGTAACTGTCAACGGAATGGCATGCTTTGCAGCGTTTCGTTGACAGGAAGCTCATCAACGAAATGAGTGATGTAGCAATTGCGCTGTACAATACTTCACAGTTTGATATGCATTTTGTTGTATGTATTAGATAGGTTTTCTAAGTCATGTTGAATTAGTACTAGATAGGCAAAATAGGCTGGTGAATTGTAAATATATTATGCCATGTAATTTTGCCTAAGTGAAGACATGTCAACGGAATGAAGATTACTCTATCAACGAAACGAGGAATACACCATCAACGGAATGAAGAATAAAACTATCAACGAAACACATCTCCCTGCTATCAACGAATCATTATTGCTTTTCTGAATAGTTGACAAAGTGATAGTGACAGTTTTCTGACAGATCAAAAGGGAGATTTGGAAGTGTACTTTGCATTGGAAGCCATCAAAATGGACATAAGGAACAAGGAAACATTCCAATTTTCAATCCGGTTTTTGAGTGGGATCACTATAAGACTGAAGACAGAAGACAAAGATCTCCAAGAACCATTGGACAAAAGGGATGAAAAGCAAGCTACTGGTGGTTACCTTTAGTGTAGCCAAAAATAGCATTGTAAACTTGGGAATATATATAACCAAGTGTAGCAGTTAAAATAGAAGTAAGAGAAGAAAAACAAATAGATTGTATTAGCTATCTTTGAGAGCATACTTCTCTACATTCTTGTAACTGAGCAGCTGTGTACACTTTGTATCACAGATTATTTCCGCAATTAAAACACTTCAGTTGGATCATCAAACAATCCAACTGAAATTATTTAAGTGCTTGTGTTTTTATTTTATAAGTTCAGTTGTATTTCAAAAGTTGTTTTTAAGTTTGAGAAATATCTAGAATTGTATTCAATCCCCCCTTCTACAATTCTGTTAGGTCATTTGGGATTAACAGATCCTGGGGGTAACGGGCTGCGGACCTGCGGTTATTCGACATTGTGGGAGGTTATATCCTCTTGGTGGCGATTGGAGATTTGTCGGTGTGCCTTGTATCGAAAGTCTTCTTGGAAGGTGTTCAAGCAACGGGTTCTGCGAGGTCAATCGTATTCTTGAAAGGTGTTCAAGCAGCGGGTTCTGCGAGGTCAATCGCAGCGGTGCAAGATGTGGATAGATGTATCACCGGTGTAAGACCACGGGATATGCATTTCTTGTTTTGAGGAAAGGATTGTTGGGTGGTGTCAACCCAAGTACCACCGATGAGACAAGAGGAAAATATCTTGTATATAGAGCAGCCGGTTGAGGAAAATATGTTGGGTGGTGCCATTTTTTGGAGCAACAAAGTTAAGGCAGCTCAAAGAAGTTGATGGAGTAGTAGAGGTTGAGATCAGTTCTGAATTAGTCGCAGCTGCTGACAAGGTTCATTTGAGATTCGACAATCCCTGTCCCTAACCAGCATTTGTATATTCCGGCGGTTTCTCAGTTTTTTGTCCGAGAAACATCCTTCAATATTTTGCCATATTTTAAGAGTTTATTGGGTCGCCATTTTTTTTTACCTATCTGAATTCAACTGTGATTTTCCCTCTGTCAGGCTAGATGATAAGTTATTACATTCCTGGAAACAAACTATTTCTGAAAAATGAGCGTAAAGATCCATACATTGATACTTTTCGAGAATTATGGAGTTTTGTGAACCGAGTATTCCAATTAGACCCGATAATTTTCGACACGACCCGAAAACACGACACGAAATAACACGAAAATTTAGTGTTTGAGTTTGCATTTTTAGTACACGAAACGAAAGTACACGAACACGAAAGTACAAGATCGAGATTTAGTGTCGGTTTTGTATTTACCCTTCAAGTACACGACACGACACGAAATACGCGAAATAAATAAATAATTATAAATTAATATTTATATTTGATATTTTAACATTTTTATTAGAGATTTAACATTTATTTATGTGATTATACATAAATTTATAATATTATGTAAATATATATATTTTTAATACACATTTGTAAAAATATTACCTAAATTTTAATATTTTAATATATTTACTTATTTATTTTTATTTCTATTATTAATTTAAATTACACGAAAACACGACACGAAAAGTACATGAAACGAAAGTACACGAACACGAAATTACACGAACCCTAAACGGGTGGTTTTAGGCTTAGCATTTAGGTACACGAAACACGAAATTACACTACACGAAAATACACGACATGAACGAATTATCAGGTCTAATTCCAATATATGAGTTCTTGGTATTATAATAAAGAGTAAATTGTAATAAAAAATTAGAAATTAGAAATATACTAATATAACATCGTGCGATTGTCAGTCTAGCTTATGTGAGTTTGACATTGTCACTGCCCATGTACATAACGCAAATTTTCAAAAGAAAAGAGAAAAAAACAGACAAAAACTAGGAGGGGAATACGATTAGAATTATTTTTATACTTTTGAATATTTTCATACAAAGGAATAAAATTATTTGCCATATTAATGAATAATTTTTATAACATTATATAAATGATATTAATTATTTGTTCACATTTGTGATACCAAATCTTTTATACCATATTCTCAGGTACCTGCACCATATTATACTTTTTTTTTTGCTAATTTATCACAATTTTCATCATTCCTGAGATCTAGAATGTTCTACATGTATGAGTGTGAATGATTTCCATTTACAACAATATCTTTGAATTATACATCAAAAAGAAACAAAATTATTTAGCTAAAATTCTTATCTTTTGATAATTTTCAAACGTATTCATTAAAAATAAATAGAATCTGCGGGATATTAAAGATACCAAATAGATATTGGTATGGAAGATTTTATTCCGTAACGCGGTTTCATTGTAAAAACAAAGTGACTTACAACTGTACTATCAAAGGAAATAAATCTAAAAATCAAGAACAAGATTTACCTTTTTTCAAATTTTATTATAAAAATTATTATTATTTATCATATTTTAATATTTGTCAACCACCTGGTGAATCCTCCCTCACCTATATAGCCTATTTCCCCATTGTCAAAATCTCAGTTTCAAACTACAAACCTTCCTCAATCTCCCCCAAATCTCTCCCTCACCTATACATTACACCCATAAACGTATAGTTTTTATAACTAAAAAATTTACTCACAACACAATAAAAAGTACCCCGGCCGACCACCTTTTGCACACTTACATTCTGTTAAGCTAGTACTTTCATAATCATTTCTCCTCTATATATTTCACATATATCGGGACGGAATTAATAGAGGGCTAACCTAAGCTGAAAGTCGAGCTGAACCCGAAAATATTTGTAAACAATCTTTTTTCTTTATAAAGAAAGATAAACATTATTTGTCATTCAAAAAGTTTGTATCAACATTAATACAGATGGGTCGTAAAGGGTTCCAAGCTCCTGCACCGCAGTACGATCGTTTGGATAGCTACTGGGATACAGACGACGATTATCCCGGTCCACGGTGTGCTCACACACTCACTGCCATTGCTCCGAATGAGAATCATGGTGCGAGGCTCATTCTGTTTGGCGGTGCAACTGATGTTGAAGGCCAAGGGGGTGGGGCCAGCATTCGTATGTTGAAGCATTGTTTTACTTGTATATTTGTTGTGTTTTGTTTGATAAAAAGTGAGTTATAGATTTATGTTTGTTAATGATTTTGTGTAGGTTTGGCTGGCTTGACTAATGATGTGCATTTGTACGATGTTGAGTCTAATAAATGGACAAGGTTTGTCTTTGATTTTCTCTTTGTGTTATTGTATGAATTTCTTGATATGGATTTTATATGTTACTCCTTCCTATGTGATTATGTTCTGGCTGCTTTTTATTGTAAATTGATTGATTTTTTGCACATATTTCAAGTTCAAAACATTTAAACGTGCTTTGATTATATAATAATATTAATTTCTTTTTTATTATTTTCATGAATAAAAGTTTCATGTATAAAATTTATTCAAAAAAAATTTATAAAATATTTATTTTAACTATGTATTTAGAGCACATTTTGATATGTGCAATAATCGAAGAACATATATATTTTGAACTTTGATAAATGGGGATACTGTATGTTGAAATGAATTTAAATGGAATGTGTGTGTAATGTTGTATGTGGGGTTTTGATTATTCAGGTTAAATCCTTCTGGTGAGGCGCCTTCACCTAGGGCAGCACATGCTGCTGCAGCTGTGGGCACAATGGTTGTGTTTCAGGTGTTTAGAATTACACTGACCGATCGGGAAGATTCGTTTAATCTTTTCATTTTTAAACTTGAATTTCACGTTTTGGTCTAACGTTTGCTCTGTTTCTGCTGCATTGTTAGGGGGGAGCAGGTCCTTCTGCTCAGCCGATTGATGATCTTTATGCGCTTGACATTACCAAAGACAAATGCAAGTGGCACAGGTAGCCTTGTTAAATTACTACTCTCTTTGGATTTCGTGTTTAGTTCTGTAAATTCTGATTTGATTTGTGTTATTGTCATGCAGAATAGTTGTTCAAGGACAGGGTCCTGGGCCTCGATATGGCCATGTAATGGAATTGGTTGCTCAGAGATACCTTGTTTGTATCAGTGGAAATGATGGTGAGTTCAATCTTCTTGCTTTTTAGTTTTCGTTTTTTAAAAAATAATTTGGAAATGGCTCTCAATTACTTGACTCTTAATGTAGTTATTACTAGGGTTACTGAGTACTTCGTACATGAGTTCTATCATCACTGAGATAGTAAGTTACATTTAATATTCATACGAGGTTTGAGCAGATAGTCTGCACTCTTTAGTAAGAAAAACATTCATATATATCTACATGTCATCCTTATTGCAAACATAAATCAATGAGCACGTGGTATGACACAAGAAAATATGTTTGTACATGAATTTTGTGCTTAATAGCTGCCTGAATTTGTTCATTTTTTTCTTCAGGAAGAAGATTGCTCTCAGATGTGTGGGCTTTGGATACTGCTAAGAAGCCATATGTATGGCAGAAACTCAATCCAGAAGGCAATAGCCCATCTGCTAGAATGTGAGTTATAATCTAATTACGAAGTTCGCGTTCAATAAATTCATAATATATGTTTTGCTAGCTATTCCTAAATGAACAAATCTATTTTGTTTTATGTGCACTAATTCTAATCAATTATGTTGACTGATGATTGATAATATCACTTTGTTTCTGTATTTTGCAGTAACTATGTAGCAACATAATCCAAATTTTTTACTGTTACATACTTGCATCTAATGAGAAGTTATGAACATTCTGCAGTCGTACCAGTAAATTTAATCATGTTCCATGTAGGTATGCAACAGGAAGTGCTCGATGGGATGGCATGCTTTTGCTTTGCGGGGGAAGAGACACCTCTGGCACGGTATGGTCTATTAGTGCTTTCAGAGCTATGTAATATATATATTTAGTAGATTAATATTTACTGCGCTGTTAATTTATGCATGTACTATAATGTTTGCTTAGTGCCATATATGTATGTTGGTGTTATGTGGTATTTTATGTATGTTTGTGGCCTGAGTTTCTCATTATTATTGTATGTAAAAAAAAGGTAATCAAGTTTTCTTAACAGTTGTACACAATCAACACATAGATAGTTATTTGTTGGTTAAATCAACAGATATGGTTCTCTCTAAAGCAACTTATTTGTGTTAGCAAGTTCTCAGAAGTATGCTAATGTAAACTTAACAATAGACTTATTTACTCAATATGGTTGTACGGTTGTACCTGAATGTTTGTTGCACATGGACTTCCTCAGCCATTGGCAGATGCTTATGGACTGATATTGCATACAAACGGCCAGTGGGAATGGACTCGTGCACCAGGGGTTTCTCCTTCACCTAGGTATCAACACGCTGCGGTAAGCATTAGTTGCTAAAATCACAATTTCTTTCTTTACATTCCTCTTTTGGCATTTATATATGGAAGTAATGATTATTAATGAGGTTTCCGAAGATACTAAATTTCCACAAGATAAACACAAATCCTGTGCTGTTAGTTTGACATATATTTTTTTTTTATTTATACATGTGACTATCCGACCTGAATTTATGTTGCTGGTTAGGTCTTCGTAGGTGGTAGGTTGCATGTTATAGGAGGTGCTAACAAGGGTGGACGAGGAGTTGATGGCGAAGCAGTTACTGCAGGTACGTTTGTGATACTAGTTTCAGCTCAATACCGTTATTGATACTTGTGATTTGATGAAATCTGACATTCTCTTGTGAATAATAAATATCTTACGGAAGTATTGGACACAACTGCTGGAGTTTGGTTGGATAGAAAGGGACTGGTGAGATCATCATGCATCAGCAAGCATCAGACGACGGAACAAGATACTTCTTTCCTGCGTCGTTGTCGCCATGCAGCTGCATCTGTTGGTGCTAATATATATATTTATGGCGGGCTCAGAGGAGGTACTTCCTTAGTAAGTAGATGGATAACTTTAATGATGTGCTAAAAGATGGACAAAAAAATCAACTTTTTATTGTTTGTCCAGGTGACCAACATGTGTACTTAAGTGCACAATACAATTTTCATGGATGTGTTTATTTATTGACAGTCCCCGTACACATGTATATTACATTCTCCACTGAAGCAGACTTATTACAAATGCATATTTAATCCATCGAAATAATCTTGACAGAGCGCTTAAAATCAACTGCCTCAACACTCTTCTTTGTTCGTGCTTTAAGATATCTTACCTTTTATTTGCAGATACATTGTTTAGTGATTTTCTTCTTGCTGAGAATGAACCTCCGCAGTCCAATACCATTTCTCCTGCTTTGTCGTCTCAGAGGGCTTCGTCTACAACAAGCCAGAGAATCGATCAATACAGTTCTACACCAGCTACCAATGACAGATCTGAGAGACCCTCTTCTAACGGCTCAAGGTTTAATGTTATTTCTTTCATGTTTCAATTCTTTTTTTGTACCTCGTTTGCGTGATGATTAGTTCAAGCCAAATATAACTATTGTTTCATTGCTTGTTACGATTGATTATTTATGTATCCAGATTTTGGTTAGATCAAAACTTATTGTTGTCTAGGCACATATGTGTAGATATATTGATGCTGACATGAATTTATAAGAAAATATTATTTTTCCTTAATTGAACTATTAACACTGCTAGTCCAGAGAATTGTGCACCAGGTAAAAACCAAAATCTGTTTTAGCAATTCGATTGAAGGTTTGAAACTATACCATCTAACCCCATTATTGTCCAATTAAATTAGAAAATCAGCTTTGTGCAATTTTTGTTCTCATATTTGTCTCAATAACATCTGGGACGGCCTGTTTTCTTGACTGTAGCTGTTTTTACTGCTTAGTACACCTGCACAGGGCAGGTTATCACCTAATCCCTAATTTTCTAGTTTACCTGTAGATGTGTTATTAGGTTTATTCTCGCTTATCTTACATAGGTACAGCGTACTATAGAGGCTCAAGATTAGTATAACGACACAGGAACTTTGTTAGTTGGTAGCATGAAGCTTTCTATTGCTGTTTTATCTCCATTCCTTGTCACCTTTTCCATAGTTTGTGATATATCAAATCAGCTTTCTGATGATGTTCAAATTCACCAGCATGAACCAGAATTCAATGAAGAAATTGACTTCAGCTGCCAGTGATGTCTTGGAAGCAGTGCAGTCGGAATCTGGTACTCACCAAGAAGCATCCGGGCCATATGACAAAATACAAACTGCAGAAACCCCTTCATATGGTAGTGATACTGCGGCAGGCGTTTGTCTCCACAATAGAGCTGTAAGTATCTTCTTCATTTCAGTAGTTCAAAATTCTTTCCTCTACAAACTGCAAGATTAAAGTATATTTGATTTTACAGGTGGTTGTTGCCAAAGAGACTGTAGGGAGACTAGGTGGGATGGTAAGACAGTTATCCTTAGATCAATTTGAGAATGAGAGTAGGCGAATGACTCCATTGCATACTGACCTGTTCCAGCCTGCAAAAAAGTTTACAAGGCAGAAATCTTCTCAAGGCTCTCATAAGAAGGTTTGAACACCAATATGCTGTTGTTCTTGGTGTTCTACTTACTACTTTCTCTATTAAAGATATGAATTATCCTTCAAAGAAAATTAACATTTGTATTTATTCTTGGCAGATTATATCTACGTTGCTTAAGCCTCGAAATTGGAGACCTCCTGCGAATAGAAGTTTCTTTTTAGATGTTCTTGAAGTTTCTGAGCTTTGTCATGACGCTGAGCAGATCTTTAAGCGTGAGCCCACAGTTCTTCACTTGAAAACTCCTATTAAAGTGTTTGGTGATCTTCATGGTCAATTTGGCGACTTGATGCGTCTATTTGATGAATATGGATTTCCTTCCACAGCAGGAGATATAAGGTAAGTCGAGGTTTCATTTTATGAAATATTTGGAAACTTTTTTGTACCTCATTTTTCTAAGATTAACAGAATCGCACATATTATCTGTAAACCTTATTTCCTAATAGACCTACTTTTTTTAATTGTGTTACAGTTACATTGATTATCTTTTTCTTGGGGATTTTGTTGACCGAGGACAACACAGCTTGGAGACCATTACTCTTCTCCTTGCGCTAAAGGCAAGCTTCTACCTCAATGATTCTAGTTTTTTATGATATCTTGTTAGATGGCGTGATCCCAAAGTTAATTTCCCTTTTCTACTTTCATATTTAATTCATGTATAAATCCCGTGTTGCATCATCTCATGATGTTGCACTTTTTGATAATATTCAGATCCAGTATCCTGATAATGTTCATTTGATACGAGGGAATCACGAAGCGCCAGAAGTAAATTCAATCTTTGGCTTTCGTGCTGAATGCATAGCGAGAATGGTATGAATTTACTTATACTGTCATTTTCTCTTTTTGGAGATTACATGATGTTCTTATGTTGAGTTTATCTGTAGGGAGAAACTGATGGTACTTGGGCATGGACGCGGTTCAATACGCTTTTTAGCTATCTTCCCCTTGCAGCGCTTATTGAGGAGAAGATTATCTGTATGCATGGAGGCATAGGGAGGTCAATACATTCTGTAGAGCAGATAGAGAAATTAGAGAGACCTATAACTGTGGATGCAAAATCTTCAGTTTTAATGGATTTGCTATGGTAATAATTGCTTCAGCTGCATATTCAAGTTTCATTTCGGTGCTGTCTACATCATTATATGTTTTATGCAGGTCAGATCCCACTGAAAATGACAGCGTAGAGGGCATAAGACCGAATGCCAGGGGTCCTGGTCTTGTTTCATTCGGGGTATGTGTTACTTATTAGTTTGTTGTCTGATTTTTTTGCTTTCGGTCAATAATGTACCTGAGTGATGAACTAAATGCAAGATTCTTCTTACTCACAAATTTGATGCATACCACTTCTCCTAGTTAAATGATTGGTGGTGAATTATTTCTTCAACAATTTTAATGAGCAGGACGGGATCATGGAGTCATATGTTCTCAGTTTTATTTGAATCAAAAGCTTGTCCTTTTTCAAAATACACCTGCTCCCTTGGACGGTTGGTTTGTTAACGACCTTAAATATTTTCCAAGGAGAAACTGAGCAAAATAAAATCAAAATTCAAGTGGTCATGTAGTACTGCATTGAAGTTCTTGCAGTATGAAATAGATAAAATATATAATATAATAATTTCTTGCAGCCTGATCGGGTGACAGAGTTCTGTAAGAGGAATAATTTAGAAATAATAATAAGAGGCCATGAATGTGTCCTGGATGGATTCGAGCGCTTTGCCCAGGGGCAATTGATCACTGTTTTCTCTGCAACAAACTACTGTGGTAAGTATCAATATCTTTGGTTGTTATTAGCACTTCCATTCAGTTTGATGTATGTGTATAAATATTTATTCAGGAACCTCGAAAAATGCTGGAGCAATACTGGTAGTTGGCAGAGACATGGTTATTGTACCAAAGTTAATTCATCCCTTTCCACCTGCCATACATTCACGAGAGGCATATCCAGAGCGAATTATGGAAGATATATGGATGAAGGTAATTTTTTTTAAAAAAAAATAAGTTTTTCAGCTTCAATTATTGAATAGAGGTCATGGACGATGTAGCTCCTCCATTTAATCCAAAATTGTTTCTGGCAATTGCAGGAACTTAACATTCATAGACCGCCAACTCCTACTAGAGGTCGTCCGCAGCCTGCACTTGCATTTAGGTAGCTTCAGTAATCCGTGTTAGCGGTGTATCGTCCAGTGAGCTAGAAAAACTTGCTTTCAGATTTCTCCATGGTTCAGCCTTAAGTCAATCAGAAAGAAATGACCACTGTAAACATAATTTCTTTTGTTGTATTTTAAAGGTGAAAATCAGGTGAATTTTGATTATAGAGTATACAGAGGTTGAAGCAGTTAGGATAGTGTGGTGACAGTACTTTGCTTCCATTGAAGTTTTTGCAAAATCAGGCTGGTTGGCAGTTGCCGTGTATGATTAGTTGAGAATTATTTTTTGGGATCAGTCCCCTAATTTTACCTTGAAAGAAATAGCTATTCTATGTTATCTCAACCGATTATATGAGTCCAAGAAAATAAAGATAATATATTTGGAATCAAATATTTTATTAAAATGTATTCACCACTTTTTTTTTGAATTTACTCATGAAATACATTATTTCGTTTTTGTTAGATTAATCACTCTCGGTCATAGGAGAAAATTACATAATTTGAGATTATTTTCTTATGTAATTATAAAAACACATTGTTAATCCCACATTGTTAATCCCAAATGACTTAACAGAATTGTAGAAGGGGGTTGAATACAATTCTAGATATTTTTAAACTTAAAAACAACTTTTAAATAACTTGACAGAGAAAATAAAAACACACAAGCAAATATAAAATTTCATTTGGAGGTTTTGAGGATCCAACTGAGATGTTTTTATTTCGGGAATAATCTGTGTTACAAATGTAGCACAACTGCTCAGTTCCTAATGCAGAGTGAGAGTGCTCTTTAAAGAAGCTAATACAGAATTATTCTATCTCACTTCTCACTATAAAATGAACCGCAACACTTGGTTATAAATCCCAAGTTTACAATGCTATTTTTGGCTACTCTAAAATGTACTAAAGGTAACCGCCAGTAGCTTGCTTTTCATTCCTTTTATCCAATGGTCCTTGGAGATCTTGTCTTTTGTCATCATGCTTATTATGATCACACTCAAGAACCTAATTGGTAATTGGAATGTTTACTCATTCCCAGTAACCATTTTGATGGCTCCCAATGCAAAGTACACTTCTACATCAACTTTTGATCTGTCAGAAAACTGTCACTATCACCTTGTCAACTGTTCAGAAAAGTGATAGTGATTCGTTGATAGTAGTGAGATGTATTTCGTTGATAGCTTTATTCTTCAATCCGTTGATGGTACATTCTTCATCCCGTTGATAGTGTAATCTCCATTCCGTTGACATGTATTCACTTAGGCAAAATTACAAGGCACAGTATATTTACAATTAACCAACCTATTTTGCCTATCTAGTACTTAGTCAATATGACTTAGAAAACCTATCTAATACCTACAACAAATGCCTATCAAATAGTGAAGTATTTTACAGTGCAATTGCTACATTACTCATTTCGTTGATGAGACTCATTTCGTTGATGAGCTACCTGTCAACGAAAGCTGCAAAGCATACCATTTCGTTGACAGCTACAATATTGACTTAACACAAAATCTACTAAGTGTTTTTATAATTATCATCAAGAACAACATATTCCTAACAATCTCCCCTAATTTATGACTGATAGAATAACAGCCATAAATCAAGAGCCTTGATGATAACAAAAACACTTAAACAAATTACAAGTTACAAAAGTAGAAATTGCATTGAGCTTCATGATACTTTAAAATTTATTGAAAACAAAGTAGAAATTCTTACAACACAAGTGCACAGAGTTGCTCCTCTAGCCTGAGCAGATTTACCATCTTTGTCTCTGTGGCCTTGTTTTCTTCCCCTTCTTAGCATTGTTTTCCTCAATTTGAGCTTGGAGCCTCCTGTAGAAAATCTTCCCTTCTTCATCTTGTTCACCCAATTTGGATTGCATAAATCTTAGAGTTTCATTAGATGCCTTTTCCAATTGGTCCTCTATTCTGAAGAATCTCCTACAGTTGTCCTTGTCTCTGAATTCCATCATCCAATAGGGTTGGAGATGAATTTTCTTTCCTGTTTGAGGGACCTTTAGAATTCTGGGAAGTGAACCAGGCTTGTTCCAGCTAGCTTTTATTTGACATATCTTGGAGACAACCTTAGACTTAGCAGTTTTGGTGAACCCAAAATCTTTCTTTAAGCATTTGAACACCACTAGCAATGTCTGATAATCCTCTCCTAGAATTCTGTGTAGAGGCCAAATCTGTTCCCTTCCACCCTTGTAGACAAACACTAATCTCTCTGGTAGTTTATGAGTAGCTCCTATTCCTCTCACTTTCACCAAGTCATCAAGATATAGGTTTAAGTCTGACTCCTCCTTTGTATCTGCAATGTAGATAAAGTCCTCTGGGTTTGTGGGTGGTTTTTCAACCTGTGGCCTTCTCACAAAAACTGGTTTAGCCTTAGCAGCCCTCTGCTTTGATTTCTTCTTTGATTCCATTTCAACCAGAAACTTTGGAAACTTAGCTTCATCAAACTCAAATGGCTCCTCCTTTGGCTCAATTGGTTGATCATGAAAATTGACTAGATGTTCAGGGTCACAAGCTAATTTTGCTCCAAAACCTGGATCAGAAAAAGTTGAAGGCACAGCTGTTACAGGTGCATCTGTTACAGTGCTTTGAGAATCATCCTTATCAAAAGCCAAGTTTCTTTTAGCTCTTGTTTTAGGTTGCCTTGTACTTTTTCTTTTTCCTTTTGCTTGCTCAGTTTCAGCTCTAGCTTTTTCTTCTTGCAATCTTTCCTCTTCATCCAGAGCTTGGGCAACTACAAGAGCTTGCATGTCTGCCCTAGCTGATTCCTCAGCTTTAGCTTCAGCAAAATTTGGGTGACCAGCCCAAACACAGATCTCTTGCCCATTCCTGTAGACTATTGCTCTTTGATTCCTAATTTCAGGCACATTGCTTTCCTTGCATTTTATAATAAGTTCACTCAGAACCTTGAGCTCATCTGGAAATGGAGGAGGATAGAAAGTCCTAGCAATATTCTTGCCCTTTGATTTAGCTGGGGATTTTGGAGATAAGCATTTCTGAAAGGTAGTTGGGTCCACATCTCTAATACATGATGTTTGTACCTTTTCTTTTCTTGGACCAAGATACTGTCTCAAAGGGATAAACCTTGAATTGGGGATCTACCCAGTCAAACATGTGACAGTTTGGATGTTCAAGAAACAGGCATGCTGTAGTATCCCAACACTGCATCAGGTCTGCAAAGACTACGACAGAAGCTTAAGGGATCACAAGACAAAACTCACCAATTCAAGAGTATGACAAATCAACATCTACTGGAATTGTGTTAGCTAAATATAGAATGTATCTAGATTGCTTTTTCTGTAATGATAAATCTGTTTGTATAGCAATTTAGGTAAGACACAAGGGTAGGCAAATTGTAAGAAGCTGCCACATGAAAATGACAGCAGTTTCAGAAACCCGTGAGATATAGATAGGAATAGTATACTTAGACTATCTCTCTCATTCTATGTGGTGTATCTTTGGAGAATCGAAGCTTGAGAAAAACACACTTTTCTCAAGGTTGTAGCAATGCTTTGAAAAATAAATAAAACATTTATTTTGTGAGTAAACTACTTGTGATTGCATTTCTTCTACTGATAGGATTTAATCTTAGTTTTAGTTGTTGAAGCATAGATTGAATTTTATCAGTATTGCATTTAACCCCCCTTCTACAATACTCTAGGACCAATAATTGGTATCAGAGCAACAGATTGATAAACAAATCTGAGATCATGACGAGTATACAGAAGTCAAGTAGTATCAAGATCCCAGCTTTTGATAAAGAAAACTACAATGTATGGAAAAGAAAAATCTTGCTGTTTATCAAAGCTGCGAATCCACTATACATGGGAATCCTTGTAAATGGTCCCTTCATTCCCCAGAAAGAGATTCCAGCCTCGACGGTGGATGATGTTGTTATTCCGGCACACTGGGTTGCAAAGAAGCCATCTGAGTTTTTTGAACCAGAAAAGGAAAAGATAGTTCTGGATGACTATTTGCAACTCATCCTGCTTGACTCTCTCACGTTGAATAAAGCCATGTGTGGGAATGTCATTGGATGCACATCAGCTAAAGAAATATGGAATAAAATCGAGCTGCTGTGTGAAGGAAGTGAAGAGGTCAGGGAGAATCAAAGACATATTCTTATTTCTCAATATGAAGCCTTCATGGCAAAACCTGGAGAAGAACTAACACCGATGTTTGAGAGATTTAGCAAACTTCTCACTGAACTCCAGATTCATGGCAAGTTCTATGAGAAGAAAGAACTCAATGTTAAGTTCTTACTCACTCTTCCTGAGCATCTTGAGCACAGAATAACTGCAATCAGAGAAGGAAGAGACTTGAAAAGTGTCTCTCTTGAAACACTGTAAGGTGTGCTCAAGTCATATGAGCTAGAACTCTTCCAGAAGAGAGCTATTCAAAGTGGATTGAAAGGAAAGATGGCAAATATGTCTGGTGCTCTAGTAGCTCATGAGCCAAAAGTCACCCAGCCTTGTGAAGCATTTCAAACCCTTCAACCAAAGCAAATGTCATCTTTAAAGATTGAAGAAGTGATAGATGAAGAGGAGAAGGTGGTTCTGCAACTGGAAGATGTCGAGGATGAAGACTTATATACAATAGAAGAGATGGAAAGAATGGATAATCCAACCATGGCTTATATGGCAAAGAAGTTCAGAAATATAAGATTCAAGAGGAATAAGTCATACAAGCCTTAGGGTTCAACATCTAGGTTCAACCAAGGGAGTTCTTCTAAGGCTGCTGGTGCTGCCACTAGAGGAGGTTATAAAACATGAATGGTGGATATGTCAAAATTCAGATGCTACAACTGTAATGAACTTGGTCATTTTGCTACTGAGTACAGAAGGCTAAAACAATTTCAGAAAATGGACAATGAGCTGGTGGTAAATAAAAGCTTAAGCCTCGAAATTGGAGACCTCCTGCGAATAGAAGTTTCTTTTTAGATGTTCTTGAAGTTTCTGAGCTTTGTCATGACGCTGAGCAAATCTTTAAGCGTGAGCCCACAGTTCTTCACTTGAAAACTCCTATTAAAGTGTTTGGTGATCTTCATGGTCAATTTGGTGACTTGATGCGTCTATTTGATGAATATGGATTTCCTTCCACAGCAGGAGATATAAGGTAGGTCGAGGTTTCATTTTATGAAATATTTGGAAACTTTTTTGTACCTCATTTTTCTAAGATTAACAGAATCGCACCTATTATTGGTAAACCTTATTTCCTAATAGACCTACTTTTTTTATTGTGTTACAGTTACATTGATTATCTTTTTCTTGGGGATTTTGTTGACCGAGGACAACACAGTTGGAGACCATTACTCTTCTCCTTGCGCTAAAGGCAAGCTTCTACCTCAATGATTCTAGTTTTTTATGATATCTTGTTAGATGGCGTGATCCCAAAGTTAATTTCCCTTTTCTACTTTCATATTTAATTCATGTATAAATCCCGTGTTGCATCATCTCATGATGTTGCACTTTTTGATAATATTCAGATCCAGTATCCTGATAATGTTCATTTGATACGAGGGAATCACGAAGCGCCAGAAGTAAATTCAATCTTTGGCTTTCGTGCTGAATGCATAGCGAGAATGGTATGAATTTACTTATACAGTCATTTTCTCTTTTTGGAGATTACATGATGTTCTTATGTTGAGTTTATCTGTAGGGAGAAACTGATGGTACTTGGGCATGGACGCGGTTCAATACGCTTTTTAGCTATCTTCCCCTTGCAGCGCTTATTGAGGAGAAGATTATCTGTATGCATGGAGGCATAGGGAGGTCAATACATTCTGTAGAGCAGATAGAGAAATTAGAGAGACCTCTAACTTTGGATGCAAAATCTTCAGTTTTAATGGATTTGCTATGGTAATAATTGCTTCAGCTGCATATTCAAGTTTCATTTCGGTGCTGTCTACATCATTATATGTTTTATGCAGGTCAGATCCCACTGAAAATGATAGCGTAGAGGGCATAAGACCGAATGCCAGGGGTCCTGGTCTTGTTTCATCCGGGGTATGTGTTACTTATTAGTTTGTTGTCTGATTTTTTTGCTTTCGGTCAATAATGTACCTGAGTGATGAACTAAATGCAAGATTCTTCTTACTCACAAATTTGATGCATACCACTTCTCCTAGTTAAATGATTGGTGGTGAATTATTTCTTCAACAATTTTAATGAGCAGGACGGGATCATGGAGTCATATGTTCTCAGTTTTATTTGAATCAAAAGCTTGTCCTTTTTCAAAATACACCTGCTCCCTTGGACGGTTGGTTTGTTAACGACCTTAAATATTTTCCAAGGAGAAACTGAGCAAAATAAAATCAAAATTCAAGTGGTCATGTAGTACTGCATTGAAGTTCTTGCAGTATGAAATAGATAAAATATATAATATAATAATTTCTTGCAGCCTGATCGGGTGACAGAGTTCTGTAAGAGGAATAATTTAGAAATAATAATAAGAGGCCATGAATGTGTCCTGGATGGATTCGAGCGCTTTGCCCAGGGGCAATTGATCACTGTTTTCTCTGCAACAAACTACTGTGGTAAGTATCAATATCTTTGGTTGTTATTAGCACTTCCATTCAGTTTGATGTATGTGTATAAATATTTATTCAGGAACCTCGAAAAATGCTGGAGCAATACTGGTAGTTGGCAGAGACATGGTTATTGTACCAAAGTTAATTCATCCCTTTCCACCTGCCATACATTCACGAGAGGCATATCCAGAGCGAATTATGGAAGATATATGGATGAAGGTAATTTTTTTTAAAAAAAAATAAGTTTTTCAGCTTCAATTATTGAATAGAGGTCATGGACGATGTAGCTCCTCCATTTAATCCAAAATTGTTTCTGGCAATTGCAGGAACTTAACATTCATAGACCGCCAACTCCTACTAGAGGTCGTCCGCAGCCTGCACTTGCATTTAGGTAGCTTCAGTAATCCGTGTTAGCGGTGTATCGTCCAGTGAGCTAGAAAAACTTGCTTTCAGATTTCTCCATGGTTCAGCCTTAAGTCAATCAGAAAGAAATGACCACTGTAAACATAATTTCTTTTGTTGTATTTTAAAGGTGAAAATCAGGTGAATTTTGATTATAGAGTATACAGAGGTTGAAGCAGTTAGGATAGTGTGGTGACAGTACTTTGCTTCCATTGAAGTTTTTGCAAAATCAGGCTGGTTGGCAGTTGCCGTGTATGATTAGTTGAGAATTATTTTTTGGGATCAGTCCCCTAATTTTACCTTGAAAGAAATAGCTATTCTATGTTATCTCAACCGATTATATGAGTCCAAGAAAATAAAGATAATATATTTGGAATCAAATATTTTATTAAAATGTATTCACCACTTTTTTTTCGAATTTACTCATGAAATACATTATTTGGTTTTTGTTAGATTAATCACTCTTGGTCATAGGAGAAAATTACATAATTTGAGATTATTTTCTTATGTAATTATAAAAACACATTGTTAATCCCAAATGACTTAACAGAATTGTAGAAGGGGGTTGAATACAATTCTAGATATTTTTAAACTTAAAAACAACTTTTAAATAACTTGACAGAGAAAATAAAAACACACAAGCAAATATAAAATTTCAGTTGGAGGTTTTGAGGATCCAACTGAGATGTTTTTATTTCGGGAATAATCTGTGTTACAAATGTAGCACAACTGCTCAGTTCCTAATGCAGAGTGAGAGTGCTCTTTAAAGAAGCTAATACAGAATTATTCTATCTCACTTCTCACTATAAAATGAACTGCAACACTTGGTTATAAATCCCAAGTTTACAATGCTATTTTTGGCTACTCTAAAATGTACTAAAGGTAACCGCCAGTAGCTTGCTTTTCATTCCTTTTATCCAATGGTCCTTGGAGATCTTGTCTTTTGTCTTCATGCTTATTATGATCACACTCAAGAACCTAATTGGTAATTGGAATGTTTACTCATTCCCAGTAACCATTTTGATGGCTCCCAATGCAAAGTACACTTCTACATCACCTTTTGATCTGTCAGAAAACTGTCACTATCACTTTGTCAACTGTTCAGAAAAGTGATAGTGATTCGTTGATAGTAGTGAGATGTATTTCGTTGATAGCTTTATTCTTCAATCCGTTGATGGTACATTCTTCATTCCGTTGATAGTGTAATCTCCATTCCGTTGACATGTATTCACTTAGGCAAAATTACAAGGCACAGTATATTTACAATTAACCAACCTATTTTGCCTATCTAGTACTTAGTCAATATGACTTAGAAAACCTATCTAATACCTACAACAAATGCCTATCAAATAGTGAAGTATTTTACAGTGCAATTGCTACATTACTCATTTCGTTGATGAGACTCATTACAAAATCAAAGCATTTTAAAATTTCAAATACTAAATGTACAAATATACAACTTTTTAAAAAAACTAAAACCTCTAGAAATATTTCAAGTTCTTCAACGTAGTTGTCTCAATGTATGTTGCACTCACAAGTCTATCCACAACCTTTTGAGAAACACAAAAAAAGTTGTCTCAATGCATGACCCTTAAAGTTGGCATAAGACGAAGATGCTTGGAATGGTCTGACTCGGTGTTCTGAGCTTGAACATCCAAAGACAACTATAAATAGACTAATTTACATTGTGCAACAAAGTTTTGAATCAATAGATGCCAAACAAATGCAGAATTTTCCCACTCTTCCATGTTTCTGTCTTTCGAGTTGCAGAATTGCATGTCTTCCATGTTTCTGATTAAAGGAATGCACTAAATCAGTTCTCAGCACAATAAATTAAAAACAATTACTAGTAGGAACTCTACAAAAGGAAGTTCTGCTATGTTATTTTCAACTGATATATATCATATTTTCCTTATTATTTGTGCCAGAAGCTTGATAGTAATAAATTACTTCTAGTGATCTGTAGAAAGAATTTACAATATGGATTCTAGAGTATATAGTATACCTCTAAAGTCAGCTGAAAGTTCTTGACTGAACTCTTGATTTTTAGTCCATTTTCCCCATCCTCTCTCTGAAATCTAACGCATACTGCTTTGTATTCTGAAATATGGCCAGAGCAACGATTAGTTGATCGGCATAGAGCTTCATATAAATAATAAATGAAAAAACACCCAAACTTACACTATTGTAATGAGGAATCCTAGAAAATAACTGATGAACTTTGTCCATTTTCTCTTCCCAATCCTTGGGCAGTCCATTTATATGTTGAACCTACACAATGTAAAGCAAAGAGCCTAAGTACTCAAAAAGAAAAACCTAAATCCAGTTAAATTGTAAATTTATGTGTTCCTTCGAGCAAACCTGAGTTGTATTTTTTAGCTGCATGGATTGGTGTTTAGGTACCCATGCTTTCATGCTTCTGTGATTTCCTGCATGGATTGGTGATAACATCTACTTAAACATCACAGTATTGAATTGTGGAGAACATTAAACCTGATCCTATACATTGTACTTGGAACCCATGAGGTTGGAAGTGACCTTTCCTACAAAACTATCATCACCAGGACTTAAAATCCCTTTTGTTGATTGTGCAACTATAAACTCAGATGTGACATTGATGTTTATCTCACTGGATTATAATCACCAGAATGTAAACTTGTTTACTCCTATTTCCAATGTCATCATGTAGGCTAAATTATAATCATATTTACTTATATCTATGAGGGTACAATACTTATATCCATTAACTAGCATGCAACCAGGGAAACACAAAAAAATAAAAGAAAATATGAAATCAATATACAAACCCTAGGGTCCTCCAAAGATTTACCTGTGCGTTTGTTTGGGATTGCATTCTTGGTTCTCTCATCGGGCTTCTGTTGGTCTACATGAAAAGCACTCACAATAACTAACAGAGAAATCAAACATATGAAGAAAGTTTTATCAGTGCTTAAGAATGACTACTACTATATCCATTACCACAAACTAAACTAAATATCAATTTACATGTTCTTAAACATCAGACACATACACACATTCAATTTTTGATTTAATAACAAATTATAAATACTAAAAACATAATGTTTCAATTTCATAACTAATCGAAATTTACACACAAATCGTAAAACACGCCCAATCAAATATAAAACTGAAGTCCAACCTGTAAATCGGACACAATACATAAACCCGACAAATTAATTTAACATACACATTATATGTATACAAAAAAACCAAAAATTTAACATTTATAGACATATTGGTGATGCATAAACACAAACAAGTCGGGAATGATAAAATATATAACCAAGTAGAAAGAAGAATACCTACAAATCGAAGTCAAAACCAAATTGCAAAGCCCTAAATAAAATAAAAAGAGAAAATACAAATTAATAGCAGCCCTAAATCAATTTGAACTCTTAAATTTGAAGCCATTCCAAACCCAAACCGAAGCCCCAATCCAAGAAGCCGAGATTCAGAATCTTCAGTTCAAGAAGGCCCAACTTGAAGGCAACTAAAGTACATCTTAGCAGAGAGAGAGAGAGAGAGAGAGAGAGAGAGAGAGAGAGAGAGAGAGAGAGAGAGAGAGAGAGAGAGAGAGAGAGAGAGAGAGAGAGAGAGAGAGAGAGAGAGAGAGATTTACAAATGAACAACTATGGTGAACTGAGTTCGAAGGGGATACTGGGGGAGATTTAGGGATTTGACAAAGGGGGGAAATCAAAAGGTGGAAAAACAAAAGGAAAAGGGGGAAACTAAAAAGTATTAAGCGGGGAAAAGGGGGAAACTAAAAAGTATTAAGCGCGGAAACTAAAAAGCATTACGGGGAAATGAAAATTTAGATCGGTACAAAATTGTATTTAGGGGGGAAGTTGGAAATGAAATTGTAAATATAATTTATAATTAATAAAAAAATGACTTGTTAAATAATTTTATTGACGATTTAAATAGATAGACCTTGATGTTCGTATTTTGTAATATTTTGTAAAAAATTGAAACATAAATCCGGGATGAAATACTAGTTAAAAGTACTAGTTAAATCACTATTGACCATTAAGATCTCAAACCAAATAAATTTATTTTTTTCTAAAACTTTTGTAATATCATTAAATTACATATATCTTGATATCCAAACGGTTGGATCGTCGATAAATATTTTTAAAAAAATTGAAACATCAATCTGGGACGAAACACTAGTTAGAAGTACTGGTCAAATCACTATTGACCGTTAAGATCTCAAACCAAATAAATTTATTTTTTTCTAAAACTTTTGTAATATCATTAAATTACATACGGTTGGATCGTCGATAAATATTTTTAAAAAAATCGAAACATCAATCTGGGACGAAACACTAGTTAGAAGTACTGGTCAAATCACTATTGACCGTTAAGATCTCAAACCAAATAAATTTATTTTTTTCTAAAACTTTTGTAATATCATTAAATTACATATATTTCGAAATCCATACGGTTGGATCGTCGATAAATATTTTTAAAAAAATTGAAACATCAATCCGGGACGAAACACTAGTTAGAAGTACTAGTCAAATCACTATTGACCGTTAAGATCTCAAACCAAATAAATTTATTTTTTTCTAAAACTTTTGTAATATCATTAAGTTACATACATCTCGATATCCATATGGTTGGATCGTCGATAAATATTTTAAAAAAAATCGAAACATCAATCTGGGACGAAACACTAGTTAGATGTACTGGTCAAATCACTATTGACCGTTAAGATCTCAAACCAAATAAATTTATTTTTTTCTAAAACTTTTGTAATATCATTAAATTACATATATCTCGATATCCATACAGTTGGATCGTCGATAAATATTTTTAAAAAAATCGAAACATCAATCTGGGACGAAACACTAGTTAGAAGTACTAGTCAAATCACTATTGACCGTTAAGATCTCAAACCAAATAAATTTATTTTTTTCTAAAACTTTTGTAATATCATTAAATTACATATATCTCGATATCCATACGGTTGGATCGTCGATAAATATGTTTAAAAAATCGAAACATCAATCTGGGACGAAACATTTGTTAGAAGTATTGGTCAAATCACTATTGACCGTTAAGATCTCAAACCAAATAAATTTATTTTTTTTTCTAAAACTTTTGTAATATCATTAAATTACATATATTTCGAAATCCATACGGTTGGATCGTCGATAAATAATTTAAAAAAAATCGAAACATCAATCTGGGACGAAGCACTAATTAGAAGTACTGGTCAAACTAATATTTAATAGAAATCAACTTTATACAATAATCTTACACTAGTTCCGAATATTCTGGACCAACTCATCTTCATGCTAACCTCATTTACCTTCTATGTCCAAACTATTAGAGTTTGTTAAAAAAATAAAACTATACAAAAAAATCCAAAAACATCATACAATGGTTTTTAATACGGACAAAAAAAGAACGTTGTATGAAAATAATACAAACAAACATTTTTATCAAAAACCATTGTGTGACATGTACTCTAATGATGCAACAGTAAGAGGAATTACACAACAGTTTTACCAGACAAACCGTTGTAAGATATAATTTATTACAACAGTTTCCGGCAAAACAAACTGTTGTAAATTACTACAACGCTTTATTCCATAAAAAACCATTGCTAGAATCAATATTTGTCAACGATTTCAAATTTAGTCTAAATTCCTATGAAATTATGCTAAAAAAACGATTGAACAAAAAAAATGTTTGTTTAACAATTATCTAATTATATATTCTAATTCGACAAATTTATATATTAACATGTACAAACAAGAGAGTTTTAAAATATCATCGTATAAAGTGCGTTCCTTAAACTTATGTATTAAGACCAACCTATAATTAAAGTTTGTTAAAAAACATTATACAAAAAAAACCCAAAAACATCATACAATGGTTTTTAATACAGACAAAAAAAGAACGTTGAATGAAAATAATACAGACAAAGATTTTTATCTAAAACCATTGTTTGACATATAATCAAGTGATTCAACAGTAAAAAAAGTGACACAATAGTTTTACATGAGAAACCGTTGTCTGAAAGAATTTAAGACAATAATTTATTTTGTTACAAACTGTTGTATGATATTTCGGTAAAATAAACATTAATTGCCAAAATCTTTGTCGGGTTCGGTTTTTTCTCCCCCTATTTCGATTTCAACTTCCCCCCTCCCCGAAATTTCGATTTCAAATCCCCCCCCCACCCCTAAATTTCGATTTCAACCCCCCCATTTCAATTTCAACTCTTTCCCCCCAAATTTTGATTTTAGACAACAGTACAAAAACCAATGTGTGTTGTTAAAATCAGACAATAGTATCTAACTACCGTTGTGTGAATTATATTAAATCGATTGAAAGAAAAAAACACTTGTCTAAGTTTAAAAACAGTTTAAGAACATCTTGTCTGCGTACTCTTCAGACAATGGTTGTTAGAAACCATTGTGTAAATGATATATGTTAGACAACACTACATTGAGAAATCCTTGTCTAATTCGATCTAAATACGAATAATAGACAATGGTTTTTGAAACTATTGTAAAGTATGTGGGATAGACAATACAATATTTTTGCTGAATTTTAAACCGTTGTCTAAAAATTTCAGACAACAGTTTTTCGTTTGAGCGTTGTAGGATAAGTGTTGTCTGATTCAGTTTTTCTTGTAGTGAAATAAAGATAATATATTTGGAATCAAATATTTTATTAAAATGTATTCACCACTTTTTTTCGAATTTACTCATGAAATACATTATTTGGTTTTTGTTAGATTAATTACTCTCGGTCATAGGAGAAAATTACATAATTTGAGATTATTTTCTTATGTAATTATAAAAAATTGAAAACATATTCACTATCTATTATTCCTACTTATTGTTATTATGCCTTGTTTAACCGGAATGAATCACTTCTTTTTTCATGTATTTTAATATGCTCGATTAAGTAATTTGTTAATAATATTTTTTAAACCTTTTGTTTTGTATAAAAATACATGATTCATATTTTTATACAAAAGAGAAAAATCAACAAATTATTTTACATGTACTTTTATGAAGGGTATTAAAATATATACAAAAACAAGTGGCTCATTCATTTTGTTGTGGAGGAAGTATTTGAGATTCCAAACAAGAATTTAAAATGTATTTTTATTTTGTTGTGGAGGAAGTATTTGAGATTCCAAACAAGAATTTAAAATATATTTTTATGAAAGGTATCAAAATATATACAAAAACAAGTAGCTCATTTATTTTTTTGATGGAGGAAATATTTGAGATTCCAAAATATAAATTGAAATCACTCATACATTGTCTTTATATAGCTGTCCAAAGTATATATAGACACATTTATATCCTATATATAATAAAGCATAACGAGGATATTATACAAAGATCTTAATATAAAACAAACTCATAATACTATTTAAATATTTAATTTAACAAATAAGAAATATTATATTATGATCATGTATAAATTATATAAAGATCTTAATATAAAATAAACTTATAATATTATTTAAAGTGTCTGAAGTCAATTCAACAAATACAAATTGTTATATCATGATCATTGATATGGGTTGAAAAATAATCCTAGAAGTACAATTAATTACGTATTAATTAGACCCGGATTGGTCCAAGAACACGACCCAATAAACGAGGCCCAAAACCCTGATTATTTATTAAATTCGTAATTAATAAATAAGGGAAATATACAGCTCAGGAAAGAAGTCCAAAATATGGTAAATTCATCAAAGAAGGATCCAGAATCCCAATTAAAAAGAAATAATGAGTCATAACCTTTATCAACAAGGAAAAGACTTATCCAACAAGAAAAACAATGTTTATCCAATATCAAAAAGGAGACTTATTCGCTAAGACTCCTAAACTTACTCTAAATATGAGGCTCCAGACGCTTATATAAAGGACCTCATCCTACAATCAGAACTACGTTTTTGGCTTGATTCTCTAAACACTAGAGATACGTAGGCATCTTGTGAGGACCGATTTAGTCTCGAAACGCAAGAACAACCATTAAAGCTCGAAGCTCTCTTTAATCCTAGCAATTAATATACAAGTACATTTTTTAATCCATAACATTTGGCGCCGTCTGTGGGAAAACAACATCAACCATGGCAAACACACGAAGAACAACTCGAGATAATCAAACTCCTAAGGATCTTCCTATCACCTCTGAGGCTGATACTCACGGAAATCAACCAGCGCCAACTACTGACACTCAAGGGGCGAATATCCCCCTCACCACCACTCAAGGACCGGAGATCCCAATTTCGGTTGAAGGGACGAATCCCCTGATTCATGGATCTAATCCACAAGAGACCGTTCACCAGCAACCAATCACGACCTCCCCACTGCTCATGAATGCACCAAGTGGTCTTCAACTCCATACTACTGATCTCCCCCAATACGCAACTCAGACTTTGGGGATGCCAAGTTATGGCATGCCCCCTCGACCCATGGCGGGCGGTAGTGGCCTCAATTCCACATACCATGAAGCATATGTTCCTCCCTACATACAAGGTCTGGGACCTCAAAATCAACAAACTCAACGTACCCCTTTGATTCAATATTACTCGGGTCCCTATACCGAGGACGAGAATTATACATCTGGAGAAGAGAGGGATGTTGCCCCAAGGAGGAGACGTTCTTCCCAATCAAATCGGGAACAACCCCAAACTACAAAGGAGAAAATTGCGGCCCATGAGGCAGAGACCGCAAGACTCAAGAAACTCCTTGCTGAAGAGGAGGCTGCCAAAGCTCAAGGCCGAACAACTGGAAGAGTCCCGATAATTAACTTGGACCCAACACCAAGAATGACTAAGAGGGCTGAAGCCCCAAGGGGTGATCCTAGTGTTTTATTGCCCCTAGGAGATCCTGATGATCCAACACCACCGTTTACTCAAGACATCATGAAGGCCACCATATCCAGGAAGTTTAAGATGCCAACGATCAAAGCTTATGATGGAACGGGGGATCCCGCAAATCATGTAAGAACCTTCTCCAATGCACTGCTGTTGCAGCCAACCAATGATGCAGTCAAGTGTAGGGCGTTTCCACAAACCTTGGCAGGCATGGCCCAACGCTGGTATAGCCGTCTTCCTCCCAACTCTATTGGGTCTTTCAAGGAACTAAGCAAAGCTTTCATCAATCAATTCGTTAGTGGAAGAGTGCATGAGAAAAGTTCTGCATCACTCATGGCAATCTAACAAGGAAAGAATAAGGCTTTAAGAGATTATATCAACCGATTCACTCAGGAGGCTCTAAAAGTACCGGATTTAGAGGACAAAGTGGCTATGATAGCCCTGCAGCAAGGAACTACTGATGATCACTTCAAAAGGTCGTTAGCAAAACATCCACCCGAGAGCATGCTGAAGTTCCAAGATAGAGCAGGAAAGTACATCAAGGCTGAAGAAAGCATGAGAAAGTATGAACCCACTACTGGTGGTAGTGGAAATCCAAAGAAGAGAAAGGAAACACAAGAATATGATGTCAAGGAAAAGTTTCCTAGAACGTCAAAGGATTCTGATTCTCCACCCAAGAGGAACAATTTTGGGCCAAAGTTTACAGAGTATACAAGATTGAATACTCCCAGGAGTCAAATTCTAATGGAGATAGCTATGGAAGGAGATCTCAAATGGCCGAAACCAATGAGAGCTTACATGTCCAAACGGAACCAAAACCAATTTTGTCGGTTCCACAAAGAAGTTGGTCACGACACCGACGATTGTAGGCAACTGAAAGACGATATTGAGTTTCTGATACGGAGAGGAAAACTCAGCAAATTCACCAAGGATGGAAATCAAGGGAGTTAAAGAGGAAACTATGAAAGGAAGGATTATGATAGAAGGGACAACGACCAAGATCGTAACCCTAAGCCCTGAGGGCCAGTCATCAATATGATATTTGGAGGACCAACTGCTGCTGGGTCCTCCCGAAACTTAAGAAAAGCTTATGCCCGTGAGGTACTGACCGTGGTTGGAGAAGCACCGAAGCGTGCCCGAACAGAAGTATCAATAGGTTTTGATGATTCCGACTTGGAAGGGGTGAAATTTTCTCACGATGACCCCTTAGTCATTATACCTGTGATAGGCAATTCTGAAACAAAGAAAGTCCTAGTTGATAATGGAGCTTCAGTGGACATCTTGTTCCATGATGCTTTTATCAAGATGGGTTACACTGATTCTCAGTTAACACCCTCGAATATGCCCATATATGGGTTCAATGGGGTGGAATCAAAGGTGGAAGGCAATATCCAACTCCCAATGACCATGGGGCAGGGGATGAATACATCTACTCAAATGCTGAACTTCATAGTCATAAAGGCAACTTCAACCTGCAACGCGATCCTTGGAAGGACTGGTCTTCATGCGTTCAAGGCCGTTGCCTCATTCTATCATCTGAAAATCAAGTTCCCAACGAGGGATGGAATTGGTGAAGAACGTGGAGATCAAAGGATGGCTAGAAGTTGTTATGTAGCCGCGTTAAGGCCTGATGGAATCGGGGGGCAGGTTCTCCCCATTGAATACATGAATACAAGTGATAATGAGGATAGAAGAGGGAAACATGCCGAGGATCTGATCCCAATTCCTTTGGTCCCAGGTGAACCAGAGAAGGTGACTTATGTTGGGGCACTATTGCCTGAACCATTGAAAAGCAAACTCACATCTTTTCTTCAAGAGAACAATGACGTTTTTGGTTGGACAGCGGCCGACATGCCAGGGATTGATCCCCAATTGATAACTCACAAACTGAATGTGAATCCTGAAAGGAAGACGGTGAAACAGAAAAAAAGAAGTTTTGCTCCAGAAAGGCTTGAAGCCATTAAAAAAGAAGTAGAGAAGCTTTTGGAAGCCAGGTTCATTGAGGAAATTCAATTCCCAGAATGGTTGGCTAACCCAGTGATGGTCAAAAAAGCTAACGGGAAATGGAGGATGTGCATCGACTTCACCGACTTGAATGATGCATGTCCTAAGGATTGTTTTCCCTTACCAAGGATTGATGCTCTAATAGATGCCATAGCGGGACATGAGATGCTGAGTTTCATGGATGGCTTCAGTGGATACAATCAAATTAAGATGCACAAAGATGACATCTCCAAGGTATCATTCATCACCGACTTTGGTGTTTTCTGTTACTTAGTCATGGCATTTGGGCTTAAGAATGCAGGGGCAACCTACCAAAGGTTGGTGAACAAAATTTTTTAACACCTAATTGGAAAAACCATGGAGGTCTACGTAGATGACATGTTAGTCAAGAGCCTCGATAAGACCGATCACATAGAGCACCTCCGAGAGGCATTTGAAGTGACGAGGCACCACAAGATGATGTTGAATCCAGCTAAATGTGCCTTTGGTGTAGGCTCGGGAAAGTTCTTAGGCATGATGGTTTCCAAGAGAGGAATTGAGGCTAATCCCGACAAAATCAAGGCAATTCTAGACATGGAACCACCACGGACTGTAAAGGAGGTTCAGAAACTAACTGGAAGAGTGGCAGCATTAGGAAGATTCATCTCCAAGTCAGGAGAGAAGTGTTTACCCTTCTTCAAAGCACTCAAGAATGTGAAAATATTTGAATGGACAACGGAGAGCCAAGAGGCCTTTGAGGCCCTGAAGAAATACATGGCTGAGGCACCACTGTTGGCAAAGCGAAAGCTAGGAGAAACTCTTTATTTATACTTGGCGGTTTCTAACACAGCCCATTGAGCCGTTTTGGTAAAAGAAGAATTGAAGGTTCAGAAACCCATTTACTACGTGAGCAAGATTCTCCATGGGGCAGAAATAAACTACTCAACGATTGAGAAGTTTGCCTTAGCCTTGATAATGGCCTCAAGAAAGCTTCGCCCAAACTTCCATGCTCACAAGATAGAGGTCTTGACCAATCAACCTCTAAGAAACATCTTACATAGCCCTCAAGTAAGTGGAAGGTTGATCAAATGGGCTATTGAATTGGGAGAATTTGACATCAAGTATAAGCCTCAAACGGCCATAAAAGCTCAGGCACTTGCTGACCTCATGGTTGAATGCACCATTGATAACCAAGAAGTCGGGGGGCAGGAAGTAATAGTGGAGGACAAGAAAGATGAAGACATGGAGTTCAAAGAATATTGGGTGCTCTATTTTGACGGAGCATCAAAAACAAAATCAAGTGGAGCAGGTTTGGTGCTACAAAGTCCTGATGGATTTTTCATAGAGTACACACTAAAACTTGACTTCCCAACGACAAAAAATGAAGCTGAATACGAAGCCCTGATAATTGGCTTAGGGCTGGCTGGGGCCTTGAGAGTTAAAACCCTGAAAGTGTGTGGAGACTCGAGGCTAGTGGTTTCCCAAGTAAATGGGGAGTTTGAGGCCAGAGATGAAGTCATGGCCAAGTACTTGAAACTTGTCAAGGCCATCATGACTCAGTTTGATGAATGCTATGTGGAACATATTCCAAGGGAAGAGAACATGAAGGTCGATGCCTTGTCTAAGTTTGCTTCTTCTGAAATTGAGAACTACGCTGGAAGTGTATACTTCCAAGTCTTGAAGACCCCAAGCATCAATGGAAAGTTGGTGGCACCTATTGATGTTGCAAACTGTTGGATGGATCCCATCAAAGCTCATCTGGAAACTGGGTGGTTACCCAACGACACTTCAGAATCACGAAAGCTATAAGTGAGAGCATTAAGGTATGCCATGATTGAGGGAATTCTATACAAGAAGTCTTTCATCATTCCTTATCTGAAATGCTTGAGACCCCAAGACGCAGAATTGGCCCTAAGGGAAGTACATGAAGGAATTTGTGGGCAGCACTTGGGGGGCAGAGCCCTTGCTCATAAAGTCACTCGTCAAGGTTTCTATTGGCCAAGCATACTTGTAGTTGCTAAAAGCTACGTGAAGAAATGTGAACGGTGCCAAAAGCATGCACCAGTGGTTATACAACCACCAGAGATGATGACATCCATTAACTCACCTATCCCCTTTGCCATGTGGGGAATGGATATACTTGGGTCATTTCCAATGGCAAGTGCTCAAAGAAAATTCTTGATAGTAGCAATTGACTACTTCACCAAGTGGATTGAGGATAAACCTTTAGCCAAGATAACCACCAAACATGTGATGCATTTCTTCTGGGAGAATGTGATATGCAGATACGGGATTCCACGTATCTTGGTCACAGACAATGGAACTCAGTTCAACAATGAGGAATTCAAGAAGTATTGTAACGAGAATGACATCAAGCTACGCTTCACCTCTGTTGCCCATCCTCAAGCAAATGGGCAAGCTGAGGTTGCCAATCGAATTATCCTGGATGGACTTAAGAAAAGAGTTGAACGCTCTAGAAACACTTGGGTAGACGAATTGCTCCCCATACTATGGGCATATCGTACTACTTGTAAAGTCACCACTGGAGCAACCCCCTTTCTGTTGGCATATGGGGCAGAGGCAGTGGTTCCAGTGGAGATTACTCACACATCTCTAAGAGTTGAGGCTTATGAGCCAGAAGAAAATGAAGAAGGCTTGAGCGAGGCTAGCTTTAGATCTAATTGATGAAGTTAGAGATGAGGCGAATGCCAAGATAGTTGAACATCAGAAACGAGCATCTTTCTATTACAACCTAAGGGTTAAAGAAAGGTTCTTTCGACAAGGAGACTTGGTCCTCCGAAAGATTGAGGCATCCGGAGTCGGACAAAAAGGCAAGTTGGCCCCAAATTGGGAAGGACCATATCGCGTTAAGAACGTATTTGGTCGAGGCTCCTACAAATTGGAAACCCTGGAAGGGACTGAGGTGCCAAGGACTTGGCATGCTGCAAACTTGAAAGTCTATTATGTTTAAGTCCTGATTGGACCCACTATTAAGACAAGTATAAATAAGGTCGACGAAACCAATCCAAGTTTTAAAACTTGAGTATTATGTAAGGGTTGAACCCATTTTCAAAGTTATAAATTCCATATTCTTATGTTTTCATTATATGTGCATTGCATTCTGATAGACATGTTAACTAAGCATGCAAAGTCAAGAATCAGGAAAATAACACAAGCCATGAATGGCAATGAAATACAAATAAAACTAAACTTGCTAAGAGTTTAAGTTAAGCCCGAAGGCTGGAAATACATCAAAAGTACAAGCCATGAATGGACATAAATAAACTACGAACTATGCATCACCCCCTTGTTGCCAGCATCTGTCTTCTCCCCTGAGCTAGAGCCAGAAGAATGCTCGTTAGTATCAGGGTCATCAACAGATGTGTCACCAAGGGGTGATGACTGCAAAGGATCTAAAATCCTCTCATCTTCCTCCAAGTCATCCACTCCAGCCAGAATGCGCTCTAAAGGAGTAGGAGGATGAGGAGCTGGAAAATCAGCAGCGTCAAAAACCCCGGGATGCTTGGCCAAGATAGCCTGAACATCATCCTCTCATCCTGATGTATGCTGGACTGGGAAAAGAATCTCGTCATGCTTCTCGATCAAGTCCTTGTACTCCTGAGAGTCAAGGTACTCGTCGATGCAATCATCCTTGCTCTTCCTCAGCTCAACAAGATCAGCCTGAGCATCAGCAAGCTCCTTCTCCCTCCTAGCTAGGGTCTCTTTAAGAGACTTCACCTCCTCTTCAGACCTCTCCAACTTGACCCTGTTGGCCTCAGAAGAGGTACGCCAGGCCTTGGCTTGGAACAATGCCCCTTGGAAGTTGGCATTAGTCTGCCAAAAGATAAGAGTTAAAAAAGTAAAAGTAAAAACTTAAAAGAAAGAGAAGGACTAAGGTAAGAAAAATACCGCAGCGATAGCCTGAGCTCCTAGATGCTCGACACCCTCAAGGGTAGAATCTGCAATAAAATCCTTGTAATCACAAGGAGTGAGGGAATGGTATGACCAGTCCACATCATGCTTGGACACCCCAGTAATGGTGTCCCTCTTCCTAATACCCCAGTTGGGGCGCCACACTGAAGACTTGGTAGATATAGGAATGTCTGCCTCGCCCACAGGGATCTCAGGAGGGATCAAAAAGCTGGGAACACTAGACTTCCCCCTTGGATCATCTCCAAGTCTGGCCCTCTTCATCCTGGAAGTCTCATCATCCTTGGGCTCGTTGGTCTTGTTTATAAAGGCCGCAGCTTCAAGAACAAACCAAAATATGGTTAAAAGAAATTTTCTAAAAGAAAGAAAAACAGACATAAATAAAAGGGATAAGTAAAAGTACCCTTATCAGAAACAGTCGAGAGATGAACAGACTTGAGGACAAACTCGTCCAGTAGTTCCCAAGCCACGGTAGTCCTATTATCCTTGATTAGCTCTGAGTAGGCATGAGATTCCTCCTCATTCAAGACAATATTGTTGAGACTACCATCTGAAACTCTCCCAAAAGATCTACGGAACAGGGTTCCCCAGTCCCCTCCTTCCCAGACAAGATAAATAAACTCATTCTTCCACCTAGGGTTATTGTCTGGGATAGATTTTGGGTGAAAAATGAAAGGGAAGCCAACCCTATGTCTAATATATACCCAACCCAAGTTGTTGGCAGAGCTATTCTTGAATTGAAAAATCTTTCTAAACAAAGGTACAGAAAGAGGAAAATTATTGTGAAGGCATAAAACCATAAAGTAGTGAATTATCCTCCAAGCATTAGGGGGTAATTGGCTGGGGTTTATTTGAACATCGGCCAAAAGTCTAGGTATAAACTCATGAAAAGGGAACCTAATGCCAGCAACTATGGAGTCTTTGTAAATACACAAAGCATTTGACCGCCAGTGACATGAACAGTCACCGGGGCCGGCATGAACAAGTTTTAAAGGGGCCTTTACCCTATACATCTTATTATAGTCCTTAATCTTATCTACATCATGAAACCTATTACTATAATCATAATAATCTAAAGCAAAAACAGATGGGTACTCATCCCCACGTTCATTGATCATATCATGCAAAGACATGTATTTTGAACGAATAGGAATGGGGGTACCTCGTTTGGATGCAGAGTTCATCTTTTGGAGACGTTGAGAAGCGCGATCAGCCATTTCTAAGCCCAAAATCTTCAATTTTTAAAAGAAAGCCCAAAAATCTTCAAAGAAAGCCCAGAAATCTTCAAAGAAAACCCGGAATCTTCAAAGAAAGCCCAGAAATCTTCAAAGAAAACCCAAAATCTTCAAAGAAAGCCCAGAATCTTCAAAGAATTCTTCAAATCTTCAAACAAAAAACCCAGAAAACGGTGAGATTCAACGAAAAATCTCACCGGGAATCACCTTGCACTAATAGAATTAATGGAATAGACATCACACTTTTAACATCGGTATGAAAAACCACCAATGTTAAAGATAATTTTAACATCAGTTTTTAAAAAAGCGATGTTAATTACTTTCTCAGACATCATATCTTAAAACAACCGATGTCTTTTTTAGTTTTTAAGAAAATCAAAACACGCGGCTTAGTTTCCCCCCTTTGAAATAAAACATAATTTTCCTGCCCCAGAATTTTTTTTAGCCACCCTCTCCCCAAATTTTATTTCCCCCCAAATTAATTTACCTCTCTCTCACAACCTAACCCGACTTTCTTTCTCTCTCTCTCTCTCTCTCTCCTTCCCCTCTCTAACCCTCTTTTCAGTCGCTCTACTCTCTCTTCTAACATCTCTCTCGCTCTACTCTCTCTCATACCTCTTAGAACCCTAAATCAAAACCCGAACATGTCTTCTCATATATCTCTCCAATCGGTGGAAAAGCTAAAGAACCCTAAATCGGTGGAAGCTCAAGAACCCTAAATCGGCGTAGGAGAAGCTCAAGAACCCTAAATCAGTGAAGGAGAAGCTCAAATCAATCATTCTCTCCAATTACTAGCTCGAATTTGTAAGTGGGTTTTCAATCTTTTGTTGAAATTTCAGTTTTTATGTTTTAATTAGGTTTTCTTTTTATAGATTGGGTGGATTCTTGAGTTGGTCATCTGCAAAGTAAGTTATTGTTCTGTGTATGTGTTATATATATATATATATTGTATAACATATATGTAAACAGACATTGTCACTCTCTGTTTATACATGATAAATGTTTGTATAATATACTATATGTATATTAAGTTTTTATGTTTGTATATCATATCTTGTTGGGTCCTATTTTTTAATTGGGATTCTTGGTTTCTAGATTTTGGTGTGGGATTCTTGGTTTTTAACAGTATTATCATAGACATGAATATATTGTTATCTCTAGCTCTTCGGTTAGTTTATCGATTAATATAATAGTCTATTGAAAGAGGATAAAACTTTGTTCAAAAAGTGAGTGGGAGAAATGATAAAAAGCTTGAGGATGGCCTAAATCTAATTCCGATAATTTAGGCCTTAATTACAGATTATCTATGAAAGTTATAGCATTATGTTTCGGTAAGAAGTTCTTTTGTGGCCTTGGCAAAAGTTTTTTGTCCGTGTATAAAGGTTTTACTTCTTAACTTATCAAATTATTTTTTAAGCAGAAGTAATACCTTTATGAATTATGATTGATAAAAACCTTTATGGACCAAATATAATACCAATGTATTATTTTTTGAAGCTATTTTTCATCTACCTACAGTTGTAGAGTATTTTAGAATTATCATTAGTACTGGAGTATAATCTTAGATATTTGGATCAAAAGTAACAAATATGTATTTTATCTAAATTGCTTCTGTCTTGCAGGGTCCTGAGAGTGAGGAGCTTGCAACTGCTTCAGTTCTTGAAGATGATGTTACCTTCTATCAAACTATGAATCCCAGTGTAGCTAAGCTTTTCAACCTTGAGGATAATGTTAAGCTTCCCACTTTAGTCTTGCTGAAGAAAGAGGCTGAGAAAGTGAGCCATTATGGTTAGTTTCTACATGCACATTTTCCTTTTATAAAAGATTTGTTTTGTGAAGGAACTTTTTACTTATCCCAGATTTTGTATCTGTAGATGGTCCTTTTGTCAAGTCAGCAATAGCTGAATTTGTGTTTGCAAACAAGCTTCCTCTTGTCACCACTTTTACTAGAGAAGCTGCTTCCTTGATTTTTGACAGCACCATTAAGAAACAAGTACTATCACCTTATCATTACTCTTTCAAGTTATTTTAGCTCTGATTAGACCGGGATCTAACAAATTACTGGATAAGGTTTTGACATATCCATTAATTATTTTCAACTTTTGCTTTTCACCATATCAAACGACACAGAGAAGGTTGCCCCCATATTTCAAGAAGCGGCAAAACATTTTAAGGGGGAGGTAATTTAATATCTCCTCTGAGCGGACTTGATCCAGTACTTTTTTTTTTATCTTTTAGATCACTTGGTCGAAATTAGTTGTATGTTCATATAACTTAGTTGTATATATGTTCACTTGGGCTACTTTTAAAATTCTGTAAGCCTGAATTTCGTTATTTGTATTTGGGCGTTCTTTTGTTATTTTTTGTGTATGATATAAATCATACAATTTAGATGATAGCTAATAAAATAAAGTACTTGTACATTTTAGAAGCAATTTCATCAACTAAAAAGTAAAAATGTTTTCATCAAGTATACAAGTTGAATAATGAATAATTGAATATTAAAGAATTATCTCAATTAAACATTGTGTATGATTTTAACTATTATAATTATATCAAATGCATTTTTTTGCAAAGAAATTTGTCATGTGTTGCTAATTCTTGAAAATTTGGAGTTTGGCATTAAAATATGTCTTTGGGAGGTATGTGTGTAAAATCTTATTCATGTATATGTGACTATTGATTCCATTGTCGTATCATGGGTTGTTATAGGAAACACTGCACATTCATCATGGAATACAAGGTGATGCAGCTGATGGGAAGGGTGTAATATGCAAGTCTGATGTAGATGGAGGAATTCATCATGGAATACAACATGATACAGCTGATGAGGAGGATGTAATATGCAAGTCTGTTTGTAGTTTGTACTTAATGAGATTTTATAACAATTAGTTTTCTTGTCGGAGTACAGGTGGTTTGTAAGCTAGTTTGGTACATTGTTTGATGTATTGTTTTGGTTATGCTAGTTGGTGTAAAAATTGTATGTTCGGTGTTTGGTAATGGCAAGTGCTTAACTGTTTTCTTATGTCGGTGTTTTAGTTTGATTTGAGTTTTGTTTGCATATATAAAGAATACTGTAGGCTAAAACTTGAACATAAGACATCAAATATTAAAAAGAAACTGATGTCATTTGATGGACAATTACAATGAAAATATTAAAAAACCGATGTAAAAGAGGGGAAATGATGTTATCTCTTTATACAAAACCGATGTAAAATAAGGGTAAAGACATCGTAAATTTGGTAGAAACTGAAGTCTGGAGACTTCTAATACATCGGCTAAAAACCGATGTCTATAGTCATGACCTTTCTCTACATCCACATACACATCGGCCGAATTTTTTCTAGACATCGGTTTTTAGCCGTTGTCTATTAACGTTTTTCTAGTAGTGTTGCGACAGAACCCTAGTAGAGCTACTCAGAGAGAATTTTAGAGGAAATTTAGCAGAATATCTTTGAGAAATGGAAAGTGAGAAATGAATGGAAACAAGTGAGATTTCACCCTTTTATAAAAACAACAGCCGGTCAATGGGCCGGTTGAAGGAAGGACAACCGGCATTAGCCGGTATGGCCCATAAAAGACTACATGCCCAATTAATAAATTGGAACAGTGAAAGTCCTGGGCCCAACTAAGCCCACAACAAATATGAACTATATATTCGACCATAGATCTGGTCGAAAGAGTTCGAATAAGGCCCAAAATGGCATTCATATTCGACTAGCATCCTGGTCGAATGTGTTCGACCAAGGCCCAAAATAAGGAATATATTCGACCAGCATCCTGGTCGAATGTGTTCGACCAAGGCCCAAAATAAGGAATATATTCGACTAGCATCCTGGTCGAATGTGTTCGACCAAGGCCCGCAATGAGGAATCTATTCGACTAGCATCCTGGTCGAAAGTGTTCGACCAGGGCCCAAAGTGGACGAAAAGTTCGACCTCCAATAAGGTCAAAATCCCCAAGTATATGTTCGACTAGAATCCTGGTCGAAAGTGTTCGACCAGGGACTGAAACGACACATATCTTCGACTAGAATCTTGGTCGAAAGTATTCGACCAGGTGGCAAAAATGAAATGAGATTCGACCAAAATCCTGGTCGAAAGTACTCGACCAGGAGACAAAATTGGAGTCAAGTTCGACCAGAATCCTGGTCGAAGGAATTCGACCAGGAGGCAAAAGTGGAGTCAAGTTCGACCAGAATCCTGGTAGAAGGAATTCGACTAGGAGACAAAAGTGGAGTCAAGTTCGACCAGAATCCTGGTCGAAGGAATTCGACCAGGTGGCAAAAATGGAGTCAAGTTCGACAAGAATCTTGGTCGACAGTATTCGACCAGGAGGCAAAAACAAGACAAAATTCGACCAGAATCCTGGTCGAAGGTGTTCGACCAGGGGCCAGAAACGAGGTCGAATTCGACCAGAATCCTGGTCGAAAATACACTGGAATTTCAAAATTTTATTTATTTTCCAAGGAATTGATGAAAAACCTGATTCCTATTTTGGGAAAATTATAAAAATTGGTTTAGAACTATATGTTCGTAAAACCAAGCTAGAATACAAAGAAAACTTCGTAGCTCCCGAATAAAATAACTTCTACGATAATCCAAGAGAGATTTTCCTAGAAGTTGGGGGGCAAATGATATGGGTTGAAAAATAATCCTAAAAGTACAATTAATTACGTATTAATTAGACCCAGATTGGTCCAAGAACACGACCCAATAAACGAGGCCCAAAACCCTGATTATTTATTAAATTCGTAATTAATAAATAAGGGAAATATACAGCTCAGGAAAGAAGTCCAAAATATGGTAAATTCATCAAAGAAGTATCCAAAATCCCAATTAAAAAGAAATAATGAGTCATAGCCTTTATCAACAAGGAAAAGACTTATCCAACAAGAAAGACAATGTTTATCCAATATCAAAAAGGAGACTTATTCGCTAAGACTCCTAAACTTACTCTAAATATGAGGCTCCAGACGCTTATATAAAGGACCTGATCCTACAATCAGAACTACGTTTTTGACTTGATTCTCTAAACACTAGAGATACGTAGGCATCTTGTGAGGACCGATTTAGTCTCGAAACGCAAGAACAACCATTAAAGCTCGAAGCTCTCTTTAATCCTAACAATTAATATACAAGTACGTTTTTTAATCCATAACAATCATATATAAATTATACAAAGATTTTTTTTCTATTTAATAAATAATAAAATAATATAAAAATAGTAACTAGCTAATTGCCTTTTATAATTAAAACACTTTTTTTTGTGACAAAATCTACTCCTTTTCCGAAAATATCACGGGTAAATAACTTTAAATTAAAACATATTATCTTTAATATTTGTTCTCACTAAAATCTATCTTTTCCAACAATATCAGTGCAACCTTACTTATTTATTTCAAAAATTATTTTAATACTTTTTATTATTTAAAAAAGCTATTTTAACATGCCAAAGTATTTTTTTAACAAATATAATTAATATAATTAAAACACTTCCAAAAATATCATGGCAAGTTACTTTTTTTATTAAAACATGTTAGCTTTTCTATTTGTCCTTATTATTAATATTATTTTAATAAATAATAAAATAATATTAATAATGCCCCATTTATCTTTCTCAGCCCTATTTGTATTTTTTATTTATTTTTCTATATTCCAATTAATATTTCAGTTTCTCATTTTATAATTTATCATATTGATTTTTATTTTTTATTTAATATATTATGTTCCCATTATTTTTTTTAATTTATCATTTTTAATCTTTTTTGATGGCCCCACGATTATAGGCTAGTATTATATATGAACACAATATTTAAAAAAAATCGTGCGTGTTAGGATTTATGGGTGATAGCTTAGAAGACAACTTAACTTTATGCTTTGTAATACTTAATTTCATTAAGTAGAACATACTGTCACTATGTTCTTGTAGCCATTTAATTTGCTGTAATAAACTTGTTTATAAATCTTGGAAAAAGTTCATTCGTTTGTTCAAGCCTCAAGGAGTATATCAGGATGACAACAAGAATAAATGTTACTGTCATATCAATGACAGTAAGGTTAAAAGAAGACAACATGTTGCATATCATGACAACATTTTCACTCTGACAGCAACATTGGAGGAAGCCTTGAGACAACAACTCTCTATTCTCCCGACAACATGTTTGGAACTCCTGACAGCATCTATTGCGGGGATTTCATACTGTCACCAAAAGTTCATTCTTGTGACAGCAAGCTTGAAGTTCAGGATACTGTCTCAAAGGGATAAACCTTGAATTGGGGATCTACCCAGTCAAACATGTGACAGTTTGGATGTTCAAGAAACAGGCGTGCTGCAGTATCCCAACACTGCATCAGGTCTGCAAAGACTACGACAGAAGCTTAAGGGATCACAAGACAAAGCTCACCAATTCAAGAGTATGACAAATCAACATCTACTGGAATTGGGTTAGCTAAATATAGAATGTATCTAGATTGCTTTTTCTATAATGATAAATCTATTTGTATAGCAATTTAGGTAAGACACACGGGTAGACAAATTGTAAGAAGTTGCCACATGAAAATGATAGCAGCTTCACAAACCCGTGATGATAGAGATATGAGTAGTATACTTAGACTATCTCTCTCATTCTATGTGGTGTATCTCTGGAGAATCGAAGCTTGAGAAAAACACACTTTTCTCAAGGTTGTAGCAACGCTTTGCAAAATAAATAAAACATTTATTTTGTGAGTAAAGTACTTGTGATTGCATTTCTTGTACTGATAGGATTTAATCTTAGTTTTAGTTGTTGAAAGATAGATTGAATTTTATCAGTATTGCATTCAACCCTCCTTATGCAATACTCTAGGACCAACAACTGGTAGTAGAGAAACAGATTGATAAACAAATCTGAGATCATGATGAGTATACAGAAGTCAAGTAGTATCAAGATCCCTGCTTTTGATAAAGAAAACTACAATGTATGGAAAAGAAAAATCTTGCTGTTTATCAAAGCTGCGAATCCACTATACATGGGAATCCTTGAAAATGGTCCCTTCATTCCCCAGAAAGAGATTTCAGCCTCGACGGTGGATGATGTTGTTATTCTGGCACACTGGGTTGCAAAGAAGCAATCTGAGTTTTTAGAACCAGAAAAGGAAAAGATAGTTCTGGATGACTATTTGCAACTCATCCTGCTTGACTCTCTCACCTTGGATAAAGCCGTGTGTGGGAATGTCATTGGATGCACATCAGCTAAAGAAATATGGAATAAAATCGAGCTGCTGTGTGAAGGAAGTGAAGAGGTCAGGGAGAATCAAAGACAGATTCTTATTTCTCAATATGAAGCCTTCATGGCAAAACCTGGAGAAGAACTAACACCGATGTTTGAGAGATTTAACAAACTTCTCACTGAACTCCAGATTCATGGCAAGTTCTATGAGAAGAAAAAACTCAATGTTAAGTTCTTACTCACTCTTCCTGAGCATCTTGAGCACAAAATAACTGCAATCAGAGAAGGAAGAGACTTGAAAAGTGTCTCTCTTGAAACACTGTATGGTGTGCTCAAGTCATATGAGCTAGAACTCTTCCAGAAGAGAGCTATTCAAAGTGGATTGAAAGGAAAGATGGCAAATATGTTTGGTGCTCTAGTAGCTCATGAGCCAAAAGTCACCTAGCCTTGTGAAACATTGCAAACCCTTCAACCAAAGCAAATGTCATCTCTAAAGATTGAAAAGGTGATAGATGAAGAGGAGAAGGTGGTTCTGCAACTTGAAGATGTTGAGGATGAAGACTTCTATACAATAGAAGAGATGGAAAGAATGGATAATCCAACCATGGCTTATATGGCAAAGAAGTTCAGAAATATAAGATTCAAGAGGAATAAGCAATACAAGCCTCATGGTTCAACATCTAGGTTCAACCAAGGGAGTTCTTCTAAGGCTGTTGGTGGTGCCACTAGAGGAGGTTATAAAACATGAATGGTGGATAGGTCAAAATTCAGATGTTACAACTGTAATAAACTTGGTCATTTTGCTACTGAGTGCAGAAGGCCAAAACAATTTCAGAAAATGGACAAAGGAGCTGGTGGTCAATACAAGAAAGGACAAAGGAAAGCCTATGTGGCTGAAGAAAAGTGCTGGGATGATTCAGATGATGAAGAAGAGGAAGAATTTGTGAACTTAGCCCTTATGGCTAAATCTGATGGTGAATCATCGAGCTCTACAACTCAGGTACCATCACTTGTCTTGCTTGACATGTCTAAAAGTGAATATAAACAAACTGTTGAGGATTTGAGTGCTGAAATGTTTAATATCCATACTAGTCTAACTGCAGCAAATGAAGAAATTTCTAGGTTAAATAAACTCAATGAAACACTCACATCTGAGAACGATTTGCTTTTGCTTAAGACTAGCTCACTAGACTCCTTAGCTCAAGAGAATGCAAATCTTAAAAATGAATTAGTCTGTGCTAAAAAGATAGAGGAGTTTCTGAGAAAGGAAATCACTGAGAATGAATTCAAAATTAAAGCCTATAGGAACTCATCTAAAATTGTCCAGGACTACAATGATAAGCACACCGAGAATCAGAAAGTAGGAATATGTTTTGAGTATGGTAGAAAACCTGGAAAGGAATATGTGACTCATGATTGTTCAAAAGATGCTGCTGTCAAACCTCCCATCCTAAAAAAGGTTGAGAAACCAGTGTTCAAAATTTCAGAATTTGAGTTTGATGAGGAAGCCATGCTCATCAAGCAACAAATCATTGATGAAGATGAATGTGTTAACAGCACATATGTTGAAAGGAAATATACTGTCACAAATCCCAAGATAGTAACTTTTCCAAGCAATCTGACATAATGTTCTAAAGATGCTGTCATCACAGGCAAGACAGAAACTTCAAAAGACACTGTCAAACGAGTTTTCAAGACAGTAACTTCCAAACCTGCTGTCAAGACAATAGGGGTGAAAGCAACTGTCAAAGATAACTCGACAGCAACTTCAGGACATACTGTCAACACAGATACCTCCAAGTCTAAGAATAGGAATGAGAAGGTAGGAATCAACAAGGGTAATGGCTATGCTTATGTTAAGAATGCTCCTAGGAAACTATACAATAACTGTGGCTCCTCAAATCATTTAACAAATGTTTGTAAGAAACCAACTGTGTCTAAAGTCAATGTGACTGAGGTAAATGGTAACTTACATAGAACCCCCATTATGCATAGAACCATGGATGTCTGTAACAACACTGATTGCATGCCTTGTAAAATTACTGCTATGAGTACATGTTTCAACTTGCCTATTCTGTCTACTGAGAAATGTTCCTACATGCATTCTGTTGAGACTTCTGAGCCTACTGGTGATAGTAAAAAGGTACCCCCCACTAAGAAAAAGACTAGGTCTTATTCTAAACCAAAGTGGGTGGCAAAAGAAGTCGAACATAAATTTTATGATGGTTATATTGATGTTGAAAATGATGGAAACTCAGGGTTTACTAAGTCTGCAGGACCCAACAAGGATTGGGTACCATATGCAACCTAAAAACAATCTGTTTTGCAGGGCAAGAAAAAGAAACAGGTCATGTGGATCATTGACAATGGTTGCTCAAGACACATGACAGGTGATAAGGCCTTGCTATCACATTTTGTAGAGAAAGCTGACCCAATCATAACCTTTGGAGACAACAACAAAGGTTACACTGTGGGATATGGCTGCTTGGAATTTGGGAATGTTGTCATTAATGATATTGCTCTTGTGGATGGATTAAAGCACAACCTACTCAGTGTCAGCCAATTCAGGGACAGAGGATTTAAGGTTGACTTTGACATGATGGTCTGCAATATCTACCACAAGAAGGATGGAAGCCTTTCTCTTAAGGGAGTAAGGAAAAGAAGCTTATTTGTTGCTGATTTGAGCTCAACAAAGAAAGATAAAGTTTACTGTTTCTACAGTAAAGAAACTATTGGTGACAACATGTTTTGGCACATAAAACTCTCCCACCTCAACTTCAAGACAATGAACATGCTAATGAAGAAGGAACTTGTGAGAGGACTACCTCAACAGGAATTCTGTCAGGAAGGACTGTGTGAGGACTATCAAATGAAAAAGCTGAGAAAAACTGTACACAAGTCAAAACAAGTCAACACCAACACTAAACCACTTCAGCTAATCCACATGGATCTTTTTGGCCCAGTTAATGTTCCATCCTTATCCATAAAGAGATATGCATTGGTTATGGTGGATGACAACTCTAGATACACTTGGGTGAAGTTTCTAGAGTCAAAAGATGAAGCTGCTCAAGTAATCATTGATCACATAAGGGTTCTTGACATAACTCAAAATGCAAAAGTTCAAATACTAAGAAATGACAATGGCACTGAGTTCAGAAATGCCTTACTTGGAAACTTCTGCAAAGATGAAGGCATTGTCCAACAATTCTCTGCTGCAAGGACACCCCAGCAAAATGGTGTTGTAGAAAGGAAGAACAGAACTATGATTGAAGCTGCTAGATTTATGTTGCATGATGCAAAATTACCAACATACTTCTGGGCAGAAGCAATCAACACATCTTGCTATACACAGAACAGAACCATTATCAACAAGACTCATGGAAGTACTTGAAGGGTTTCGAGCACATAAACGCAATGATTGGTATATAATCACATTCTCATAATGAAAATAATTTATAAACCAAAAATTGTAAGGCGTTACATTTACAGTTCTTGGTGTGAACTATTCTATCTTACAACACATCTTTTTAGACAAAACACAAATCCAGACTAAGACACAAAACCGTCATGTCTTTTTAGAAACTAACATCCGTGTAACATTTTACATCCAGCTTCCCATCTCCTTCATATACCAAGAATGAGTCTTTAGTCCTCTTTAGGCACTTAAGAATATTCTTGATTCCAATCAAGTAACCATAACTTGGATTAGACTGGTACCTGCTCGTCATGCTTAAAGCATATCAGACATCATAACGAGTACATATCATCACATACATTATGAAACCAATTTCCGAAGCATATAGAACTATACTAATGTGGTCCATATCATCCAATGATTTTAGACCATTTATTTTGAGATCACTATCTCATAGACATGGGAACATTTCCCTTTTAGCCTCTTTGCATCCCTAATTGGTGCAATACATTGTCAATGTATGTACTCTGACTTAAGCCAAAAAATCTTCGTGATCTATCTCTATAGATCCTGATCCCTAAGATATAGGACACATCTCCTAAGTCTTTCATCAAGAAACTATTTCTCTACCAAGTCTTAACAGCCTGTTGAGAAAGAATGTCATTCCTTATTTGTAATATATCATCTACATATGATACTAGGAATGCCATATGGCTCCCACTAACCTTCTTGTAAACACACGGTTCATCTTCATTTTGAATAGAGCCAAACTATTTGACTGTTTCATCAAAACGTATATTCCATCTCCTCGAGGCTTACTTTAATCCATAAATGGATCGAATTATCTTATAAACCATTCTAGCAAAACTTGGATCTACAAAACCTTCAGGTTGTGTCATGTACATAACCTCTTCTACGCTCTCATTTAAGAAAGTAGTCTTGACATCCATTTGCCAGATTTCGTAGTCATAGTAAGCAAGCAAAATCCTGATGGACTTGACCATTGCCACTGGTGAGAAAGTTTCATCATAGTCAATACCATGAATTTAGTTGAAACCTTTTGCCACCAATCGTGCCTTATATGTCTGTATTACTGTCCATGCCAGTTTTCTTCTTGAAAACACACTTGCACCTTATAGGTTTTACCACTTTAGGTGGATCAACCAAAGTCCATACTTGGTTTTTCATACATGGAATCCATCTTAGATTTCATGGCCTCCTGCCAACTTTTAGATCTTGGAATTTTCGTAGCGTCTTGGTTGGTAAGAGGCTCATTATCATTATTCACAAGCATTACATCACCATCATGAGTCAAGAGAAATTCATAATATCTCTCGGACTCATTGTGAATCCTACCAGACCTACGAACAACCTGTGTTTCTTGAGCAGTATTATCATTAACATTTTCTTGTACATTCTACTCTTTTTCCAACTTTGGTTCAATGTTATCTCATGGTTCTCGATCCTCATCGAGATCTATTTTCCTCCCACTATTTATTTTAGAAATAAATTCTCTCTCAAGAAATACAGTAGTCCGAGCAACAAACACTTTGTTCTCTGGAGGATTAAAGAAGTAATACCCCTTTTATTTTAATTTGATATCCCACAAAATTACATTTATCTGATTTTGGTCCTAGCTTGTCAGAGGTTAAACGTTTCACAAACGCTTTGCATCCCCTAATTTTTATAAATGACATGCTATAACTTTTCTTAGTCCACATCTTATATGGTGTCTCCTGAACCATTTTAGTAGGAACACAGTTTAGTGTATATGCACCTGTCTCTAGGGTATAACCCCATAAACTTATTGGAAGATCCACTTGACTCATCATCCATCGCACTATGTCCAACATAATGTGATTTCAGCTCTTAGAAACTCCTTTCATTAAACCTTTTTTTTACTTCAGCTTAATATTCTTTGAACTTTTCAAACAATTCGGATTTATTTATCAAAAGATATCTATATCCGTATCTACTGACATCATCAGTGAGCGTTATGAAGTAGTAAAATCTACCTCCTACCATCGCACGTATATGACCACATACATCACCATGTATAAGTCCTAATCATTTGATGACCCTTTCACCATTTTCAGTAAAAGGGGCTTTTGTCCTTTTGCCAAATAAACCAAGATTCACATTCTTCGTATGATTCATAATCAAACTTATCCAATCATCCATCATTATGTAAATTGGAAATGCACTTCTTATAATATGGCCTTAATTACAGTGCCAAAGGTAATGTTTGATTTGAGTCATTTTAGAACATATAAATTGTTAACTAATTGTGCAACATCATTAACCTTTTTATTGAAATGTAATAAACAACAATTGTTATATATCCAATTAAAATGAAAAACCTTTCTTGTCCATACAAGAAACCAATATAATGTCTCTACTCTTAGAGGCACATAGTTATAATTATCAAGTTCTAAACTTAGCCTTATAGGCAAAATTAAGTAACGAGTTACTTCAACTAGAGCAACAACTTTTGCTCCAATTCTAACCCGAAACCTGAAGCTTGATCCTCACCGGTCTTCTTCTTAGATCTTCCAAATAAGCATGACAATTTAACTTCCAGTCTTTCGGTTTTCCACAGAAGCGACAATCGTCTTCTTTAATTAGCAACACCTCCTTTAGGCGATAAAACCTCTTTGGGATTGGAGTTTAATATGGCTATAGAATTAGATCAAATCTTCTTCTTTCCATTCCATTTTCCTTTCCCATTCACATTCCTACATTCTTCATCATTATGGGAGTAGTCCATGCATTTATCATGTTGCTTACAGCAGTTCTCAACGTGCTTCACAACTTAGTGAGTGCTATGTCTATCTCATTTATTTCGTTGTTCACTAACTAATTGAGAATAGTTACTGTTCAAAGATTTGTATGATCAAATCATTCCGAGTCTCTAGACCAATCTTGAAACCCAAAAAATACTAATCAAGGTACTCATTATACCCTATCATCTTTAGAACATCTGGTCCAACCGAATCTCACTTTCTCTAATTGTAGGTGTATGATGTCTTGATATTGTCAAATCCCTTTTGACGAGCCTTTTCCTCAAACATCTTTTAAGGTGCTCAAATATCTCATAAGCATCCATATGCTCATATTGTTTCTTAAGCTCAACACTCATAGTTTCAAGCATGAGACATGAAACATCATCAGTCGAATCATCAATTTGCTTCCAATAAGCATTATGTTCGGCACATGTTACATTCTCAGCTAAAAGGTAAGGGAAGAATTTGACTAACATCGTGGTGCCTGAGGACGATCCTCAAGCTCCTATATCAGTCGAGGAAATTTGTTCCTGTCAGCTTGTCCTTCTCAAGGACTGATCGCATAGAGAAGTTTTTTGTGTTATTTGTCATTTGATAGCTACAATATTAAAGTGCATAAAATTAATCTAGGTTGCAAATTTATTAATTATTATGTTTAAGTGATTATGGTATATCATTATATACCTCCCACTATTTTTATCAAATAAATAGCCCTAACTATTAATTCGGAAAGTATTTCTCTTAAATCTTTCTAGTGAGCCAAGATCCATATTTCGTCATGCTTAAGGTCAGCTTTGGCTTTACTCCCAAAACATGATTTATTTAGGTAGACAACTCTTGTCAATTATATCATATATAACTCTTGGAAAGTTTGGTAGAACAACATTTGTTCACATTTATCTAATAAATCATACCAAGCTCCATGCCTTTAAGTTCACAATCCTATTGTGGTAACTTAGTTAAGTCTAACCCAATGGTCTAACAGTTAAGTATCACATTTACTTCATCGTGTCTTACCACGATAGATTGGAGTGCTTCGCTTTGGCGAACCCACTCTTTCTCGATCTAGGTCTTGACGAGTGTTGCCCATTGGAAGACATCTAATTGACTTAATATTTTAACTTTAGGGATTTGTTTTTATTAAAACGACCATGATCCCATCATCAAGAGATTCCCAATTTTTCCTTGAACTAAGTACTTCAAATAAAAATTCATCACTGGTTTGATTTCCAGTCCGTCGGAGGAGTCACAGTGGTCTCACTTAAAACCCGCCTTTCTTACAAGCGCTGCTTGTATTTTTGTCAAAATCGCCCCATATCAAAATTTGAAATTCATACTTATTTCCGTGTTTCATAAACACAGGAATCTCATGTTCGTTTTTGTTCAATTTTAAAATCTTGAATCGTTACAGATTTTATCTTGTTTAGCAAACATGGCATGGGTGACGTATCTAATACATACATGTTTAATCTAATTAAAGCATGCATCATTATAACTACGTATACATATCATCATCACATGCATCATATATGTAAAGTGTGTAAAGTAAACATGTTTGGTTATGGCCCAACCTAAGTGATCTTTCCAAGCTAATGGAAAAATCAAGGTCAATCTATGGTGGTATCAAAATACAATACAATGTTACAAGTCTTCAAGCTTTAACTTGCCTCCTTGCTTGCCTCCTTGTAATGCTTCCTTGGTTCTCCATCACCATGCTCATATAACAATTAAAAACCACTATCTTATGGGTCTTTAGGCCATAACCAATCACCATGCTCATATAACAATTAAAAACATCTCATATTGCATTAACATATCATACCATATCATATTTCTCATGATCCAATCACATAAATCAAATAAAGTGTAAATCAGAAAATAAAAATCAGAATTCCGAAAACAATAAATCGCTGTTTATAGACAGTAAAAGATGTCAAACGCCTTACAGACGAACGAGTGACAATGTCAGTTTTGTTCAGACACCCATTTCCCTTTCCGAAAAGTTACTTTTGGCGAAAATCCGACACAGTATGCAAATTTCACTAAATCTGCGCAGCGTGTTTAGAAATCGTATAGAATACGATTCTAATAACAAGAACAAACATATATCATGTATATATCAGTATACATACAGATTATATGATCATCATATGATCATCCCAATTAGGGCTGGGCAAAAAAAGGTCAAACCGCCCGAACCGGACCGGACCGAACTGACCAAACCGCCTTTTTCGGTTTTTTGGACGGTTTGGTTTGGTTTAGGTTTGGTAAACCAATAAACCGTTATTTTCTGGTCCGGTTCAGTTTTCATATCTAGACCGACCGTTTAGGTCGAACCGGACCGCTTTAGTTTTTATTAATATAATATATTATATTTAATCATTTAATTTTATACCTCACATATTTCTTAGACTTTATGTAAAAGATATTTCTAATTTTTATCTTAGAAGTTAAAACCCTAGTCTATTTCATAGACCTTATTTAAGATATTTCTTAGACTTTCTTTAATATATTTCTAATTTTGCTAAGACTTTCATATTTTAACGATGTGTATCATTAAAAACATGGTTTATAAGATGGACACCGGTAGTATATTTTGTAATTTGATTCAAGAACAATGTTTTTATTTATTTAGGTGTCTAGTTAGGTTTAAAACCGAAACCGACCGAACCGAACCATTTAATTGCGGTCTGGTTCGGTCTGGTAACAATCTCCAAACGGTCTGGTCTGATTTCCAATAAAACCGTCATATATGGTCCGGTCTGATTTGATCGATAAAAACCGATCAAACCGACCGTTGCTCAACCCTAATCCCAATCATCATTAATGTAAAGTTTATGCACATACATCAATGTTATCATCAAACATGCTTGTATATACATCAAAACTTTAAACATATAACCGAATTAAAACGTTTTCTCAAGTAGCTCTGATACCATTGAAGGGTTTCGAGCACATAAACGCAATGGAAAACTGCTTCTTTCTCTCTCTCTTTTCTTGCTCTCATAAGCGGCTAGGGTTTTAATATAAAAACGTTTTTCCACATTAAAATCAGCCCTCTTTGAGAGTTTATATAGAGAGGAAAATAAGTTTTCTAATTATAATCCAATTATAATAAAATACTAATCCGAAATTCCAATTTATTATTTAATTAAGTCGCACTTAATTAATTAATAACTAATTTCAGAATTAGTTTAAGTAATTCCATTTTCTATTTAAATAATTAATCAAGTCATACTTAATTAATATTATAAATAGAATAAATTACTTATTAAATTTAAATTCATAATTTAAATTATTTCTCCTTCAAGCGTTCTTTGTGTGTGACCCTGTAGGTTATTATTACGTTGGTAACAATTTTAATAACTAATTAAAATTGTAAACAATGAGAGGCATCTAGTAATACATCATTGCCACCCAAGTAATAATAATTAAATCGGTGATTCGATTAAGCCTTTCGTGAATAATGGTCCATGTAATATAATCCCTTTAACCTTAATATTATAGATTAAACTCGAGGCATGTAATGTGTCATCCTCTTCATAATTTAATCTTAGTTTTCTTGATCGATGAGTAGACTAATAAATCAAATCAACATTTGAGCACAGTCGTGCATTTCTTAGTCTCACTCAAACAAGAGGCCAATAATATCGCTCCTAAAATTAGGAGGGTTAAATCCCATCTAGATCATTCATATTTCTCATACGATTCATAATATACCCAATGTCCACTTTTATCATCACCCGGTCAAAGGTAACTTTTAATGTAATCCAAGTATATTAATTCTCGTATAAAAATATAATGATTTCAGGTCTAAGGATCATTACACCATTATCACAGTGAGAATTACTTATGACACTATTAACATGTGTAATCTCACGGCGGGTCAATCCAGTGTCATGTACTCTTACATGCACCTATGTTTTGACTTTAGTATCACCATACCTATGACCAATGAGATGTGGTCATCAGTCAACAAACATACTAGTCTCTGTGCATTATTATTGTCCTTAAATAATAACACTCGACTAGGGATATTTAGGAATAAAGATACGATTCATATAATCTCAATTTTAAGTCACATACTTAAAGATATCGAATACGTATCATAATTCCAAGGACATTTATTATGCTAACATTTAATACGCAGTAAATAAAGACATAATAAAATAATAACAATAATCAATAAAACATAATTTATAATAATAAAATGTTTTCTTTAAAACATAAAAGTATTGTCTCTAGAGCACTAATACTAACAGTACTCCTTACCATTTGTTGACTGAAAAGAAACCTACTGTCAAATACTTTCATGTATTTGGGAGTAAATACTTCATGATGAGAGACAACCATGAAATGAAAGGAAAGTTCATTCGTTTGTTCAAGCCTCAAGGAGTATATCAGGATGACAACAAGAATAAATGTTACTGTCATATCAATGACAGTAAGGTTAAAAGAAGACAACATGTTGCATATCATGACAACATTTTCACTCTGACAGCAACATTGGAGGAAGCCTTGAGACAACAACTCTCTATTCTCCCGACAACATGTTTGGAACTCCTGACAGCATCTATTGCGGGGATTTCATACTGTCACCAAAAGTTCATTCTTGTGACAGCAAGCTTGAAGTTCAGGATACTGTCTCAAAGGGATAAACCTTGAATTGGGGATCTACCCAGTCAAACATGTGACAGTTTGGATGTTCAAGAAACAGGCGTGCTGCAGTATCCCAACACTGCATCAGGTCTGCAAAGACTACGACAGAAGCTTAAGGGATCACAAGACAAAGCTCACCAATTCAAGAGTATGACAAATCAACATCTACTGGAATTGGGTTAGCTAAATATAGAATGTATCTAGATTGCTTTTTCTGTAATGATAAATCTATTTGTATAGCAATTTAGGTAAGACACACGGGTAGACAAATTGTAAGAAGCTGCCACATGAAAATGATAGCAGCTTCACAAACCCGTGATGATAGAGATATGAGTAGTATACTTAGACTATCTCTCTCATTCTATGTGGTGTATCTCTGGAGAATCGAAGCTTGAGAAAAACACACTTTTCTCAAGGTTGTAGCAACGCTTTGCAAAATAAATAAAACATTTATTTTGTGAGTAAAGTACTTGTGATTGCATTTCTTGTACTGATAGGATTTAATCTTAGTTTTAGTTGTTGAAAGATAGATTGAATTTTATCAGTATTGCATTCAACCCTCCTTATGCAATACTCTAGGACCAACAACTGGTAGTAGAGAAACAGATTGATAAACAAATCTGAGATCATGATGAGTATACAGAAGTCAAGTAGTATCAAGATCCCTGCTTTTGATAAAGAAAACTACAATGTATGGAAAAGAAAAATCTTGCTGTTTATCAAAGCTGCGAATCCACTATACATGGGAATCCTTGAAAATGGTCCCTTCATTCCCCAGAAAGAGATTTCAGCCTCGACGGTGGATGATGTTGTTATTCTGGCACACTGGGTTGCAAAGAAGCAATCTGAGTTTTTAGAACCAGAAAAGGAAAAGATAGTTCTGGATGACTATTTGCAACTCATCCTGCTTGACTCTCTCACCTTGGATAAAGCCGTGTGTGGGAATGTCATTGGATGCACATCAGCTAAAGAAATATGGAATAAAATCGAGCTGCTGTGTGAAGGAAGTGAAGAGGTCAGGGAGAATCAAAGACAGATTCTTATTTCTCAATATGAAGCCTTCATGGCAAAACCTGGAGAAGAACTAACACCGATGTTTGAGAGATTTAACAAACTTCTCACTGAACTCCAGATTCATGGCAAGTTCTATGAGAAGAAAAAACTCAATGTTAAGTTCTTACTCACTCTTCCTGAGCATCTTGAGCACAGAATAACTGCAATCAGAGAAGGAAGAGACTTGAAAAGTGTCTCTCTTGAAACACTGTATGGTGTGCTCAAGTCATATGAGCTAGAACTCTTCCAGAAGAGAGCTATTCAAAGTGGATTGAAAGGAAAGATGGCAAATATGTTTGGTGCTCTAGTAGCTCATGAGCCAAAAGTCACCTAGCCTTGTGAAACATTGCAAACCCTTCAACCAAAGCAAATGTCATCTCTAAAGATTGAAAAGGTGATAGATGAAGAGGAGAAGGTGGTTCTGCAACTTGAAGATGTTGAGGATGAAGACTTCTATACAATAGAAGAGATGGAAAGAATGGATAATCCAACCATGGCTTATATGGCAAAGAAGTTCAGAAATATAAGATTCAAGAGGAATAAGCAATACAAGCCTCATGGTTCAACATCTAGGTTCAACCAAGGGAGTTCTTCTAAGGCTGTTGGTGGTGCCACTAGAGGAGGTTATAAAACATGAATGGTGGATAGGTCAAAATTCAGATGTTACAACTGTAATAAACTTGGTCATTTTGCTACTGAGTGCAGAAGGCCAAAACAATTTCAGAAAATGGACAAAGGAGCTGGTGGTCAATACAAGAAAGGACAAAGGAAAGCCTATGTGGCTGAAGAAAAGTGCTGGGATGATTCAGATGATGAAGAAGAGGAAGAATTTGTGAACTTAGCCCTTATGGCTAAATCTGATGGTGAATCATCGAGCTCTACAACTCAGGTACCATCACTTGTCTTTCTTGACATGTCTAAAAGTGAATATAAACAAACTGTTGAGGATTTGAGTGCTGAAATGTTTAATATCCATACTAGTCTAACTGCAGCAAATGAAGAAATTTCTAGGTTAAATAAACTCAATGAAACACTCACATCTGAGAACGATTTGCTTTTGCTTAAGACTAGCTCACTAGACTCCTTAGCTCAAGAGAATGCAAATCTTAAAAATGAATTAGTCTGTGCTAAAAAGATAGAGGAGTTTCTGAGAAAGGAAATCACTGAGAATGAATTCAAAATTAAAGCCTATAGGAACTCATCTAAAATTGTCCAGGACTACAATGATAAGCACACCGAGAATCAGAAAGTAGGAATATGTTTTGAGTATGGTAGAAAACCTGGAAAGGAATATGTGACTCATGATTGTTCAAAAGATGCTGCTGTCAAACCTCCCATCCTAAAAAAGGTTGAGAAACCAGTGTTCAAAATTTCAGAATTTGAGTTTGATGAGGAAGCCATGCTCATCAAGCAACAAATCATTGATGAAGATGAATGTGTTAACAGCACATATGTTGAAAGGAAATATACTGTCACAAATCCCAAGATAGTAACTTTTCCAAGCAATCTGACATAATGTTCTAAAGATGCTGTCATCACAGGCAAGACAGAAACTTCAAAAGACACTGTCAAACGAGTTTTCAAGACAGTAACTTCCAAACCTGCTGTCAAGACAATAGGGGTGAAAGCAACTGTCAAAGATAACTCGACAGCAACTTCAGGACATACTGTCAACACAGATACCTCCAAGTCTAAGAATAGGAATGAGAAGGTAGGAATCAACAAGGGTAATGGCTATGCTTATGTTAAGAATGCTCCTAGGAAACTATGCAATAACTGTGGCTCCTCAAATCATTTAACAAATGTTTGTAAGAAACCAACTGTGTCTAAAGTCAATGTGACTGAGGTAAATGGTAACTTACATAGAACCCCCATTATGCATAGAACCATGGATGTCTGTAACAACACTGATTGCATGCCTTGTAAAATTACTGCTATGAGTACATGTTTCAACTTGCCTATTCTGTCTACTGAGAAATGTTCCTACATGCATTCTGTTGAGACTTCTGAGCCTACTGGTGATAGTAAAAAGGTACCCCCCACTAAGAAAAAGACTAGGTCTTATTCTAAACCAAAGTGGGTGGCAAAAGAAGTCGAACATAAATTTTATGATGGTTATATTGATGTTGAAAATGATGGAAACTCAGGGTTTACTAAGTCTGCAGGACCCAACAAGGATTGGGTACCATATGCAACCTAAAAACAATCTGTTTTGCAGGGCAAGAAAAAGAAACAGGTCATGTGGATCATTGACAATGGTTGCTCAAGACACATGACAGGTGATAAGGCCTTGCTATCACATTTTGTAGAGAAAGCTGACCCAATCATAACCTTTGGAGACAACAACAAAGGTTACACTGTGGGATATGGCTGCTTGGAATTTGGGAATGTTGTCATTAATGATATTGCTCTTGTGGATGGATTAAAGCACAACCTACTCAGTGTCAGCCAATTCAGGGACAGAGGATTTAAGGTTGACTTTGACATGATGGTCTGCAATATCTACCACAAGAAGGATGGAAGCCTTTCTCTTAAGGGAGTAAGGAAAAGAAGCTTATTTGTTGCTGATTTGAGCTCAACAAAGAAAGATAAAGTTTACTGTTTCTACAGTAAAGAAACTATTGGTGACAACATGTTTTGGCACATAAAACTCTCCCACCTCAACTTCAAGACAATGAACATGCTAATGAAGAAGGAACTTGTGAGAGGACTACCTCAACAGGAATTCTGTCAGGAAGGACTGTGTGAGGACTATCAAATGAAAAAGCTGAGAAAAACTGTACACAAGTCAAAACAAGTCAACACCAACACTAAACCACTTCAGCTAATCCACATGGATCTTTTTGGCCCAGTTAATGTTCCATCCTTATCCATAAAGAGATATGCATTGGTTATGGTGGATGACAACTCTAGATACACTTGGGTGAAGTTTCTAGAGTCAAAAGATGAAGCTGCTCAAGTAATCATTGATCACATAAGGGTTCTTGACATAACTCAAAATGCAAAAGTTCAAATACTAAGAAATGACAATGGCACTGAGTTCAGAAATGCCTTACTTGGAAACTTCTGCAAAGATGAAGGCATTGTCCAACAATTCTCTGCTGCAAGGACACCCCAGCAAAATGGTGTTGTAGAAAGGAAGAACAGAACTATGATTGAAGCTGCTAGATTTATGTTGCATGATGCAAAATTACCAACATACTTCTGGGCAGAAGCAATCAACACATCTTGCTATACACAGAACAGAACCATTATCAACAAGACTCATGGAAGTACTTGAAGGGTTTCGAGCACATAAACGCAATGATTGGTATATAATCACATTCTCATAATGAAAATAATTTATAAACCAAAAATTGTAAGGCGTTACATTTACAGTTCTTGGTGTGAACTATTCTATCTTACAACACATCTTTTTAGACAAAACACAAATCCAGACTAAGACACAAAACCGTCATGTCTTTTTAGAAACTAACATCCGTGTAACATTTTACATCCAGCTTCCCATCTCCTTCATATACCAAGAATGAGTCTTTAGTCCTCTTTAGGCACTTAAGAATATTCTTGATTCCAATCAAGTAACCATAACTTGGATTAGACTGGTACCTGCTCGTCATGCTTAAAGCATATCAGACATCATAACGAGTACATATCATCACATACATTATGAAACCAATTTCCGAAGCATATAGAACTATACTAATGTGGTCCATATCATCCAATGATTTTAGACCATTTATTTTGAGATCACTATCTCATAGACATGGGAACATTTCCCTTTTAGCCTCTTTGCATCCCTAATTGGTGCAATACATTGTCAATGTATGTACTCTGACTTAAGCCAAAAAATCTTCGTGATCTATCTCTATAGATCCTGATCCCTAAGATATAGGACACATCTCCTAAGTCTTTCATCAAGAAACTATTTCTCTACCAAGTCTTAACAGCCTGTTGAGAAAGAATGTCATTCCTTATTTGTAATATATCATCTACATATGATACTAGGAATGCCATATGGCTCCCACTAACCTTCTTGTAAACACACGGTTCATCTTCATTTTGAATAGAGCCAAACTATTTGACTGTTTCATCAAAACGTATATTCCATCTCCTCGAGGCTTACTTTAATCCATAAATGGATCGAATTATCTTATAAACCATTCTAGCAAAACTTGGATCTACAAAACCTTCAGGTTGTGTCATGTACATAACCTCTTCTACGCTCTCATTTAAGAAAGTAGTCTTGACATCCATTTGCCAGATTTCGTAGTCATAGTAAGCAAGCAAAATCCTGATGGACTTGACCATTGCCACTGGTGAGAAAGTTTCATCATAGTCAATACCATGAATTTAGTTGAAACCTTTTGCCACCAATCGTGCCTTATATGTCTGTATTACTGTCCATGCCAGTTTTCTTCTTGAAAACACACTTGCACCTTATAGGTTTTACCACTTTAGGTGGATCAACCAAAGTCCATACTTGGTTTTTCATACATGGAATCCATCTTAGATTTCATGGCCTCCTGCCAACTTTTAGATCTTGGAATTTTCGTAGCGTCTTGGTTGGTAAGAGGCTCATTATCATTATTCACAAGCATTACATCACCATCATGAGTCAAGAGAAATTCATAATATCTCTCGGACTCATTGTGAATCCTACCAGACCTACGAACAACCTGTGTTTCTTGAGCAGTATTATCATTAACATTTTCTTGTACATTCTACTCTTTTTCCAACTTTGGTTCAATGTTATCTCATGGTTCTCGATCCTCATCGAGATCTATTTTCCTCCCACTATTTATTTTAGAAATAAATTCTCTCTCAAGAAATACAGTAGTCCGAGCAACAAACACTTTGTTCTCTGGAGGATTAAAGAAGTAATACCCCTTTTATTTTAATTTGATATCCCACAAAATTACATTTATCTGATTTTGGTCCTAGCTTGTCAGAGGTTAAACGTTTCACAAACGCTTTGCATCCCCTAATTTTTATAAATGACATGCTATAACTTTTCTTAGTCCACATCTTATATGGTGTCTCCTGAACCATTTTAGTAGGAACACAGTTTAGTGTATATGCACCTGTCTCTAGGGTATAACCCCATAAACTTATTGGAAGATCCACTTGACTCATCATCCATCGCACTATGTCCAACATAATGTGATTTCAGCTCTTAGAAACTCCTTTCATTAAACCTTTTTTTTACTTCAGCTTAATATTCTTTGAACTTTTCAAACAATTCGGATTTATTTATCAAAAGATATCTATATCCGTATCTACTGACATCATCAGTGAGCGTTATGAAGTAGTAAAATCTACCTCCTACCATCGCACGTATATGACCACATACATCACCATGTATAAGTCCTAATCATTTGATGACCCTTTCACCATTTTCAGTAAAAGGGGCTTTTGTCCTTTTGCCAAATAAACCAAGATTCACATTCTTCGTATGATTCATAATCAAACTTATCCAATCATCCATCATTATGTAAATTGGAAATGCACTTCTTATAATATGGCCTTAATTACAGTGCCAAAGGTAATGTTTGATTTGAGTCATTTTAGAACATATAAATTGTTAACTAATTGTGCAACATCATTAACCTTTTTATTGAAATGTAATAAACAACAATTGTTATATATCCAATTAAAATGAAAAACCTTTCTTGTCCATACAAGAAACCAATATAATGTCTCTACTCTTAGAGGCACATAGTTATAATTATCAAGTTCTAAACTTAGCCTTATAGGCAAAATTAAGTAACGAGTTACTTCAACTAGAGCAACAACTTTTGCTCCAATTCTAACCCGAAACCTGAAGCTTGATCCTCACCGGTCTTCTTCTTAGATCTTCCAAATAAGCATGACAATTTAACTTCCAGTCTTTCGGTTTTCCACAGAAGCGACAATCGTCTTCTTTAATTAGCAACACCTCCTTTAGGCGATAAAACCTCTTTGGGATTGGAGTTTAATATGGCTATAGAATTAGATCAAATCTTCTTCTTTCCATTCCATTTTCCTTTCCCATTCACATTCCTACATTCTTCATCATTATGGGAGTAGTCCATGCATTTATCATGTTGCTTACAGCAGTTCTCAACGTGCTTCACAACTTAGTGAGTGCTATGTCTATCTCATTTATTTCGTTGTTCACTAACTAATTGAGAATAGTTACTGTTCAAAGATTTGTATGATCAAATCATTCCGAGTCTCTAGACCAATCTTGAAACCCAAAAAATACTAATCAAGGTACTCATTATACCCTATCATCTTTAGAACATCTGGTCCAACCGAATCTCACTTTCTCTAATTGTAGGTGTATGATGTCTTGATATTGTCAAATCCCTTTTGACGAGCCTTTTCCTCAAACATCTTTTAAGGTGCTCAAATATCTCATAAGCATCCATATGCTCATATTGTTTCTTAAGCTCAACACTCATAGTTTCAAGCATGAGACATGAAACATCATCAGTCGAATCATCAATTTGCTTCCAATAAGCATTATGTTCGGCACATGTTACATTCTCAGCTAAAAGGTAAGGGAAGAATTTGACTAACATCGTGGTGCCTGAGGACGATCCTCAAGCTCCTATATCAGTCGAGGAAATTTGTTCCTGTCAGCTTGTCCTTCTCAAGGACTGATCGCATAGAGAAGTTTTTTGTGTTATTTGTCATTTGATAGCTACAATATTAAAGTGCATAAAATTAATCTAGGTTGCAAATTTATTAATTATTATGTTTAAGTGATTATGGTATATCATTATATACCTCCCACTATTTTTATCAAATAAATAGCCCTAACTATTAATTCGGAAAGTATTTCTCTTAAATCTTTCTAGTGAGCCAAGATCCATATTTCGTCATGCTTAAGGTCAGCTTTGGCTTTACTCCCAAAACATGATTTATTTAGGTAGACAACTCTTGTCAATTATATCATATATAACTCTTGGAAAGTTTGGTAGAACAACATTTGTTCACATTTATCTAATAAATCATACCAAGCTCCATGCCTTTAAGTTCACAATCCTATTGTGGTAACTTAGTTAAGTCTAACCCAATGGTCTAACAGTTAAGTATCACATTTACTTCATCGTGTCTTACCACGATAGATTGGAGTGCTTCGCTTTGGCGAACCCACTCTTTCTCGATCTAGGTCTTGACGAGTGTTGCCCATTGGAAGACATCTAATTGACTTAATATTTTAACTTTAGGGATTTGTTTTTATTAAAACGACCATGATCCCATCATCAAGAGATTCCCAATTTTTCCTTGAACTAAGTACTTCAAATAAAAATTCATCACTGGTTTGATTTCCAGTCCGTCGGAGGAGTCACAGTGGTCTCACTTAAAACCCGCCTTTCTTACAAGCGCTGCTTGTATTTTTGTCAAAATCGCCCCATATCAAAATTTGAAATTCATACTTATTTCCGTGTTTCATAAACACAGGAATCTCATGTTCGTTTTTGTTCAATTTTAAAATCTTGAATCGTTACAGATTTTATCTTGTTTAGCAAACATGGCATGGGTGACGTATCTAATACATACATGTTTAATCTAATTAAAGCATGCATCATTATAACTACGTATACATATCATCATCACATGCATCATATATGTAAAGTGTGTAAAGTAAACATGTTTGGTTATGGCCCAACCTAAGTGATCTTTCCAAGCTAATGGAAAAATCAAGGTCAATCTATGGTGGTATCAAAATACAATACAATGTTACAAGTCTTCAAGCTTTAACTTGCCTCCTTGCTTGCCTCCTTGTAATGCTTCCTTGGTTCTCCATCACCATGCTCATATAACAATTAAAAACCACTATCTTATGGGTCTTTAGGCCATAACCAATCACCATGCTCATATAACAATTAAAAACATCTCATATTGCATTAACATATCATACCATATCATATTTCTCATGATCCAATCACATAAATCAAATAAAGTGTAAATCAGAAAATAAAAATCAGAATTCCGAAAACAATAAATCGCTGTTTATAGACAGTAAAAGATGTCAAACGCCTTACAGACGAACGAGTGACAATGTCAGTTTTGTTCAGACACCCATTTCCCTTTCCGAAAAGTTACTTTTGGCGAAAATCCGACACAGTATGCAAATTTCACTAAATCTGCGCAGCGTGTTTAGAAATCGTATAGAATACGATTCTAATAACAAGAACAAACATATATCATGTATATATCAGTATACATACAGATTATATGATCATCATATGATCATCCCAATTAGGGCTGGGCAAAAAAAGGTCAAACCGCCCGAACCGGACCGGACCGAACTGACCAAACCGCCTTTTTCGGTTTTTTGGACGGTTTGGTTTGGTTTAGGTTTGGTAAACCAATAAACCGTTATTTTCTGGTCCGGTTCAGTTTTCATATCTAGACCGACCGTTTAGGTCGAACCGGACCGCTTTAGTTTTTATTAATATAATATATTATATTTAATCATTTAATTTTATACCTCACATATTTCTTAGACTTTATGTAAAAGATATTTCTAATTTTTATCTTAGAAGTTAAAACCCTAGTCTATTTCATAGACCTTATTTAAGATATTTCTTAGACTTTCTTTAATATATTTCTAATTTTGCTAAGACTTTCATATTTTAACGATGTGTATCATTAAAAACATGGTTTATAAGATGGACACCGGTAGTATATTTTGTAATTTGATTCAAGAACAATGTTTTTATTTATTTAGGTGTCTAGTTAGGTTTAAAACCGAAACCGACCGAACCGAACCATTTAATTGCGGTCTGGTTCGGTCTGGTAACAATCTCCAAACGGTCTGGTCTGATTTCCAATAAAACCGTCATATATGGTCCGGTCTGATTTGATCGATAAAAACCGATCAAACCGACCGTTGCTCAACCCTAATCCCAATCATCATTAATGTAAAGTTTATGCACATACATCAATGTTATCATCAAACATGCTTGTATATACATCAAAACTTTAAACATATAACCGAATTAAAACGTTTTCTCAAGTAGCTCTGATACCATTGAAGGGTTTCGAGCACATAAACGCAATGGAAAACTGCTTCTTTCTCTCTCTCTTTTCTTGCTCTCATAAGCGGCTAGGGTTTTAATATAAAAACGTTTTTCCACATTAAAATCAGCCCTCTTTGAGAGTTTATATAGAGAGGAAAATAAGTTTTCTAATTATAATCCAATTATAATAAAATACTAATCCGAAATTCCAATTTATTATTTAATTAAGTCGCACTTAATTAATTAATAACTAATTTCAGAATTAGTTTAAGTAATTCCATTTTCTATTTAAATAATTAATCAAGTCATACTTAATTAATATTATAAATAGAATAAATTACTTATTAAATTTAAATTCATAATTTAAATTATTTCTCCTTCAAGCGTTCTTTGTGTGTGACCCTGTAGGTTATTATTACGTTGGTAACAATTTTAATAACTAATTAAAATTGTAAACAATGAGAGGCATCTAGTAATACATCATTGCCACCCAAGTAATAATAATTAAATCGGTGATTCGATTAAGCCTTTCGTGAATAATGGTCCATGTAATATAATCCCTTTAACCTTAATATTATAGATTAAACTCGAGGCATGTAATGTGTCATCCTCTTCATAATTTAATCTTAGTTTTCTTGATCGATGAGTAGACTAATAAATCAAATCAACATTTGAGCACAGTCGTGCATTTCTTAGTCTCACTCAAACAAGAGGCCAATAATATCGCTCCTAAAATTAGGAGGGTTAAATCCCATCTAGATCATTCATATTTCTCATACGATTCATAATATACCCAATGTCCACTTTTATCATCACCCGGTCAAAGGTAACTTTTAATGTAATCCAAGTATATTAATTCTCGTATAAAAATATAATGATTTCAGGTCTAAGGATCATTACACCATTATCACAGTGAGAATTACTTATGACACTATTAACATGTGTAATCTCACGGCGGGTCAATCCAGTGTCATGTACTCTTACATGCACCTATGTTTTGACTTTAGTATCACCATACCTATGACCAATGAGATGTGGTCATCAGTCAACAAACATACTAGTCTCTGTGCATTATTATTGTCCTTAAATAATAACACTCGACTAGGGATATTTAGGAATAAAGATACGATTCATATAATCTCAATTTTAAGTCACATACTTAAAGATATCGAATACGTATCATAATTCCAAGGACATTTATTATGCTAACATTTAATACGCAGTAAATAAAGACATAATAAAATAATAACAATAATCAATAAAACATAATTTATAATAATAAAATGTTTTCTTTAAAACATAAAAGTATTGTCTCTAGAGCACTAATACTAACAGTACTCCTTACCATTTGTTGACTGAAAAGAAACCTACTGTCAAATACTTTCATGTATTTGGGAGTAAATACTTCATGATGAGAGACAACCATGAAATGAAAGGAAAGTTCATTCGTTTGTTCAAGCCTCAAGGAGTATATCAGGATGACAACAAGAATAAATGTTACTGTCATATCAATGACAGTAAGGTTAAAAGAAGACAACATGTTGCATATCATGACAACATTTTCACTCTGACAGCAACATTGGAGGAAGCCTTGAGACAACAACTCTCTATTCTCCCGACAACATGTTTGGAACTCCTGACAGCATCTATTGCGGGGATTTCATACTGTCACCAAAAGTTCATTCTTGTGACAGCAAGCTTGAAGTTCAGGATACTGTCTCAAAGGGATAAACCTTGAATTGGGGATCTACCCAGTCAAACATGTGACAGTTTGGATGTTCAAGAAACAGGCGTGCTGCAGTATCCCAACACTGCATCAGGTCTGCAAAGACTACGACAGAAGCTTAAGGGATCACAAGACAAAGCTCACCAATTCAAGAGTATGACAAATCAACATCTACTGGAATTGGGTTAGCTAAATATAGAATGTATCTAGATTGCTTTTTCTGTAATGATAAATCTATTTGTATAGCAATTTAGGTAAGACACACGGGTAGACAAATTGTAAGAAGCTGCCACATGAAAATGATAGCAGCTTCACAAACCCGTGATGATAGAGATATGAGTAGTATACTTAGACTATCTCTCTCATTCTATGTGGTGTATCTCTGGAGAATCGAAGGTTGAGAAAAACACACTTTTCTCAAGGTTGTAGCAACGCTTTGCAAAATAAATAAAACATTTATTTTGTGAGTAAAGTACTTGTGATTGCATTTCTTGTACTGATAGGATTTAATCTTAGTTTTAGTTGTTGAAAGATAGATTGAATTTTATCAGTATTGCATTCAACCCTCCTTATGCAATACTCTAGGACCAACAACTGGTAGTAGAGAAACAGATTGATAAACAAATCTGAGATCATGATGAGTATACAGAAGTCAAGTAGTATCAAGATCCCTGCTTTTGATAAAGAAAACTACAATGTATGGAAAAGAAAAATCTTGCTGTTTATCAAAGCTGCGAATCCACTATACATGGGAATCCTTGAAAATGGTCCCTTCATTCCCCAGAAAGAGATTTCAGCCTCGACGGTGGATGATGTTGTTATTCTGGCACACTGGGTTGCAAAGAAGCAATCTGAGTTTTTAGAACCAGAAAAGGAAAAGATAGTTCTGGATGACTATTTGCAACTCATCCTGCTTGACTCTCTCACCTTGGATAAAGCCGTGTGTGGGAATGTCATTGGATGCACATCAGCTAAAGAAATATGGAATAAAATCGAGCTGCTGTGTGAAGGAAGTGAAGAGGTCAGGGAGAATCAAAGACAGATTCTTATTTCTCAATATGAAGCCTTCATGGCAAAACCTGGAGAAGAACTAACACCGATGTTTGAGAGATTTAACAAACTTCTCACTGAACTCCAGATTCATGGCAAGTTCTATGAGAAGAAAAAACTCAATGTTAAGTTCTTACTCACTCTTCCTGAGCATCTTGAGCACAGAATAACTGCAATCAGAGAAGGAAGAGACTTGAAAAGTGTCTCTCTTGAAACACTGTATGGTGTGCTCAAGTCATATGAGCTAGAACTCTTCCAGAAGAGAGCTATTCAAAGTGGATTGAAAGGAAAGATGGCAAATATGTTTGGTGCTCTAGTAGCTCATGAGCCAAAAGTCACCTAGCCTTGTGAAACATTGCAAACCCTTCAACCAAAGCAAATGTCATCTCTAAAGATTGAAAAGGTGATAGATGAAGAGGAGAAGGTGGTTCTGCAACTTGAAGATGTTGAGGATGAAGACTTCTATACAATAGAAGAGATGGAAAGAATGGATAATCCAACCATGGCTTATATGGCAAAGAAGTTCAGAAATATAAGATTCAAGAGGAATAAGCAATACAAGCCTCATGGTTCAACATCTAGGTTCAACCAAGGGAGTTCTTCTAAGGCTGTTGGTGGTGCCACTAGAGGAGGTTATAAAACATGAATGGTGGATAGGTCAAAATTCAGATGTTACAACTGTAATAAACTTGGTCATTTTGCTACTGAGTGCAGAAGGCCAAAACAATTTCAGAAAATGGACAAAGGAGCTGGTGGTCAATACAAGAAAGGACAAAGGAAAGCCTATGTGGCTGAAGAAAAGTGCTGGGATGATTCAGATGATGAAGAAGAGGAAGAATTTGTGAACTTAGCCCTTATGGCTAAATCTGATGGTGAATCATCGAGCTCTACAACTCAGGTACCATCACTTGTCTTTCTTGACATGTCTAAAAGTGAATATAAACAAACTGTTGAGGATTTGAGTGCTGAAATGTTTAATATCCATACTAGTCTAACTGCAGCAAATGAAGAAATTTCTAGGTTAAATAAACTCAATGAAACACTCACATATGAGAACGATTTGCTTTTGCTTAAGACTAGCTCACTAGACTCCTTAGCTCAAGAGAATGCAAATCTTAAAAATGAATTAGTCTGTGCTAAAAAGATAGAGGAGTTTCTGAGAAAGGAAATCACTGAGAATGAATTCAAAATTAAAGCCTATAGGAACTCATCTAAAATTGTCCAGGACTACAATGATAAGCACACCGAGAATCAGAAAGTAGGAATATGTTTTGAGTATGGTAGAAAACCTGGAAAGGAATATGTGACTCATGATTGTTCAAAAGATGCTGCTGTCAAACCTCCCATCCTAAAAAAGGTTGAGAAACCAGTGTTCAAAATTTCAGAATTTGAGTTTGATGAGGAAGCCATGCTCATCAAGCAACAAATCATTGATGAAGATGAATGTGTTAACAGCACATATGTTGAAAGGAAATATACTGTCACAAATCCCAAGATAGTAACTTTTCCAAGCAATCTGACATAATGTTCTAAAGATGCTGTCATCACAGGCAAGACAGAAACTTCAAAAGACACTGTCAAACGAGTTTTCAAGACAGTAACTTCCAAACCTGCTGTCAAGACAATAGGGGTGAAAGCAACTGTCAAAGATAACTCGACAGCAACTTCAGGACATACTGTCAACACAGATACCTCCAAGTCTAAGAATAGGAATGAGAAGGTAGGAATCAACAAGGGTAATGGCTATGCTTATGTTAAGAATGCTCCTAGGAAACTATGCAATAACTGTGGCTCCTCAAATCATTTAACAAATGTTTGTAAGAAACCAACTGTGTCTAAAGTCAATGTGACTGAGGTAAATGGTAACTTACATAGAACCCCCATTATGCATAGAACCATGGATGTCTGTAACAACACTGATTGCATGCCTTGTAAAATTACTGCTATGAGTACATGTTTCAACTTGCCTATTCTGTCTACTGAGAAATGTTCCTACATGCATTCTGTTGAGACTTCTGAGCCTACTGGTGATAGTAAAAAGGTACCCCCCACTAAGAAAAAGACTAGGTCTTATTCTAAACCAAAGTGGGTGGCAAAAGAAGTCGAACATAAATTTTATGATGGTTATATTGATGTTGAAAATGATGGAAACTCAGGGTTTACTAAGTCTGCAGGACCCAACAAGGATTGGGTACCATATGCAACCTAAAAACAATCTGTTTTGCAGGGCAAGAAAAAGAAACAGGTCATGTGGATCATTGACAATGGTTGCTCAAGACACATGACAGGTGATAAGGCCTTGCTATCACATTTTGTAGAGAAAGCTGACCCAATCATAACCTTTGGAGACAACAACAAAGGTTACACTGTGGGATATGGCTGCTTGGAATTTGGGAATGTTGTCATTAATGATATTGCTCTTGTGGATGGATTAAAGCACAACCTACTCAGTGTCAGCCAATTCAGGGACAGAGGATTTAAGGTTGACTTTGACATGATGGTCTGCAATATCTACCACAAGAAGGATGGAAGCCTTTCTCTTAAGGGAGTAAGGAAAAGAAGCTTATTTGTTGCTGATTTGAGCTCAACAAAGAAAGATAAAGTTTACTGTTTCTACAGTAAAGAAACTATTGGTGACAACATGTTTTGGCACATAAAACTCTCCCACCTCAACTTCAAGACAATGAACATGCTAATGAAGAAGGAACTTGTGAGAGGACTACCTCAACAGGAATTCTGTCAGGAAGGACTGTGTGAGGACTATCAAATGAAAAAGCTGAGAAAAACTGTACACAAGTCAAAACAAGTCAACACCAACACTAAACCACTTCAGCTAATCCACATGGATCTTTTTGGCCCAGTTAATGTTCCATCCTTATCCATAAAGAGATATGCATTGGTTATGGTGGATGACAACTCTAGATACACTTGGGTGAAGTTTCTAGAGTCAAAAGATGAAGCTGCTCAAGTAATCATTGATCACATAAGGGTTCTTGACATAACTCAAAATGCAAAAGTTCAAATACTAAGAAATGACAATGGCACTGAGTTCAGAAATGCCTTACTTGGAAACTTCTGCAAAGATGAAGGCATTGTCCAACAATTCTCTGCTGCAAGGACACCCCAGCAAAATGGTGTTGTAGAAAGGAAGAACAGAACTATGATTGAAGCTGCTAGATTTATGTTGCATGATGCAAAATTACCAACATACTTCTGGGCAGAAGCAATCAACACATCTTGCTATACACAGAACAGAACCATTATCAACAAGACTCATGGAAGTACTTGAAGGGTTTCGAGCACATAAACGCAATGATTGGTATATAATCACATTCTCATAATGAAAATAATTTATAAACCAAAAATTGTAAGGCGTTACATTTACAGTTCTTGGTGTGAACTATTCTATCTTACAACACATCTTTTTAGACAAAACACAAATCCAGACTAAGACACAAAACCGTCATGTCTTTTTAGAAACTAACATCCGTGTAACATTTTACATCCAGCTTCCCATCTCCTTCATATACCAAGAATGAGTCTTTAGTCCTCTTTAGGCACTTAAGAATATTCTTGATTCCAATCAAGTAACCATAACTTGGATTAGACTGGTACCTGCTCGTCATGCTTAAAGCATATCAGACATCATAACGAGTACATATCATCACATACATTATGAAACCAATTTCCGAAGCATATAGAACTATACTAATGTGGTCCATATCATCCAATGATTTTAGACCATTTATTTTGAGATCACTATCTCATAGACATGGGAACATTTCCCTTTTAGCCTCTTTGCATCCCTAATTGGTGCAATACATTGTCAATGTATGTACTCTGACTTAAGCCAAAAAATCTTCGTGATCTATCTCTATAGATCCTGATCCCTAAGATATAGGACACATCTCCTAAGTCTTTCATCAAGAAACTATTTCTCTACCAAGTCTTAACAGCCTGTTGAGAAAGAATGTCATTCCTTATTTGTAATATATCATCTACATATGATACTAGGAATGCCACATGGCTCCCACTAACCTTCTTGTAAACACACGGTTCATCTTCATTTTGAATAGAGCCAAACTATTTGACTGTTTCATCAAAACGTATATTCCATCTCCTCGAGGCTTACTTTAATCCATAAATGGATCGAATTATCTTATAAACCATTCTAGCAAAACTTGGATCTACAAAACCTTCAGGTTGTGTCATGTACATAACCTCTTCTACGCTCTCATTTAAGAAAGTAGTCTTGACATCCATTTGCCAGATTTCGTAGTCATAGTAAGCAAGCAAAATCCTGATGGACTTGACCATTGCCACTGGTGAGAAAGTTTCATCATAGTCAATACCATGAATTTAGTTGAAACCTTTTGCCACCAATCGTGCCTTATATGTCTGTATTACTGTCCATGCCAGTTTTCTTCTTGAAAACACACTTGCACCTTATAGGTTTTACCACTTTAGGTGGATCAACCAAAGTCCATACTTGGTTTTTCATACATGGAATCCATCTTAGATTTCATGGCCTCCTGCCAACTTTTAGATCTTGGAATTTTCGTAGCGTCTTGGTTGGTAAGAGGCTCATTATCATTATTCACAAGCATTACATCACCATCATGAGTCAAGAGAAATTCATAATATCTCTCGGACTCATTGTGAATCCTACCAGACCTACGAACAACCTGTGTTTCTTGAGCAGTATTATCATTAACATTTTCTTGTACATTCTACTCTTTTTCCAACTTTGGTTCAATGTTATCTCATGGTTCTCGATCCTCATCGAGATCTATTTTCCTCCCACTATTTATTTTAGAAATAAATTCTCTCTCAAGAAATACAGTAGTCCGAGCAACAAACACTTTGTTCTCTGGAGGATTAAAGAAGTAATACCCCTTTTATTTTAATTTGATATCCCACAAAATTACATTTATCTGATTTTGGTCCTAGCTTGTCAGAGGTTAAACGTTTCACAAACGCTTTGCATCCCCTAATTTTTATAAATGACATGCTATAACTTTTCTTAGTCCACATCTTATATGGTGTCTCCTGAACCATTTTAGTAGGAACACAGTTTAGTGTATATGCACCTGTCTCTAGGGTATAACCCCATAAACTTATTGGAAGATCCACTTGACTCATCATCCATCGCACTATGTCCAACATAATGTGATTTCAGCTCTTAGAAACTCCTTTCATTAAACCTTTTTTTTACTTCAGCTTAATATTCTTTGAACTTTTCAAACAATTCGGATTTATTTATCAAAAGATATCTATATCCGTATCTACTGACATCATCAGTGAGCGTTATGAAGTAGTAAAATCTACCTCCTACCATCGCACGTATATGACCACATACATCACCATGTATAAGTCCTAATCATTTGATGACCCTTTCACCATTTTCAGTAAAAGGGGCTTTTGTCCTTTTGCCAAATAAACCAAGATTCACATTCTTCGTATGATTCATAATCAAACTTATCCAATCATCCATCATTATGTAAATTGGAAATGCACTTCTTATAATATGGCCTTAATTACAGTGCCAAAGGTAATGTTTGATTTGAGTCATTTTAGAACATATAAATTGTTAACTAATTGTGCAACATCATTAACCTTTTTATTGAAATGTAATAAACAACAATTGTTATATATCCAATTAAAATGAAAAACCTTTCTTGTCCATACAAGAAACCAATATAATGTCTCTACTCTTAGAGGCACATAGTTATAATTATCAAGTTCTAAACTTAGCCTTATAGGCAAAATTAAGTAACGAGTTACTTCAACTAGAGCAACAACTTTTGCTCCAATTCTAACCCGAAACCTGAAGCTTGATCCTCACCGGTCTTCTTCTTAGATCTTCCAAATAAGCATGACAATTTAACTTCCAGTCTTTCGGTTTTCCACAGAAGCGACAATCGTCTTCTTTAATTAGCAACACCTCCTTTAGGCGATAAAACCTCTTTGGGATTGGAGTTTAATATGGCTATAGAATTAGATCAAATCTTCTTCTTTCCATTCCATTTTCCTTTCCCATTCACATTCCTACATTCTTCATCATTATGGGAGTAGTCCATGCATTTATCATGTTGCTTACAGCAGTTCTCAACGTGCTTCACAACTTAGTGAGTGCTATGTCTATCTCATTTATTTCGTTGTTCACTAACTAATTGAGAATAGTTACTGTTCAAAGATTTGTATGATCAAATCATTCCGAGTCTCTAGACCAATCTTGAAACCCAAAAAATACTAATCAAGGTACTCATTATACCCTATCATCTTTAGAACATCTGGTCCAACCGAATCTCACTTTCTCTAATTGTAGGTGTATGATGTCTTGATATTGTCAAATCCCTTTTGACGAGCCTTTTCCTCAAACATCTTTTAAGGTGCTCAAATATCTCATAAGCATCCATATGCTCATATTGTTTCTTAAGCTCAACACTCATAGTTTCAAGCATGAGACATGAAACATCATCAGTCGAATCATCAATTTGCTTCCAATAAGCATTATGTTCGGCACATGTTACATTCTCAGCTAAAAGGTAAGGGAAGAATTTGACTAACATCGTGGTGCCTGAGGACGATCCTCAAGCTCCTATATCAGTCGAGGAAATTTGTTCCTGTCAGCTTGTCCTTCTCAAGGACTGATCGCATAGAGAAGTTTTTTGTGTTATTTGTCATTTGATAGCTACAATATTAAAGTGCATAAAATTAATCTAGGTTGCAAATTTATTAATTATTATGTTTAAGTGATTATGGTATATCATTATATACCTCCCACTATTTTTATCAAATAAATAGCCCTAACTATTAATTCGGAAAGTATTTCTCTTAAATCTTTCTAGTGAGCCAAGATCCATATTTCGTCATGCTTAAGGTCAGCTTTGGCTTTACTCCCAAAACATGATTTATTTAGGTAGACAACTCTTGTCAATTATATCATATATAACTCTTGGAAAGTTTGGTAGAACAACATTTGTTCACATTTATCTAATAAATCATACCAAGCTCCATGCCTTTAAGTTCACAATCCTATTGTGGTAACTTAGTTAAGTCTAACCCAATGGTCTAACAGTTAAGTATCACATTTACTTCATCGTGTCTTACCACGATAGATTGGAGTGCTTCGCTTTGGCGAACCCACTCTTTCTCGATCTAGGTCTTGACGAGTGTTGCCCATTGGAAGACATCTAATTGACTTAATATTTTAACTTTAGGGATTTGTTTTTATTAAAACGACCATGATCCCATCATCAAGAGATTCCCAATTTTTCCTTGAACTAAGTACTTCAAATAAAAATTCATCACTGGTTTGATTTCCAGTCCGTCGGAGGAGTCACAATGGTCTCACTTAAAACCCGCCTTTCTTACAAGCGCTGCTTGTATTTTTGTCAAAATCGCCCCATATCAAAATTTGAAATTCATACTTATTTCCGTGTTTCATAAACACAGGAATCTCATGTTCGTTTTTGTTCAATTTTAAAATCTTGAATCGTTACAGATTTTATCTTGTTTAGCAAACATGGCATGGGTGACGTATCTAATACATACATGTTTAATCTAATTAAAGCATGCATCATTATAACTACGTATACATATCATCATCACATGCATCATATATGTAAAGTGTGTAAAGTAAACATGTTTGGTTATGGCCCAACCTAAGTGATCTTTCCAAGCTAATGGAAAAATCAAGGTCAATCTATGGTGGTATCAAAATACAATACAATGTTACAAGTCTTCAAGCTTTAACTTGCCTCCTTGCTTGCCTCCTTGTAATGCTTCCTTGGTTCTCCATCACCATGCTCATATAACAATTAAAAACCACTATCTTATGGGTCTTTAGGCCATAACCAATCACCATGCTCATATAACAATTAAAAACATCTCATATTGCATTAACATATCATACCATATCATATTTCTCATGATCCAATCACATAAATCAAATAAAGTGTAAATCAGAAAATAAAAATCAGAATTCCGAAAACAATAAATCGCTGTTTATAGACAGTAAAAGATGTCAAACGCCTTACAGACGAACGAGTGACAACGTCAGTTTTGTTCAGACACCCATTTCCCTTTCCGAAAAGTTACTTTTGGCGAAAATCCGACACAGTATGCAAATTTCACTAAATCTGCGCAGCGTGTTTAGAAATCGTATCGAATACGATTCTAATAACAAGAACAAACATATATCATGTATATATCAGTATACATACAGATTATATGATCATCATATGATCATCCCAATTAGGGCTGGGCAAAAAAAGGTCAAACCGCCCGAACCGGACCGGACCGAACTGACCAAACCGCCTTTTTCAGTTTTTTGGACGGTTTGGTTTGGTTTAGGTTTGGTAAACCAATAAACCGTTATTTTCTGGTCCGGTTCAGTTTTCATATCTAGACCGACCGTTTAGGTCGAACCGGACCGCTTTAGTTTTTATTAATATAATATATTATATTTAATCATTTAATTTTATACCTCACATATTTCTTAGACTTTATGTAAAAGATATTTCTAATTTTTATCTTAGAAGTTAAAACCCTAGTCTATTTCATAGACCTTATTTAAGATATTTCTTAGACTTTCTTTAATATATTTCTAATTTTGCTAAGACTTTCATATTTTAACGATGTGTATCATTAAAAACATGGTTTATAAGATGGACACCGGTAGTATATTTTGTAATTTGATTCAAGAACAATGTTTTTATTTATTTAGGTGTCTAGTTAGGTTTAAAACCGAAACCGACCGAACCGAACCATTTAATTGCGGTCTGGTTCGGTCTGGTAACAATCTCCAAACGGTCTGGTCTGATTTCCAATAAAACCGTCATATATGGTCCGGTCTGATTTGATCGATAAAAACCGATCAAACCGACCGTTGCTCAACCCTAATCCCAATCATCATTAATGTAAAGTTTATGCACATACATCAATGTTATCATCAAACATGCTTGTATATACATCAAAACTTTAAACATATAACCGAATTAAAACGTTTTCTCAAGTAGCTCTGATACCATTGAAGGGTTTCGAGCACATAAACGCAATGGAAAACTGCTTCTTTCTCTCTCTCTTTTCTTGCTCTCATAAGCGGCTAGGGTTTTAATATAAAAACGTTTTTCCACATTAAAATCAGCCCTCTTTGAGAGTTTATATAGAGAGGAAAATAAGTTTTCTAATTATAATCCAATTATAATAAAATACTAATCCGAAATTCCAATTTATTATTTAATTAAGTCGCACTTAATTAATTAATAACTAATTTCAGAATTAGTTTAAGTAATTCCATTTTCTATTTAAATAATTAATCAAGTCATACTTAATTAATATTATAAATAGAATAAATTACTTATTAAATTTAAATTCATAATTTAAATTATTTCTCCTTCAAGCGTTCTTTGTGTGTGACCCTGTAGGTTATTATTACGTTGGTAACAATTTTAATAACTAATTAAAATTGTAAACAATGAGAGGCATCTAGTAATACATCATTGCCACCCAAGTAATAATAATTAAATCGGTGATTCGATTAAGCCTTTCGTGAATAATGGTCCATGTAATATAATCCCTTTAACCTTAATATTATAGATTAAACTCGAGGCATGTAATGTGTCATCCTCTTCATAATTTAATCTTAGTTTTCTTGATCGATGAGTAGACTAATAAATCAAATCAACATTTGAGCACAGTCGTGCATTTCTTAGTCTCACTCAAACAAGAGGCCAATAATATCGCTCCTAAAATTAGGAGGGTTAAATCCCATCTAGATCATTCATATTTCTCATACGATTCATAATATACCCAATGTCCACTTTTATCATCACCCGGTCAAAGGTAACTTTTAATGTAATCCAAGTATATTAATTCTCGTATAAAAATATAATGATTTCAGGTCTAAGGATCATTACACCATTATCACAGTGAGAATTACTTATGACACTATTAACATGTGTAATCTCACGGCGGGTCAATCCAGTGTCATGTACTCTTACATGCACCTATGTTTTGACTTTAGTATCACCATACCTATGACCAATGAGATGTGGTCATCAGTCAACAAACATACTAGTCTCTGTGCATTATTATTGTCCTTAAATAATAACACTCGACTAGGGATATTTAGGAATAAAGATACGATTCATATAATCTCAATTTTAAGTCACATACTTAAAGATATCGAATACGTATCATAATTCCAAGGACATTTATTATGCTAACATTTAATACGCAGTAAATAAAGACATAATAAAATAATAACAATAATCAATAAAACATAATTTATAATAATAAAATGTTTTCTTTAAAACATAAAAGTATTGTCTCTAGAGCACTAATACTAACAGTACTCCTTACCATTTGTTGACTGAAAAGAAACCTACTGTCAAATACTTTCATGTATTTGGGAGTAAATACTTCATGATGAGAGACAACCATGAAATGATCAGACAATATCAAACCTGACACAAAGCAACCACAGAGCAAAACAACTTTCTTCTCTACTTTTCTTCTCTACTCCCAAAAAAACTCACTCCCTTTCTTCTATCTTACTGCAATTACCAACAATGGCCCCTAAACCATCAATTTCTCAGACTAACTTTGCTGGTATCTGAAAATCTATGAATTTTGATGATCACATAGTGGCAAAGATGTTTGTATTTATAGATGTAAAGCAGCAAGCTATATGCTCTATCCTAACTTGTTGTTGCAGGGAAAGATGGCTTACTGATATGAAATATCAGTGCATATAAAATATCATGCCATTATCATATGTACTAACTTGGTTTTGCAGGGCAAAATAGCTTACTGATATGAATGTCAGTTTATCTAAACAGCAAGCCATTAGTGCTGGACTGAGTCAGTTTGGCAAGCCAACTTCACATGTTCAATATACAAACAGCAAGCCAAGTTGTTCTGCTCAGAATCTGTCAAGATCGTGGATCATGGATCTATCTTAGGAAACTTGATTAAATATATAGTGAGGGCTCTTTATAATATAATTCGTACATAATATATTATAGAGCTCAAATCTTTTATCAAAATCTGTTTTGATATTATTTTCCTAAATTATAGGAGTTTATTGTTTTTAAAAGATTCTCTCTTTCAAAATCTCCTATACACGTTTTATATACATACAAACAGAAGGGATGAGTTTTTATTCGCTCTATCTTCTCCAAACCTTCTGTCAAACGGTCACAATAACGTTGAAGAAATCTCTCTAACCAATTGAACGTTAGAATTGGATTCTAGCCGTTGGTAATTGATTGGATTGATTTCACTACGTCAAATTTGGGCTTTCGTCACTCTTTTGTACAGTAAGGGCTGTGACACTTTGGAAAAAACGAGTGGCTAAAGATCATCGTCCCAAGTTTTAGCCACACAATTGTTTTTCGAGTGACCGAAGACACATTTTTTGGAAGATTTAGTCACAACTTCAAAAAAATGTGACAATAACAGCATGGTTTTTTTTGACTTTGACCAATTCCAAAATTTATAGTCATACTTGAGAGATAGAAGTGTGACAATAACTAGCGACGCTTCTTTGCTGTGTCTAAATGTTACGAAACGACCACAGTCGTTTTCGGTGATGTGGCTAAATGGGAAATAACCTATGGTCACTACATTTTATATGTGACTAAAAAGTAGAGTTTTCTGCATATATGTCAGAGCTTTGTTCGCTTAAGGAAGCTAAAAACTAGTGACTATATTATTGTGTGACTAAAAAGTTTCGAAAACAGGTGACAACGACTGATATCCTTGTTAGAAATTTGAATATTTTATTACTATTTGAATATATATGCAATAATAATATAACATTCAAATTCCATATTCCAACTATCTGTCGAAAGTAACAAACTATTTTCAAGCAAATATATTCATAAGAACGTCTTGGTTTATTCAAAACATGAGGAGTCAAAACTGGGAGGTGCTTCCGAGCCAAATTAACATCTTTATTTGGGTTGGAACAGATGTATTACCATTACAATACAACATAGATTTAATATGTACAACAGTACAAGGTTCCATGTACAATCAGAATGGTCGGTTCCTTGAGATATCCATCTTTCCACAATATGACATCAACAAGTCTGCACGAAGCTCTTTCCTCTTGCTGCATTATCCTTTTCAACACCCCTATATAACGCACGAGCTCACTCTTATATAAAATTTTAAAGGCATATATAAAAGAAACTTTAAATTCCTATGAAGCTAGAGAACGTACAGGCTTGATAGCTACTTTTGAAAATTCCTCAACTTCAGAAGCATTCACAATAACAGAAACCTAGCAATATGCAGATCAAGATATTAAACAAATTTACTAGTGTAAGGCACGGATACTATGTTTCACGGCATTGACTACATACTCTGTTTCAGCTTCTGTGAGCTCCACCTGCGTCGAGGACTGGCAAGTGAAATCATTATGAAAATCAACCGAAAATATGAAAAAGAATAAGCAATTATACTTCTAAATCACAGACTATACACTAACCTTGAAACCAGTATTCTCTACATGTTGAGGAGCACCCAAACCAGTATTAGTATTGCTGATATTACAAGTATTCTCTACATGTTGCTGAGATCTCCCTTGGTCAAAATCAGTGAAGATTGTCAACATTGATGTAACATTAACAAATACCTCAATATGTAAGTAAACATAAATCAGATTTAACCATCATGCAAGTCAATCTGTAGAACATTCATCAAGTACACATCTTTTACAGGTCTACAACTGCATACTTACAAGCTAATGATCAATAAACAATGAAACTCTAAGCACGTCATACACCATGTTTCTTTCTGCAAATCAAATGCATCTAAGCTACCAATAATGAACAATGACCATGTCAAACAAGAGAGTATTAGGGATGACAATTACTACAAAAATTACCTTATATGCAGATTTACCTAGCTATTCCTTCTTGAAAAATAGAAAAAGACAAAAAGAACTCATACATAACACTATAAATAACAATTGTTATGATAAAAATAAAAATACTTCCACACTGTCATGATAACAACTATCTCCTTACGTCATAACACTTGCATAACATTGCAAAAAAAAAAATTACAAAGAAATAATAACAAAATTCTAAGAACCAGTCTCCCTCCTCCTCTTGTAAATCCTGGATATGGTGACAGCCAGTCCAATGATCCTCTCACGCAACTCCAGGGCCCGGAGACGCTCCGCCTCCCTCCTCTCCTTCTCTAGATCGAAGTGCATCAGCAGAAACATCCACTCGATTTGCTGATCATAGGAGAACTCAGAGCTGATGTTCTTTGGAACAGCGTCCACTGGAAAGCTTGCACCTTCCACTACGATCGTGAAGTTTTCGTAATTGAACACTATATTGGCAATACGTATGGTGAGAGCGTTGAAGGCCATTTGATAGACGGGGGGTTTGATAACAATTAAGAATGTTTGAGAGGATGAGAAAGGGGATTAACTAGGGATGGTTTAAATAGAAGAGTGTAAGGCATATGAAACAACGCTCATATTAACTGAGATCAATGTCATAATTGCATGCAGTTGTAGTCTCTTAGATTCCCAATAGACGCAATAAACTCTCTTAGATTAATACGAACAGTTTTAGTCAAAATATTTCAATAAACATATTCTCAAAGTCAGTTAATCAATTAAAACTAAAATTAAAGTCTCCAGAGAGAGAGAGTGAGAGAGAGAGAGAGAGAGAGTGAGAGAGGAGACATACAGGTACTAATTGCCGGACATCATCTTCGCCAGAGAGGGGTGAAAACCTAGGGTTAAGACATAAAGGCGTTGTGTCATGCCAATTGAACTGAACAGTGCCTCCGCTCATCTTCTCCAGAAAGGGGCTTTGTTAATCTTGGGTATTTCAATCAAATCTAGAACCAATTGTTGTTGTATAAGAGGGAAAAAAAGGATATGATTGGGGTTCTTGTTTTAGGCGGCAAAATAGAAGAGAGTGTGGCTACTGCTGTGTGTAGCAATGAATTAGGGTTAAAACATAACCATATGTACCCTCTACTTTACTAATTTATTATACTACTTTGCTGAAAATCAAATTTAATCACTTATTAATCTGAAGTTTAAATAGAAGATAATTTCTAAAATCAAAATTTTAATTAAAAAAAACAAGATCACAAAATTAGCTTCATTCCCATATTTTAAAAATAATTTTGGGATCAAAAATGAATTTATTATGATTTTTACAAGTTTTACCTCAAAATGAAAATTAATTTTCAAAAATCATTTTAAAATACCAAAACTCCAAATTTAATTCATCTAATTTTTTTAAATCATTTTGGAATATTTAGAAGACATATGCAAAATTTAAAAAAAAATCTAAATTTATCTTGTACGACTTTATAACAAAAATCAAGTGAAAGTACTATTTCGAGAAACGAGACTACTACCCACTTAACAAACTATTTTTTTAAATTAATTTTTGGGTGATCCAACCGTACGGATATGAACAACTACTTATATTAGTAATTTGCAAAATTTTTAAAAAAATCTAAATTTATCTTGTACGACTTTATAACAAAAATCAAGTGAAAGTACTACTTCGAGAAACGAGAGTACCACCCACTTAACAAACTATTTTGTTAAATTTATTTTTGGACGATCCAACCGTACGGATGTGAACAACTACTTATATCAGTGATATGCAAAATTTTACAAAAAAATCTAAATTTATCTTGTACGACTTTATAACAAAAATCAAGTGAAAGTAGTACTTCGAGAAACGAGAGTACCACCCACTTAACAAACTATTTTTTTAAATTCATTTTTGGACGATCCAACCGTACGGATGTGAACAACTACTTATATCAGTGATATGCAAAATTTAAAAAAAAAATCTAAATTTATCTTGTACGACTTTATAACAAAAATCAAGTGAAAGTACTACTTCGAGAAACGAGAGTACCACCCACTTAACAAACTATTTTTTTAAATTTAATTTTGGACGATCCAACCGTACGGATGTGAACAACTACTTATATCAGTGATATGCAAAATTTTAAAAAAAAATCTAAATTTATCTTGTACGACTTTATAACAAAAATCAAGTGAAAGTACTACTTCGAGAAACGAGACTACCACCCACTTAACAAACTATTTTTTTAAATTAATTTTTGGACGATCCAACCGTACGGATGTGAACAACTACTTATATTAGTGATATGAATTTTTTTTTAAAAAAATCGAAATTTATCTTGTACGACTTTATAACAAAAATCAAGTGAAAATACTACTTCAAGAAACGAGACTACCGCCCACTTAACAAACAATTTTTTTAATTAATTTTTGGACGATCCAACCGTACGGATGTGAACAACTACTTATATTAGTGCTATGCAAAATTTTTAAAAAAAAATCTAAATTTATCTTGTACGACTTTAAATTTATCTTGTACGACTTTAAATATATCTTGTACGACTTTAAATAAAAATCTAAATCTAAACGATATTTCATTTCCCGCTTCCTCTTTCCCTCCTATGTACCCAATAATTCACTTCCCTCCCTACCCAGTATTTCATTTCCCCATTTTCCCCCTTCTTTTTCAGCACACACATATGTTCACGGCTCTTAGCTCGATTTCAGTATGTTCACGGCTCAAGTTCAAATCAAACACACACATACAAATTGATTTTGCTAGATAGTCCCGGCCCCGATCTGTTTGTTGGTCAGTTGATTTTGGTAGATGTAGGTGTTCGTGTTTTTGTCACAAACATAAAGGTGCTTTCATTATCTTGATTATCAATTTCTGTTTGTGACAAAAGCAGGGAACACATACATCGAGCAAATCCCAAGCTCTCTCAATCGCTGTTTACTGGTTACTGTTGTCGGCAGGTATGAGATGTTGTTTCATTTTCGATTGTTTCGATATTGTTTTGTTTTCGAATATTTCGATAATGTTTTGTTCAAAATTTGATTGTATTGTATGTATGTATGATTGATTTATGCTTTTGTGGTGATAAGTTATAATTATATACGATATTGAGCCGATTTGTTTGTTATATATGATTGTTGAATTAGTTGTTGTTCAGTGTAGTGGTTGATGTTATTGTGGTTGTATTGGGGGGAAAATGTGTTTGGGCTTGATATCGTGTTAGTATTTTGTGATCTTTCCTCGGACTTTTTTGTTATTTCCCTGAATACAGTTGAATACTATGCAATCCATTTCTTCATTTCATTGAGATGATGACTAATTTCATGACTCCAATTTTATCTGAGGTATAGATATATTTGGAGCTATAGTCCCCGTACTATGTGTAAGAAACTTAGTTGATTTTAAGCTGGCAGTTGGCAGTAGTCCCTCTGTAGAGTGTAAGATTGGTCACCTGTGTATGTACTATACGACAGGCACATAGTCTAATCATTTATTATCATTATTTGTGTGTTTTCATATATGTGTAATAATCTGTTTTGTTGTGTATATGTCTCTGTTTCGAGGCTGCTGAAGATGAAATATTATCCTTTTATCTCTTCCATATATCAGAAGCGATAGAACACATAGATGGATTCTTGTTTCTATCAAGCAATGGTAAATGCTTGTAATGCCTGATTATTTGAGTGATCAGTACATTATGTACATAATTTAACATGATTTTGTTGGCTAAATATCTAGGTTGCAGATGCCATAACACCAAATCAAATGGTGAGAAGTGTTCTTGCCCAGCTTGCCCTAGTAATTCCTTCTTGGAGATTAATCCCAACACAAGATATCACTGATGCCGCCAATAGAGACAATCAGAGGAATCAACAATCTCAAGTAAAATTCAGAAGCATAAGCAAGTTGAAGTTATAACGTTGGAGTCTTCTAAAAAGGCACATGAAGAAGCCAAGAAAAAAGCCAATAAATTTCAATCAAATTCAAAGCATCCTTCATTTCTAGCTAGTTGATCATACTTTTGTTCTAATTGAAATTGTGGTTTTAGTTTGGTGATGGATTATGTATGGATTGGTCTTAGCTATTACATTAATTTTGTTGCTATTTAGTTTGGTGATGGATTATGCATGGCTAAGTGTTTGAATTTTAGAATATATAGCATTGTGTTTCAATTTTGGTATTATTATTTATTATTGATCATTTATAATACAAATAAAACTCTGTATAATTTAGTTAAGTGTGTGTGGCTATTACTATCCTTTAGCCACACTATATATTACAAAAATTCTATAAAAATAGGTTTTAGCCAGAACTATAGTCACTATAACTATTAGTGACTAAATTCAGTCATTTAATAGTGTATATAACATAGAAACGACCACACAAAAATTATATAATGTGGCCATACCAAAGCTTTTTGCCACGATTTACCAAAAAATAGTGCGACCAAAACTAAGCCTTTGATGAATGTTGGTATTTAGCCACGTTATTAATTCTCTTTAGCCACTACACATACCGTGGCTGCAAGTTGGTATTTAGTCACACGTTTGAGCTTAAAATGGGAGCTGTCAGACCCAAATGGTGGTATGCTTTAGTCACTATGTTTTGAGTTACAGCCACACAACCGGGGTGTGTCCGTAGGGGGCATACGATGATCCGACCTTAGGTGACACTTGGCTGAAAAATTAAAGAGTGACGTAAAGTTCATAGCCACACATATTTGATGTGGCGGAAGCCAAAATTTGACGTAGTGTTTTTGGACGTTGCTTGTGAGGCTTTATAAACATGTTCTTGTGTTCAATTCGTTTTAAGAGATTCAAGCAGAACAAGAACACACACAACTCAGTTTTACTTTGCTATATTCAAACAAATTCTCTCGAGCTCTTTATATATCATATATGTACTATATCTTTGAGAGTTCATAGGTTTTGAGTTGTAATCACTTTATTGATTTGTATTACTCTATTTATAATCAGTAGTTGCTGGATATATTGGCTAGGGAACAAGGGTTTGGTGAACGTTGTTAGAGAAGTATACTTGGGAAGTATAGCTTAGAGAGCAAGTTCTGAAACAGGTGTTCAGCAAGCCATTTGTCAGCAACCGGGAAGAAGGGTGGTATATTATTGTATCTTGTAATTGTTATTATCTTTGATCAATAATATATTCTCTTACCGGGTTGGTAAGGGACCAGGACATAGACCATAAGGGACTAGGGGTCGAACCTGGCTAAAAGTTTATTGTGTTCTTTACTTTTATGCCTTACTTACCGTACTGCATTTATTTACAATCAGCGTGCCATTTGTGTCTGCATTGGTAACAATCAGCATGCCAGTTAAGTCTACATAATTTGTAATCAGTAACTAAATTGAACTCAGTAAGCTATTTATGGTAAATATCAAAATTGGTCATAATTATCCATTTGCCCCTCTAGGTGTGCATTTTCATTTGGTATCAGAGCGTGGTATACTAATATTTCTGTGACAGGAAAAGTATTCGATCATAATGGCTGACAATTATCCCGAAGGAAAATCTGATTATAGGGCTCCTCTTCTTACGGGCACCAACAACTATTACTGGTGGAAAGGAAGCATGAAGAATCATTTATCCAGGGATCCACTTGTTTGGAGAGTTGTGCAGAAGGGTCCATATATCTTTCTCGATAAAGATAGCAAGCCAAAGGATGTTGATGATCTTACTCCCGATGAACTAGTTAAAGTTGGTTACAATGGAAAAGCAATTAATTCTCTGATGAATGGCTTAAACCAAGCTGAATATGATAAAGTATCTTCACTCGAATCAGCTAAGGAAATGTGGGATTCTTTGGAGAATTATCATGAAGGGTCAAAAACTCTAAAGAAAGTGAAACTCAGCAACCTGATGAATGAGTTTGGGAATTTCAAGCTCAAATAAGGAGAAACAATCAGAGAGAGTCAAGCTAGATTTCAAGTCACCATAAATTCTCTGGAAAGACTTGGCAAAAAGATTCCTCGAGAAGAAATCAACATGAAAGTCTTAAGTGCCGTACCTTTTATCTACGAAGCAAAAGTTACCTCATTGGAATCTTCTCCACTCATTGATACTATGGATCACTTGGCGGTATTTGCTGAACTAGAGCAATTTGAAAGCAAAATAAATAAAAGTCAGATGGAAAGTTCGAGTACTAAAGCTCCAGTTACCAAAATGAAGAATATGGCTCTTCAATCTAAAGACAGCAAGCCAACTGAGTCCGATGATGATTCTGATGAAGAAGTTGCCACTACAAGAAAATGTTCAATAGACATCACACATTAGACATCGGTTACTAATACCACTGATGTTAAAAGATATAATAACATCACCCCGCGTTAATCTGATGTCTTTGTTGTTTAAAGACATCGCTTATTTTAGAACCGATGTCTAAAGTTCGACTAAATTTTTTTTTCCCCTTAGTAAAAATTTCGCAATTCCCCCCTTACACCAATTATTTCCCCCCCTTTATACCAATTATTTCCCCCCCTCTTGCCAAATACTTTCCCCCCGACTAAAAACTAAATATCTTTTCCCCCTTTCCCACTCTCTCTCTCGTCTCTCATCTCATTCAATCTCTCTCTCTCTCTCTCTCTCTCTCTCTCTCTCTCTCTCTCTCTCTCTCTCTCTCTCTCTCTCTCGTCTGCACCACCTCTCACCTCCACCACCATTCACCTCCGTCCTCTACTTCGTTCAATTCAATTCACTGGGATCTTAATTCGGATCTATTAATCTTCATCTCATAATCTTCGAATTCAATTCGTTGCAATGGTTAGTTTATTTATTTACTCGCGTTTGTGTGTTTATTAGATCTCGTACGATTTTAATTTCGTTTGAATTTGAATCAAATCACGCTGTCGGTTATTTTTAGATCTGTTTGATTTTTTGTTGCTGACTTGTGATTTTTTTAGTTGTTTGAGTACTTTACTGATGTTAGTTTAATTGATGTTTCCCTAATTGTATATAAGCTTGTGACACATGTGTAGTTATGACATACATGCCTCAAGATTTTCGGGGTACCCTAATTAGCCAATAGAAAGAATGCTCAGAGAGGAATACATCACAATTATACATGTAGATATGTAGAAATATGGACACAGGCCAAAGAGCTAGACGATGGCTGACATTCTAATGAAGTTTTGGTACGATTTAGATAATTCTTACCTGACTTTTGCAGATAGGACTCATGTGGGTTTGAGGGAAATAGTGTAAAATAGCATAGAAGAATAGTGTTGGTGCTGACATAGGATCCTTGCTTCAATTTTTGGGACTTCGATTTACAATAAAAAAAAGAAGAGATTTTTTTGTTTCTTTAGATATGGTTGTCTTAGTTGTAAAGAATTCATTAATTTTGCTGACTCTCTATAATATTTCGAAAACATATGCTCTGATTCTGTAGGTTTCTGATTCCGTATGGATGGGTATTGTAAGTCTGTAACTGCTGAAATGTAAGCTATAAATTACTGAAAATGGCAGAAAAAAACAGAGCCCCTATTTATCATATTTCAGAATCTGTAAATCATATTATCTTTATTAATCACTTGTGTATAGTGCATGTTTTACTAGATTTTATCAAGCAATTAAATGATGATCATGGGTAAGTGTCTCTCTGTCTTGCTGCAACATCTCTTTCTTTGTACATTATATTCATTTGGACAAAAAAGACATAGCCAACACTACCATCAGCCACCACCATGTCCAAGGAGGTCAGTTCATCTCCCTTCTCTTAAATTTTTCATATATAAATCTCTTTATGACTGCAAATATTAAATCAGCTCAAAATAAAATGTGAAAATCAAAATTAAATCTATACATTCTGTTTGTTTATAATGAAAAAAAGCCTTGTTTCAGACTTTTTGTCGCAACGTAAAATGACAGTTATGGAGTATCCTCGAGATTTTGAAGGTAGTCCGTTGTTACCTCTAGAGGTGTTTCAACACTTTTTGCATTCTAGTGATGGCTTGTTGAATTTTGGGGGGCAAAATGTGGTACTGCTGCACTATGAAAAGGGAAGTTGGGCTGTGCTTGCTTTTATGCTTGCAGGGCTACTTTTATATCGTAAACAAGCAAGCTCCCAAGGAACTTCTTTATATTTTATCTCCTTTTAATCGAAAATCATCTCAGCTTAGATATCTTGAGTACGTATCTCGAAAATGTGTCGGTAACCATTGGCCACCTGAGGATATACCTTTTGCTCTAGATTGCATTATATTTAGAGTCCTCCCGGTGTTTGATGGGGGAGCAGGTTGCAGACCAGTTGTTCACGTATATGGGCAGGTCCCTTCTTCCTCAGATGCCAGTAAGAGTTCTAAGTTTTTTTTTCAACTTATAAGACCAGAAAACATGCTCGCCTGTACAGAAAGGTAAAGAAATATTTTCATTGCGACACCTATAGAGTTGGGGAGTTAAGCTTTTAACTGTTATTTCTGTTATTTCTTTCCCTAACTGCAGGAAGAGTGCCATTTAGTGAAGCTAGATTTACATGTTCGGGTTCAAGGAGATGTTATTCTTGAGTGTGTTCATCTAGGAGAAGATTTAATAAGGGGAGGAAATGATGTTCAGAGTCATGTTTCACACTGCATTCATTCGCTTAAATGTATTGATGTTGAATCGTGATGAAGTTGACGTTCTGTGGGATGTAAAGGTCCGGTTCCCAGAAGACTTTGTTGCAGAGGTAAAATCGTGTTTTACTTGTGTGAAATGTCCTTTTTTGAGCTGTAGGAGTTGAAAGCATAATCATATATGTATCAGGTACTCTTTGCGGATCTTGACGCTCTTCCATCTATTATACACATAGAAGCACCAAGTGATGATGGGACTGAGACACAGAAATCTTCACCTGACGAGTTCTATGAAGCCGAAGAGCAAGAGAATGAAGTGGATTCTGAGTCTTTCCATGAACTGAAACCAGTTACTTTAAAAAGAATAAATGGGTTAAAATGGAAGGAATTACCTTCACCTCCTTCACATCAACTAAGCTCTGGACCAACAGCTCCCCCAAGTCCTCCACCTAGTGATCCAAAACCCCAGACTCTACCACCCCCACTAATGAATAAAACTCCAACAATGAATAAAACTCTACACATGATGATCATATTAACATTTTTATATTTTCTGAATGGTGTAATATAAATGGTTGGATATATATTATGAATGGTGTAATATATTTTTATATTTTCTAAATGGTGTAATATATATGGTCCAGTTTTTAATTTTTTTAACCCTTGGAAAGACGACTGTTTATTTAATATAGGCTCAGAAACTAATGTCTAATGGTAAAAAATACATCCAAATTTATAAAATCTGATGTTTAAAACCAAAACAGACATCGGAATAAAGTGATGTCTAAGAAAGAATATTAATCAGTTTTTTCTGTAATAACTGATGTTTATAAGTTCATTAGACATCAGTACAGGATGATGTATAAGATGATAATATACATCAATTTATTTGCTAAAAAATTGATGTCTAAGAGCTAAATAGACATCGGTTTCTGGCCGATGTCTAAGATAGACATCACCGACAAAGACATCGGTTGGCAAAAAACATAGACATCGGCTAGAAACTGATGTCTATTGACCATTTTCTTGTAGTGACTTATCTCAAGGAAAATCAAGAAGCTGATTGAGGCCAAGAATAGATTGAAGAGAGATAAAGGTGGATTCTCAAATAGCAAGAAATCCTCTAAAAACTCAAAGGAGCAGGCATGCTTTGAGTGTGGAAAAATAGGTCATTACAAGAGGGATTGCTACAAGCTGAAGTCAAAACAGCATGCTGGATACAAGGACAAGAGATCAAAGGCTCTACTGAGTGATGATGACTCAGATTCCAGTGATGATTCAAGTGAAGAAACGGTGAACTTAGCACTTGTTGGACTTGAAAATGAATCTACTCCAGGAAATTCTGAAGGAGCATATGCCGAAACTGACTCTGAAGATGATGAGAGTGAGGTAAATTCTCTTAATAATTATGTATCTTCAGATGATACTATGTTAGATTCACTAACCATGCAGGAACCCAAAAGTGTAACCATTGAAGAGTATATGGCTCTTAAAGCTGAAATCAGCAAGCTGTCTGAGAAGAATGCATCTATGTCTAACATAATTCAAGATTTGATGCCCAAAATGAAAGAATGGGATGCAACCTCATCAAACAAGGCCACTGAGATCAAGGAGTTAATGGCCAAAAATAGTCAATCTGATGCTATTATCAAAGTACTTCAAAAGAGGAACAAAGTCTTAACTGAAGAAATCAAGGAGCTCAGATCAGATAACAAAGCAAAGGCTGTAGCTTTGGAATCCTACAAGCTGATGAAATCAAACCAAGAAGAATCCTCAAAAACAGGAGAAATGGCTTCTCAGCAAGCTGAGACCATTAGTCAGCAAGCTGAAGTGATCATAACTCTTGAAAAGAAAGTCAATGATCTCAAGCAGGGTATGGGATCATTTATCCAAGGAGAAGAAGGCCTAAAGGCAATGATGAAGAACACTAATGCTCCATTGGTAAGAGAAGGAGTGGGTATGAACTTCAATAAGAAAGACAAGGCTATCAAATATGAAGGAAGATATGGTATACCCTACAACTATGCTATGCCTTGGAAGACTTGTAACAAATGTGGAGGAAAAGGTCATTTGGAAAGGAATTGTACTTCTCAAGTCAATCATAAAAGAAAAGCAGCTTACCAGAATGAGACATATCGACAGAAGCCGGCTTACCAACAAGGTTTTGGCAGACAACAAACAGCTTACCATCCGTCTGACAGAAAACAACAGAGAAGGAATCAAGCTCCAAAAGTGATCCAGAAGTGGATTAAGAAATCTGATCTACATGTTCTTTATGATCTATCTACTGACCATGGTGGATCCTACCAAATTTGGGTACCCAAGTAGTAAGTATGCTATTTGTTCTCGTACATTTATTTAAATATGATTATATTATTATTTTGGTACTAACAAGGTTCCTCTAGTATATAGATGGGACATATATACGTATATATAGTTTGTGCAGGAATTGAAAAAGGAGAATACTATTTCGGTTGTTTGATTGGTGATAAAGGTGTAAACCACATTCATGATTTTTTGGAATGTGCACTCTTCAATCAGCACGCTATCTTACATTTCAGTAGAACAGTTGGTATGGCAGAAAACCAGAATACATGTATTCAGCATGCTGGTTTGATTTATCAAACTTTATCATTATAACTAGCCTACTGTTTGTTAAATGTTTACTACATGTTTTATGCTTATTTTGTTCATCCCTTTTCTGATGATGTCATAGGGGGAGAAGAACATGAATACATGTGATAAAAAGGGTTATAATGTTACATGTTTGCATTTATAAACTAATGTTTTATGCAGGGATGAGTCACGTTTGTATTGCATATGATGAATTATGCTAACCTGATTCTATGTTGAGATATTATATTAATCAGGGGGATCATTGCTTTATGGGAACAACATAGTCTCTCCGATGTATTCAAGTATGTCATCATCAAAAAGGGGGAGATTATTGGCGTGATGTTTTGATGATGAATACAAATGTTGCTTATGAATATTTCATGCTTTATTATCTAATCTTGTTTTGCAGGAAGTATTGATTACTGATTAAGGGGGAGAAAGTATTGATTCTCTATTTCATTTACTTTGTTTGGTTTGATAATGCTAAATGTTCATGTGACACCAAACCAAGATATTGTTTATCTCCTTGTCTACATTGCTAATATTTTTGCAGGAGAAGCATAAATTTAGGGGGAGTTTTTAGCTCCTGAATATTGGTGTGTAATCATCAAAAAGGGGGAGATTGAAACCCTAGTGGTTTTGATGATGACACATAACAGCAAGCTGATTGCTTGTCATTGAATATATTAGCTTGTTATTTTGTTAACTTGTTTTGCTTGATGCTTTAATTGAGGGGGAGCTTTTAGCTCTATCACATATGGATATATTATCATAAAAAAGGGGGAGATTGAAAATCTATGAATTTTGATGATCATATAGTGGCAAAGATGTTTGTATTTATAGATGTAAAGCAGCAAGCTATATGCTCTATCCTAACTTGTTGTTGCAAGGAAAGATGGCTTACTGATATGAAATATCAGTGCATATAAAATAGCATGCCATTATCATATGTACTAACTTGGTTTTGCAGGGCAAAATAGCTTACTGATATGAATGTCAGTTTATCTAAACAGCAAGCCATTAGTGCTGGACTGAGTCAGTTTGGCAAGCCAACTTCACATGTTCAATATACAAACAGCAAGCCAAGTTGTTCTGCTCAGAATCTGTCAAGATCGTGGATCATGGATCTATCTTAGGAAACTTGATTAAATATATAGTGAGGGCTCTTTATGATATAATTCGTACATAATATATTATAGAGCTCAAATCTTTTATCAAAATCTGTTTTGATATTATTTTCCTAAATTATAGGAGTTTATTGTTTTTAAAAGATTCTCTCTTTCAAAATCTCCTATACACGTTTTATATACATACAAACAGAAGGGATGAGTTTTTATTCGCTCTATCTTCTCCAAACCTTCTGTCAAACGGTCACAATAACGTTGAAGAAATCTCTCTAACCAATTGAACGTTAGAATTGGATTCTAGCCGTTGGTAATTGATTGGATTGATTTTTGGACGTTTCTTGTGAGGCTTTATAAACATGTTCTTGTGTTCAATTCGTTTTAAGAGATTCAAGCAGAACAAGAAGACACACAACTCAGTTTTACTTTGCTATATTCAAACAAATTCTCTCGAGCTCTTTATATATCATATATGTACTATATCTTTGAGAGTTCATAGGTTTTGAGTTGTAATCACTTTATTGATTTGTATTACTCTATTTGTAATCAGTAGTTGCTGGATATATTGGCTAGGGAACAAGGGTTTGGTGAACGTTGTTAGAGAAGTATACTTGGGAAGTATAGCTTAGAGAGCAAGTTCTGAAACAGGTGTTCAGCAAGCCATCTGTCAGCAACCGGGAAGAAGGGTGGTATATTATTGTATCTTGTAATTGTTATTATCTTTGATCAATAATATATTCTCTTACCGGGTTGGTAAGGGACCAAGACGTAGACCATAAGGGACTAGGGGTCGAACCTGGCTAAAAGTTTATTGTGTTCTTTATATTTCTGCACATTACTTACTGTGTTGCATATTGTTATAATCAGCGTGCTGTTTATACAATCAGCGTGCCATTTGTGTTTGCATAAATTGAACTCAGTAAGCTATTTATGGTAAATATCAAAATTGGTCATAATTATCCATTTACCCCTCTAGGTGTGCATTTTCAGTATCTATTCACCAAATGATGCCGGTGAAGACTTCAAAGGACTTGTTTCTTTAATGAATAAGTACTATCTTGGGTATGCTATCACTTCAACTCCTGTTCTAGACCTAGAAAGGATTGAAAACTTCTGGGAATCAGCTGTTGCTCATGGAGATGGAGACAATGCCGCCATCAAATTCAAAATCAAAGTGAACAGTTACACTCTCACTATTCAAAGAATCAATGCAGCTTTGGGAATTGTACTTGAATCAGGAAAAACCTTCACTAAGCTTGCAAGTGATGAAACCTTGAAGAAGCTCTTCTTGAAAATTGGGTATTCAGGACCCATTCTCGAAGAGGGTACAACTAAGTGGTACTCCTCTGGTGAAATGGACAGGAAGTATTTGAGAAAGGAATGGAGCATGATTCTTGATGCCATGGTGAAGGTGTTCTCCACAAAGACTACTGGTTGGAATGGAATTACCACTTACATCAAGAAACTAACCCACTCTCTTATCCATGGCTACAAGGTGGATGTTGGAAAGCTACTCCTGGCACACCTTAGGGCTGTCATAGGTAAGAAGGTATCTCTATATCCTCACTTTCTTATAATGTGTATTAATTCTCTCTGTGATTTTGATACAAATTCCCCTCGTACAGAGGTCTGCAGTGTTTTGAAAAGAAATACACACACAACTCTCACCTCACAGAATCTAAATGCACATATTCCACTTTGCTTCACCAAACACATGGTTGATCAAGTGCCTAACCTTGATTTTACATTGCCCTCTGGGTATGAAACCTTCACTCTTGAGGATGAGGCTGGATTAGACCCAAATTCAGCCAACCCACATTCTACACCATACATTCAGCCTAGGTTCTCTAGACTTCCCAAAGTACAGAGACAAGCCTTGAAAGAATCCAGAAAAAGACCCCTAGAAACTGGTGTTGGTGGTAGTACTGAGAGTCAAGAGGGAGTTCCTGCACCTAGTGCAGTAAATAAGGAAGGTAGTCAAACATAACCCACAGTGGTTCCTCTTGAGCCTAAGAAGAAGAGAGCTAAGAGGGCCAAAACCACTGTCAGCCACCCTACAGTCTCCCAAAAGATTGTAGAGGACAATAGGGAATTAAACACCTCCCTGGATGTTCCTTCTCAACAAGGGACAACTATTGAAACTTGCCTGTCTCCCAAGGCACCTTGTACAGAGTCTGCACAACCTCATATTTCACCTCATGAGGAACCCCCACTTGCAGAAACACACATGGAGTCAGTGCACAGTAAGGATTTCACTTCCACAAAAATTGATGTTTCACAAGTTCACTCTGTGGAGCAGTCAATATTCTCTTATCCACTTTCACCTTCTTCCTTCCTTACTCATTCTTTTGTTTCTTCTCAACAACCTAGAGAAGGGGACAGTCCCAACCCTTCAGGTTTTGATCATCCATCTCCAATCATGGATGAGCCCCCATCTAGTGGTCCACAAGAACCCATTTCTCAAAGTGAAATGGACACCACTCCTCCAAACACTGAGCTAGAACAAGGTACAACTCTGCCAGAAAGTGAAACAGCCAGTGCCTTGTTCAATCTCTAAAAAGCACCTTACCTCAGGGAAGATGCTGTCACAGCCTCAGTTGTTGTCAAAGACACTGAAAATGTTGTTGTCACAAGTAATCCTACTGTCGCGGATGCAGTAAAAGTTGTTGTCCCAACCCAACCTGCTGTCCAAGATGCAGTGAACCCTATTGTCACTCCTTCAGCTGACAGTAACATTTCTGGAAAAACTACTGTCCCCTCTGCACAACCCAATTATGATAAAGTTCTCATTGAGGATGTCTCTGATGATGATGTGCCACTCTCTCAGTTTTTAAAGGTACATTCTAAACCATCTCTTTCAATGCATATTAGTACTGCTCATACCCATGCATCTAGGATGAGTGAGGGAGTGCAAAAGAAAAGAGAGATAAAAGAATAGAGAGGTGAGCTAAAAAAATGAGAGGCATCCAAATGAGCTGGCAAAAGGAGATGAACTTGAGCAGTTCCAGAGTGCACTTGAGGGAGCCCACACTGTTCAGGCATTAGGCCTTGAGAGATCTATTGTGAGGTGTGATGAGATCACTCAGAAAAACCATGAGAGTGTGAGAAACCCCTCAGCCTCCATGCCCCATTCTTTTCCTTCCCCTCCAAGAAGGTTGAGAACTGGTGGCACCTCTACTCACACTGCTCAGAGATTGGGAGCCCTGGAAAACAGATGCCTTTCAATGGAAGCTAATCTTGACAGCTTGTCTACACTGGTGGCTACTGGTTTTGCTGATATTCAACAGTCCATTCAGCAATTGGCTGCTGCAATTGATGCTGCCAACTTACCTAAGGGGGAGAAAAGGGCAAGATCAGAATCTGTCCAAGAGCAAGGTGGTGTAGACAAAGAGGTAGAACAAGGTGGTGTGGACAAAGAAGTGCACAAAGAAGTACCTGTATCTCAGGGGGAGTCTGGGAGTAAGGGGGAGTCAGGAAGACATGGGGAGCAATTGGCAGACCAACAGGCAAGTGGAGCTGGAAATCTATTTGAATATGAAATTGATGGGGAGAGAGTATTGATGTCCAAAGAAATATTGGAGGAAATGCAAGGGAAATCAAAATCTAAGAGACCAATACTTCCTCCTGTATCAATTAAAGAGCCAACTCCTCAGCATCAGGAAACTACACTACAAAAGATATGGAGAGAAAAGGAGGAGCAAGATAAGTTGGGGAAAGGCAAAGGGAAACTACCTGAATACTGCAATTCACCACTCATGTGGACTGAAAGAACTGAAATTGATCAGGAAGAAGCAAATACCTTGATGGTGGATTACAGGGAGAGCACACTGCACAATCAGGATGAACAATTCTTCAGGATAGTTGAGAAGGAAATGGGGAAGCCAAATTCAACTCTAACTCAAGTCTCAACCTCACTGAGGAAAACGATTGTGAGTGTATGTGTGAAGATCAATGAGGAAAGAAGATGGGCCATTGATGTGTACTTGGACACATGACTCTCAATGTTCATCACCATGCAGTTGCTACAGAACCTTCAAGTAAGGGTGTTGGGTGTGTTAAAAGCTAAGATTAAAGCAAACCACTCAACCTTCAATGAGATCTTGCAGGTTGAAATCCAGAATCTAATGTCAGAGAAACTTCCAGAGGTGTATCTTAATCCATTTTGTGTCTGTTATGGATCAATCACAAAGGATGGTGTCAAGAAGTGTTCATATCTAAATCTGCAGGGCACATCAACAATGGAGACAAAGTCAATAATGAAAGTGCTAAACTTAGTCCTCAACTCCAAAATCAACAAGGAAAGAGTCCTAACTGTCAAAGCAATTCACAAACTACTGGCAAGGAGAAATAATAAGCTAAGCTCTAAAGTAAAGGAGTTAATCTCTAAAGCCAATGCTAAAAGAGCTGATCAAGGTGAAAGCTGTGCATTTGATGACTCTCTTGATGATGATGAGTTGGATGGAAGTGGAGGTTCTGGAGTTGCTAAAAATGTTGGTGGAACAACTGCTGGGAACACCGGAAATCAAGCCCAAGAAGCAAGCAAGGAAGCAGCTCCTGAACAAGGAAAGAAAGATGCTGGTGCAACAGAGGAAGAGGAGATTGAAACACTTGAAGCTTTGGAGGCAAACATCTTAAGGTGTGCTATTGACAACATCAATGATGAAAAAGATGCTGTCACCAAAGAAGCTGTCAAGGAAGATAAAGAAGCTGTCAAGGAAAACAAAGCTACTGTCAAGGAAGACACTGTCATGGAAGATGCTGTCAATGATGAAACCAATAAAGTAGTCAAGCCTAAAAGGACAAAGTCTTTAGCTAGAGCTTGGCTTTCTAGACAGGAACCTGAAACTAAGAAGACTTCTAAAGCAAAGAAAGGAAAAACAAAATACTCAGGGAAAGAGAAAGCGACAGGACTTGGCAGGAATCTGAAGAAGCTAATCCAAACAAAATACTACAACTCTTTTGATCTACTAGAAAAAGGGGCTCTAGAAATAAAGAATGTTGAGGTAAAATTGGATGACCACAATGAAGCAATCCAGTATGTTCTCTGGTTTGATCAATCAAGGTTAGTAAAGGTTGGAAAGGACTTCACTATGGAACCTGAGTCATATGTGATTAATGAAAATCTGTCATACAGAAAGAGGAAAGTCACAAGAAGAATTGATTATTTCTTTTTAGAGAGAATGATAAATCTGATGCAAGGTTATGACAATATACCTGATAAAGTCATGGAACATGTTCTGATATACAAAGCTGAAAGAGATGAAGAATTCTATCAGAACCATGGGGATTGGTCATTGCATGATGATACTGATATTGCTCACCTATTGGAGTACTCTGATGAAGAAATAGTTGACTATGAGGATGATTTTCCTGAAGAAGAAGTGCAAGCCATGCCTAGTCAAGAGAAAACATATAAAGCTGCACATGATGTGACTGTTGAGGAAATGGAAGCTGAACTCTTGAGCATGTACCAAAAACAGAAAAAGGAGAGATGTAAAGAACCCAAATTTCAACCTTGTGTGTTGGAAAACCCTTTTAGGATCAAACATGGAAAGGAAGAAATCTACTTGGATAGTTTCCACAAGCTCAGAACCAGTGTACTGAAAGAGTTGAACTATTCAGTGGTTGGATCAACTAACCATCTAGAGATGCTGTGTTCTTTTGAACTTGAAGAAATTATTCATAAGAGAAAGGGTGAAGACTCAAAGCTGGACAAGGCAAGAAGGACAACTCTCAATGCATTTCCTGGCAGGAGATTCAAGCTTGACAAAGACATCTTAAAATTCAGAGTCTATATATTTGGTCAAGAAGAGAGGATGGATCTCCAGGATGCTCAACATGTTGGTTCTAAAACAGCTCAACAGTACATTGATGAAATTTTAAGATGATGCAATTTCCCTCATGGAAATATCTCTGATGGATGCTCTCAGAAAATGTGTAGCAGATGCTCTCAAAAGAGAGGAAGAAGGGAGGCAGAAAAGAAAGTCTGAAGCTCAAACTAGGTAAATATTCCATATTTGCTCATTCATTCAGGAGCACCTATGTTTGCATTCATTCTGATCTTTGTTAGTTAAGTTGTCAGCATGTATAGTTTGTAAATTTGTAGTTATTATCCATAAAAACAAATTGGGGGAGATTGTTAGGATTTATGGGTGATAACTTAGAAGACAACTTAACTTTATGCTTTGTAATACTTAATTTTATTAAGAAGAACACACTGTCACAACCAGAGTATGTTCTTGTAGCCATTTCATTTGCTATAATAAACTTGTTTATAAATCTTGGTAGAAGTTCATTCATTTGTTCAAGCCTCAAGGAGTATATCAGGATGACAACAAGAATAAATGTTACTGTCATATCAATGACAGTTAGGTTACAAGAAGAAAACATGTTGCAAGTCATGACATCATATTCACTCTGACAGCAACATTGGCGGGAGCCTTGAGACAACAACTCTCTATTCTCCTGACAGCAAGTTTGGAACTCCTGACAGCATCTATTGCGGGGATTTGTTACTGTCACCAAAAGTGCATTCTTGTGACAGCAAACTTGAAGTTCAGGATACTGTCTCAAAGGGATAAACCTTGAATTGGGGATCTACCCAGTCAAACATGTGACAGTTTGGATGTTCTAGAAACAGGCGTGCTGCAGTATGCCAACACTGCATCAGGTCTGCAAAGACTACGACAGAAGCTTAAGGGATCACAAGACAAAGCTCACCAATTCAAGAGTATGACAAATCAACATCGACTGGAATTGTGTTTGCTAAATATAGAATGTATCTAGATTGCTTTTTCTATAATGATAAATCTGTTTGTATAGCAATTTAGGTAAGACACACAGGTACGCAAATTGTAAGAAGCTGCCACATGAAAATGACAGCAGCTTCACAAACCCGTGATGATAGAGATATGAGTAGTATACTTAGACTATCTCTCTCATTCTATGTGGTGTATCTCTGGAGAATCGAAGCTTGAGAAAAACACACTTTTCTCAAGGTTGTAGAAATGCTTTGCAAAATAAATAAAACATTTATTTTGTGAGTAAACTACTTGTGATTGCATTTCTTCTACTGATAGGATTTAATCTTAGTTTTAGTTGTTGAAGCATAGATTGAATTTTATCAGTATTGCATTTAACCCCCCTTCTGCAATACTCTAGGACCAACACATGGCACATGCATTAAGCTAGCACACATAGGTCGAATAAGGGGCATGAGCACATGAGTTCCTGTCAAACTGAATTTAATATTTTTTTTCATTACTTTTTTTTTGTAAATATAAAAAAGTGTTATCACTAAAATTTAAATATAAGAATATCTTTCCAAAATTTACTCGATACTCCCTAGAGCAAAATTTCTGAAACATGCCTTTACACATTATGACAAAGTTGTATTGTAGTATACACCCTTGTAGCAAAGTTTTGTTACAACATTTTCTCTTGATAGCATAACTTTCCTCGTTTTCATCTTCATTTTCTTTTATGTTCACGAGAATAGAAATAAGATTATTTTTTAAAAAAAAGTAGTCAATTAACTCTATTTAATATGAGATCTTTTTAAGATATGTACAAAACAAATCACCTTGGTCTAATGCAAACATTTATACCATATTATTGTGGAGTTATGACTTGTTGCAGACAAAGGTTCAGAGAAAAGATCTTGAAGATAATGTGTTTGAGTTCTACTTTATGAGAGGCCTTTTAGTATGTGTCCACGATCAGAAATTAGTCAAGGTGCCGTGTGTAGAAATTCTTCTTAATGGTGTTCAAACAACGAGTTTTGTGAGAATAACTGGGTACAATATGTGGACAGATCTACCAAAAGAGATAAGATCAGGAGATTTGTAGTTCTTGGATTAACGGGATGATTGTTGGATTGTTGAATGATTCTTATACAGTTATATATAAACAACCATTTAACATTATTAGTAGAGATCTTTTGATATGTGCTCAAATGTAAATTCGTGTTGTCTAGGTTCAAAACTGATAATATCATACTATTGTGGAGTTAAGCATAGCTTGCAGCCTAATAGAATTTATTAGTATAATTTTTTTTGGAATGTACCCAAAAATAAACATGTGCGAACTCGTTCCGAAGTGAACAATATCATAATATTGTGGAGTTAATTAGCCTTGCTTGTAGCCTAATGTTTCATAACAAAATTGGGCTTATTTTTTGGCAAATGAAAATGGTACTTGATAATTTTTCCCCCCAATTAGATTAATTGGGTGATACCATATCAATGAACGAATTTAAGATATATCAGTATGATGGTACTTATATTTGACTACATTCAGATTATTACAAAGAGATGATCATGAAAGATGAACACGTATGTATGAAAGAGGAAGAAAAAACCGGTTTAGTAATTTTTTAGCTGTTGAAGGGCATTGACTGAGAATTTGTTTCATCATATAGCACGAATATGCTAGACCAAACTCTTTCCAATCTGATATGTTCCCTGCCAAATAGACATATACATATGGTAACAACGAACAAATGAATTTTTTGTAAATAATATCGGTAGGATGGTACTTATATTTGAATACATTCAGATTATTACAACGAGACGATCATGAAAGATGCAACACGTATGTACGAAAGAGGAAGAAAAAACCGGTTTAGTTATTTTTTGCTGTTGAAAGGTATTGACTAATAATTTGTTTCATCATATAGAACGGATATGCTATCATATAGAACGGTTTAGTTATTTGACTAATAATTTTGGATTGAAGCCAACAAAGTTACTGAATGTAAAGCGAAAAGATGTGTAGGAAAACAATATTTATAAGCCAAATAAAAATCAAATAAGGAAGAAAGTACCGTGCGCGGTGACATAGATAAGGCAATAAATTTTAAAATGTGTATCATGTGATTTCTAAAATATTTATCATGCATAGCTCATAGTAAAATGTACTTGTTTTAAAAAAGTAGTAGACACATGTGGTATAAGCCATGATCACCTTGTACATTTTCTGTTTCCAAACGTTTCAATTTTTCCAACAAATTTTCTTATAGTTATATTAAAAAAGAGATAACTACAAGAAGAGCTACCCGAACTCCATCATCGGGTATGCTCACAGTTAAAAGCCAAAGTCAGTTTACAGTAGATCATTAGTCTCAAGTTCAAGTTATTATAACCAACTAGTAATAACATGCATAAATCTGAGACTAGTAAGAAGTGAAGGAACACGTCGACCTCCAGGTCCAACTCCCCTACCATGTCCACCACCATTACCACGGGTCTTCCTCTAGGCCTTCCCCTAGGTCTACCTCTAAATATGCCACACGATCCCCCCTCAAAACCAGTAACTTTATTGGATTGGAACCTTTTTATGTTAGAACCTCGAGTAGAGTAAGATCTAGTGACATGGTTGAGAACCCTCTTTCTACAAAGTACATTTATTTCCTACAAAGATTCCGCACTCAAAGTATCATCAGAGTCTAGTGTGATATTAGGATCTAATATGATATCATTTCCATTTCTTTCCACCTCCTTAGCCAATGGAGTCATCCTAAAAAACAAGTTAAACTTTTGTCCATTCTCATAAAAGTAATCAGTGCTCAAGATTGGGGCTAGAAGAGGGTAATCTATAGCATCATGACTATTCTTGTGACAAGCCTCGCAAGGCTCAAATGAAGACAAGTAGGATACTTTGCCTCAAGCAATAACATATGCCCTTTCATCAAAACTCATTAATATGACATTAGATAGAGAAGCTAAAAAACTAACTTCCACACATACAATAGCATGGTATGCAGGGGAGTAGGTAGTGACTAGAACCTTTGTTCCTCCATCGAAACAAACAGACTTTCCAGTTGTAGTGGTTATTCAAAATAGACCCTACTATGACCAAAATATTAAAGGCATATCCGAAAACTGAATACACATTTAAACTAGTTCATGTGAAGTTACAAACAATTTTTCATCCCAAGACTTAAGGAATATCTCAAAAGGGATATCATAATTTCAATTTAAACGAGATTCAATAATATTTAACATGCTATCAACAAGATCAAATTTAAGGATCAAGAAGCCAAGATTATGTTTGAAAATATTAATTAAGCCTACACTTCCATAATAGCCTTCCTAACTTGATCAAACTTATATATAGAAAATCTTATCATTAATGAAACTCAGACACAGTTTTGTCCCACAAAATTAGCCTTGTCAATCAAAAATTTATCAGGTTTCACAAGTACTGAAACCGCCTTATCTTCATTTATCATAAAATGAACATCATTATCAACATGACAAGTTAGGTATTTAGATTGAAGAACCTATTTTCCCTTAAATTGATTGCTTCGAGGTCCCTCCATACCGCGGGGCCTCGTTCTCCGTGCATGCCCCTCACAAATCTGAAGCAAGTTCTTTCTCTATGTTACCTCCGACGGCCAAATCCTCCACCATAAAAGGTTGAGAGGGATGTCTAGTAGCTATGTTAAAGGATGTTTCTTGTATGGTAAATTGAGAACTATAGAGGTAAGTTTATTAGATTCCATTCCCATAAATTTAGGGTTATTAGTGTTATGACATGTATGTGTGTTTTAAGAGACACATGTAGAGTGGCAATTTCAAAGGAGAGGCCGAGAGGGACATGTGAGAGTAAGAAGTAGAGGCTAGGCGAGGTGGTCTTGACCTGTTGTAGGCGGTGGTGTCGCACTAACCTCTAAAATGAAAGGACTAACATTTTATAGTTCATTATATATCTATAGGTATATGTGTTTAGTATCTTTTTGTGATGCACATCTTTTTAGTATCTTTTTATGAAAATCCACAATAAGACCCATTGTATTACATATTTATTTCATTATAAAAGGTTTAGGGGCTCATTTTTTTTATTTGATCAACACTTTGAACATATAATTGAAGATTTTGCATCAAAAAAATGCATAAGAAGTTGAGAGGTAGATTGAACAACAAATAAGCAAATCTAGCGACATTTTTGCAGTACTTTTAGTTTTATATGTTATGTATATCAAACTTAAACATATTATTTATGAAATTAATGTATGTGGATGAAAACAAGTTCTTCAATCTAAACCCCTAACATTTCATTGGACTAGGTTCTGAATCTCTTTTAAGAAATTATTTGTTTTGTATATTTAAATTAAATATTTTTTTCAATATAAGACTCATTATTTTTGTTTCCGTCCAAGCCTCTAATTCATTTGCATACTCGAAAGAGTTTGCTTATGGAAAGGCATGTGTGTACCAATTCGCTTGAGATGAGAGACAAACACTTTATAGACCAATAAAAGAAAGGGATATTTAATAATTCAATTCAAACTCTTTCTTTGCGGATAGGGTAGCTTGTATGGAAGTATTCCTAAGCATTTGTGCACATGCATTTTTTGACCATTCACGTAGACTACAGTTTAGGGCTCTGTAAAAGTAATTTTGAAAGTATCAAATTGAAGATCTAGATAGCCCAAATAAATTGAAAAGAAAGGAAGAAGACCAACATTTTTGTACTTTTGTATCATAATCTCCTTTTTTTAATCTAAGTTCAAAACAACATTGTCATTAAAGTAAGTTCTACGACACTTTTTCAATAATCTGAAACCTCATTTAGAAGCTCATTTGATGGCTTAATTTGAGTATTTCTATAATTTTTCTTATTATCACTCTTGGGTATATAAAATTGGGGTTTATAGACCTCAACATGATTAAATACCTATCCTTAAACAATCCAATATAATGACAATATTATCATTAATAGTAGATGTGGAAAAAACTTGTTGAAGAGTTGTTTATCTTTTAAAAGATTTCACATGTATGGTACCTAAAGCAAAGACGGTTAAGTCTCATTTTGACCAAAAGTCCCGACTGATTTGCTCTGTAGCTTCCATAAAATCCCTAAAGATCTTGTGAGCCACATTTTGAGAAGTCATATTAAGAGGTCAAAATACCTATTGATGAGAACTCATGAAATTATTGTAAATAAAGTATATTCTATTGTGAAATTTTTGAATAGAAAATATGGATTAAGAAATTTAAAATGTAATAATAATTATATATTTTATTTATTTATAAATTAATTTAGCTAATATACATATAAAAATTTATTATTTTCATAATATATGTAAATCTGGGCAGGTGAAATGTCCATTCCTAATAAATTTGAACATAGAATACATCTGCTGATGTCCAGAGCAACCTCATCCCCTTGGTATGTTTTCCGTCAAAATAATCGAAATATAAATATACATGTTGCCAAAAACAACATAAAAAAGTTCTTCAACTCAAATTTCACTGTTCCCAATAACATGTTTACTTGAATTTTAGATGAATTGAAATTACACTTGAATTTTATCTCAACCGAGATTGAATTTTTGTAAACTTATTAAGGTATACACAGGTATATGTCATCCAAAAAAATCTAAATTTATCTTTCTCGTAAAGTATGAATTCCCTTATGTGTATAATGGTGTGCACTGTAATGCTTAATTAGAGAAATGAGTTGATTATTTGAAAAATATATGAGGCTTGAAGACGGAATGAATAAAAAGATGCAGGAGAGCTATATTTTATAATGGATGTGCTTGAAAATTTTGCATTATAATAATATAAAATAAAAAGTAAAAGCAATATCTTATTTAATGTATATATCATATATTCAAATATGCATCTTTTATCTCTATTAAATAAGAATGAATATTATCTGTCATTAGCAGATAATTAGCAGATAGTGTACATATTTGATTCACTTTATTTAACATCTTCCAAATGTTAGTATCCATCGATTTATATATTTTATCTAAAAATATTTGAGATCAATATATAGTCTATATATATATATATGATATTATGTGTATTTTTCATATATATAGCATATGCATATGAGATTATGTGTATTTTGCATTCACAAAAAATCCTATCATGTTGCTTACTTTTTGATTTGTTTGATACTTATCCATCTCGGAGAATAATAAGTCATCCACAATAATATTTCCCATGAAAAAATATGTCAAAAATTAAACTTCACATCTCACAAAAAAAAACTAAACTCCACTCATAAAAATCAAAATGAAATTAAACATACATACTTCAAGATGCTCACAAAAATAAAATAATTAGTGTCGGCCAAAGAGACTTTTTGGTTAGAATTTTAGCACTTTGCTTTTTTGTTGGACATAATGTAATATCCGTGAATTTTTTTTTATTAATGAATAAATGATATATTTGGTATAAAATATTTTGTGGGATATTTGAATATTATTAAGGTGAGAGTGTTAAGTGATTATGTGTTATTTGGTGAGTCGGAAGCCTTTCAAATATTTCGTCGTTTGAAATTTTCTTCAATCTTGAGCCCCGTTTTGAAAATTAAAGGGCCCCGTTGAGATTTTTTACATCATTATTATTCCCTCGTCTTTCGTATTCGAAACGTTATCGAAAGGATTATTCGTATCATTTCATCCCTAGTTATTTGATCTTGCCAGTATAATTCGTTTTGTTCGAAAAGGGAAAAATTGTTCCAAACCCTAATTGCTTAGGGGGACGGATATATCGTTTATCTCAATATTTCATTTGTTATAGCCCAAGTATTCTTGAGCATTAGTTATATAATGATATGTATTGATTTGGATAATTATCAGTCCTTGTAGATAATTATCTCCTCGTAAAACGTGTTTTTAACCTAATTAGGGTTTTTAAACGATCCAGTGGATCTATATCGATCCAAAAATGTTCCTTGGGGTATTATTTTTCCAAAAATATATAAATACGAATCGTACCTTATAGCCTTCATAATCTGCATTACGTATAATCAAAAAGTAAAAATTCCCGAAACGTGTTCTTCGTGTTCTTGAATAATCAAACCATTCGTTCAAGGTGTTATTGAATTCAGAAATCAAAGTTCAAGTACTCAAATCAAAGCTCTTGATCTCTAGTTTCAGAATTTTCCAACCTCATCATCATCTGGTAATTTTTCGATTTATTATGAATTTTTCAATATTCGAATTAAATTAGGGTTTATACCCGATTTGGGGATTTTCATTTTGTTGATTCTCCGTTCAATTGGTTGCTTCTAACATGTTCCTAGGGTTCTAATTAGCAAGAATCCATGATTTAATTCCATGTTTAAGTTCAATTTTGCTGGGTTTAATTTTCGGGTTTTGACCTGAATTATTCTTTTGCTTCGTTCGTTCTTGTTGTTGATCTGACATTGATTCTGATATAGGGGTTTTATTGTATGAGTTATAAGCTTCATTTTGACATATTAAACGTTGAGTTTCATGTACAAAATTAGTAGATCGTGTTTCCGGCCGGAGTTGTTGCCGTCAGGATTCTTTGACCGAATTCTGGGCTCGATTCCGGCATGGTACATGTATGTTTGCGTGTTGGTTGTGTTTGTCTTGGAAGGGCGAGCAAAAGCCCTCTAGTTTCGTGTGTGTTTGATCAGGAATGAAGGATTCCGGTCGCCGGACACCGGCCGGATTCTGGAAAACCCAGAATCCGGTGGGTTGTTCTTGGTGACCCGATTCCGTTCTTCCCGACCCGGTTGACCCGTTTTCTGACCCGGTTTCGATCTTTGAAACCCTAATTCCATTTCTGAAAACTGTTTTTGGATTTTCATTATTTATTTAATTCGAAAATAGTTTAAAATCTTTAAAAATTCATATTTTTATTTTAAAAATATATTTTTATATCAGAAAAATTCTGAAATTTTTATTTATTATTTTAAATTCGAAAATTGATTAAACTTAATTATTTTAATTATTTTTAATTAATAATTTATTTATTAATTAATTGATTAATTATTTTAATCAGTTAATTCTTAAAAATTAATTATTAATTAGATTTAATTAATTTAAAATTCAGTTTAATTATTTTCAAGCTTGTTTTATTATTTAAAAATAGTTTGAGCATTTAAAGAGTGTAAATTAATTTTATTAATTGATTTAATTGCATTTAAATACTTATATTGGATTTAAAAATCCGATTGTTTTGATTGAAAAATTTGTTGTGACTTATTTAAATTCAAATAAGTTCCGTGTGACGTGTTTAAAAATGTTTATAAGTGCTATATGGTTCGTATAAGTTGTGTAATGTGTTTATAGTCCGTATATACCCGTACTAGGGTTAAGATTTGAGTTGTTAATACCGTAAATCATACCGGACGTCCGATACGTAACCGGTTATTTGTTTAAGTGTGTTATTAATTGATTATGTGTCGAGGTTAGAATGAGGATAGTTAGACTATAGAATCGAGTTCCCGGAGCAAGGGAAAGGGGAAAGTTAAGTGAACGAGTAGAACCGGCAGCGACATAGACCAGGCAAGTATCTGTGCTGTTATTGTGATAAATTTTATTGTCATCTATATTTAAATGTTGAGACTCCAGAACAGTTCAGATTGTTAATCCTTGACCCGTAATTGGGCAACTGATTCCATTTATAAATTTCCTAAATTCTTTGATTTGATCTGCATCGGAAACCCTTATTTCCAATCCAGTGATTATTGTTTTCAACCCTTGATTGTTAATTACCTTCTTTGATTATTTCTCATAACCACTACCGGTTGATTACCACCATTTGATTATTGCTTTCAACTATTGATTGTTGAATACCATCGTTTGATTATTTCTCATAACCATTACCGGTTGATTACCACCACTTGATTATTGTTACAACTATTGATTGTTGATTTTCCGTTATTGACAATTGGCTACCGTTATTGATAATCGATCTTAACCATTAATTTCTTTCCCCAAACGAGTGTATATTACCGTTGGAATTATTTCATGATTATTCCCAATTTTCTTTTGATATCAAGCCGTTGAAGCTCTTTTGCAATTATTATACCTTGATGTTGTGCATTACTTATCGAGCATGTTATTGCTTATACCTTGTGATAGAATTGGCATGTTTTTAAAATGGACCAATTATTGGTCAGGCCATTTATGGTCGATGTAATTTAGGCCCAGATTGGCCTTGGATCCGTAGAGGACTTTGTCATGAGCTAGTCCGGGGTTGTTGCGTGACTGGCCAGCAGCACAACCTTTGTTTTGAATAAAATGTAGAAGTCCAATTCTAATTCCTTTTTCTTCAGTTGATATTGATATAAAGCATGTGTTGACTTAAACATTGTTGAATCAGATATCTTGAAATTCATATCTTAAATTTTGATGATATATATATTGTGATGCTTGCTGAGCACTTTTGGCTCACTCTTGCTTGTTGTTTCCTAACCCCATTCCAGTGAAGCGAGAGTATGAGTCGGAACAGTGTGACAGATAGTTCACCGGCAGCTAGGAGAACACCTCGAGTGGTTGTCATTGGCAGGGTAGTTGTTGTCTTGTTTTGATTAGACTAGATGTCTAGTCCTGAACTTAGTTATGATGTAATAACTCTGATAAAATTTGGTTTGTAATAATAAAAGATTGTAGAAGCTTGTGTTCAATGCCATAATCTATAGCAGTCTTGGTCAAGGGGTATTTATTGTCTTTATATATTATGCATGTGTTATAGTTAGTGATTATATTGTGTCCCGTTGGTCGGGTGACTCCTCAAATCTGTACCCCGGGTTTGGAGGGCGTAACACATAATTTCAGTTCCAACTTTCCAATCTTTTATTTGTGTGACAACAAATAAAATGATAACGGATGTAGATGTGTTGGTTCTACTATGAAAGCAAGATTCTTTTATCATTTCTCTTGTTACAATATTATCACAACACATTTCTCTTTGCAACATGTTGTTTTGAGGTATATGAACAAGCAGATGTTGCAACTAGAAAACTTGACAAGTTGAAGAGATCACTACACTATATTCTAATTCCGACTAAAATAATGCAACCACTTCATTAATCAATAAAACAATTTGCATCAATCTTAGCTAAAAACATGACATGAAGTCCTCTCTTATCATCAACGTGACTAGCCCAACTATTATTAAAACAATTTGCATCAATCTTAGCTAAAAACATGACATGAAGTCCTCTCCTATCATCAACGCGACTAGCCCAACTATTATTATTTAGTGTATTTGTATTCACATCTGTGAATATCCAATCTTGAACTCAATTATTGGTGCTATACAACCAAGTACCGTCTTTGTTGGACCAAAATCTTACTTTGTAGGATCATGCATATACCTCGATAACATACTATATATATATATTGAGATAGTACATGATACTTGTACATGTGTGTGCCCACCATCTTAAGTCTGTAATCTTTCACCAGTTTCATTCATGTTATTGCTCCTATGCAATTCTACATCCACCAACCTAAGCATGTATAAGTTTGAATATATGTGTATAAAATTTGTAATAACTAACAAGTAGTAGTGTCAAAACTAGCTTTTTCAAAATTAAAAAAAAAAAGCTTCCATTATCCTTTATATATCCTTATATCTTGAACAAATCTAGTGAGTAATTATATTTTTCTACATCCACCATCTTAAGCATGTATAAGTTTGAATATATGTGTATAAAATTTGTAATAACTAACAAGTAGTAGTGTCAAAACTAGCTTTTTCAATTTTTTTTTAAAAAAAGATTCGATTATCCTTTATATATCCTTATGTCTTGAACAAATCTCGTGAGTAATTAGATTTTTGTGAGGAAACGCTATGTAGGAATCGAACTTACATTTTGAATCATAGAAAAAGATATGTAGCTTAGGTTGTTTATTAAAAAAGTATCGTTCTAAAAAAAAATCATTCCATAGAATACTGATGTGCTAGAGCAAACTCTTCCCTCCCACATATGTTTCTTGTCAAGATAATCAAAATATCAATATACATGTTGCCAAAAACAGCAAAACAAGAAAAATCTTCAAAGCAAATTTTACTACGAGAGAAAACCTTGTATCATGCTTACTTGAATTTTACTTGAATTGAAGTTGTACGTGAATTTTGCCTCAATCCCCACTAAACTTTTGTAGACTTACTATGGTGTACACCAATATATGTCATCCAAAAGAACTGAATTTATCTTTATGGTAAAGAATAGCTCTTTTGGATGATTATACTGGTGTGTACTATAGTGCCTAATGACAGAAATGGGATAATTATTTGAAGAATATCTAAAGCTTGGAAATGAAAGTGAACAAAAAATATTTTGCACAACTATATTTATAGGTTAAGAGCTACAAAGTAGTAGCAATATCTCATTTCATTATATATCTTCAGATATATTATCTTATAAATTCTAATAATAAAAGATATCATATATTCACATATGCATCTTATATATCTATTACATAATAATAAAAAATATCTCGGTTGAGAATATATTTTACATATTTGATTCATGTCATTGAACATCTTCACCATGTTAGTATTCATTAATTTATATATAATATACAAAAATATCTGAGATCAATATATAACATATGCATAAAATCATATTTAGCATATATAACACATGCATACAAGATTATGTGTATTTTGCATTCACAAAAAATCTTATCCTATTGCTTACTTATTGTATGTATATGTCAAAAGTTAAACTCCACACCTCATTAAAAAAAAAACTAAACTCCACATCTAAAAATTGATTTACTAATTTTTTGTTACATTTTCACATATCTAATAGAAAACCATAAAACCATATTCTTATTGCAAATTGCACAACCTACAATCTAGAAATATTCTACGTCAAACACAACCTGAAACATACATACTTCAAGATAGCTCTCAAAAATAAAAATATTGTTGGCTCCATGAAGAGACTAATTGGTTAAAATTCTAGCACTTTGCTTATTTGTGGGATATTATTTCACTTCCATCTCTTATTTTTGTGACCGCTAATAAATTGATAAAGATGTCCATATTTGTTGGTTCGACTCTGAAAAACCAGATTCTTTAGTCATTTGTCTTATTACAATATTATTATCACTAACACATTTCTATTTGCACTATTGCTTGCATCTCTATATTCTAATTTCCACCAAAATAATGCAACCACTTCTTTAATCAATGACAAATTTCTGGTCAAACTTAGCTAAAAACATGAATTAATGTCATTCTTGTATCATCAAGACGACTAGCCCAATAACTATCCCAAACTCAATTGCTCGTGCACAATCAAGTACCCTCAACCTAAATGTTACTAGGTGGGACTATGCATATATTTGAACAACATACACACAGAGTACATGATACTTGTACATGTGTGTACCTAATAATCACCCACCATCTAGATGTTATTTTGCTCCCTTATTTGGGCCTCTAACAACAAATGAGGATCCTTGGAGGAAATTTGGGTTCAATTATTCTTTTTTGATTATTTTATCATCTTTTATAAAATATTTTTGAACCAAATTAATTTGATAAATTATGACATGTAATATGAATTTTGAATTTATTTAATATTTTAAATAAAAAATTGAAATAATATTTATTTATAATAAAAGATTAAAAAAATTAATTTAATTAAATCTACTATGAAAATTTTAAAATAAAGAAATTGAATAAAATTTTAAACTATAAGAAAACATATAAATTATATTTATTTATAACAATATAGTTAATATATATAAATATATATTATTCATCTTAAATATACAGACAGTGAAACATCATCCTACTGCAAATAATCTATCAAGTCTAAAATGCACATCCTCGTCGTTGTATATATAGGAGGATTTTTTAATGGCACATAATATAGAACTATAACATTTACCTACAAAAGTCATAAAATGGATAATCAATTGCTCTCACTTTTCGCTCAATCTAATTATGTTGCTCCATTGCAAACTATGTTTCTTAGAAGAATACATTATATTTTGAATTCTAGGACTATTTAAGCATCTTTGGACTTTCAACGCTAATTTTCTTGAATATTGAGTTCCCCCTGTTTGTGCAGGAATTTGGTGATAACAAAATTAGAGGTTTGTCACTTGGAATCAAGATCTACAACGTTGGTTGGTAAATTTATCAGAGTACGGTGGTTGTGATGAATTGGGGGCTGAGATTGTAAGAGTTTCTTGGTGGTGACTCGTAGAGCTCTTCACTGTATGTTATTGAACACATCAAAAACACAAGAAACAACTTAGTATTTTATTGAACAACTTTATTACTTGAGCTCCAGTGTTTAAATACGTTTATATCTATGTTATTATTTGAGTTGTAATTATGTTTTGTTTTGATTAATCTTGTAATTATGGTTTGTTGTGATTAATAATATATTCTCTTACAAGGTTGATAGGGGATGAGTACGTAAACCATTAATGTTAGAGGTCGAACCTAGCTAAAATTCTCTTACGAGGTTATTACATACATGTGCTAGATGACAATCTATAATTCACTGATCTCAGCTGGTTAGCAGTTTATTTATTCAGCAATGTTTTAAAATTGAACTTAATTGGCCAAACACCTATTCACCGCTCTAGTTGTGCAAGTTTATGATTCTTTTGTGCTTTAACTACAGAGTGGAGTACTGTTGTGTCCAATGAAATTGCTTTTTACTTGCATTTGCTTAAGACACATGGTGTTTGTTAGGAACTATGTTGTTTCTTGATGATAACTAAACTAACATGTAGCCTTCAACGGATAACATGTGTTTGCAGTATCCGTAGAAGGGTAGTTATCTATGGATATATATAAGACTCAATGTAACATGTTTGTGTAATTCTGATATAGAAGTTGGAGTATTAATTTTAGGCTGAATAAGTCATGTTGACTTTTAATGGATATGTAGAATATGGAGGCTAATTGTAAATAGACTATGCCTTGTAATTTTACATAAGTGAAATTGACTGTCTACAGATAGCAGTACTAGCCTTCTACGGATGTTGTCAAAATACTCTCAACGGATGCAGCTCAAATAACCTCTACGGATGTAGCTCAAATAACCTCTACGGATGCAATCTGTACTTTGTGAAAATGACAGTTCTGACAAAGCACATTGGTTGACAGATTTCACAGAGCATGGAAACCAGTATTTCTGGTAAACTCACGAGAAGAAGAAGCATTATGTTTTGTATGGTCAATTGTAGCAATTCCAATCAGCCAAAAAGGGCAAGCTACCAACACAAGGACCACTAATCAGAATGGAGAAGCAAGTGTCTTGGACAAAGTTATTTTTTGTATTATTAGCTGTTCGAAATATCTTGTAAACTTGGGTTATATAACCAAGTGTAGCACTATTTTAGAACTCAAAAAATCAGTTAGGCAATTTAGAGAGCACAAGGCAATATCACTTGTAAATTGCTGAAGCTAAAATAGTGTGTATGCAGTTATGTGTTTATTCATAAACATCACAGAGATTTCTTCTAATAAAAATCTCTCAGGTGGAGCAATCAATCCACCTGAATTTTTAATTCTTGTGTTAGTTTTATTTTGTTTGTTTTTCTGTTCTTGAATTTACCATCATATCTTTTCCGTCAAGATCAAAGAAATTTTTAAATATTGTATTCAACCTTCCTTCTACAATCTTGATTCATTTTCTGGGAATAACAATTGGTATCAGAGCAAGCTTCTAACATACAAGAAGTTTAAAGATCAAAAGACATCAGAATCATGGGTCAGAAGGATTATGAACTTAAGATACCAATTCTTGATAGGGAAAATTACTTTCATTGGAAAGTAAAGACGCATTTACATCTTATGTCTATGGATGAAGGATATATGGAATGCATCGATCATGGTCCTCATATTCCAATGAAGCCAAACACCTGCAGGAACCCCAAGCCATTCCAAAGTTATCTTCAGAATGGACTCCTGAGGACATCATTGTCGTTCACAAAGACAAAAAGGCTATGAATATTTTGTTCAATGGTCTTGATTCTAACATGTTTGACAATGTTATTAACTGTTCTACAGCCAAGGAGATTTGGGACACTATCCAAACCATCTGTGAAGGGACTGACCAAGTTAGAGAAAACAAGATGCAGCTTCTTATGCAACAGTATGAACACTTTCACTTTAAGAGTGGAGAATCTTTGAATGATACTTTTAGTAGATTTCAAAAATTTCTGAATGGATTGAAGTTGTATGGGAGGGTGAATCAAATCAAAGATTCAAATCTTAAATTTCTCATAGCCTTGCCAAAAGAGTGGAAGCCTATGACCGTTTCCTTGAGAAACATTCAAGAGTACAAGGATTTTACTCTTGAACGGCTGTATGGAACTCTAAAGACATATGAGATAGAAATTGAGCAGGATGAGGAAATTGAGAAGGTCCAGAAGAAAAATGGATCTATTGCCTTAGTAGCAAATGTTAACAAGGCTGAGGACATAAATGAAGAAATTGCTGAAGCTACACCAAGCCCAAGTGCTTGTGAAGGTAGGATTGAATCAAGAAAATTCAAGGGAAAGATTATTGAAGAAAGTGAGCCCTCTAACCAAGATGAAATGGATGAGCTAGATGAACATTTAGCTTTTCTGTCAAGAAAATTCTCAAAGCTCAAGTTCAAGAGAAACCCTGAGGTGACCAAGCCATTCAGAAAGGACTTTCAATCAAACAAGAACTATGTTGAAAGGTCCAAATTTAAATGTTTCAATTGTGGAAAAGGAGGACACTTTTCCAGTGAATGCAAAAGACCAAAAGCTGAGAAGAGTGACAGGAAGTTTGAGCCTGTTGATTATAAGAAGAAATACTTTGAACTTCTCAAGCAAAAGGGAAGGGCATTCATAACTCAGGACTATGACTGGGCCAATGATGGGAATGATTCTGAAGAGGACACTGAGTTTGTAAACCTTGCACTGATGGCTGATTCAAATGAGCAGGAGGCCAGTTCATCAACCAATCAGGTAATCACTACCAACCTCACTGAGATTTCTACAGAGGAATGCAATAGTGCAATTAATGATATGTCTACTGAATTGTACCATATGCGTGTTTCTCTTAAATCACCTACAAAAGAAAACACTAGGATTAAAGATGCTAATTAGATTTTAAGTGATAGAAATGTTGTCCTGGAAACTCAATTAATTGAGTTTGAGAAAATGAGGTTAGCGTGTCAAGTTGCCAAGGATGAACTACTAGCTGTACTAAAAAGAGAAGAGATTCTCAAAGCACAGTTAGCTAAAGAACATGAAACAATTGCTAGATGGACTGATTCCAGGAATGTTGCCACAAATATAATCACTAGTACAGAATGGACCTATAGCGTCGGTCAAAAAGAGCTATAGCATCGGTTAAAAGGCGTAGTATATGTAGGGGACGCTACCTATAGCGTCGGTCAAAACAGCGTCGCTTAAAATTCATTACCGTCGGTTAAACAACCAACGCAAAATGCACAATAACCGACACTATAGTTACCTAAAATAGTGTCGGTTGTCTAGACAACCGACGCTATAAGTATTGATTCCAGCGTCGGTTAAATGGAATGCCGACGCTATAAGTACTAACAAATAGCGTCGGTTGCATGGAATGCCGACGCAATAAGTGTTGACCAATAGCGTCAGTTGCGGGAATGCCGACACATTAGGTGCTGGTCTTTAGCGTCGCGTCGCTTACACTTATAACCGACGCCTAAAGTTTTAAAAAAATTAAAATTTTCAAAATTTTCTGGTAATTTTTATTCAATATTTTAACCTGATTTATATATATATTTGATCCTGTCAACAAACATGAACTGCAAAAAATAAAAATATAACACAAATTTCATTGAAATAAATTTAAAGGATTTTTGCTAGCATACACTTGGAATAAACGGTACATTAATGTTCAAAATACTAATCAAAGAATTTTTAGTTTCATATTACAAAATTAAGTTCTTCAATTTTTGCTTCTGATTTTGACATTTTCCTTGAATTCAGACCGCCACCTGCTTTGCTTGGCTCTTTTTTCTTGGTGTTGTGTGTTGGTCAGGGGAATGACACTGCAAAAATCAGTACGGAGCAATCAAAAACCTTACATATCATGCTGCTTAATTTATAGAAATATTGAAGCATTTAACATTCGAACTATAACTTCTAAATGCAAAAAAAAAAGAACTATAACTACTAAATGCAAAGAAAATAAAATCAATTTTCAAAAATCAAATTAGTTAACTATATTGTATTTTTTAATTGCATCTGCGATTGACTAAAATTTTTATGTAATAGCAGCAACAAGAAAAATTAAAATAATGTATCAAAACGACATAAGGTATACAATAGATGTATTATAGACATTCTCGGAGAACTTATTGTACGTATAAAATGTACCTGAGGTTGACCTGCAAGAACAATTGTACGTATTTTCAGAAGTGAGATGTTTAAAATGTACCCGAGGTTGACCTGCAAGAACAATTGTACGTATTTTCAGAAGTGAGACGTTTAAACGCGGAAGATACTGTTCTACGTCCCGCGTGGATTCTTTAGAAGGTGGCTGATCACGTATAGTTACTTTTCCAAAAAATCTTCCAAGCCGGCCTTGCTCTTTGAGCCCCTTCAATAATAACATGCTAGCTGCGGGAAATAAATATGATAGCAAATTCCTGCAGACCACAGATGTAAAGGTCGTTAAACTGTTTGTATCAGTTTTGTGCTAGTCAAATAATTCTGATATGAATAACGCAATACAAATAAAAAAGCAGAAGGGAGCATCTAACAATTCAATCAGATGCTATGTATCATACAACAACAATTGATTATATGAATACTCGTGTGCTTGAGGGATGTACATCTGTTGGTATGAAAATACTTTAGCTAATGAATTAATTAATCTAAAGTATCTGTCAGGATGTGAATCACTTATGATCCTTCCCCACGGTCAGATATGTGCATTTCAGTTTTTAGCGTGCTTGTCTTTATATAAGCTTACTAAAGAAACAATCCAACGGAGCAACGCTACCTACCTTAAAACAAGTGTGTAAGTAATTGCAAGAAAAGATGTCGTCAAATAAGGCTCCTCCCAACGCTTAAGTTTATTAAAAATTTTGGCAATCACGGTCAAAGGAAGAGCAGGTTCCTGCAGAATAAAAAATGGGCATCTAATATAAGAAAATCTGATAAGATTTTAACAAGTAATAGCAAAGTAACCATATAATAAAAAGACAATTAATTTATGGTCTATTCCGCTAACAAAAATGTTACATTCAACCAAAGGAATGTACTAATTAGAAGTGGAAAAACCTTAAAAAGGTCAATTTTACTAGGTATCCCCTCAATCATTGCAGCATCAATAGTGGCCTGTGTTTTCTCAAGCACTCGATATTTCTCTTTGCATGTCTTTACTGCCTTTTCTATCAAAGTCATATCAGCAACAACATGGTTTTTACTCAATACCACTCCCTGCTTAAATGTAGAGTTCTTCCAGAAAATAACTGACGCGTTTGAAGTCCAAGATGGTGATCTCATCCATTTCCACCCCAACAATTAACTGAATACCACTTTTTGTCATAAAATCTAGACCAACTTACTTTGCCTAATCTCACAAGAATTTACAACTGGAAGCAAGAAATTGACATACCTACTGATTCATACATTTAAAATTTTTAGTTACTTGTTACTTTACCTGATTCATTGAATGTCCAGAAGCAAAGTTATTACAGGAACCACCAACAAATGCTGTTATTGCAGCCCATGGTGGAGGAACCCTCTGCTTAAACCTGCAAGGAAATTCTAAAAAATAAACAAAAAAAAAGAACAATATGCATATTCCTACCGCTATAACTCCTGGTCCACATGATTGCTGCAGAGTTTTCAGATACTCATTAAAAAACGTTGCAGGTCATGATGAAATATTTATGTCCTTGCATTCTACAAAAATATTTATTCAAGATATCTCAAATAAGACCCCTATATCACCTATGCACAAGTCACTATTATGGATAATAACTCAAAATGTACTAAAATGAACAATATCGTGGTGTTGTAGATACTAGATACAATAAGAAATAGTGACAAGTCATAAAAAAACAAGAAACAGTGACAAGTCGTGGAATTTCAGTGTCTAATGAAAACTCTCTAAGAGGACAAGTGGCCTACCTCATTGCATTTTAATATGACTACAAATTTAAACACCCAAAAATAAAATAAAAGTTATAGTTGAACTAGAGGCCTGATAACAGATTCATATATCATTGACCAACAAGACAAATAATAAATCAGTTTCCACGGAGGATTCTGTTGTGGGAGTTTGCAGGGTTGTTCCTGAAACCATTCATAAACTAGATGTTATTCTTCCTGGATATGAAGTTAGTGGTTGCTGTTGGGTATAATTACTAACTACACAGCAACAATAGGGCAGTTATATATATAATTGTATTAACAAGAACAGGCAAAATACCAATAAACGAAACAAACACAAAGGTCGAAACAATAAATAATTAGAGACCGTAAATAATAAGATAAGAAAGAACACTTATCTCTCAGGAGCTTTAGCAAATACTGATAGATAAATAAAACAGCTGAGTCGCCAAGCCTTTGAGAAGTCTTGACTGTTCTTGAAGAGATTATTGCCCCACTTACGCTGTGTTGGGTTGCAGCAATATCACTCCCAGGATAAAACATCACAGATCAATCCACTCACAGATGTGGCAATGATCAACAGCGACCTGCACCTCACTTCGCCCAAAAACTATGTACTCTGTCTGTATGTGTTGAGAGAAAACCAGAGAAGATATTAGTTGCCTAGGGTTTTCAGAGTTACGTATGTCTCCTGTGTCAAACGTTATGTTTTGTATCTATATAAAAATACAAAATAAAACGTAAACAGACCAAATATTGTAACTGAAGATATGACATTTAATACTAATTATTCTGATTTAATTACCATAACAGTAGTCATCAGGATTTAACAGCTCAGTCAGGATTTCCTGGTCCATCAGGATTTGATCATCATCAGTACTCCAAGCCATCAGGACTGGCATCAGTACTTGATCGACCATCAGGATTTCGTCAGGACTGGACCATCATCAGGATCCAAATACTGACACAGGCCATCAGGATCATTAGTCATCAGGATTTCACTCCAAGTACTGACCAGGCCATCAGGATTTGATCCAAGAACTGGTCCATCAGGATTTAATATAAATCCTGACCCAGTTCGATTAGCTGTTACAAATAAATACTGATACTGTTAAATTAAATCAATAAATAATATTAAATAAACAGGTAATAAAATTCCTCGCCCAGGTCGCCTCGCGTACGCGAGACGCCGAGACATTCGCCCAAATCGCCCTTCGACCCGAGTCGAGTCGAGTCGTGACGTGGCGGGGCGAGGCGGGCGGCGGCGGCGGCGCGCGTGTGTGTGTGTGCGCGAGGCACATACTAACACCATGCATACCCACATGCCTTAGTAGTTGTACACTACTCTTGCACATGTTTCTATATAAACCCACCAACCTCTCATTACCAATGCTATGTGGGATACAAGTTATTTCAATATAACCAACCCACATAACCCATTTCAAGCAACCTATTTCAACTCAATTTATTTATGGATTACACTAAGAAAATGTCTTAGATCCAAACATGAAAGTTTAATTCCTCATTACAAGGAACAACCTCCACTTGTTAGTTTCCAGAAATTACATCAAGAACATATATAAAATATGTCTCAAACTTTCCATTTTCTAACAATCCCCCACAAATCTATACAGAAATGCATATCGGTCCTTATTATGACTTGTTTTTCAGAGTCAGTACCCTTCCGGGTTTGAACCCTCCTAAGTCCTCTACTTCGATGGCTACCGGATCTAGATGGAATGTTTCACCTTGAATCTTTATCCGTTTGGTGTAACCACACTCCATAGACGACGACAAATCAAAGGCTATGGTGCTGATCTACGGCTTTGAGACGTTAATGGTCCTGTCTCGATCCTGTTCGTCGAATGCTTCAAGGAATAACCCTTTCCTCTAATTGCGACCACACAATTACATTCGCTTAGCTGGGCATCTCCAGAGATGTACTGCGATCATCTCGTCAAATGACTTGACCCCATTCAGAGTTCAAACTAACTCTTGCTATACTGGCAGTAACAGTACCTTTTAGGTTTACAGGGGATAGACACAGATACGTCCGTATCAAGATATATAGTAAAGGTACTACCGACTCACCCTCATAGCTTGTTATTACCACATTGAATACACTTCAAGGGATCTCCTCTCAGGTGTATTGGGTTCCCGCTGCTAATGAATCATTATGGGCTATCAGTCCCATCCCCAACCTAGACTTAAGGACTACTGCATGCTCAAGTCCTTTAGTCAAAGGATCATCTATATTATCCTGAGTTCCAATGAACTCTACAACAATAATCCTTCCAGACACAAGACCCCTTATAGACTTAAGTCTAACTTGGATGTGTCTCTTTGTTTTAGCATTATACTTTTCACTACTGATCTTGTCGATAGTTGTACGGCTATCACAATGAACAGCAATGGCTGGAAGCGGTCTGCTTACTACAGGTAACACTGACATAAGTCCATGCAACCATTCAGCCTCCGTCCCCGTGGCATCTAGTGCACACAACTCAGCCTCAAAAGTAGACCGAGTTATCAAAGTCTGTCTAGTAGACTTCCAGGATATTGCTCCACCTGCTAGGGTAAACAAATATCCAGTCACTCCATTGGTACCAGATTTCTTAGCTATCCAACTTGCATCACTATATCCCTCGAGTACTCCAGGGAATCTTCGATAATGCAAACCAAGGGAAATAGTTCCCTTAAGATATCTAAGAACTCTATCTAGTGCCTCCCAATGAGTCTTGTTCAGACAGCTTGTATATCTAGCTAACTTAGACACAGGATAAGAAATATCTGGTCTAGTCACATTAGCAAGATATTGCAAACTCCCAATAATCTGAGAATACCTTAACTGAGACACAGGAATTCCCGAACTATTCTTGACTAGGGCAACTTTAGGATCGTACGGTGTACTAGCGATTCTACAATTTGAATAACCATACTTCTCAAGTATAGATTTCTCTATATAATGAAATTGTGACAATGTTATTCCATCAGTTGACTGTGTCAACTTGACCCCAAGAATCACACTAGCCTCACCCATATCCTTCATTTCAAAGTGCCTTTTCAAGAAACTTTTTGTCTCGTTAATAATCTCAATATTGGTTCCAAACAATAATATATCATCCACATATAGGCACACGATAATACATTCATTTCCTTTAACCATATAGTAGACACACTTGTCACTTTCATTAACTACAAATTCTGATTCTAAAACAGTGTCGTCAAACTTTTTATACCAGTCTCTAGGAGCTTGTTTTAGGCCATATATAGACTTGATTAACTTACATACTTTCCTCTCGTTACCAGAAGCAACAAATCCCTCAGGCTGATCCATATAAATCTCTTCTTCAAGATCACCATGAAGAAAAGCTGTCTTTACATCCATTTGATGGATGATAAGACCATGTACAGAAGCCAATGCTATAAGCATTCGGATTGTTGTCATCCTTGCAACAGGAGAGTATGTGTCAAAGTAATCAATGCCTTCCTTTTGCCTAAAGCCCTTAGCTACCAGCCTAGCCTTATACTTATCTATTGATCCATCAGGATTTATCTTCCTTTTGAAGATCCATTTACATCCTATAGTAGTACACCCAGGAGGTAGGTCAACCAACTCCCATGTTCCGTTAGAAACAATAGAGTCGATCTCACTCTTTACAGCACCTTTCCAATGCCTTGACTCCGAAGAATCCATGGCCTGTCGGAAAGTCAAAGGTTCATCCTCGACATTGTAAGTGACAAAATCACTTCCAAAGTCCTTGACTACCTTTGCACGCTTACTCCTTCTAGGTTCATCTACTTCGTCAGGAGTAGAACTACTGTCAGGATCTGCCCCCACATTTGTCATCTTTTCCACATGATCAGTAATAGAACTCGATGTGTGAGTAGGATCATCATTAGAAATATCATGAGGTATGCCAGTCTTCATAGGGAACACATCCTCAAAGAATGTTGCATCACGAAACTCAACTATAGTGTTTTCCACTATACCGTCTATGTCAGATTTTAAAACTAAAAATCTCATAGCCGTAGTGGTTTCAATATAGCCCAGAAAGATGCAATCAACAGTTTTCGGACCTAGTTTCTTTCTCTTGTGTTCAGGGACAAGCACCTTAGCAAGGCACCCCCACACACGAAGATACTTTAAACTTGTCTTTCTACTTTTACATAATTCATAAGGTGTCTTGTCCATATGTTTCAGAGGAACTCTATTCAGAATATGGCAAGCCGTATTCAAAGCTTCTCCCCACATGTACTTAGGCAACCCAGAATTAATAAGCATGCTGTTAATCATATCTTTAAAAGTTCTGTTCTTTCGTTCAGCCACCCCATTAGACTCAGATGTGTATGGTGGAGTTACCTCATGAACTATACCATTGCTTGCGCAAAATTCATTAAACAAGGTACTAGTATACTCACCACCTCTATCAGATCTCAAACGTTTAAGTACTTTACCAGTTTGTGTTTCAGCTTCAGATTTGAACATAATGAATTTTTCTAGTGCTTCATCCTTATGTCTAAGTAAATAAACATAACAATATCTACTACAATCATCTATAAAGGTAATAAAATATCGTTTATTATCCTTAGTCAGCATGCCACCAAATTCACATATGTCAGTGTGTACTAAATCTAAAACACTTGAATCCCTAACAACATTATGAAAGGGTTTCCTAGTTTGTTTAGCAGTCACACATACTTGACATTTAGATTTCTTTTCAATAGCATACTTTGGAATCAACTCTAAATTCATCATATTCTTTAGAGCACCAAAATTTAAATGACCAAGTCTAGCATGCCATAAATCGGATGATTCAACACAATTAACAGAAGGTGCAACACTATCATTAATAAAACTACCCAAAACAGGCTCAACATTTATTAAAAATAAACCATCAGACAAATAACCTTTGCCAAAGAATGTACCAGTATGTGTAATAACTACGTTATTACATTTCAAAGAAAGTTCAAAACCATTTTTAACTAAACAACTTCCACTTATGATATTTCTACGAATATCAGGAACATGGTGCACTCTAGTGAGGGATAGAACACGCCCAGAAGTAAACTTCAGGTCCACGTTTCCTATTCCAAGAACTTGAGCAGCACTAGCATTCCCCATCGTCACTGTCACTCCATGACTCTGTTGATAAGATACAAATAAACTAATATCAGTACAAATATGTACATTAGCTCCAGTATCAATCAACCATTCATGTGACAGATAAGTGGAAAGAAGTACAGGGTTGTAGGTAACATACCCGTCATTGGTTCCAGAGGCAACAACCTCACCAACAATCATGTTAACCTTAGGCCCATCAGTGGTTGCAAGCACAGTATTAGCTTGTGCTTCCACAATAGCTTTCTTAGCTTTCTTTGCAGGACAGTCCTTGCTCCAATGACCAACCTGTCCACAAGATCAACACGGTTTGTTTGTCTTTGGTTTCTTAGCCTTGTTCTTGTCATTTTTAGGCCTAGTGTTATCCTTCTTAGTGACAGCCTTTCTTTTCTGTCCAACAGTCACTACATTAACCTTCGAACTCCCATGTTCAGCAGGCATCACATGTCCCTGTTTGGACTTGTGTTGTTCCTGCACAGAGATGTCCAACATCAGGTTTGTCCAAGTGATCTCTGCTTTCTGTCTTTTCAGGGAGAGAGCAAACTCTTCCCAAGACTTAGGGAGCTTTTCAATCACAGCCATAACCTGAAACTTTTCAGGAAGGTCCATTCTGGACTCCTTCAAAGCATGCACCAACATCTCAAACTCATGTGCCTGCTCGGTCATGGATTTTGTATCCACCAGTTTAAAATCAAGGAACCTAGCCACAGAATACTTTTCCAACCCTTGCGAGTCAGTATTGTGTGTATGGTCCAGCTTTTCCCATAAGAGCTTAGCAGTGAAAGAATCAGATGAATAAACATCAAATAGAGTGTTCGCCAAAGCTGCCAGTATAGCAGCCCTAGCCACCCCATCTTTTTCCTCCCACATGGCATAAGCCTTAAGAGTTTCAGCCTTTTCCTGATCAATAACCGGTTTCTCATACTGCACCACCGGCCATAGACCCTTTACCGTAAGCCACGGTTTCATCTTTTTCTTCCAACGAGAAAAACCAACAACCCCACCGAATTTATCAGGCATTCCTGACAAATCAATAGGCTGTGGGAAACGGTACGTGGTCCAATCTATGGTGGGTACAGTAACACCAAAACCAGAAGTATTAGCACCATCAAGAGTTACCGTTCCATTAACTATCTTTTTAATTAAAAATATATAACACAGAAATAATCTCTTCCAGATTGTTGGGTATAATTACTAACTACACAGCAACAATAGGGCAGTTATATATATAAATGTATTAACAAGAACAAGCAAAATACCAATAAACGAAACAAACACAAAGGTCGAAACAATAAATAATTAGAGACCGTAAATAATAAGATAAGAAAGAACACTTATCTCTCAAGAGCTTTAGCAAATACTGATAGATAAATAAAACAGCTGAGTCGCCAAGCCTTCGAGAAGTCTTGACTGTTCTTGAAGAGATTATTGCCCCACTTACGCTGTGTTGGGTTGCAGCAATATCACTCCCAGGATAAAACATCACAGATCAATCCACTCACAGATGTGGCAATGATCAACAGCGACCTGCACCTCACTTTGCCCAAAAACTATGTACTCTGTCTGTATGTGTTGAGAGAAAACCAGAGAAGATAATAGTTGCCTAGGGTTTTCAGAGTTACGTATGTCTCCTGTGTCAAACGTTATGTTTTATATCTATATAAAAATACAAAATAAAACGTAAACAGACCAAATATTGTAACTGAAGATATGACATTTAATACTAATTATTCTGATTTAATTACCATAACAGTAGTCATCAGGATTTAACAGCTCAGTCAGGATTTCCTGGTCCATCAGGATTTGATCATCATCAGTACTCCAAGCCATCAGGACTGGCATCAGTACTTGATCGACCATCAGGATTTCGTCAGGACTGGACCATCATCAGGATCCAAATACTGACACAGGCCATCAGGATCATTAGTCATCAGGATTTCACTCCAAGTACTGACCAGGCCATCAGGATTTGATCCAAGAACTGGTCCATCAGGATTTAATATAAATCCTGACCCAGTTCGATTAGCTGTTACAAATAAATACTGATACTGTTAAATTAAATCAATAAATAATATTAAATAAACAGGTAATAAAATTCCTCGCCCAGGTCGCCTCGCGTACGCGAGACGCCGAGACATTCGCCCAAATCGCCCTTTGACCCGAGTCGAGTCGAGTCGAGTCGTGACGTGGCGGGGCGAGGCGGGCGGCCGCGGCGCGTGTGTGTGTGTGCGCGAGGCACATACTAACACCATGCACACCCACATGTCTTAGTAGTTGTACACTACTCTTGCACATGTTTCTATATAAACCCATCAACCTCTCATTACCAATGCTATGTGGGATACAAGTTATTTCAATATAACCAACCCACATAACCCATTTCAAGCAACCTATTTCAACTCAATTTATTTATGGATTACACTAAGAAAATGTCTTAGATCCAAACATGAAAGTTTAAGTCCTCATTACAAGGAACAACCTCCACTTGTTAGTTTCCAGAAATTCCATCAAGAACATATATAAAATATGTCTCAAACTTTCCATTTTCTAACAGTTGCTGGTACCAAGCACCTACAAGAATAATTTGGAGTAATAGCAAATAGAAACTTTACCTCTTCTTTCAACCCGGTGATTAACAAGGATAACACCCCCTGCTCCTAAATTTAAGCTCCAAACACCTTAACCACACAAAAATATTCTCCAACCCATTATCAGATCAAACCCCAAGAACCCTCATCATCAAACATATATATATATCGATATAGACGCAAATTGTAGACTTTTTGTGAAAAAATCGGTAACCCCACTTCAAGAAATAGATAAAGACTTTCATGTGATATAACCAAAACTCACACAACTATAAGGGATAACACAAAATTGAGGATTTTACCTGTAAAATTGAAGCAAGAGGTATTACCCAAATTAGGGCATGTTGAACAGATCGATAAGCTTGTGTTGAAACAAGTTGATAAAGAAATTCAAAACTCCCGTGAGAGAGCGGAGGAGTTTCAAAACTCGCCGTGAGAGTGCGGTCCGTCAAAAGGAGGGAGGTAGATGGAATAGTTGGATTATTGCCCCATATTTAATCTAAAATAAATTTACTTTTTTGTTGGTACAACTTTTTTTTAATAGTAAGACTTCTTATACAAAAGTTAAATTTTATAATTTATAATTTTATTTGTTTCTTAAAAATATTTACAATGTAAAGTTTGATAATTACATATCAAATTAGTTTTGTGGGAAAAAAATATTAATATATTTGTTAAGAGGCAAAAAAATTATTTTTTACATTTATTAAAAATTAAATATATCTACTATAAAAATAATTTTTTTTTATTAAAAATATTAAACTTAAAATGCATAGCTAGTCCACCATTTTTGATTAAAATAAGGTATGTTTCATTAATTAAGATAGAAAAAGTTTGAATTCAATTTTCACTTAAAAATTACATAATTTAATAGATTGTATTAGAAAACATATGTAATATAAACATGAAAATAAAATCAAAATGACATAAAGAATTTTCAGAAAAGTTCTCAAATTTACCAAACGATTTTTGGTTGCTTTTCAGTAAAAAGCTATCATTGTTGTGATGTAATAGCCAAGCCAAACCTTTAAATAAAATTCAATGAATATTATATACTTGTTTAATACAAATTTTATTTTTTATAATAATATAATAATTTTTCAATTTCTTTGAAACTTTTAACAACATTTTTATAGTGAACACATCTCAACACTTGAAATAGTTCTGTGTTTAAAAAAAATATATAATAAAGAATATACAAATAAAAATACATTAAATTTGTGTTACTAAAAAAATTAAAGAAAAAGAATTATTATACAAAGACAAGTTGAATATAATAACTTAATATTAATGGTATGGAGAAGCTCCGAAAGAATCATGAAATTGGTGTTTTTAAATTATTAAGCATCATGACTGATATTTACTAAATAAGAAATTTAGTCCATATTACAACATCAAAACAACTCTAGCATAGTTGGTTGGGAGATTCTAATACAAATCTTTGTATAGACAAAGGACATGGGTTCGAATAATTAATAAAATATAATATATAAAAATAAATTACATAATTAAAAAAAATCTCCAGCTACTAATATACCCGTAAAAAAAATGCTGAGATGCTACAGTGTCGGTAAAAATAAAAGGTCGACACTAAAACTCAATATAGGCGTCGGTTCTATATGACCGACGCATAAGAGCACTTTTAACAGCGTCGGTTCCACCAAGGACCGACACTATAAGTCATTATAGGCGTCAACATTCAAAAGACCGACGCCAAAGGTCATGTACTAGCGTCGGCATTCAAAAGACCGACACCAAAGGTCATGTATTAGCGTCGGTTAAGTAAAAGACCGACACCAAAGGTCATGTATTAGCGTCGGTGAAGTAAAAGACCGACGCCAAAAGTCTTTCATAAACACCTACAATGTCGGTTAAATTGGAAACCGACGCCAAAAACATGAAAAAGCGACGGTTCTCTAAATAACCGACGCTATAGGTGCGACGCTGTAGGTTCATTCTGTACTAGTGAATTAAGGCTCAAGGTGTGGATACATTCTACAAGGAATCAGTAGAAAAAGAAAAAGAGAAACTAGATGTTGAGAATCTAGGAGCCAATGATGCTTCTACGGATAGTGACCATCCGTTGATAGGTAACTCCTTAACGGATGAGACTCATCCTTTGAAGCATACAACAAGTGTTATTAAAGAAAAATTGGAGAAACTGAACAAAAAGTATGGTCCAACCAGCACAAATTTTGTTAAGGGAGAAAGTAGCAAAACCAAGAATGTTGAAAAGGTAAACATAGGTCACTTGTCCAACAAGCAATTGAAGGACAAGTTAGAGAACATACAGGTCAAGGCTGAGGTTAAAAAGAAAAAGAACAGAAATGGTAAGGTAGGTATTAATAAGCATAACAATTACACACCTGGCAAATATGCTCCTAGAAAGACATGTGTTAAGTGTGGAAGTGTTAATCATTTGTCTACCAACTGCAAAGCTGTTAAGAATTCATATGTTCAAATACCATTGCCTGTACCCAATGTGTCTATGCCTGTTATGCCCAACATGTTTGCACACAATGCTCATGCATCAAATTTGTATGCTAATATGCCATTTGTTCCAAATCCTTCTATAAATGCATTCACAATGCCACAAATGACATGAAGCATGCCACACATGAACACTATGTATGCACATCATCCTCAAATGCCTGCATCAAACATGTATGCATATGAACATTCTCAAAATGTTGTTTCTCAGATGTCAACAACCAAGGTCAAGGTTGATTTAACTAAACCTGAGATTAAGGTGCAAAATGTCAAGAAAGGCAGAGTAAAGGCTAACAAGACAGGACCTAAGGAAACTTGGTTACCAAAATCAACTTGATTTGGTTTTGTTGTGTGCAAGAAAACAAAAGGAATCTATGGTACCTAGACAGTGGTTTCTCTAGGCACATGAATGGTGATTCTACCCTGCTCACAGAGTTTATGGAAAGAGCTGGACCTAGCATTACCTTTGGAGATGACAACAAAAGTTACACTAAGGGATATGGCTTGATTTCAAAGGAAAATGTCAAGTTTGAGAATGAGGTGGAAGGTCTATTTTATGATGATGAAGATGATGATCATGAGGATGAACAAGTCCCACCAAGAATGATTATTTCAAACATGGACAACTCAAGTTCTACTGAGCCATCCATAGAAGGGACAAATGGTGCATCCGTAGGAAGTCAAGATGGTACATCCAAAGGAAGTCAAGATGGTGCATCTGTAGGAAGTCAAAATGGTGCATCCGTAGGAAGTCATTTTGAGGCATCCGTTGGTGGATCACAACACATGACAACCACCCCAATAAACTCCGGGGGAGTTTCTCCGAGCCAAGGATCAACTTCAACTCCACATGATCATGCTCGTGATAATGATAATACATCTTCAAGACCTACACCTGCAACAAGGAGAAAATGGACTAAGGACCACCCATTTGAACTGATCATTGGTGATGCATCCTCAAAAGTCCAAACTAGAAGAGCTACTCAAGATGAATGTTTATACAGTAGCTTTCTTTCACAAGATGAACCAAAGAAAGTTGAGGATGCTCTACTAGATCCAGATTGGGTGTTAGCTATGCAGGAAGAGCTAAACCAATTTGAGAGAAACAAAGTATGGAAGCTGGTACCCAAACCTAAATACAGAAGTGTTATTGGAACAAAATGGATATTCAGAAATAAGATGGATGAAAATGGCATAGTCACAAAGAACAAAGCAAGGTTGGTTGCTAAGGGCTATTCTCAAGAAGAAGAAATAGATTATGATGAAACATTTACCCCTGTTGCTAGATCGGAGGCAATAAGGATATTCCTAGCCTATGCAGCCCATGTCAATTTCAAGGTCTATCAAATGGATGTCAAAAGTGCCTTCTTGAATGAGGAATTAGAAGAGGAGGTATATGTCAGTCAACCTCCTGGTTTTGAAGATCCAAATTATCCATAATTTATCTATTTTCCACTCAAGGCACTTTATGGATTGAAGCAAGCACCTAGAGCCTGGTATGACACACTGTCACAGTTTCTTTTAGAGAATAACTTCACTAGATGTACTATTGATAAAATTCTCTTCTTTAGAAATGTTAATGGCTCTAGTATACTTATTCAAATTTATGTATATGACATTATATTTGGGTCTACAGATGAGAAACTTTGCAAAAGGTTTGCCAAACTTATGAAAAGCAAATATGAAATGAGCATGATGGGTGAACTAACCTACTTCCTTGGCTTGCAAGTTAAGCAAGTGAGAGATGGGATCTTTTTAAGTCAAACAAAATATGTTTATGATCTTTTAAAGAAATTTGACTTAATGGATTGTTCTCCTTCAAAAACTCCCATGCCAACTGCCACTAAGATTGAATTGAATTGAATTGAATTGAATTGAAAAATCTATGGACATTACAAGTTATAGAGGCATGGTAGGCTCACTTCGATATTTGACAGCTAGTAGACCTGATATTATGTTTGCTACATGTCTATGTGCTAGATTTCAGGCTGATCCTAGAGAGTCTCATTTAATTGCTATTAAAAGGATTTTTAGATATCTCAAAGGAACACCAAACCTTGGCATTTGTTACCCTAGAGAATCTGGTTTTGATCTAATTGGTTATTCAGATGCAGACTATGCAGGTTACAAAATTGACAGAAAAAGTACAACAGGCACCTGTCAATTTCTAGGAAATAAGCTTGTCTCTTGGTTCAGTAAAAAGCAAAATTCTGTCTCTACTTCTACATATGAGGATGAATATATTGCAGCTGGAAGTTGTTGTGCACATATTCTTTGAAAGAAAAATCAATTACTAGACTATGGTCTAATAGTTAATAAGATTCCAATTTTTTGTGACAACACAAGTGCAATTGCCATAACTGAGAATCCAGTGTAACACTCAAGAACCAAGAACATTGACATAAAGTATCACTTCATCAGGGAACATGTGATGAATGGTACTGTGGAACTTCATTTTATTCCAAATAAACAACAAATTGCAGACATCTTTACCAAGCCACTTGATGAATCAACATTCTCAAGGCTGGTAAGTGAGCTAGGTATGCTTAACTTCTCATAATCAATTTAAATGTCTGATAATTTGTAATGCAGCCAGTGTCAATGATTTTCATGAGAATTAAAACTCTCAGAAAAAGTAAGACTTTTGTCTAAGTCAAATTACTCCTTCTACGGATACCCTTATCGGTTGATGGTCATTCTTGACAGTGGGTTTTCTATACCTCTATGGATATTACTCTTTGTTCCTTCAACGGATGCGTTGAATCTCAAAAGGTTGTAATCCTATCCGTAGATCGTACAGTTCTAATCGTAACCGTTAAAACCCATAATCCCATCCGTTGTTACATGCGTACATCAGTATGTATGTAATTGCAGTAAATTCGTGGCTTTACTTTTTAAGCTCATTATTTTTAAATGGCTATTTCTTGCACCAATCAAATAATTTCTTTCAATTATTTTGATTTTCTTAGTGAATTATTTGGGGGGAGTATAAATTGATTTTTACTCCCAATTAATAATTTTCTATTATTACCCAAAATTCTCTAAGGCAAAATCTCATCTTTCTCTCTCAAAGCAAAACCTCTCTCTATAATTCAAGCTCCGTAACAATGGCACCAACCAACAAAACAATGTCTCTTAGTGTTTCACTTACGAGAAGAACATTTTCACTGCACCGGTGGACTTTGATGAGAAGAACACATCATATCACAAGATGATGAGGTTTTTCCAGAACTGTAAGCACTCCAAAGCCATGTTCGAAGCCCCCAAATTGTACTTTGAGGTGATTGAAGCTATCTGGGAATCTTCTATGTTTGATTCTGTCAACACTACAATCACATTCACTCTTCAAGGTAAGGAACATCTAATTAATAGTGATGTCATTACAACATGCTAGAACTTGCTTGAAAACAATAGATTAGAAAAGCATAATGATAGTGATGTTGTTAACATGCTCAATTCCATCAATTATGCTTTACCTACTGCTAATCTAAGCAAGATTCAAAGAAGAGGTATGGTAAAAGAATGGAGCTTTTTCTTTGATGCTATTATTAAAGTTTTCTCTGGTAAGATTAACATATATGATGCTGTAACTTCTTCAATGCTAGACATTAGTCACATGCTTTTAAGTGATAACTATTATAATCTAGGGTCCTCAAAAGGCACCTGTTGTAAAAACTACCAAACCACCCAAGGGTAGTGAAGGAGGTTATGAGTGGTGAGGGAAGGGGTGAAAATCAAAGAAACCCCAAGAATAAGGAGGGTGAGGTAAGTGAGTCCCAGCCTAGCCACCCTGTATCTTCTAAAAAAGATGCAGTGGTTGAAAAGGATATAAGCACATCCTTAGTGACATCTTCCCAAAAGGATGTTACTATTGAAATAGTCCCCAACCACAGATACAACACAAGAGGGATAGGGACACTAGAAGCCCTAAAGACATGTCAAAGGCCTATTAAAAGAGAAAAAGGTCTAAAACAATTGGGGTTGCACAGGGAACACACAGTGCAGACCACAACTTCAAGTTGTGTTTCTGCACCATCTCAAATTCAGTTTGATGTGGCTCCATTAAATGTGGAGTCACAGCCCCACTCTTTAAACATCCAAATTGAAATAGAAATACCTAGCTCACCAACTCTCTCTGTAGATGTGGACATGATACACACATCTATTCCTCATTCCCCATCTTTGAAATTCTTGGAGAAGCCCCACTCTGAAATTGGTGGTCATCATCTTTTAGATGATTTGTTGGACCACCAATCCATTCTTTCTGAGACTTTGGTTCCATCTGTGGCACTAAATTTAAAATCAATCTCCACAGATTCAGCCATAGTCTCCATTTCTAAAGCTGCTCATTTTTCTTCGTCTACGGATATATCTCATCCGTTGACAAGTGTTTGTCTGTCTACGGATATGCCTCACAGCTACTATCCGTTGACACTCACCTCTACTATCTCCACGGATACTCCTTCCACACTTGAACTACAAACTTCAAATATTTGAACATCAAGTGTGGATGAGTTAGTAGTGGTTCAAACACTTCTAGGACTGAGGGAAGGGAGTGATGGAACTGAGAGTGATAGGCTGGTTTGCAACCAGGAAAAAGGAGAGGGAGAGAAAGAGAGATAGACTATTTCTTCCAGTCTGGTAAAAGTGACACATAGGGTTCTACCTTAGTAGGTGAAGGTGAGGGTGTGAGGTGTGTGAGCCAGGGGGAGCCCCTGATACAAGAATATAGAGAAAATGAGAGAAAGACAGGTACATGAGATATAAGGATGGAAGACTCAGCCATTGCAAGTGAGTTAATGAAAGTCAATGAAGCGGAAAGGGAAAGACTGTTCCAGATAGAATACCAACATGAACTGGATCAAGTCAACCTGGATGCTGAGACTTTTACTCATCATGTCCCAGCCTATCAAGTCTTGGCTGAACAGGGCAATGTGGAGGCAGAAAGAACATTGAACTTAGTATACACAACTGAGTCAATGATGAGAGGAAAAGAAGCTACCAGTAATCTGCCTCCAGGAGCTAGTGATGATTTCGAATATGATGAAGATTTGGAAGAGATGGAAGAGGACTCAGATGGTGGTGAAAGAGGTGGTGAAGGCCCTTCCACCTCAGGAAGCACACCTGGATGGTTGTTTGATACTGAAGCTAAATTTGATGCAATCAACCTGGTGATTTTAAAAGAATATCAGAAAGGTTTCACTGAGTTCCAGTCAGCCAATCCATCAAAACAACTCATACTGTCCAAGTTCATGACAAATCTACAACTCCAAAAGATGCAGCTTCTACATCACAGAACTGAGATATATGAGGTCAAAGAAAGAATTGACAATGTTAAGGACAACATCAGCAAAAGGATTGACAATGCATTCCCTCTCACCACTATCAAAACCATTCAAAGAAGAGTTGTGGAAGAAAACACTCTCTCTAAGAGTGTGGAGTCTCTATCAAAGAGGGTGGACAAAATGGAGGAGAAGATGGACCTCTTTCTGGAGCAACATAAATTGTAAACACAACTCCTCCAACAATTGGTACAGGCTCCTGGTGTTACTCAAACCCTTGATGATAACAAAAAGGGGGAGACTACACTAGTGGTCTCTGAACCAGCTAGGATGGAAATGGTAACAACATCAACTGAGGGGGAGACTCCAGAAGTAATAGCCAATCTAAGTGAATTCCAATTCACAATGGTCCCTCCATTTACAATCAGACCAGGAGAATTGGATTTATTTGGGTTAAGTGAAGAAGAGGTGATTGCAAGGCAAAGGGAGATAACAAGAGCAAATGAAGCCATAGAGAAAAGAATTCTCAACACAGAAAGACTGATCAAAGAGTGAATCTTTAAAGCTGTGACTTCAACTCCATTCTCAAAAACAGAGCATGCCTTTACTCATCGAACCACTACTACAATTCTAAAAGTTCCAACTCCTGAAGTTGTGCTCCCAAAAAACATGTATATTTTGTAAATTTGTAGTTATTATCCATAAAAACAAATTGGGGGAGATTGTTAGGATTTATGGGTGATAGCTTAGAAGACAACTTAACTTTATGCTTTGTAATACTTAATTTCATTAAGTAGAACATACTGTCACAACCAGAGTATGTTCTTGTAGCCATTTCATTTGCTGTAATAAACTTGTTTATAAATCTTGGAAGAAGTTCATTTGTTTGTTCAAGCCTCAAGGAGTATATCAGGATGATAACAAGAATAAATGTTACTGTCATATCAATGACAATAAGGTTACAAGAAGACAACATGTTGCAAGTCATGACAGCATATTCATTCTGACAGCAACATTGGCGGAAGCCTTGAGACAACAACTCTCTATTCTCTTGACAGCAAGTTTGGAACTCCTGTCAGCATCTATTGCAGGGATTTCTTACTGTCACCAAAAGTGCATGTGACAGTTTGGATGTTCAAGAAACAGGCATGCTGCAGTATCCCGACACTGCATCAGGTCTGCAAAGACTACGACAGAAGCTTAAGGGATCACAAGACAAAGCTCACCAATTCAAGAGTGTGACAAATCAACATCTATAGGAATTGTGTTAGCTAAATATAGAATGTATCTAGATTGCTTTTTCTATAATGATAAATCTGTTTGTATAGCAATTTAGGTAAGACACACGAGTACGCAAATTGTAAAAAGCTCCCACATGAAAATGACATCAGCTTCACAAACCCATGATGATAGAGATAGGAGTAGTATACTTAGACTATCTCTCTCATTCTATGTGGTGTATCTCTGGAGAATCGAAGCTTGAGAAAAACACACTTTTCTCAAGGCTGTAGCAACGCTTTGAAAAATAAATAAAACATTTATTTTGTGAGTAAACTACTTATGATTGCATTTCTTCTACTGATAGGATTTAATCTTAGTTTTAGTTGTTGAAGCATAGATTGAATTTTATCAGTATTGCATTCAACCCCCCTTCTGCAATACTCTAGGACCAACACATAGCACAGGCATTAAGCTAGTACACATAGGTCAAATAAGGGGCATGAGCACATGAGTTCCTGTCAAACTGAATTTAATATTTTTTTTCATTAATTTTTTTGTAAATATAAAAAAGTGTTATCACTAAAATTTAAATATAAGAATATCTTTCCAAAATTTACTCGATACTCCCTAGAGCAAAATTTCTGAAACATGCCTTTACACATCGTGAAAAAGTTGTACTGTAGTATACACCCTTGTAGCAAAGTTTTGTTACAACATTTTCTCTTGATATCATAACTTTCCTCGTTTTCATCTTCATTTTCTTTTATGTTCACGAGGATAGAAATAAGAGATTTTTTTAAAAAAAAGTAGTCAATTAACTCTATTTAATGTGAGATCTTTTAAGATATGTACAAAACAAATCACCTTGGTCTAATGCGAACATTTATACCATATTATTGTGGAATTATGACTTGCAGCAGACAAAGGTTCAGAGAAAAGATCTTGAAGACAATGTGCTTGAGTTCTACTTTATGAGATGCCTTTTAGTATGTGTCCACGATCAGAAATTAGTCTAGGTGCCGTGTGTAGAAATTCTTCTTAATGGTGTTCAAACAACGAGTTTTGTGAGAATAACGGGGTACAAGATGTGGACAGATCTACCAAAAGAGATAAGATCACTAGATTTGTAGTTCTTGGATTAACGGGATGATTGTTGGATTGTTGAATGATTCTTATACAGTTATATATAAACAACCATTTAACATTATTAGTAGAGATCTTTTGATATGTTCTCAAATGTAAATTTGTGTTGTCTAGGTTCAAAACAGATAATATCATACTATTGTGGAGTTAAGCATAGCTTGCAGCCTAATAGAATTTATTAGTATAATATTTTTTTTGGAATGTACCCAAAAATAAACATGTGCGAACTCGTTCCGAAATGAACAATATCATAATATTGTGGAGTTAATTAGCCTTGCTTGTAGCCTAATGTTTCATAAAAAATTTGGGCTTATTTTTTGGCAAATGAAAATGGTACTTGATAATTTTTTTCCCCAATTAGATTGATTGGGTGATACCATATCAATGAACAAATTTAAGATATATCAGTATGATGGTACTTATATTTGACTACATTCAGATTATTACAAAGAGATTGACTTTATTTTTATAGCAAATATTCAGTTCTGCTGGATGAAAATGCCAGTCTACACGACAATATCAATCTGATTATGAAAAAACGTTGTACTGATTGGACAAAAATGACAAGAATTTGTTTATTATTTGGGAAAAAACATATAAATTTTGGATTGAAGCCAACAAAGTTACTGAATGTAAAGCGAAAAGATGTGTAGGAAAACAATATTTATAAGCCAAATAAAAATCAAATAAGGAAGAAAGTACCGTGCGCGGTGACATAGATAAGGCAATAAATTTTAAAATGTGTATCATGTGATTTCTAAAATATTTATCATGCATAGCTCATAGTAAAATGTACTTGTTTTAAAAAAGTAGTAGACACATGTGGTATAAGCCATGATCACCTTGTACATTTTCTGTTTCCAAACGTTTCAATTTTTTCCAACAAATTTTCTTATAGTTATATTAAAAAAGAGATAACTACAAGAAGAGCTACCCGAACTCCATCATCGGGTATGCTCACAGTTAAAAGCCAAAGTCAGTTTACAGTAGATCATTAGTCTCAAGTTCAAGTTATTATAACCAACTAGTAATAACATGCATAAATCTGAGACTCGTAAGAAGTGAAGGAACACGTCGACCTCCAGGTCCAACTCCCCTACCATGTCCACCACCATTACCACGGGTCTTCCTCTAGGCCTTCCCCTAGGTCTACCTCTAAATCTGCCACACGATCCCCCCTCAAAACCAGTAACTTTATTGGATTGGAACCTCTTTATGTTAGAACCTCGAGTAGAGTAAGATCCAGTGACATGGTTGAGCACCCTCTTTCTACAAAGTACATTTATTTCCTACAAAGATTCAACACTCAAAGTATCATCAGAGTCTAGTGTGATATTAGGATCTAATATGATATCATTTCCATTTCTTTTATAGTCATCCTAAAAAACCAGTCAAACTTTTGTCCATTCTCATAAAAGTAATCAGTGCTCAAGATTGGGGCTAGAAGAGGGTAATCTATAGCATCATGACTATTCTTGTGACAAGCCTCGCAAGGCTCAATTGAAGACAAGTAGGATACTTTGCCTCAAGCAACAACATATGCCCTTTCATCAAAACTCATTAATATGACATTAGATAGAGAAGCTAAAAAACTAACTTCCACACATCCATTAGCATGGTATGCAGGGGAGTAGGTAGTTACTAGAACCTTTGTCCCTCCATCGAAACAGACAGACTTTCCAGTTGTTGTGGTTATTCAAAATAGACCCTACTATGACCAAAATATTAAAGGCATATCCGAAAACTGAATACACATTTAAACTAGTTCATGTGAAGCTACAAACAATTTTTCATCCCAAGACTTAATGAAGATCTCAAAAGGGATATCACAATCTCAATTTAAACGAGATTCAATAATATTTAACATGCAATCAACAAGATCAAATTTAAGGACCAAGAAGCCAAGATTATGTTTGAAAATATTAATTAAGCCTACATTTCCTAGTTCATCCATAATAGCCTTCCTAACTTGATCAAACATATATATAGAAAATCTTATCATTAATGAAACTCAGACACAGTTTTGTCCCACAAAATTAGCCTTGTCAATCAAAAATTTATCAGGTTTCACAAGTACTGAAACCGCCTTATCTTCATTTATCATAAAATGAACATCATTATCAACATGACAAGTTAGGTATTTAGATTGAAGAACCTATTTTCCCTTCAATTGATGGCTTCGAGGTCCCTCCCTACCGCGGGGCCTCGTTCTCCGTGCATGCCCCTCACAAATCTGAAGCAAGTTCTTACTCTATGTTACCACCGACGACCAAATCCTCCACCATAAAAGGTTGAGAGGGATGTCTAGTAGCCATGTTAAAGGATGTTTCTTGTATGGTAAATTGAGAACTATAGCGGTAAGTTTATTAGATTCCATTCCCATAAATTTAGGGTTATTAGTGTTATGACATGTATGTGTGTTTTAAGAGACACATGTAGAGTGACAATTTCAAAGGAGAGGCCGAGAGGGACATGTGAGAGTAAGAAGTAGAGGCTAGGTGAGGTGGTCTTGACCTGTTGTAGGCGGTGGTGTCGCACTAACCTCTAAAATGAAAGGACTAACATTTTATAGTTCATTATATATGTATAGGTATATGTGTTTAGTATCTTTTTGTGATGCACATCTTTTTAGTATCTTTTTATGAAAATCCACAATAAGACCCATTGTATTACATATTTATTTCATTATAAAAGGTTTAGGGGCTCATTTTTTTATTTGATCAACACTTTGAACATATAATTGAAGATTTTGCATCAAAAAAATGCATAAGAAGTTGAGAGGTAGATTGAACAACACATAAGCGAATCTAGCGACATATTTGCAGTACTTTTAGTTTTATATTTTATGTATATCAAACTTAAACATATTAGTTATGAAATTAATGTATGTGGATGAAAACAAGTTCTTCCATCTAAACCCCTAACATTTCATTGGACTAGGTTCTGAATTTCTTTTAAGAAATTATTTGTTTTGTATATTTAAATTAAATATTTTTTTCAATATATGACTCATTATTTTTTTTTTCGATCCAGGCCTCTAATTCATTGGCATACTCGAAAGAGTTTGCTTATGGAAGGCATGTGTGTACCAATATCGCTTCAGATGAGAGACAAACACTTTATAGACCAATAAAAGAAAGGGATATTTAATAATTCAATTCAAACTCTTTCTTTGCGGATAGGGTAGCTTGTATGGAAGTATTCCTAAGCATTTGTGCACATTCATTTTTTGACCATCCACGTAGACTACAGTTTAGGGCTCTGTAAAAGTAACTTTGAAAGTATCAAATTGAAGATCTAGATAGCCCAAATAAATTCAAAAGAAAGGAAGAAGACCAATATTTTTGTACTTTTGTATCATAATCTCCTTGTTTTAATCTAAGTTCAAAACAACATTGTCATTAAAGTAAGTTCTACGACACTTTTTCAATAATCCGAAACCTCATTTAGAAGCTCATTTGATGGCTTAATTTGAGTATTTCTATAATTTTTCTTATTATCACTCTTGGGTATCTAAAATTGGAGTTTATAGACCTCAACATGATTAATTACCTGTCCTTAAACAATCCAATATAATGACAATATTATCATTAATAGTAGATGAAGAAAAAACTTGTTGAAGAGTTGTTTATCTTTTAAAAGATTTGACATGAATGGTACCTAAAGCAAAGACGGTTAACTCTCATTTTGACGAAAAGTCCCGACTGATTTGCTCTGTAGCTTCCATACAATCCCTAAAGATCTTGTGAGTCACATTTTGAGAAGTCATATTAAGAGGTCAAAATATGAGAACTCTTGAAATTATTGTAAGTAAAGTATATTATATTGTGAAATTATTGAATAGAAAATATTGATTAAGAAATTTAAAATGTAATAATAATTATATATTTTATTTATTTATAAATTAATTTAGCTAATATACATATAAAAATGTATTATTTTCATAATATATGTAAATCTGGGCAGGTGAAATGTCCATTCCTAATAAATTTGAACATAGAATACATCAGGTGATGTTCAGAGCAACCTCATCCCCTTGGTATGTTTTCTGTCAAAATAATCAAAATATAAATATACATGTCGCCAAAAACAACATAAAAAAGTTCTTCAACTCAAATTTCACTGTTCCCAAACCCTGTAACATGTTTACTTGAATTTTAGATGAATTGAAATTACACTTGAATTTTATCTCAACCCAGATTGAATTTTTGTAAACTTATTAAGGTATACACAGGTATATGTCATCCAAAAAAATCTAAATTTATCTTTCTGGTAAAGTATGAATTCCCTTATGTGTATATATAATAGTGTGCACTATAATGCTTAATTAGATAAATGAGTTGATTATTTGAAAAATATATGAGGCTTGCAGACGGAATGAATAAAAAGATGCAGGAGAGCTATTTTTTATAATGGGTGTGCTTGAAAATTTTGCATTATAATAATATAAAATAAAAAGTAAAAGCAATATCTTATTTAGTGTATATATCATATATTCAAATATGCATCTTTTATCTATATTAAATAAGAATGAATATTATATGTCATTAGCAGATATTGTACATATTTGATTCACGTTATTGAACATCTTCCAAATGTTAGTATCCATAGATTTATATATTTTATCTAAAAATATTTGAGATCAATATATAGTCTATGTATATGATACTATGTGTATTTTTCATATATATAGAATATGCATATGAGATTATGTGTATTTTGCATTCACAAAAAATCCTATCATGTTGCTTAATTTTTGATTTTCTTGATACTTATCCATCTCTTGAATAAAAAGTCATCCACAATAATATTTCCCATGAAAAAATATGTCAAAAATTAAACTTCACATCTCACAAAAAAACTAAACTCCACTCATAAAAATTAAAATGAAATTAAACATACATACTTCAAGATGCTCACAAAAATGAAATAATTGTGTCGGCCAAACAGACTTTTTGGTTAGAATTTTAGCACTTTGCTTTTTTGTTGGACATAATTTCAGTTCCAACTTTCCAATCTTTTATTTGTGTGACAACAAATAAAATGATAACGGATGTAGATGTGTTGGTTCTACTATGAAAGCAAGATTCTTTTATCATTTCTCTTGTTACAATATTATCACAACACATTTCTCTTTGCAACATGTTGTTTTGAGGTATATGAACAAGCAGATGTTGCAACTAGAAAACTTGACAAGTTGAAGAGGTCACTACACTATATTCTAATTCTGACTAAAATAATGCAACCACTTCATTAATCAATAAAACAAATTAAAACATGACATGAAGTCCTTCTCCTCTCATCAACGCTACTAGCCCAACTATTATCAATTAGTGAATATGTATTCACATCTATGAATATCCAATCTTGAACTCAATTATTGGTGCTATACAACCAAGTATCGTCTTTGCTGGACCAAAATCTTACTTTCTAGGATCATGCATATACCTCGATAAAATTTATATATCCTTATGTCTTGAACAAATCTAGTGAGTAATTAGATTTTTCTATATCCACCATCTTAAGCATGTATAAGTTTGAATATATGTGTATAAAATTTGTAATAACTAACAAGTAGTAGTGTCAAAACTAGCTTTTTCAAAAAAAAATTAAAAAAAAAAGCTTCCATTATCCTTTATATATCCTTATGTCTTGAACAAATCTCGTGAGTAATTAGATTTTTGTGAGGAAACGCTATGTAGGAATCGAACTTACATTTTGAATCATAGAAAAAGATATGTTGCTTAGGTTGTTTATTAAAAGGGTATGGTTCTAAAAAAAATTTATTCCATAGAATACTGATGTCCTAGAGCAAACTCTTCCCTCTTGCATATGTTTCCTGTCAAGATAATCAAAATATCAATTTACATGTTGCCAAAAACAGCAAAACAAGAAAAATCTTCAAAGCAAATTTCAGTACCAGAAAACCTTGTATCATGCCTACTTGAATTTTACCTGAATTGAAGTTGTACGTGAATTTTACCTCAATCCCCACTAAACTTTTGTAGACTTACTATGGTGTACACCAGTATATGTCATCCAAAAGAACTGAATTTATCTTTATGGTAAAGAATAGCTCTTTTGGATGAGTATACTGGTGTGTACTATAGTGCCTAATTAGAGAAATGGGATAATTATTTGAAGAATATCTAAAGCTTGGAAATGAAAGTGAACAAAAAATATTTTGGACAACTATATTTATAGGTTAAGAGCTACAAAGTAGTAGCAATATCTCATTTCATGTATATATCTTCAAATATATTATCTTATAAATTCTAATAATAAAAGATATCATATATTCACATATGCATCTTATATATCAATTACATAATAATAAAAAAAAATCTGGGTTGAGAATATAGTTTACATATTTGATTCATGTCATTGACCATCTTCACGATGTTAGTATTCATTAATTTATATATAATATACAAAAATATCTGAGATCAATATATAACATATGCATAAAATCATATTTAGCATATATAACATATGCATACAAGATTATGTGTATTTTGCATTCACAAAAAATCTTATCCCATTGCTTACTTATTGTATGTATATGTCAAATGTTAAACTCCACACCTCATTAAAAAAAAAACTGAAATCCACACCTAAAAATTGATTTACTAATTTTTTGTTACATTTTCACATATCTAACATAAAACCATAAAACCATATTCTTATTGCAAATTGCACAACCTACAATCTAGAAATATTCTAGGTCAAACACAACCTGAAACATACATACTTCAAGATAGCTCTCAAAAATAAAAATATTGTTGGCTCCATGAAGAGACTAATTGGTTAAAATTCTAGCACTTTGCTTATTTGTGGGATATTATTTCACTTCCATCTCTTATTTTTGTGACTCCTAATAAATTGATAGAGATGTCCATATTTGTTGGTTCGACTCTGAAAAACGAATTCTTTAGTCATTTGTCTTATTACAATATTATCACTAACACATTTCTATTTGCACCATTGCTTGCATCTCTCTATTCTAACTTCCACCAAAATAATCAATGACAAATTTCCCATCAAGCTTAGCTAAAAACATGAATTAAAGTCATTCTTGTATCATCAAGACGACTAGCCCAATAACTATCTCAAACTCAATTGCTGGTGCACAATCAAGTACCCTCAACCTAAATGTTACTAGATGGGACTATGCGTCTATTTGAACAACATACACAGTACATGATACTTGTACATGTGTGTACCTAATAATCACCCACCATAGATGTTATTTTGCCTCTAACAACAAATGAGGATCCTTGGAGGAAATTTGGGTTCAATTATTCTTTTTTGATTATTTTATCATCTTTTATAAAATATTTTTGAACCAAATTAATTTGATAAATTATGACATGTAATATGAATTTTGAATTTATTTAATATTTTAAATAAAAAAATAATATTTATTTATAATAAAAGATTAAAAAAAATTAATTTAATTAAATCTACTATGAAAATTTTAAAATAAAGAAATTGAATAAAATTTTAAACTATAAGAAAACATATAAATTATATTTATTTATAACAATATAGTTAATATATATAAATATATATTATTTATCTTTAATATAGAGACAGTGAAACATCATCCTGCTGCAAATAATCTATCAAGTGTAAAATGCACATATATAGGAGGATTTTTTAATGGCACATAATATAGAACTATAACATTTACCTACAAAAGTCATAAAATGGATAATCAATTGGTCTCACTTTTCGCTCAATCTAATTATGTTGCTCCATTGCAAACTGTGTTTCTTAGAAGAATACATTATATTTTGAATTCTAGGTCCATTTAAGCATCTTTGGACTTTCAACGCTAATTTTCTTGAATATTGAGTTCCCCCTGTTTGTGGAGGAATTTGGTGATAACAAAATTCGAGGTTGTCGCTTGGAATCAAGATCTACAACGTTGGTTGGTAAATTCATCAAAGTATGGTGGTTGTGATGAATTGGAGCTGAGATTGTCAAAGTTTCTTGGTGGTGACTCGCAGAGCTCTTCACTATATGTTATTGAACACATCCAAAACACAAGAAACAACTTAGTATTTTATTGAACATCCTTATTACTTGAGCTCTAGTGTTTAAATACGTTTATATCTATGTTATTATTTGAGTTGTATTTATGTTTTGTTGTGATTAATCTTGTAATTATGGTTTGTTGTGATTAGTAATATATTCTCTTACCAGGTTGGTAGGGGATGAGTACGTAAACCATTAGTGCTAGAGGTCGAACCTAGCTAAAATTCTTTTACGAGGTTATTACATACCTCTGCTAGATGACAATCTGTAATTCACTGATCTCAGCTGGTTAGCAGTTTAATTATTCAGCAATGTTTTAAAATTGAACTTAATTGGCCAAACACCTATTCACCCCTTTAAGTGTGCAATTTTATGATTCTTTTGTGCTTTAACTACAAAGTGGAGTATTGTTGTGTACACTGAAATTGCTTTTTACTTGCATTTGCTTAAGACACATGGTGTTTGTTAGGAACTATGTTGTTTTTTGATGATAACTAAACTAACTTAGTGAAAATTGTATAAGTAAAAATGTAGGCTTCAACGGATAGCATGTGTTTGCAGTATCCGTAGAAGGGTAGTTATCTATGGATAAGACTCAATGTAACATGCTTGTGTAATTCTGATATAGTAGTTGGAGTATTAGTTTTAGGCTGAATAAGTAATGTTGACTGTTAATGGATATGTAGAATAGAGAGGCTAATTGTAAATAAACTATGCCTTGTAATTTTACATAAGTGAAATTGATTGTCTACGGATATCAGTACTAGCCTTCTACGGATGTTGTCAAAATACTCTCAACGGATGCAGCTCAAATAACCTCTACGGATGCAGCTCAAATAACCTCTACGGATGCAATCTGTACTTTATGAAAAGGACAGTTCTGACAAAGCACATGGGTTGATAGATTTCACAGAGCATGGAAACCAGTATTTCTGGTAAACTCACGAGAAGAAGAAGCATTCTGTTTTGTCTGGTCAATTGTAGCAATTCCAATCAGCCAAAAAGGGGAAGCTACCAACACAAGGACCACTAATTAGAATGGAGAACAAGTGTCTTGGACAAAGTTATTTTTTGTATTATTAGCTGTTCAAAATATCTTGTAAACTTGGGTTATATAACCAAGTGTAGCACTATTTTAGAACTCAAGAAACCAGTTAGGCAATTTAGAGAGCACAAGGCAATATCACTTGTAAATTGCTGAAGCTAAAATAGTGTGTATGCAGTTGTGTGTTTATTCATAAACATCACAGAGATTTCTTCTAATAAAAATCTCTCAGGTGGAGCAATCAATCCACCTGAATTTTAAATTCTTGTGTTAGTTTTATTTTGTTTATTTTTATGTTCTTGAATTTACCATTATATATTTTCCGTCAAGATCAAAGAAATTTTTAAAGATTGTATTCAACCCTCCTTCTACAATCTTGATTCATTGTCTGGGAATAACAATTGATATCAGAGCAAGCTTCTAACATACAAGAAGTTTAAAGATCAAAAGTGTTAGATATAATTGCTAATGATTGTTTTATCAGTGTTTAAGTACCAGGTACTCATCAGAGTTTACTGGAAGCCAGTCAGAGTTTATTAAAGTCTGACGGGGAGAAAAGTTTACTTTAGCTGTCGGTGCTGATATAAAGATTCTAGAAGCAATATATCTTGAAGATAGAAAGAAGCAAGATATATTGAGACAGTTAAGGAAACGGAACAGAAGACAGAAGCAATTCCTAATTTGATATAAATTGTATAGCTAATTTATAGGAATATCAATTAGAGATTGATTCTATGTAGCTGTGTACTATATAAACACAGATAGGTTAACCCTAAAAGGGATGTGAATACTGAATACATTATTCCTGTAACCTAGCAGCTCTCTGTGATTCTTTAACATCACTTAGAGATGAGTTATATATATAATTCAGTTGTTGATTCAGAAACAGTGTTCTCAATTGTTATTATCATACTTATATTGATTATATATTGTGTATTCGGCCTAAAAATTGGTATCAGAGCCAAGGCTGATTAGTATATACAGTTTATCGATCCAAACACAAGTATAATCATGACTGACAACTCTCAGGAAGGTTCTAATGCAGGTTCTAATGTTCAGAAGGTTCAATCTACTTCTGTGAGTCGATATGAGACTATAAGGGTTCCAATTCTCAGACCAAGTGAATATCCAATATGGAAGGTGAAGATGACCATGTTTCTGGAAGCCACAGATCCAGAATACCTTGCTAGAATCAATGATGGTCCTCATATGCCAACTAAATTGTCTCCTGTTGTTACTGGGCAAGAACAAAAGACTGTTCCAAAAGAGAAGAAAGATTTGACTCCTGAAGACATCTCATCAATTGCAAAGGATGCAAAGGTTAGACATCTACTACACAGTGCCTTAGATAATGTCATGTCTAACAGAGTGATTGGCTGCAAGACTGCCAAAGAGATTTGGGATGCTTTGGAAGTCAGGTGTCAAGGAACAAGTGCTATAAAGAAAAACAGGAAGACTACTCTAACACAGGAGTATGAACACTTTGACTCTAGATCTGATGAAAGTTTGACAGATACATATGACAGATTTTGTAAATTGTTGAATGATTTGTCTCTGATTGATAAAGAATATGAACTTGAAGAGTCAAATCTCAAGTTTCTTCTATCCCTACCTGAAAGATGGGATTTAAAGGCAACAACAATCAGAGACAATTATGATCTTGCAGATACAGATCTTGATGAAATCTATGGGTTGCTTAAAACTCATGAACTTGAAATAGAACAGAGAAACAAAAGATCTGGAAAGAAGACAAAATCTGTTGCTCTTAAAGTTGAAGAAAAGCCTGTCAAGAAGGAATCATCAAGAAAGAAAACCAAAGGAAAGGCTTTAGTCATTAAATCAGACAGTGAGTCATCAAACTCTGATGATGGCTCAAACACTGATAATGAAGCTTTTGATTCTGAGGATGATGAAGAAGAGATGATGAGAATGGCTGCTTTAATGGTGAAGACCTTCAAGAAGATGGGATTCAAGAACTTCAAGAAAGGAAAGAGATTCTCAAGGAAAGATTCAAATTCTGATAAGAGAAATTTCAGAAAGTCTGATGGAAAACATACCAAGTCTGGAAAGAAAGACAAGTCTGAGATCCAGTGCTACAAGTGTAAAGAGATGGGTCATTATGCTCCAGAATGCAAGAAAGGAAAATCTGAGAAAGCACTCATCACTAAAGGCAAGGACTGGGCAGACACTTCAGACTCAGATGAGGGAGTCAATTATGCTCTCATGGCAACTGTTAAAGATGAATCTGAGTCATCTGGAAACAAGGGCATAAAAGAGAGCACTCTTATCTTGGACAGTGGATGCTCAGGACATATGACTGGAAATAAAGCCCTGCTATCAGATTTTGAGGAAAAAGCTGGCCCAAAAGTTTCCTATGGAGATGGCAACATAGGACATACTCTGGGATATGGCAATATCAATCTTGGAAGTGTCATCATTACAAATGTAGCTCTTGTCTCAGGACTCAAGCATGATCTGCTTTCTGTGAGTCAAATCTGTGACAGAGGATACCATGTAGATTTTCATACTGAACATTGTGAAGTTATCAGCAAATCTACAGGGAAAGTTGTTCTAGTTGGACACAGGCACAATAACATCTATGAAGCAAGTTTGGTAACAAACTCTGAAGGAAAAACTGTGTGTCTATCAGCAAGAATGTCTAGTGAAGAGAGTTGGAAATGGCATAAGAAGCTCTCTCACTTAAACTTGAACAACATCAATGAGCTGATTCGAAAAGATCTTGTAAGGGGACTTCCAAAGTCAATACTCAGCTTAGATGGTCTGTGTGATTCTTGTCAAAAGGCCAAGCAAAGGAAGTCATCTTTCAAGAGTAAATCTGAATCTTCAGTTGTGGATCCTTATAATCTTTTACATATATTGATCTCTTTGGTCCAGTGAATATAATGTCAATGGGCAGAAAGAAATATGCTTTAGTCATTGTTGATGAGTACACCAGATACACCTGGGTGTACTTCTTAGCAAAGAAGGATGAAACTACCCTAACTTTGATGGATCATGTGAAGCTATTGGACAAAGGATCACAGTACAAAGTGAAAGTTATAAGAAGTGATAATGGTACTAAATTCAGAAATTCTGAAATGGAAGCTTTCTGCAAGGAAAGAGGAGTGAAGCAAGAATTTTCTGCACCTGGAACTCCACAGCAAAACGGTGTAGTTGAAAGAAAGAACAGAACCCTAATCGAAGCTGCCAGAACAATGCTTGATGAAGCAAAATTGCCAACTTATTTCTGGGCAGAAGCTGTTCAAACAGCTTGTTTTACTCAAAATGCTACACTGATCAACAAGCATGGGAAAACACCATATGAGATGGTGAAGAATAAGAAGCCAAATTTGAAATATTTTCATATTTTTGGATGCAAGTGTTTTGTGTTGAAAACTCATCCTGAACAATTGACCAAGTTTGACTTAAAAGATGATGAAGGAATTTTTGTTGGATACCCACTATCAACTAAAGCATTCAGAGTCTACAATCTAAGAACTAAAGTGATCATGGAATCTATACATGTGTCATTTGATGACAAGAAAATAACTGGAATAGAAGATGAAGAATATCATGATCAACTTCGCTTTGAAAATGAAGATCTATACTCTGATGATGTAAACTCTGATGCAGCAAATCCAACAAACTCTGACGAAGCATACTCTGATCCTCTACTGGTAAACACTGACGAATTTTCTCTGACAGAACAAAATAGAGAACCAGTTGAGGGGGAGCGTGAAGAAACTTCAGGAACTTCTCAAAGTAATGACTCAAATTCTGAAAGAGGGTCAAATATAGAATCAAACAGAAACTCTGAGTCAAACTCTGAAAGTTCAAATACTGAACAATCCAATTCAGGGGGAGCCTCAGAGAAAGCAAATAGTCAAGAAGAAAATCAGGAGAGCATGGATCAAGGGGGAGGATCTAATAATGATAATAGAAGCCAATTACCAACAGCAAGAAGGTGGACACAATCCCATACACCTGACTTGATAATTGGAGATCCAAAAGCTAGTGTAAGAACTAGAAGTGCTACAAATAATGAATGTATGTTTCATGCATTCTTATCTCAAACAGAGCCCAAGAAAGTGGAAGAAGCTCTTCAAGATGCTAACTGGATAACAACAATGCAAGAGGAGTTAAATGAATTTGAGAGGAATGAAGTCTGGACACTTGTACCAAGACCAAAGAACAGATCTATTGTTGGTACAAAGTGGGTTTTCAGAAACAAAACAGACAGTGATGGAGTGATTACAAGGAATAAAGCTAGACTTTTGGCTAAAGGCTATTCACAGCAGGAAGGAATTGACTATGATGAAACCTTTGCTCCAGTTGCAAGATTGGAGGCAATAAGGATTTTTCTGGCCTATGCTGCTCACAAGAAGTTTAAAGTCTTTCAGATGGATGTGAAAAGTGCTTTTCTCAATGGGAAACTTGAAGAAGAAGTGTTTGTTGAACAACCACCAGGGTTTGTAGATTCCAAACATCCAGATTATGTCTACAGACTTGATAAGGCATTATATGGACTAAAGCAGGCACCTAGAGCATGGTATGAAACTCTGGCTCAATTTCTTTTAGAAAGTGGGTTCACTAGAGGTACAATTGACAAAACCTTGTTCTATTTTAATTTTGGTGATGATTTGCTGTTAGTTCAAATCTATGTGGATGACATAATTTTTGGGTCTACTAATGACAAACTCTGTAAGAAATTTGCCAAGCTTATGCAGTCAAGATATCAAATGAGTATGATGGGAGAGCTTAGTTATTTTCTAGGCTTACATGTCAAGCAAACAGATGATGGGATTTTTATCAGTCAAGCAAAATATACCAGAAATCTTCTCAAGAAATTTGGTATGCTTGATAGTTCATCTGCTACAACTCCCATGGCAACTGCAACAAAGCTAGACAAAGACACAGGAGCCTCAGTAGATATGACAAACTATAGAGGGATGATAGGGTCTCTTCTTTATCTCACTGCAAGCAGACCTGATATCATGTATGCAACATGTCTTTGTGCAAGATTTCAAGCAGACCCCAGAGAGCCACATCTAACAGTTGTGAAGAGGATTTTCAAATATCTCAAAGGAACCATAACTCTTGGTTTGTGGTATCCTAGAGAATCAGAGTTTAAATTAATTGGTAACTCTGATGCAGATTTTGTAGGCTGTAAGATAGAAAGAAAAAGCACAAGTGGAAGCTGTCAATTTCTTGGTGACAGATTAGTTTCTTGGTACAGCAAGAAACAGAAATCAATTTCCACATCCACAGCAGAAGCAGAGTATATAGCTGCTGGTAGCTGTTGTGCACAGATTTTATGGATGAAGAATCAATTGCTGGACTATGGATTAAGGTACTCTAGAATACCTATTTACTGTGATAATCAAAGTGCTATTGCTATGACAGGTAATCCAGTACAACACTCCATGACCAAGCACATCAGCATAAGGTATCATTTTATCAGGGAACATGTGGAAGAAGGAAACATTGAGCTTCATTTTGTGTTTACAGACCAACAGCTTGCAGATATCTTCACCAAACCTTTGAGTGAAGCTACCTTTACAAGGCTGGTAAATGAACTTGGAATGGTCTCTGGTTTTGACTAGAGATACCGGTTAGATTCAAACTCTATACATGATAGATTTTATGCTCATGGTTCTTTGCATGTGTTAACTATTATTTGTACCAGTATGTTAAAATTTGATAGTAAACTCTGATAGTAAACTCTGTTAGTAATATAGTGTCAGTCATACTCTGTCAGTTAAAGTCTGATGTCAAACTCTGATTGTGATTTTTGTCTGAAACACATGGACCGATGAAGAAATTTGTATGAAGCATGATTTTCAGTAAGTAATCATGAATCCTTCTAAGTAATATAAATTCTGATTTCAAAATGTGCAGAAATTTTACACAGCATGATACTGTCTCTATATTTATAGCATCTCTTAGTTTATTGATCCTATACAATGAGACTGTATTAGCTGTTTGCATTTTCTCTCATAAATTAATTGTATTAACTGATGAAAAGTCTAAACTCTGAAAATTAGTTACAAATATTTCACCCTCAAATCAAAAGATGCCAAAAAGAGCACAAATTCCTTTGAGATCATGTTGTGCCTAGGAAGATCCAGGAACTTATTGTATGAAATAAGGGCTAAAATCTTTGATTTTTGGTGACTAGTGCCAACCACTGATTACTGGAAAAATAAAAAAAAAATAAATAAATAAAATTATATTTATAAAGGGGGTGAAAATAAAAGATATATCCAAATGAAAGGATATCAGAATACAGAGTTTAGATATAAAAATCAGATTTTATTTTATATGAGAGTTTGAGCAACCAGTTTTTACTGCTTTAGTTTGTGGATTTTATGCACTTTGAGATGATCTAAATATGTATATTCAGTACACTCTACTATTCACACACAAAAATACTCACACCTGTCCAGTTTGTGAAAAGAGTTTATTTATAAAGGAGGAGGATTGGTAAACACTGATGAAATGTGTACTCTACGCTGAGGTAATTTTATTTTAATCTCTGATGATTAAAATTAATTATTTGTTTCAGACAGTTAACAATTTTGAGAAAACATTCTTGACAATAAAAGAGTATGATTGGTAACGGTTCTAATTTGTATTAAACAGAGGAGAGAGGTTGAGTGTCTAGAAAAGTGTAAAAGGCGGTAATTATTGCTGTTGTTACTGCGCATGCGCATTGGAAACTGTCAATTACTGCTGTCAGTCATTGCATGTGTGCCACGTGTCCCACTCACACGTTTTACGGAGTAAGACAGTTGTGTGTAGTGATTAGAAACTGTTCAGTTTTTAATTAATTCTTTTGTATTAATATCCAATACACAAACTCATTTGAACTTTTCACAACTTATTCCAATTCACACATTTTCACAAACACTTTTACTGCAAACACTCTCAAAAATTTTCTAAGTCATTCTCTAATTATTTCTAAATCGTTCTAATGGCTTCTACTGCTTTTGTATCCTCTGATCTTGAATTTGTTCCTAACAACTATGCTGCTCCATTGGCTAATGAGAACGCACCGGAGGCGTTTCATCTGATGCAGAATTTTCTTGCCCAATCTTCAATCGGGCGTGCTCTTGTAGAACCAGAGAAGCTTTCTGGATTACAAATTAAAAGCTTCTGGGAGACTGGTGTCTAAGATGATGGTGGTGAATCAGGAACACCATCCATTATTTTCGAGTTTCAAGAAACAGAGTATTTTATTACTCCTGGTACAGTTCGTGTAGCTATGGGCTTTGGTGAGCATACTGCTTACACCATTGCTGTTGGTGATGCTGATTTGGTAAGGATGATGAAGGAGATAGGATACAGTGGGTCTTTGGCTAAGATAGGTCAGCTGAAGCGACCGTTCTTGAGGAAGGAGTGGAGCTTTTTCTTCGATTGCATTACAAGAATGTTCGGAAAGAAGTGCACCAACTGGGATGCAATACCCACTGATAGTCTGCAAATTGGGTATTCTTTACTTTATGGTACTCATTTTGATTTTGCTAGATTAGTTTTAACTAATTTAGGTGAGAAAATGACTGAAAACAGAAGGGTAGTTTACTTTGCTCGTTTTTGTCAGATTTTATTTTCTGTTTGTGTTAATGGGGTAGATATTATTGATAATGATATTATTCCTTGTTTTAAACTGCACAAAAGAGTATTCTCTGATCTTATTAACAAGGATGTCAAGAAGGGTAATCTAGGTGATTTCTTATTACCTGAGTTGGTTCAACAGTTTTTGATCAATTCTACCCAAACACAATCTGAAACTCAACCACAACCACAATCTGAACCACAGCCCGAACCTCTAGATACTGTTCTTCCCAATAAACCAAAATCTAGTGGTAGAACTAAGCATATGGGTTCTAAGCCAGCTAGGATTTCTAAATCATCAGTTGATATTGGGGTGTCAACATCTGCTGGAACTTCAAGGAAGAAAAGAAGGGCAAATAGGCCATCTTTTGCTGACAATGAGATTTCACATCAGAAAAGAAGAAAGTTGGTGGCTGATTATCTTTTTGAGGAGTTGGATGTTTCTGATCCAAATATTGAAGCTGAAAATGTTGAAAATGTTGATGCTACAAATGTTGAAGCTCCTGAAGTAGTTCCTGAAGATGTCTTTGATGCTGCTCATGCAAATACTGATGATATGGCTGAGATGCCTTTGGAAGAAACTTTCTTTGTTGATATTGAAAAAGAACTTGAAGCACATCCTAGTATCAGTGTTTGTGATATTGAGGATGTGGCAGCTGATCAACCCACCCAAATTCTAGATGAGTCTCTTGAAACTCATACAGAGATTCTCTCTGTCAATAATTCAATTCCTGAAATGGGTGAGGAGGTTGATCAGGTAATTGAAGCTGCTGTAGAGGTGATAAATGCGGATACAGCAGAGGATATGGTTAAGACTGTTCCTGAAGAAACAGAGGTTTTTGCAAATGTAAACTCTGAGAATGTTGAAGCTGTTGCAGAGCAAGTTCTTGAAGAAGCTGCACAGGTAAATACTGAAGCTACTGCAGAGAATGCATTTGAAGAAGCTGCAGAGCCTATCCAAGACAATGTTGATGCAGATGATAATCAAAATTCTGAATATTCTCTTCATGCAAACTCTGGGATCAATGCTGAACTTTCAGACTCTGATGAGTCTATACCTTTTCTAAAAGATCCTACAACCGAGTCTATCAAAGCAAATCACAATGCCACTGAAGATCATTTCAGGGAAATGCATTATGCTAATTGGTCAGGAGCAGACTACATTTTCTCTACTCAAAGGGCTGCTGATTTTGTACATAAGACTGCTACAGAGATTACTAATCCTGAGTTATTATCACATTTTAAGGCGACCATTGTTCAAGTTAAATCATTGCACAACCGTTTTGATGAGACTCACAAGGTTGTTCTTGGATTGAGTAATGATATTGCTCTTAAGGAGTTAGCACTAAAGAAAGATAGAGCTCAATTTACATCTATGGTAAAGGATCAAGAAGAAATTAAGCAGAGGCTAACAAGGGCTGAGAGCAATCAAGCTGACATATCTACTAAGATTGACTCTATTGCTGCATCACTTGAGTTGCTGACATCAGTTTTTATTCCTGATGATGTCAAAAAGGGGGAGAAGATACCTAAAGACAAATGCAGAAGGACTCCAACTTTGAGACTGAGGGATGATTCAAATGATGGTGGAAGCAGGGAAACAGAGAAAAGGTCAAAGTCTTCTCAAGAGCAAGGGCGACTTAGGTCAAACTCTGCTAGACAGACAAACTCTGAAAGGTTAAACTCTGGTAGTCAATCTTCTTCAAGACTTAAAAGTCTAGTGATTTCATCAAATCCAACCACTGATGAAGAGATTGCTGCTAAGATTTTCATGGAAGAACATGGTGGTGAAGCCACAGTTGAAGATATAGATGCTGAGATGAAGCTTCTTGCTAAAGAACACCAGAAAAAGATTGAAGCTGGTACTTATAAGAAGAAATCAGTAAAGGCTCCTAGAAAGAAAGAAATTGGAATTTCTATCAAAGAAAATACTCAACAGAGTATACAATACACAAGGAGGCCTGTGATTGCAAACACTGACAAAGGAAAAGGCAAATTGATTGAAGAGCCTGAGTTATCAAAGAAAGCTTATTCAACCTCTGACATGGCTCATGTTGAATCAAGATCTAATAAATCAACCACTAACGTTGCTCAAGTTGATGATTCTGTTAAAGTTGTGACAACCTCTGACACTGCTCAAGTTGTACAAACTCAATTAATATCTCCACAACTCCAAGGTACTTTTCGAAGATCATCTAAAGATGAAACTCTGAAGCCAGGAAATGTGAACATTTTACAAAGCAGAACTGTAATGGGAAAATAATCTTATGATAGATCTGGCTTGGGTTCACATAGAGAGAAAAGAGTGAATAACAGTCCTTTAGATCATACATCACTGGCAGAATCTGGTGTTGGGGTAACTCAAGAAAACCTTGACAAGTTAGAGTCTGTTCAAATGATTTATCACAGAGGAATCAAAAAGGAGTTTCTGTTATATTTTATGGCTGATGGAAGAGTTTATAGAGTTGGAGAAGCGGATATTCATCTAAAACTATGGGAAGAGCTGGAGTATGTTTTATATCTGCTAAGAGTGAAAAATCAAAGTACTCACAATGCTGCTCAAGTTTTAAGAGAGAGAATGATGAAGTCTAAAGTCTTGTGTGGAGCCAGAATTTCAAGTGCTTATGTTCCTAAGTACAGAGATGCTCATGGAAAGCTTATAGAGATGAAAAGGAACAGTGCTAAATTCAATACATCACTTGGAATTAAAGTGTTGGAATTTAACTTGGAGTCAGACAAGTCTTATTTTATCAGGCTAGGGAATGAGATGAGGAGAAATAGCATCTATTCTCTGAGAGCTGCTATCTATCAGACTGGAGAGAGTGATCAAGAATTGAAGGAATTGAAGAAAATCATGGTAGATGAGCTAGAAAAGGCTGAAAGAAGACTACTCATTGATTATCTCAGAACAGTGCCTGACATTGAAGAGATTAAGTAAAGTCTGACTGTAAGTTTTTAAAGTTTTCTGTTCTAAGTTAAAGTTAAACTCTGATTATATTTAAACACTGCATTTGTTATATGTTTTTACATCATCAATTATCTATTAACTTGTACATCTTTATTATGCACAAGTTGGGGGAGATTGTTAGATATAATTGCTAATGATTGTTTTATCAGTGTTTAAGTACCAGGTACTCATCAGAGTTTACTGGAAGCCAGTCAGAGTTTATTAAAGTCTGACGGGGAGAAAAGTTTACTTTAGCTGTCGGTGCTGATATAAAGATTCTAGAAGCAATATATCTTGAAGATAGAAAGAAGCAAGATATATTGAGACAGTTAAGGAAACGGAACAGAAGACAGAAGCAATCCTAATTTGATATAAATTGTATAGCTAATTTATAGGAATATCAATTAGAGATTGATTCTATGTAGCTGTGTACTATATAAACACAGATAGGTTAACCCTAAAAGGGATGTGAATACTGAATACATTATTCCTATAACCTAGCAGCTCTCTGTGATTCTTTAACATCACTGAGAGAAGAATTATATATATAATTCAGTTGTTGATTCAGAAACAGTGTTCTCAATTGTTATTATCATACTTATATTGATTATATATTGTGTATTCGGCCTAACAAAAAGACATCAGAATCATGGGTCAGAAGGATTATGGAGTTAAGATACCAGTTCTTGATAGGGAAAATTAATTTCATTGGAAAGTAAAGATGCATTTACATCTTATGTCTATGGATGAAGGATATATGGAATGCATCGATCATGGTCCTCATATTCTAATGAAGCCAAATACGTGCAGGAACCCCAAACACCATTCCAAAGTTATCTTCAGAATGGACTCCTGAGGACATCATTGCCGTTCACAAAGACAAAAAGGCTATGAATATTTTGTTCAGTGGCCTTGATTCTGACATGTTTGACAATGTTATTAGCTGTTCTACAGCCAAGGAGATTTGGGACACTATCCAAACCATCTGTGAAGGGACTGACCAAGTTAGAGAAAACAAGATGTAGCTTCTCATACAACAGTATGAACACTTTCACTTTAAGAATGGAGAATCTTTGAATGATACTTTTAGTAGATTTCAAAAATTGCTGAATGGATTGAAGTTGTATGGGAGGGTGTATCAAATCAAAGATTCAAATCTTAAATTTCTCAGAGCCTTGCCAAATGAGTGGAAGCCTATGACTGTTTCCTTGAGAAACACTCAAGAGTACAAGGATTTTACTCTTGAACGGCTGTATGGAACTCTAAGGACATATGAGCTAGAAATGGAGAAGGATGAGGAAATTGAGAAGGTCCAGAAGAAAAATGGATATGTTGCCTTAGTATCAAGTGTTAACAAGGATGAGGACATGAAGGAAGAAACTGCTGAAGCTACACCAAGCCCAAGTGCTTGTGAAGGTAGGATTGAATCAATAAAATTCAAGGGAAAGATGATTGAAGAAAGTGAGCCCTCTAACCAAGATGAAATGGATGAGCTAGATGAACATTTAGCTTTTCTGTCAAAAAAATTCTCAAAGCTCGAGTTCAAGAGAAACACTGAGGTGACCAAGCCATTCAGAAAGGACTTTCAATCAAACAAGAACTATGTTGAAAGGTCCAAATTTAAATGTTTTAATTGTGGAATGGGAGGACACTTTTCCAGTGAATGCAAAAGACCAAAAGTTGAGAAGAGTGACAGGAAGTTTGAGCCTGTTGATTATAAGAAGAAATACTTTGAACTTCTCAAGTAAAAGGGAAGGGCATTCATAACTCAGGACTATGACTGGGCCAATGATGGGAATGATTCTGAAGAGGACACTGAGTTTGTAAACCTTGCACTGATGGCTGATTCAAATGAGCAGGAGGCCAGTTCATCAACCAATCAGGTAATCACTACCAACCTCACTGAGATTTCTATAGAGGAATGCAATAGTGCAATTAATGATATGTCTACTGAATTGTACCATATGCGTGTTTCTCTTAAATTACTAATAAAAGAAAACACTAGGATTAAAAATTCTAATTAGTTTTTAAGTGATAAAAATGTTGTCCTGGAAACTCAATTAATTGAGTTTGAGAAAATGAGGTTAGAGTGTCAAGTTGCCAAGGATGAACTACTAGATGTACTAAAAAGAGAAGAGATTCTCAAAGCACAGTTAGCAAAAGAACATGAAAAAATTGCTAGATGGACTGATTCCAGGAATGTTGCCACAAATATAATTAAGGCTCAAGGTGTGGATAATTCAACAAGGAATCAGTAGAAAAATAAAAAGAGAAACTAGATGTTGAGAATCTAGGAGATGATGATGCTTCTACGAATAGTGACCATCCGTTGATAGGTAACTCCTCAACGGATGAGACTCATCCTTTGAATCATACAGCAAGTGTTAGTAAAGAAAAATTGGAGAAACTAAACAAAAAGTATGGTCGAACCAGCAAAAATTTTGTTAAGGGAGAAAGTAGCAAAACCAAGAATGTTGAAAAGGTAAACATAGGTCACTTGTCCAACAAGCAATTGAAGGACAAGTTAGAGAACATACAGGTCAAGGCTGAGGTTAAAAAGAAAAAGAACAGAAATGGTAAGGTAGGTATTAATAAGAATAACAATTACACACCTGACAAATATGCTCCTAGAAAGACATGTGTTAAGTGTGGAAGTGTTAATCATTTGTCTACCAACTGCAAAGCTGTTAAGAATTCATCTGTTCAAATACCATTGCCTGTACCCAATGTGCCTATGCCTGGTATGCCCAAAATGTTTGCACATAATGTTCATGCATCAAATTTGTATGCTAATATGCCATTTGTTCCAAATCCTTATATGAATGCTTTCACAATGCCATAAATGACATAGAGCATGCCACACATGAACACTATGTATGCACATCATCCTCAAATGCTTGCATCAAACATGTATGCATATGAACATTCTCAAAATGTTGTTTCTCAGAGGTCAACAACCAGGGTCAAGGTTGATTTAACTCAACCTGAGATTAAGGTGCACAATGTCAAGAAAGGTAGAGTAAAGGCTAACAAGACAGGACCCAAGGAAACTTGGGTACCAAAATCAACTTGATTTGGTTTTGTTGTGTGCAGGAAAACAAAAGGAATCTATGGTACCTAGACAGTGGTTGCTCTAGGCACATGACTGGAGATTCTACCCTGCTCAGAGAGTTTGTGGAAAGAGCTGGACCTAGCATTACCTTTGGAGATGACAACAAAGGTTACACTAAGGGATATGGCTTGATTTCAAAGGAAAATGTCAAGTTTGAGAATGGTGCATCCGTAGGAAGTCAAAATGGTGCATCCGTAGGAAGTCATTTTGAGGCATCCGTTGGTGGATCACAACAAAAGAAAACCACCCCAATAAACTTCGGGGGAGTTTTTCTGAGCCAAGGATCAACTTCAACTCCACATGATCATGCTCATGACAATGATAATACATCTTCAAGACCTACACCTGCAACAATGAGAAAATGGACTAAGGACCACCCATTTGAACTGATAATTGGTGATGCATCCTCAAAAGTCCAAACTAGAAGAGATACTCCAGATGAATGTTTATACAGTAGCTTTATTTCACAAGATGAACCAAAGAAAGTTGAGGATGCTCTACTAGATCCAGATTGGGTGTTAGCTATGCAGGAAGAGCTAAACCAATTTGAGAGAAACAAAGTATGGAAGCTGGTACCCAAACCTAAGGACAAAAGTGTTATAGGAACAAAATGGATATTCAGAAATAAGATGGATGAAAATGGCATAGTCACAAAGAACAAAGCAAGGTTGGTTGCTAAGGGCTACTCTCAAGAAGAAGGAATAGATTATGATGAAACATTTACCTCTGTTGCTAGATTGGAGGCAATAAGGATATTCCTAGCCTATGCATCCCATATCAATTTCAAGGTCTATCAAATGGATGTCAAAAGTGCCTTCTTGAATGAGGAATTAGAAGAGGAGGTATATGTCAGCCAACCTCCTGGTTTTGAAGATCCAAATTATCCAGAATTTATCTATTTTCCACTCAAGGCACTTTATGGATTGAAGCAAGCACCTAGAGTCTGGTATGACACACTGTCACAGTTTCTTTTAGAGAATCACTTCACTAGATGTACTGTTGATAAAATTCTCTTCTTTAGAAATGTTAATGGCTCTAGTATACTTATTCAAATTTATGTATATGACATTATATTCGGGTCTACAGATGAGAAACTTTGCAAAAGGTTTGCCAAACTTATGCAAAGTAAATATGAAATGAGCATGATGGGTGAACTAACCTACTTCCTTGGCTTGCAAGTTAAGCAAGTGAGGGATGGGATCTTTTTAAGTCAAACAAAATATGTTTATGATCTTTTAAAGAAATTTGACTTAATGAATTGTTCTCCTTCAAAAACTCCCATGCCAACTGCCACTAAGCTTGAATTGAACACTAAGGAAAAATCTATGGACATTACAAGTTATAGAGGCATGGTAGGCTCACTTCTATATTTGACAGCTAGTAGACCTGATATTATGTTTGCTACATGTCTATGTGCTAGATTTCAGGCTGATCATAGAGAGCCTCAATTAATTGCTATTAAAAGGATTTTTAGATATCTCAAGGGAACACCAAACCTTGGCATTTAGTACCCTAGAGAATCTGGTTTTGATCTAATTGGTTATTCAGATGCAGACTATGCAGGTTGCAAAATTGACAAAAAAAGTATAACAGACACCTGTCAATTTTTAGGAAATAAGCTTGTCTCTTGGTTCAGTAAAAAGCAAAATTCTATCTCTACTTCTACAACCGAGGCTGAATATATTGCAGCTGGAAGTTGTTGTGCACAGATTCTTTGAATGAAAAATCAATTACTAGACTATGGTCTAATAGTTAATAAGATTCCAATTTTCTGTGACAACACAAGTGCAATTGCCATAACTAAGAATCCAGTGTAACACTCAAGAACCAAGCACATTGACATAAAGTAACACTTCATCAGGGAACTTGTGATGAATGGTACTGTGGAACTTCATTTTATTCCAAGTGAACAACAAATTGTAGACATCTTTACCAAGCCACTTGATGAATCAACATTCTCAAGGTTGGTAAGTGAGCTAGGTATGCTTAACTTCTCATAATCAATTTAAATATCTGATAATTTGTAATGAAGCCAGTGTCAAAATGATTTTCATGAGAATTAAAACTCTCAGAAAAAGTAAGAATTTTATCTAAGTCAAAACCTCTCTCTGTAATTCAAGCTCTGTAACAATGGCACCAACCAACAAAACAATGTCTCTTACTATTTCACTTACGAGAAGAACATTTTCACTGCACTGGTGGACTTTGATGAGAAGAACACATCATATCACAATATGATGAGGTTTTTCCAGAACTGTAAGCTCTCCAAAGCCATGTTCGAAGCCCCCAAATTGTACTTTGAGGTGATTGAAGCTATCTGGGAATCTGATGTGTTCGATTCTGTCAACACTACAATCACCTTCACTCTTCAAGGTAAGGAACATGTAATTAATAGTGATGTCATTACATCATGCTAGAACTTGCCTGAAAACAATAGATTAGAAAAGCATAATGATAGTAATGTTGTTAACATGCTCAATTCCATCAATTATCCTTTACCTACTTCTAATCTAAGCAAGATTCAAAGAAGAGGTATGGTAAAAGAATGGATCTTTTTATTTGATGTCATTATTAAAGTTTTCTCTGGAAAGATTAACATCTATGATGCTGTAACTTCTTCTATGCTAGACATTAGTCACATGCTTTTAAGTGATAGCTATTATAATCTAGGGTCCTTAATTCTGTTTGAGCTAGGTGCTACACTAGGGAATAAGGTATCTAGAAGTAAAAATGTCTATTATGCTAGATTTTTCATGTTGCTAGCTAACCATGTAGAAAGTAATTTGTTCATCCAATTCCCTGCAAAATCCAAGGAGTGTTGGGTTCAAAATAAGAGAGTCCTTGAGTACTTGAATAGGATGAACCAGAACAGTGCCAATCATCAATGCTGCTCAGGAGAAACATGTAACTCTGGTAACTTCCTCTACTGTACCTTCTTCTACACCTTCAATTTATTTGATTTCAAGTGCCACAATGGAGACTGGAACTGTCCAACAGCCTCATACCCAAGTGGTCACTTCTAAAATTTTCAAATCAAAATCTAAGAAGCCCACCTTAGGTGCCTCTCAAAAGGCACCTGTTGTAAAAAATACCGAACCACCTAAGGGTAGTGTGAAGGAGGTTATGAGTGGTGAGGGAAGGGGTGAAAATCAAAGAAACCCCAAGAATAAGGAGGGTGAGGTAAGTGAGTCCCAGCCTAGCCACCCTGTATCTTCTCAAAAAGATGCAGTGGTTGAAAAGGATATAAGCACATCCTTAGTGACATCTTCCCAAAAGGATGTTACTATTGAAAATAGTCCCCAACCAGGGATACAACACAAGAGGGATAAGGACACTAGAAGCCCTAAAGACATGTCAAAGGCCTATGAAAGGAGAAAAAGGTCTAAAACAATTGGGGTTGTACATGGAACACACATAGTGCAGACCACAACTTCAAGTTGTGTTTCTGCACCATCTCAAATTCAGTTTGATGTGGCTCCATTAAATGTGGAGTCACAGCCCCACTCTTTAAACATCCAAATTGAAATAGAAATACCTAGCTCACCAACTCTCTCGGTAGATGTGGACATGATACACACATCTATTCCTGATTCCCCATCTTTGAAATTCTTGGAGAAGCCCCACTCTGAAATTGGTGGTCATCATCTTTTAGATGATTTGTTGGACCACCAATCCATTCTTTCTGAGACTTTGGTTCCATCTGTGGCAGTAAATTGAAAATCAATCTCCACAGATTCAGCCATAGTCTCCATTTCTAAAGCTGCTCATTTTTCTTCGTCTACGGATATATCTCATCCGTTGATAAGTGTTTGTCTGTCTACAGATATGCCTCACAGCAGCTATCCGTTGACACTCACCTCAACTATCTCTACGGATACTCCTTCCACACTTGAACTACAAACTTCAAATATTTGAACATCAAGTGTGGATGAGTTAGTAGTGGTTCAAACACTTCTAGGACTGAGGGAAGGGAGTGATGGAACTGAGAGTGAGAGGCTGGTTTGCAACCAGGAAAAAGGAGAGGGAGAGAAAGAGAGACATACTATTTCTTCCAGTCCGGTAAAAGTGACACAGAGGGTTCCACCTTAGTAGGTGAAGGTGAGGGTGTGAGGTGTGTGAGCCAGGGGGAGCCCCTGATGCAAGAATATAGAGAAAATGAGAGAAAGGTAGGTACATGAGATATAAGGATGGAAGACTCAGCCATTGCAAGTGAGTTAATGAAAGTCAATGAAGCTGAAAGGGAAAGACTGTTCTAGATAGAATACAAACATGAACTGGATCAAGTCAACCTGGATGCTGAGACTTTTACTCATCATGTCCCAGCCTATCAAGTCTTGGCTGCACAGGGCAATGTGGAGGCAAAAAGAACATTGAACTTAGTATACACAACTGAGTCAATGATGAGAGGAAAAGAAGCTGCCAGTAATCTGCCTCCAGGAGCTGGTGATGATTTCGAATATGATGAAGATTTGGAAGAGATGGAAAAGGACTCAGATGGTGGTGAAGGAGGTGGTGAAGGCCCTTCCACCTCAGGAAGCACACCTGGATGGTTGTTTGACACTGAAGCTAAATTTGATGCAATCAACCTGGTGATTTTAAAAGAATATCAGAAAGCTTTCACTGAGTTCCAGTCAGCCAATCCATCAAAACAACTCAAACTGTCCAAGTTCATGACAAATCTACAACTCCAAAAGATACAGCTTCTACATCACAGAACAGAGATAGATGAGGTCAAAGAAAGAATTGACAATGTTAAGGACAACATCAACAAAATAATTGACAAGGCATTCCCTCTCACCACTATCAAAACCATTCAAAGAAGAGCTGTGGAAGAAAACACTCTCTCTAAGAGTGTGGAGTCTCTATCAAACAGGGTAGACAAAATAGAGGAGAAGATGGACCTCTTTATGGAGCAACAGAAATTGCAAACACAACTCCTCCAACAATTGCTGCAGGCTCCTGGTATTACTCAAACCCTTGATGATAACAAAAAGGGGGAGACTACACTAGTGGTCTCTGAACCAGCAAGGATGGAAGTGGTAACAACATAAACTGAGGGGGAGACTCCAGAAGTAATAGCCAATCTAAGTGAATTCCAATTCACAATGGTCCCTCCATTTACAATCTAACCAGGAGAATTGGATTTCTTTGGCTTAAGTGAAGAAGAGGTGATTGCAAGGCAAAGGGAGATAACAAGAGCAAATGAAGCCATAGAGAAAAGAATTCCCAACACAGAAAGACTGATCAAAGAGTCAATCTTTAAAGTTGTAACTTCAACTCCCTTCTCAAAAACAGAGCCTGCCTTTACTCATCCAACCACTACTACAATTCTAAAAGTTCTAACTCCTGAAGTTGTGCTCCCAAAAAGCTTCTATGATGCTGAGCCATCTTTCAACAAGGAGTTTGAAGGAATATGGAGTGGTATGTTTGGCTCTCCAACCAAGAAGCATGACAAAAATAAACTCCAAGTGGATTTTCCACTTACCAAGCCAAATGCAAAGAAGCTCTTGGGCAAAGACATCTCAGCATTCAAAGAAACCAGGGATGTGTTAGCCAAAGAGGGGATGACTCTGATCTTTAGAAATGGAAAGTGAATTGATATTACAATCAGCCATCCCTGGTTTGTTGAAGCAAAGAGGGAGGAGATAGCTAGACTTGTAAGAGAAGCCAATCCTGAGGGATATGAGTCTACACCTGAAAAACAGGCTAGACTGGCTAGTGAATTAATGGAGGAGCTAGAGAAAGAATATGTGGCTGAAGAAGAAGTAGTCACTGCTCCTAAGAAGAACAAAGGAAAGACAGTGCCTAAGAAAAATCCTATCAGTAGGAGGCTAAAATTTAAATCCAAAAGGCCCGTCTCTCCAGAAAGACAAGAGGAAATTGAGAAACCAAAGAAAAAGACCTTCACAATTGATGATCGTATCAAACCTTCAAGCATGTCAAACACAACCTTTCCGGAAACCCTAGTAGAGCCCAAAGATGAACCCATAGAGTCTGATAATTTGGTATTCCCAAAAATAATCTTAGAAGCTGAAAGGAAGAAAATAGCAAGGGAACCAAAGAAAAAAACTCCAAAGGGGCCAATCAAACTTCAAATTGTACCTCAAGTTGTCAAGTCAATAGAAGAAAAAGCTGATTATCTCTACATTACTGACATACATGAGTTTACAACTTTGGACCTCTTTTTAGATGAAGTTACTGAAGTGAGGGGTATTGATAAACACAAGAATCTGCCAGAAAGGCTAGTGTTTGTCTACAAGGGTGGAATGTAAAAGGCATGGCCCTAGAAGAGAATTTTAAATGAAGGATATCCCACATTAGTCAAAGTTTTTTCAAGCTTCAAGAGCTCAAAGGGATTTTCTTCAACTGCAAGGAGCCTAGTGATGAGAAAGATTGAAGAGATAAGAGCTAGTTTGAATCAGCGTGAAAGTTTGCCAAGGAAATTGAAGATCCCATATAATGGTCAAAGAATCCATCTCCAACCTTACTAGATGATGGAGTTCAGAGATTGTAATATCCGTGAATTTTATTATTTAAATAAATGATATATTTAATATAAAAATATTTGGTGTGGAGTATTGGAATATTATTAAGTGATAATTATTGTGTGATTATGTGCTAATTGGTGAGTCGGAAGCCCCTTTCAAATATTTCGTCATTTGGAATTTTCTTCAAATCTGAGCCCCGTTTTGATAATTCAAGGGCACCGTTGGAATTTCGTACATTAATTATTATCTCTTCGTCTTTCGTATTCGAATCATTATCGGGAGAGATATTCGTATCATTTCATTCCTACCTATTTGATTCTGCAAGAATAATTCGTTTTGTTCAAAAAGGGAAAAATTGTTCCGAACCCTAATTGATTGAGGGGACAGATATATCGTTTTATACCAATATTACATTTGTTATAGCCCCAGTATTCTTGAGCATTATTTATATAATGATATGTATTGATTTGGCTAATTATCAATCTTTGTAGATAATTATCTTCTCGTAAAACGTGTTTTTAACCTAATTAGGGTTTTTAAACGATCCAGTGGATCTATATCGATCCAAAAATGTTGTTTGGGGTATTATTTTTCCAAAAATATAAAAAGACGAATCGTACCTTGAAACTCATAGATATCCGCAGTTAATTCTCCAGAAATTAAAAATTCCCGAACTGTGTTCTTCGTGTTCGTGAAGATTAATCCATTCATTCAAGGTGTTATTGAAATCCAAATCTGAAGTTCTTGTACTCAAATCAAAGCTATTGATCTCTAGTTTCAGAATCTTCCAACCTCATCATCATCTGGTAAGTTTTCGATTTTATATGAATTTTTCAACATTCGAATTAAAATTAGGGTTCTTGGTCGATTTGGGGATTTTCATTATGTTGATTCTCCATTCAATTGGTTGCTTCTAACATGTTCATAGGGTTCTAATTAGCAAGAATCCATGATTTAATTTCGTGTTTAAGTTCAATTTAGTCAGGTTTGATTTTCGGGTTTTGACCCGAATTCTTATTTTGAATAGTCCATTCTTGATATTGATCTGACATTGATTATGATATGGGGCTTTGATTGTGTGAGTTATAAGCGTTATTTTGACATATTAATCTTCGAGTTTCATGTAAGGAATGAGTAGATCGGGTTTCCGGTCGGAGTCGTGGTCGGCGGTTTCTTTGACCGGATTCTGGGCTCGATTCCGGCATCGTACGTATGTGTTTTTGGGTGGGATTTGTTTGCCTTGAAAAAGCGAACAAAAGCCCTGTAGTTTGGTTTGTGTTTGATCGGGAATGGAAGATTCCGGTCGCCGGACACCGGCCGGATTCTGGAAAACCCAGAATCCGGTGGGTTGTTCTTGGTGACCCGAATTTGTTCTTCCCGACCCGTTTACCCGAAGTTTGACCCGGTTTCAATCTTCAAAACCCTAATTCATTTTCCGAAAACTGTTTTTGGATTTTATTTTTAAATTTAATTCGAAAATAGTTTAAAAACTTTAAAAATTCATATTTTTATTTTAAAAATATATTTTAATATCAGAAAAATTCTGGAAAATTATATTTATTATTTTAAATCCGAAAATTGATTAAACTTAATTATTTTAATTATTTTTAATTAATAATTAATTGGTTATTTCTTTTAATCAATTAATTCTTAAAAATTAATTAATAATTAGATTTAATTAATTAAAAATTCAGTTTAATTATTTTCAAGTCTATTTATTTATTTAAAAATAGAGGACTATACCGTGATCTAGTCCGGGGTTGATGCGTGGCTGGCCAGCAGCAGAACCTTTGATTTGAATAAAATGTATAAGCCAAATTCTAATTCTTTTCTTCAATTGTTATTGATACAAAGCATGTGTTAGCTAAATATTGTTGATTCTGATATCATAAATTCATATCCTTACAACTGTGATAGAAATGATTCATTGATGTTTGCTGAGCAATTTTGGCTCACTCTTGCTTGTTGTTTTCTAACCCTATTCCAGTGAAGCGAGAGTATGAGTCGGCACAGCGTGACTGATAGTTCACCAGCAGCTAGGAGAGCCCCTCGTGTGGTTGTCATTGGCAGGGTAGTTGTTGTTTTGCTTTTCTAGAATAGATGTCTAGATTTGAACCTAAGTTGTGATGTAATAACTCTGATAAAACTGGTATTGTATTAATAAAAGATTGTAGTAGTTTGTGTTCATTGCCATAATCTGGATGCGGTCTTGGTTAAGGGGTATTTTATGTCTTTATATATATTATGCATGTGTTAAATAGGGTACTGTTGGTCGGGTGACTCCTCAAATCTGTACCCCGGGTTTGGAGGACGCCAGAGGTTGGTATCAGAGCAGCAGGTTATGGAAATTGAAACAAGTTAGGACTTAGGGTCTAGGATAACATAGAGAGTTAGGGATTCACTTAAGAATATTAGGAGGTCAACTAGGGATATTATGCGTAGTAATTAAATGTGGTTATAATTGCAGCCCCCTAGTTCTAGTTCAGACTCAGACCCTTCCGAGGATACGATAGCAGATATACCTACACCCATTGAGAGAGCAGGACCGTCTCGGCCAGTGCGATATCAGCCTAGGCATCAGCAACCGGTAGTCAGGAGAGATCAGGTACCTTGTCCTATTCCACTCCGACAAGTAGCCCCAGCACTAGTGTCTCAAGCATCAGTTTGTGGGCCTTTGTACCAGTTAGGTGAGCCACCAGTTCCACACCATGAGTATCAGAGGGTGAGTAGAGAGATGGAGTACCTTTATGGACAGGTTATGGAGATGGGGAAGATTCGTTCGATTGAGGCAGCCGCTATCCGAGAGAGGGACAGACTTAGAGATCAGATAAGGGACATTAAGATGAGGTTTAGGGTCACGAGGACCTTGGTTGAGACTCTATTGCACGGATTAGCTTCTAGTCGAGAGGGAGAGATAGTAGCAGGGATGAGACAGATTTTGGATTATGCGATGAGTGAGATTGCAGAGATTTCAGGACCCCCGTTATGGCAGACATGAGCAGGTGATCTGTGAGCAGGTTTAGGAGTAGACAGATGTGACATGGATGTATGGTCTCTAGATAGTTAGTATATAGATGCATATTGTAGTATCAGCAATGCACCGGGCTTATAGGAACGCCTCGGGTTGTTGTTGCATTTTTGTTGTATTGCTGGTCGGCAGTTATGGTTCAGCCATAATATATTTTCTTTTGAAGCGTTCTACGCTTGTACTAACTCTATCTATATATATATATGTATGATAAACCTCTTTTATAGAACTGTATTTATTCCCTTGTCATTCATTCCTAGCATCATAACTGTTATTCTACTTGTTACAACGAGTATACCCATACACCGTTGAGAAAATCTGTAAACCTTCAAAATATCAATTGTGATCCTTCCTTCTCTTATATGAACTATTTGATTAAGCCAATTATTGTTTAATCATCAGCGATATGGCTTCTAGACGACAAACCCGTTCAACTGATACCCCTGACCAAGAACGTCAACAGAATACACCTTCCACGGGCCACATGGACCCGATGGTAATCCAGTTGTTAAATAATCTTACTTAACAGTCTGCCGCATTAGCACAGCAGCAACAAGCATTTCAGCAACAGCTCTTAGAACTGCAGCAACAACATCAACATCAGCAGCATCAACAACATCACCAGCAAGCACCACCAGCGGTTACGTTCAAATCTTTCCAAGCAGCAAAACTCCAGAATTTAAAGGATCAGCAGACCCTGTAGAGGCTAAGGCATGGTTGAAAGAGATGGAAAAGGCTTTAGCCTTGATAGAAGTGGCAGAGGATAAGAAGACGGAGTATGCAAGCTATTTTATGAAGAATGAGGCCAGTTATTGGTGGGAAACGAGTAGGGCTATGGAACCCGAAGGATTGATTACGTGGGCAAGATTTACAGAGTTGTTTTTGGAAAGGTATTTTCCGGATTATATGAGAGATCAGATGGAATTAAAGTTTTTGGAGTTAAAGCAGGGAAGTATGACAGTGCCCCAATATGAAACAAGGTTTACGGAGTTGTCAAGGTTTGTTCCAACTTATGTGGATACGGAGAAGAAGAAGGCCAAGAGGTTCCAGCAGGGACTGAGGTCTTGGATTCGTAGTAAGTTAGCTATATTGGAGTTGGACACCTATGCAGCGGTGGTCCAAAAGGCAATGATTACGGAGACAGAGAGTGATTCTTACATGAAAGAGATGGAGAATAAGAAAAGGAAAGTAGGGATACCCGATAAGGAACAGCAACAAGGAAGTTTTCAAGGGCAGGTGAATAAGAAACCGAGATTCCAGCCCGGAAGGAATACAAGTTTCAGGAAACCAGATACCGGGAGCGTAGGACAAGATAACCGTCTACCAGCCGGCAGTCAGCAGGGACTTTCTAGACCCCCACTACCAGAATGCAAGACATGCGGGAAGCGACATCCAGGGATATGCCATCGATTGAATGTCACATGCTTTAAATGCAATCAGAAGGGACATTATTCCCGGGATTGCAAGATAGGCATCGTGTGTCATCGATCTAAGAAACCAGGTCACATGATTAAGGACTGCAGAGCACCAGCACCCGTGAACAATATGATTCGGGCAATTGAAGCACCCCCAGTTGTTAATGTCCAGCCGTTAGCCAAAACCTACAATATGTCAATGGGAGAAGCAGTGAGAGATTCCGACGTGGTGGCAGGTACACTTCTAGTAAATTCTATTCCTGCTAAAGTGTTAATAGATTCGGGAGCGACGAAGTCTTTTATTTCTGAAACGTTTGCTCGTAGATTGAATTACGTAATGAAACCCTTAAGTGGAGTGTTGAATATAGAGATAGCTAATCAGGATCGTATAGCGGTCAATTCATATTATCCTCGTTGTGAGATAGAGATTTTGGGAAATCGTTTTTATGTTGACTTGTTACCTTTTAAGTTAGGTGAATTTGATGTGATATTAGGGATGGATTGGTTGACTGAGTATGATGCGAGTATTGACTGTAAGAATAAGAGGGTTATGTTGATTTCCCTAGAAAAGAAAGAGATAATATTTAGAGGAGAGAGGCAAAGAAAGAGGTTCCTGAAGATGATTCAGGCTAAGAGATTATTAAGGCAAGGTTGTGAGGCGTATTTATCTTATGTGATAGATATAGATAAGGAAGTTTCTAAGTTAGAAGATATTCCAGTTGTAAATGAGTTTCTAGATGTTTTTCCGAAAGAATTACCAGGTTTACCTCCAGATAGAGAGATTGAATTTGCGATAGACTTAGTACCAAGCGCGGAGCCAGTATCTAAGGCCCCTTACAGGATGGCACTAGTGGAGATGAAGGAATTGGCTAATGAACTGCAAGATTTTCTAGAAAAAGGAATTATTAGACCCAGCGTTTCGCCGTGGGGAGCACCAGTATTGTTTGTCAAGAAAAGGGATGGAAACATGAGATTGTGTATAGACTATCGGGAGTTGAACAAGCTGACCATTAAGAACAAGTATCAGTTACCTCGAATAGATGATCTGTTTGACCAGCTGAAAGGAGCGGTTCATTTTTCAAAGATTGACCTACGGTCAGGATACCACCAACTGAAGATTAAACCAGACGACATACCGAAGACAGCCTTTCAAACAAGGTATGGGCACTATGAATTTTTAGTAATGGAGTTTGGACTAAAAAATGCACCCGCAGCTTTCATGGACTTAATGCACAGGATTTTCAAGAGATATTTGGACAAGTTTGTAGTGGTATTCATCGACGACATCTTGATATACTCAAAGACAGAAGAAGAGCATGAAGACCATTTACGGATTGTGTTGGAAACATTGAGACAAGAAAGACTATACGCGAAGCTTTCCAAGTGTGAATTCTGGTTGAGAGAAGTTCATTTCTTAGGACATGTGGTGAGCAGCGAAGGCATCAAAGTGGATCCAGCAAAGATAGAGGCAGTGAAAGATTGGGAGAGACCAAGGACACCGACTGAAGTCAGAAGTTTCTTGGGATTAGCCGGATACTACCGGAGATTTGTGCAAGATTTTGCAAAGATAGCTACTCCAATGACCAAGCTGACAAGGAAAAGCGAGCGATTTATATGGAACGATAAATGCGAAGAAAGCTTCCAAGAGTTAAAGAAGAGACTAACTACGGCACCGGTATTGATGTTACCAGACGATCAAGGTCAATTCGTAATCTATAGTGATGCGTCGTACAAAGGATTGGATTGCGTACTTATGCAACATGACAAGGTGATTGCTTATGCGTCAAGACAGTTGAGGCCCCATGAACAGAAGTATCCTACACATGATTTGGAGTTAGCAGCGATTGTGTTTGCTTTGAAGATATGGAGACACTACTTGTATGGAGAGAGATGTGAAATTTACACCGATCATAAGAGTTTGAAGTATATCTTTACTCAGAAAGAGCTGAACATGAGGCAACGAAGATGGTTAGAACTAATCAAGGACTACGACGTTTCTATCAACTATCATCCCGGCAAGGCAAATGTGGTAGCAGATGCACTGAGCAGAAAAAAGAGATTAAATACACTAACGATGGCCAAAGAGTTATACAAGGAATTTGAGAAGTTAGAGATCGAAGTAAGTATTCCGAAGGATGCGACGGAAATGATTTATACCATGACGTTTCAACCTGAATTGTTGGAGAAGATACGGAAGTGCCAAGAGCAAGTTATGAATGATGATGTGAGTAAGATGACAGGTGAGGAAATATGTAGCCAACCAGACGAAAAAGGGATCTTGAGATTTGCTTCTCGGATATGGGTAACTAATGTAGCAGAACTGAAAAATGAAATTTTGCACGAAGCGCACAACTCGAAGTATTCAATTCATCCAGGGAGTACGAAGATGTATCGAGATCTTAAGGCGAACTTTTGGTGGCCAGATATGAAAAGGGAGATTGCTGAATGGGTGAGTAAATGTTTTACATGCCAAAGAGTCAAGGCGGAACACCAGAGGCCAAGTGGATTACTTCAACCATTGGAAATTCCTGAATGGAAGTGGGAACATATTGCGATGGACTTTGTGGTAGGATTGCCAAGAACGAAGACTAACCATGATGCCATCTGGGTTATCGTGGATCGATTAATGAAATCTGCGCATTTTCTTCCAATTAATGAAAGATTCTCGCTGGATAAGTTAGTTCATATTTACAAAAAAGAAATCGTAGTACGGCATGGAGTTCCAGTATCGATAGTGTCTGATCGAGACCCTCGATTCAATTCAATATTTTGGAGGAGTTTTCAAGAGTGTTTGGGCACCGAGTTAAGAATGAGTACGGCTTATCACCCGCAGACGGACGGTCAAAGCGAAAGAACAATTCAGACCATTGAAGATATGCTTAGGACATGTGCACTAGACTTTGAGGGCAGTTGGGACGATCATCTACCCTTGGTGGAATTTTCATATAATAATAGTTTTCACGCGAGCATCGAAATGCCACCTTACGAAGCTTTGTATGGACGAAAGTGTCGATCTCCAGTGTATTGGGAAGAAGTTGGTGAACGGAAGATGATAGGACCAGAACTAGTGCAACAAACAAAGGAAGTGATTCAATTGATTCAAAGAAGATTGATAACAGCTCAGGACCGACAGAAAAAATATGCGGATCTAGCCAGAAAGGATGTGGGATTCGAAGAAGGAGAACAAGTGTTACTAAAGGTTTCACCGTGGAAAGGATTAGTTAGGTTTGGTAAGAAAGGGAAGTTGAGTCCGAGATATGTTGGACCGTTTGAGATTTTGAAGAAAGTGGGCAAGGTAGCTTACGAGTTAGCATTGCCGCCGCATATGCAGCACGTTCATAATGTATTTCATGTATCTATGCTTGAGAGGTATCGACCAGATTCGAATCATGTAATAGAGTATGAACCCATAGAGATCCAGGCAGATTTATCTTATGTAGAACGACCGATTCAGATATTGGATCGTAAGGAGAAAATACTAAGGAATAAGACAGTAGCGTTAGTGAGAGTTTTGTGGAGGAATCCTAAAGTAGAAGAGTCTACCTGGGAGTTAGAGAGTGAGATGTTAGAGAAGTATCCCCAGTTGTTTCCTTGATCTGATTCTGAGGACAGAATCCTATTAAGCGGGGAAGGATGTAATATCCGTAAATTTTATTATTTAAATAAATGATATATTTAATATAAAAATATTTGTTGTGGAGTATTGGAATATTATTAAGTGATAATTATTGTGTGATTATGTGCTAATTGGTGAGTCGGAAGCCCATTTCAAATATTTCGTCATTTGGAATTTTCTTCAAATCTGAGCCCCGTTTTGATAATTCAAGGGCCCCGTTGGAATTTCGTACATTAATTATTATCTCTTCGTCTTTCGTATTCGAATCATTATCGGGAGAGATATTCGTATCATTTCATTCCTACCTATTTGATTCTGCAAGAATAATTCGTTTTGTTCAAAAAGGGAAAAATTGTTCTGAACCCTAATTGCTTGAGGGGACGAATATATCGTTTTATATCAATATTACATTTGTTATAGCCCCAGTATTCTTGAGCATTAGTTATATAATGATATGTATTGATTTGGATAATTATCAATCCTTGTAGATAATTATCTTCTCGTAAAACGTGTTTTTAACCTAATAAGGGTTTTTAAACGATCCAGTGGATCTATATCGATCCAAAAATGTTGTTTGGGGTATTATTTTTCCAAAAATATAAAAAGACGAATCGTACCTTGAAACTCATAGATATCCGCAGTTAATTATCCAGAAATAAAAAATTCCTGAACCGTGTTCTTCGTGTTCTTGAAGATTAATCCATTCGTTCAAGGTGTTATTGAAATCCAAATCTGAAGTTCTTGTACTCAAATCAAAACTCTTGATCTCTAGTTTCAGAATCTTCCAACCTCATCATCATCTGGTCAGTTTTCGATTTTATATGAATATTTCAACATTCGAATTAAAATTAGGGTTCTTAGTCGATTTGGGGATTTTCATTCTGTTGATTCTCCATTCAATTGGTTGCTTCTAACATGTTCCTAGGAAGAATCCATGATTTAATTTCGTGTTTAAGTTCAATTTAGTCGGGTTTGATTTTCGGGTTTTGACCCGAATTCTTATTTTGAATAGTCCGTTCTTGATATTGATCTGACATTGATTATGATATGGGGCTTTGATTGTGTGAGTTATAAGCGCTATTTTGACATATTAATCTTCGAGTTTCATGTACGGAATGAGTTGATCGGGTTTCCGGTCGGAGTCGTGGCCGGCGGTTTCTTTGACCGAATTCTGGGCTCGATTCCGGCATCGTACGTATGTGTTTGTGGGTGGGATTTGTTTGCCTTGAAAAAGCGAACAAAAGCCCTGTAGTTTGGTTTGTGTTTGATCGGGAATGGAAGATTCCGGTCGCCGGACACCGGCCGGATTCTGGAAAACCCAGAATCCGGTGGGTTGTTCTTGGTGACCCGGATTTGTTCTTCCCGACCTGTTTACCCGAAATTTGACCCGGTTTCAATCTTCAAAACCCTAATTCATTTTCCGAAAACTGTTTTTGGATTTTATTTTTAAATTTTATTGGAAAATAGTTTAAAAACTTTAAAAATTCATATTTTTATTTTAAAAATATATTTTAATATCAGAAAAATTCTGGAAAATTATATTTATTATTTTAAATCCGAAAATTGATTAAACTTAAATATTTTTAATTAATAATTTATTTATTAATTAATTGGTTATTTCTTTTAATCAATTAATTATTAAAAATTAATTATTAATTAGATTTAATTAATTAAAAATTCAGTTTAATTATTTTCAAGCCTATTTATTTATTTAAAAATAGTTTGAGTATTTCAAGAGTGTCAATTAATTTTATTAATTGATTTATTTTCATTTAAATGTTTATATTGGATTTAAAAATCCGAGTTTTGATTTAAAAATTAATCGTGACTTATTTATAATTCAAATAAGTTTCGTATGATGTTTTAAAAAATGTTTATAAGTGCTATATGGTTCATATTAATTGTGTGTTTTTTTTATAGTCTGTATATGCGCGTACTAGGGCAAATATCTGAGTTTTAAATATCGTAAATCATACCGGACGTCCGATACGTAACCGTTTACTTGTTTAAATGTGATTATTGATTGAATAAGCGTCGAGAGTAGAACGAGAATAGTTAGACTTATTGTGATGAGTTGTTTAATTATAGAATCGAGTTCCCGGAGCAAGGGAAAGGGAAAGGTAGAGTGAGCAGAGTCGATCCGGCAACAGCTTAGACCAGGCAAGTATCTGTGCCTTTACTTGTGATAAAATTATTATTGTCTTGATTACTTGAATACCGTTATCCCCACAACAATTCAAACTATCAATCTTTTAACCGCATTTGGACAACTGATTCCATTTCCTTAGAAATTCTTGATTCTTTGTTTTGATCTGCATCGGAAACCCTTATTTCCAATTCACTTGATTATTGTTTACCACCATTTATTATTGATTATCATCCTTTGATTATTATTGAGAACCATTGATCATTTGACTTCCATCGTTGACTATTGATTACGGTCATCGATTATCGATTACCAATATTGATTTCCTTATTGAATGAGTACACTGTACCGTTGAAATTATTCCATGATTATTTCTCGATTTTCATTTGATACTGAGCAGTTAAAGCTCTTTTGCAATTATTATACATTGAGTTTATCTTATTAAGCATGTTATTGTTTATACCCTATTCCGTGAGCTAGGATCCAGTAGAGGACTATGCCGTGAGCTAGTCCGGGGTTGATGCGTGGCTGGCAAGCAGCACAACCTTTGATTTGAATAAAATGTATAAGCCAAATTCTAATTCTTTTCTTCAATTGTTATTGATACAAAGCATGTGTTAGCTAAATATTGTTGATTCTGATATCATAAATTCATATCCTTACAACTGTGATAGAAATGATTCATTGATGTTTGCTGAGCAATTTTGGCTCACTGTTGCTTGTTGTTTTCTAACCCTATTCCAGTGAAACGAGAGTATGAGTCGGCACACCGTGACTGATAGTTCACCGGCAGCTAGGAGAGCCCCTCGTGTGGTTGTCATTGGCAGGGTAATTGTTGTTTTGCTTTTCTAGAATAGATGTCTAGATTTGAACCTAAGTTGTGATGTAATAACTCTGATAAAACTGATATTATATTAATAAAAGATTGTAGTAGCTTGTGTTCATTGCCATAATCTGGATGCGGTCTTGGTTAAGGGGTATTTTATGTCTTTATATATATTATGCATGTGTTAAATAGGGTACCGTTGGTCGGGTGACTCCTCAAATCTGTACCCCGGGTTTGGAGGGCGCCACAGAGATGATGAGGGATGTAGAAGGTTCTTCAGACTAGAGGACCAACTGCCTAAGGCTAGTTCCCAATACCTTAGGTGGTTGCAATCCAAGCTAGATCCAAAGATAGTTGAAGAAGACACCTTCTACAGGAAGATTCAGGAGAAAATTGAAACCAACTATGTCAGGCAAGGAAAGGAGAGAAGAAAAGGAATTAAATATGCTCAGTCTAGAGGAGCACTCTCTATGTAAATTTCTCAACTTTAAGTACTTCAGTATCTTAATACAATTTTTGTTGTTTACTGTTTACTTATTAAAAGTGGGGTTGTTATCATCAAGACTCTTAATTTATGTCTGATTCTCAACCAGGCATAAATTGGGGAAGATTGTTAGGAACTATGTTGTTTCTTGATGATAACTAAACTAACTTAGTGAAAATTGTATAAGTAAAAATGTAGCCTTCAACGGATATCATGTGTTTGCAGTATCCGTAGAAGGGTAGCTTATCTACAGATAAAACTCAATGTAACATGCTTGTGTAATTCTGATATAGAAGTTGGAGTATTAGTTTTAGGCTGAATAAGTCATGTTGACTGTTAATGGATATGTAGAATAGGGAGGCTAATTGTAAATAGACTATGCCTTGTAATTTTACATAAGTGAAATTGACTATCTACGGATAGTAGTACTAGCCTTCTACGGATGTGGTCAAAATACTCTCAACGGATGCAACTCAAATAACCTCTACGGATGCAGCTCAAATAACCTCTACAGATGCAGCTCAAATTACCTCTATGGATGCAATCATTACTTTGTGAAAAAGACAGTTCTGATAGAGCACATGGGTTGACAGTTTCACAGAGCATGGAAACTAGTATTTCTTGTAAACTAACGAGAAAAAGAAGCATACTGTTTTGTCTGGTCAATTGTAGCAATTCCAATCAGCCAAAAAGGGCAAGCTACCAACACAAGGACCACTACTCATAATGGAGAAGCAAGTGTCTTGGACAAAGTTAGTTTTTGTATTATTAGCTGTTCGAAATATCTTGTAAACTAGGGTCATATAACCTGTTATTCCCAAATGACCTAACAGAATTGTAGAAGGGGGGGGGGTTGAATACAATTCTTGATATTTTCTTAAACTTAAAACACTGATAAAATAAAACTGAACTGAATAAACAAAAACACAAGATATAAATAATTCAGTTGGATTGTTTGATGATCCAACTGAAGTGTTTTTATTGCGGAAATAATCTGTGATACAAAAGTACACAGCTGCTCAGTTACAGAGTTGTAGAGAAGAATGCTCTCAAAGATAGATAATACAAACTATTTGTTTTTCTTCTCTTACATTCTTTCTAACTGCTACACTTGGTTATATATTCCCAAGTTTACAATACTATTTTTGGCTACTCTAAAGTACACTAAAGATAACCGCCAATAGTTTGCTTTTCATCCCTTTGTCCAGTGGTCCTTGGAGATCCTTGCTTTTGTCTTCATGCTTATTATGATCACTCCCAAGAGCCCAATTGGAAACTGGGATGTTTCCTTATTCCCCATGTCCATTTTAATGGTTTCCAATGCAAAGTACACTTCCACATCACCTTTAGATCTGTTCAGAAACCTGTCACTATCACTTTGTCAACTATTCAGAAAAGCAATAATGATTCGTTGATAGCAGGGAGATGTGTTTCGTTGATAGCTTTATTCTTCATTTCGTTGATGGTGTTTCTCTTGTTTCGTTGATAGAGTAATCCTCATACCGTTGACATGTCTTCACTTAGGCAAAATTACAAGGCATGATATACTTACAATTAACCAACCTATTTTGCCTATCTAGTACTTAGTCAACATGACTTAGGAAACCTATCTAATACATACATCAAATGCATATCAAACTGTGAAGTATTGTACAGTGCAATTGCTACAACACTCATTCCGTTGATGAGCTTCCTGTCAACGAAACACTGCAAAGCATGCCATTTCGTTGACAGTTACAAAATAACTTAATACAAAATCTACTAAGTGTTTTTACAATTATCATCAAGAATAACATATTCCTAACATAACCAAGTGTAGCACTATTTTAGAACTCAAGAAATCAGTTAGGCAATTTAGAGAGCACAAGGCAATATCACTTGTAAACTGTTGAAGCTAAAATAGTGTGTATGCAGTTGTGTGTTTATTCATAAACATCACATAGATCTCTTCTAATAAAAATCTCTCAGGTGGAGCAATCAATCCACCTGAATTTTTAATTATTGTGTTGTTTATTTTGTTTGTTTTTCTGTTCTTGAATTTACTATCATATCTTTTCTGTCAAGATCAAAGAAATTTTTAAAGATTGTATTCAACCCCCTTCTACAATTTTGATTCATTGTTTGGGAATAATAGTGTTGTTCCTCCAAAATGGAAATGAGGGATTGTGTTCCTTTATAAACTATTGTTTTTTTGGTACAATGAATGTGAAGCATGAGGCTCATATGTGTAGAGACGGTAATGAGGAGATTGTTGAAAGCCGAAAGAGGCTTGAGAAGAACTCTTCTGTTTAAGATGGTGTGCTCAGGTACTGCATGTGTTTTGGAACATATCTCCTTGGAATCTCCTTAAAATCTAGACAATGAATATCAATGGAATGCTTTGCAAAATAAGGAGGTGAAGAATGTGAAGCAAATTGTCCAATTTGTGGGCAAGTTTGAATGTGTTACACAAAAAAAATTAATGTTATACATGTGCAAGGGGATGTGGCCGACAAGAAAGTGCATCAACACCCCACGAGTAAAGGTAATTGCTATTGACTATATTGTTCAACTGGGCAAATAAATTCTTGAGCTAGGAACTATATTTGGGGATCTATTTTTAAATATTATTATATTTCTAAGTTAAATTTTTATCTAGGTAGTTTAACTAGTTGGTTAGATTGAACTTTGGATCAGTCCCATTTGTACTTTGATGCGTGTCTTTCCACATTTTCCATTATATTTATAAAATTAGATGGTCAAAGAAAAGGATGGTGACGCCCTGGACTACACACATGAAATCATGGACCTAATCCAATGATCTTACTGCCATGATCTCTATGGTATATATGTTATTACTTTTCTGTCCGATTGCTTTATTATGCTGTTCTTTGCTTAATTTGAAAAAAAAAAATATTCAGACCTGTATTTTAGCACTAAAACATTCCCTGTCAACATTTTAAGTTGCCATGAACTAACAATCTAACTGAAAAACTTGCTCCAATTTATTAGCTTATAGTGCGTGGTTTCCCGACCAACTAGAAATCATATGCTAGATGTAGAATCAAATGTTCTTAGTAGTTCCTCTTGCATATTATATATATGTGGGTGAGTGATCGCTTGTGCATTATTCTCCCCTGATTGGCGGGGTTGAGCAGATAGTCTGCACTCTTTAGTACGAAAAACATTCATATATATCTACATGTCATCCTTATTGCAAACATAAATCAATGAGCACGTGGTATGACACAAGAAAATATGTTTGTACATGAATTTTGTGCTTAATAGCTGCCTGAGTTTGTTCATTTTTTTCTTCAGGAAGAAGATTGATGTTAGATGCGTGGGCTTTGGATACTGCTAAGAAGCCATACGTATGGTAGAAACTCAATCCAGAAGGCAATAGCCCATCTGCTAGAATGTGAGTTATAATCTAATTACGAAGTTCGCGTTTAATAAATTCTGAATATATGTTTTGCTAGTTATTCCTAAATGAACAAATCTATTTTGTTATATGTTCACTAGTTCTAATCAATTATGTTGACTGATGATTGATAATATCCGTTTGTTTCTTGGAATAGTTAAAATTAAGGGAGGGTGTTGAAATTATAATTTTAATTATTGGTACATGCATTAGAAGTTTCTGGATTTATCTAGATATTTGTGAGGAAATTCAAAGATGCATGGATATGTATTTATTTCTAAATTTATTGTATAGAGTTTGGTACATGAGTCTTTTGAGTTGTTGAGGTCATCTAGAAGTATCTTTTAAGTACTATATAAAGCCATGTAATGACATTTGAGTAAGAGTAAGAATTATTCTTCTCCAAAATGTGTGTCTGAGTAAGAGTAAGAACTATTCTTCTCCAAATGTGTGTGTGAGTAAGAATCAAAGATTCTTCTCCTATATCATTATCTTGTGTGAGTTTGAGTGAGATCCTTTCTTCCAACACCTCTGGCATGGTATGGTCTATTAGTGCTATCAGAGCTATGTAATATATATATTTAGTAGATTAATATTTACTGCGCTGTTAATTTATGCATGTACTTTAATGTTTGCTTAGCGCCATATATGTATGTTGGTGTTATGTGGTATTTTATGTATGTTTGTGGACTGAGTTTCTCATTATTATTGTATGTAAAAAAAAGGTAAGCAAGATTTCCTAACAGTTGTACACAATCAACACATAGATAGTTATTTGTTGGTTAAATCAACAAATATGGTTCTCTCTAAAGCAACTTAACAATAGACTTATTTACTCAATATGGTTGTACCTCAATGTTTGTTGCACATGGACTTCCTCAGCCATTGGCAGATGCTTATGGACTAATATTGCATACAAACGGCCAGTGGGAATGGACTCGTGCACCAGGGGTTTCTCCTTCACCTAGGTATCAACACGCTACGAATTTATTAGTATAATTTTTTTTTTAAATATACCCAAAAATAAACATGTGCGAACGCGTTCCGAAATGAACAATATCATAGTATTGTGGAGTTAATTAGCCTTGCTTGTAGCCTAATGTTTCATAAAAAAACTGGGCTTATTTTTTGGCAAATGAAAATGGTACTTGATAATTTTTTCCCCCAATTAGATTGATTGGGTGATACCATATCAATGAACGAATTTAAGATATATTGGTATGATGGTACTTATATTTGACTACATTCGGATTATTACAAAGAGATGATCATGAAAGATGAACACGTATATATGAAAGAGGAAGAAAAAACCGGTTTAGTAATTTTTTAGCTGTTGAAGGGCATTGACTGAGAATTTGTTTAATCATATAGCACGAATATGCTAGACCAAACTCTTTCCAATCTGATATGTTCCCTGCCAAATAGACATATACATATGGTAACAAGGAACAAATGATTTTTTTGTAAAGAAAATCGGTAGGATGGTACTTATATTTGAATACATTCAGATTATTACAATGAGACGATCATGAAAGATGCAACAAGTATGTACGAAAGAGGAAGAAAAAACAGGTTTAGTTATTTTTTAGCTGTTGAAAGGTATTGACTAATAATTTGTTTCATCATATAGCACAAATATGCTAGACTGAACACTTTCCTATCTGATATGTTCCCTGCCAAATAGACATATACATATGGCAACAATGAACAAATGATTTTTTTTTGTAAATAAGAGTTCACTATATGCAAACCTTGTAACATGTTTACATGAATTTTATTTTAGTCCCAACTAAAATTTTGTATACTTGCTATCATGTACACTATCAGATGTTACCCAATAAAATTGACTTTATTTTTATAGCAAATAGTCAGTTCTGCTGGATGAATATGCCGGTCTAGATGACAATATCAATCTGATTATGAAAAAACGTTGCACTGATTGGACAAAAATTACAAGAATTTGTTTATTATTTGGGAAAAAAACATATAAATTTTGGATTGAAGCCAACAAAGTTACTGAATGTAAAGCGAAAAGATGTGTAGGAAAACAATATTTATAAGCCAAATAAAAATCAAATAAGGAAGAAAGTACCGTGCGCGGTGACATAGATAAGGCAATAAATTTTAAAATGTGTACCATGTGATTTCTAAAATATTTATCATGCATAGCTCACAGTAAAATGTACTTGTTTTAAAAAAGTAATTGACACATGTGGTATAAACCATGATCACGCTGTACATTTTCTGTTTCCAAACGTTTCAATTTTTTCCAACAAATTTTCTAATAGTTATATGAAAAAAGAGATAACTACAAGAAGAGCTACCCGAACTCCATCATCGAGTATGCTCACAGTTAAAAGCCAAAGTCGGTTTACAGTAGATCATTAGTCTGAAGTTCAAGTTATTATAACCAACTAGTAATAACATGCATAAACCTGAGACTAGTAAGAAGTGAAGGAACACGTCGACGTCCAAGTCCAACTCCCCTACCATGTCCACCACCATTACCGCGGGGTCTTCGTCTAGGCCTTCCTCTAGGTCTACCTCTAAATCTGCCACACGATCCCACCTCAAAACCAGTAACTTTATTGGATTTGAACCTCTTTATGTTAGAACCTCGAGTAGAGTAAGATCTAGTGACATGGTTGAGCACCCTCTTTCTACAAAGTACATTAATTTCCTACAAAGATTCAGCACTCAAAGTATCATCAAAGTCTAGTGTGATATTAGGATCTAATATGATATCACTTCCATTTCTTTCGACCTCCTTAGCCAATATAGTCATCCTAAAAAACCAGTCAAACTTTTGTCCATTCTCATAAAAGTAATCAGTGCTCAAGATTAGGGCTAGAAGAGGGTAATCTATAGCATCATGACTATTCTTGTGACAAGCCTCGCAAGGCTCAATTGAAGACATGTAGGATACTTTGCCTCAAGCAACAACATATGCCCTTTCATCAAAACTCATTAATATGACATTAGATAGAGAAGCTAAAAAACTAACTTCCACACATACATTAGCATGGTATGCAGGGGAGTAGGTAGTGACTAGAACCTTTGTCCCTCCATCGAAACAGACAGACTTTCCAGTTGTAGTGGTTATTAAAAATAGACCCTACTATGACCAAAATATTAAAGGCATATCCGAAAACTGAATAAACATTTAAACTAGTTCATGTGAAGTTACAAACAATTTTTCATCCCAAGACTTAAGGAAGATCTCAAAAGGGATATCACAATCTCAATTTAAACCAGATTCAATAATATTTAACATGCTATCAACAAGATCAAATTTAAGGACCAAGAAGCCAAGATTATGTTTGAAAATATTAATTAAGCCTACACTTCCTAGTTCATCCATAATAGCCTTCCTAACTTGATCAAACTTATATATAGAAAATCTTATCATTAATGAAACTCAGACACAGTTTTGTCCCACAAAATTAGCCTTGTCAATCAAAAAATTATCAGGTTTCACAAGTACCGAAACCGCCTTATCTTCATATATCATAAAATGAACATCATTATCAACATGACAAGTTAGGTATTTAGATTGAAGAACCTGTTTTCCTTCAATTGATTGCTTCGAGGTCCCTCCCTACCGTGGGGCCTCGTTCTCCGTGCATGCCCCTCACAAATCTGAAGCAAGTTCTTTCTCTATGTTACCACCGACGGCCAAATCCTCCACCATAAAAGGTTGAGAGGGATGTCTAGTAGCCATGTTAAAGGATGTTTCTTGTATGGTAAATTGAGAACTATAGAGGTAAGTTTATTAGATTCCATTCCCTGTCTTTTAAGAGACACATGTAGAGTGGCAATTTCAAAGGAGAGGCCGAGACGGACATGTGAGAGTAAGAAGTAGAGGCTAGGTTAGGTTGTCTTGACCTGTTGTAGGCCGTGGTGTCGCACTAACCTCTAAAATAAAAGGACTAACATTTTATAGCTCATTATATATCTATAGGTATATGTGTTTAGTATCTTTTTGTGATGCACATATTTTTAGTATCTTTTTATGAAAATCCACAATAAGACCCATTGTATTACATATTTATTTCATTATAAAAGGTTTAGGGGCTCATTTTTTTTATTTGATCAACAGTTTGAACATATAATTGAAGATTTTGCATCAAAAAAAATGCATAAGAAGTTGAGAGGTAGATTGAACAACACATTAGCGAATCTAGCTACATTTTTGCCATACTTTTAGTTTTAGATTTTATGTATATCAAACTTAAACATATTAGTTATGAAATTAATGTATGTGGATGAAAACAAGTTCTTCAATCTAAACCCGTAACATTTCATTGGACTAGGTTCTGAATCTCTTTTAAGAAATTATTTGTTTTGTATATTTAAATTAAATATTTTTTTCAATATAAGACTCATTATTTTTTTTCGGTCCAGGCCTCTAATTCATTGGCATACTAGAAAGAGTTTGCTGATGGAAAGGCATGTGATGTGTGTACCAATATGGCTTGAGATGAGAGACAAACACTTTATAGACCAATAAGAAAGGGATATTTAATAACTCAATTCAAACTCTTTCTATGCGGATAGGGTAGCTTGTATGGAAGTATTCCTAACCATTTGTGCACATGCATTTTTTGACCATCCACGTAGACTAACATTTAGGGCTGTAAAAGTAACTTTGAAAGTATCAAATTCAAGATCTAGATAGCCCAAATAAATTGAAAAGAAAGGAAGAAGACCAACATTTTTGTACTTTTGTATCATAATCTCCTTGTTTTAATCTATGTTCAAAACAACATTGTCATTAAAGTAAGTTGTACGACACTTTTTCAATAATCGGAAACCTCATTTAGAAGCTCATTTGATGGCTTAATTTGAGTATTTCTATAATTTTTCTTATTATCACTCTTAGGTATATAAAATTGGGGTTTATAGACCTGAACATGATTAATTACCTGTCCTTAAACAATCCAATATAATGACAATATTATCATTAATAGTAGATGAGGAAAAATCTTGTTGAGGAGTTGTTTATCTTTTAAAAGATTTCACATGAATGGTACCTAAATCAAAGACGGTTAACTCTCATTTTGACGAAAAGTCACCACTGATTTGCTTTGTAGCTTCCTAATAAATTTGAACATATAATACATCACCTGATGTCCAGAGCAACCTCATCCCCTTATATATTTTCTGTCAAAATAATCAAAATATAAATATACATGTCGCCAAAAACAACATAAAAAAGTTCTTCAACTCAAATTTCACTGTTCCCAAACCCGGTAACATGTTTACTTGAATTTTAGATGAATTGAAATTACACTTGAATTTTATCTCAATCCAGATTGAATTTTTGTAACCTTATTAAGGTATACACAGGTATAGGTCATCCAAAAAAAATCTAAATTTATCTTTTTGGTAAAGTATGAATTCCCTGATGTGTATAATGGTGTACACTATAATGCTTAATTATAATGCTTAATTAGAGAAAGGAGTTGATTATTTGAAAAATATATGAGGCTTGCAGACGGAATGAATAAAAAGATGCAGGAGAGCTATTTTTTATAATGGGTGTGCTTGAAAATTTTGCATTATAATAATATAAAATAAAAAGTAAAAGAAATATCTTATTTAATGTATATATCATATATTCAAATATGCATCTTTTATCTATATTAAATAAGAATGAATATTATCTGTCATTAGCAGATATTGTACATATTTGATTCATGTTATTGAACATTTTCCAAATGTTAGTATCCATCGATTTATATATTTTATCTAAAAATATTTGAGATCAATATATAGTCTATGTATATGATACTATGTGTATTTTTCATATATATAGCATATGTATATGAGATTATGGGTATTTTGCATTCACAAAAAATCCTATCATGTTGCTTACTTTTTGATTTGCTTGATACTTATCAATCTCCTAGAATAAAAAGTCATCCACAATAATATTTCCCATGAAAAAATATGTCAAAAATTAAACTTCACATCTCACAAAAAAAAACTAAACTCCACTCATTAAAATTAAAATGAAATTAAACATACATACTTCAAGATGCTCACAAAAATAAAATAATTGTGTCGTCCAAAGAGACTTTTTGGTTAGAATTTTATCACTTTGCTTTTTTGTTGAACATAATTTCAGTTCCAACTTTTCAATCTTTTATTTGTGTGACAGCAAATAAAATGATAACGGATGTAGATGTGTTGGTTCTACTATGAAAGCAAGATTCTTTTATCATTTCTCTTTTTGCAATATTATCACAACACATTTCTCTTTGCAACATGTTGTTTTGAGGTATATGAACAAGCAGATGTTGCAAATAGCAGACTTGACAAGTTAAAGAGGTCACTATACTACATTCTAATTCGGACTAAAATAATGCAACCACTTCATTAATCAATAAAACAATTTGCCTCAATCTTAGCTAAAAACATGACATGAAGTCCTTCTCCTATCATCAACCCCACTAGCCCAACTATTATTAATTAGTGTATATGCATTCACATCTATGAATATCCAATCTTGAACTCAATTATTGGTGCTATACAACCAAGTACTCTCTTTGCTGGACCAAAATCTTACTTTGTAGGATCATGCATATACCTCGATAACATACTATATATATATATATATATATTGAGAGAGTACATGATACTTGTACATGTGTGTGCCCACCATCTTAAGTCTGTAATCTTTCACCATCTTAAGTTTGTAATAACTAACAAGTAGTAGTATAAAAACTAGTTTTTTCAAAATTAAAAAAAAAGCTTCCATTATCCTTTATATTATTGGAATTAATATGTATGTGTGTATATGCAGATAACTGTCCAGAATGGATAGTTTTACTATGATCATGCAAACAGGTTTTAAACTGAGATACATCCACAAAGGTGGCTAAAAAATAGGAACATTACTTAGTGACTCTCCTATAACTACTCCACTACACCTTTTATTTCTCTTCACCGCTCTGTAAACTATCACCTGAATACTGACTAAATCAAATACTAATAAAACACAAATAAATAAATAACAAGTTTAAGATTAAATACAATAATCTCCCTTAATCTTAAACTTCGTTCACCAGCTCCTTGACACCCAGAAGTTCCCTCATCTTTTCAAATTTTATTGTCGACAACGCTTTAGTTAGTATGTCTGCACGTTGCTCTTCACTCGATATGTGCTTTATGCAAATTTCCCCACGCTCAACGCATTCACGGATGAAATGATACCGTATATCGATATGTTTACTCTGTCCATGGAATACCGGGTTTTTAGCAAGGTCGATTGTAGACTTATTATCAATATACAATATGACAGGACCCATGCACTGATTTGTTATCTGATTTAGAACATTACGAAGCCATATGCACTGACAAGATTCCGCGGTTGCAGCCATAAAATCAGCTTCACAAGATGACAATGCCAGAATAACCTGTCAGAATATTATTGCCTCCTTTCCTTGAGTATACCAGCCCATATTCGAGTGTTCCCTTTATATAGCGTAAAATTCTCTTCACTGCATTTAGATGTAAGATCGTTGGCTGTTCCATATATCTACTCACAATACCCACTGAGTACGCTATATCAGGTCTGGTATGAACCAGGTAGCGAAGACCACCCACTAAGCTCTTGAACTGTGTAACGTCAACTCGTTTTCCTCCCTCATCTTTTGTCAGCTGTTCTTTGGGATCCATAGGATATTTCGTTGGATTACATCCAGCTAATCCGGCTTTCCCCAGAATTTTCTTTGCATAGCTGGTCTGCTTTAGCTTGAAAAAACCATTAACTTGTTCCACTTCAATTCCCAGGTAGTATGTCAGTTTGCCCAAATTACTCATCTCAAACATATTACTCATCTGTGTCTTGAACTCCTCAATAATACGCACACTTGTACCAGTAACGAGTAGATCATCTACATACACAGCCACTACCAGAACATTACCATTTTTCGCACGAGTATAGATAGCATGCTCTGATGGACACCGTTTGAAACCAAGCTGCTGTAAATAACTGTTTAACTTTGAATACGAGGCCCGTGGGGCTTGTTTAAGCATGTACAATGCTTTTATCAACTTGTAAACCATGTGTTCCTACCCCTTCTTCACGTAGCCTTCAGGTTGAGTCACATAGACTTCCTCACTGATTCCTCCATTCAAGAATGCAATTTTTACATCAAGGTGGTGCACCTCCCAGTCACTCTTGGCTGCCAAAGCAAGAAGCAATCGAACTGTTTCCATTCGTGTGACTGGTGCAAAACTTTCTTCGTAATCAATGCCGTGTTTCTGTACAAAACCCCGTGCAACCAATCTCGTTTTATGTTTAACTACCTTTCCTCCAGCATCCCTCTTTAGCTTATCAATCCATTTCAAGTCAATGGTTTTGTGCCCTTCTGGTAACTCAGTCAGCTTCCATGTCCCGTTTTTTTCAATCGAATCGATTTCATTTTTCATTGAAACTTTCCACTCCTTTTGTTTGATAGCTTGGCTGTAGTTTCCAGGTTCATCAACTAACATAATCATCAATTCATCTTCAATTTCCACTTCTTCTGTGGCATCATAGATCTCATTCACTGACTTGTAGCATTTTGGAGTTTCATCATAATTTTCTGAACTTATTTCTTCATCAGCTTGTTGTGAAGATGTTTCATTTTCTGATTCTCCTGCATCACTGGTTTGCTCATGCTCAACGTCATTCTGTACTACATTATCCGGAATACACACATTTATAATAGAAGACGTCTATGTATTACTGAAATCTCCTTCCTCCAGCTATGACCATGGCCAGCACTTATTCTCTTCAAAAACCACATCCCTGCTAACGTGGACACGCCCGGTTACTGGGTCATATACCCTGTAAGCTTTGGTGCCAGGTTCTCTACCAAGATTTACAACTTGCATACTCCTATCATCTAATTTCTTGGTGTGTATATCTGGTATCTTCATATGTGTAAGACACCCAAAAACGCGTATATGGCTGACATTTGGTTTTGCTCCCGTCCATGCCTCGTATGGAGTCTGTCCTGACAAAGCTCTCATGGGCAACCTATTGAGTACATAAACTGAATGGCGCACAGCCTCTCCCCACAATGTTGACGGCATCTTCATCTCCTTTAGATAGTTGCGCGTCATCTCCACCACTGTTCTATTTCTGCGCTCTACCACACCATTTTGTTATGGCGTGTAGGGTGCAGTGAAATGTCTTTCAATGCCAGCCTCTTCACAGTAAGCAATAAATTCCTTTGAGATAAATTCACCTCCTCTGTTAGTGTGCAATACTTTTATCTTTCTATCAAGTCCATCTTCCACTTGAGCCCGAAATTTTTTGAATGCACAGAAAGCTTCATTCTTGTGTGTCAGCATGTAAACCCACATAACTCGACTGTAATCATCCACTAACAAGAAAAAATATTTATTTCCCGTCGGTGTCGCTGGCTCAATAGGCCCGCACAAATCAGCATGGACTAACTGAAGCACCATACTCGCAGTAAACGTAGTTTTTGAGGGAAAGGATTTCCTCGTTTGTTTTGACATTAGACAACCAGTACATACCTCCGTTGAGTGCGTAACATTGGGCAACCCATAAACCATCTGATTCTTATACATTAAAGCCAGGGACTGAAAATTAACATGTCCCAAGCATGTGTGCCAAAGACGTGTAGCTTCCTCAGTTTTTGACAGTAAACATACAGGTTTAACAATTTCAACAAGCAGTTTATACAACCGGTTGGGAATTTTTTTGACCTTCATAAGCAATTTTCCTTGTTGTTCATATACCCATAAATATTCTCCATTAATTATAACCTTATTCCCCTTTTCAGACAACTGCCCCAAACTTATTATATTATTAAAAAGTGTTGGGATATAGAATACCTCGTGAAGTGTACGCTCCTCCCCATTTTTGCATTTGAAGAAAATTGAACCTTTCCCTTCGATTTGAACAGCTGACCCATCACCAAACTTTACACGCCCAGTTATTGTTGCATCTAACTCCTTGAATTTTGTTTTGTCTCCCGTCATATGATTGCTTGCTCCGTTGTCGAGATACCACACATTCGATCCCACACCCCTTTCTTTATCATCTGTTTTTAATTTTGGCACCACTCCTGTTTCATTCAGCATTATTATCTCATTGTTCTTGTCATGTTTTGCCAGGAGCAATGCAGGCTCGTCATCCTCTGTTTGTGACAGATGTGCTTTTGTTTCATTTCTCTTGTCCGTCGAGGTTTACGACACTCTGCTACATAGTGTCCGTAAGTATGACAATTGTAGCACTTAACCTTCCTCTTGTCCCTTCCTGCACGTCCTCTCACATCTGTTCCTCCTTTATTCATACGCCTTTGCCATTCCTCTTTGGTAAGAAGAAGCTTTCCATCTTCATTCTCTTTTCTAGACCATTCCTTTTCTGTAAGTAGCAACTGCCCTCCAGAGTTGTCTGTTTGTCCGCTCAATCTTTCTTCATGAGCTTTCAGAGATCCTACAGCTTCTTCCACAGTCATTGTCTCTAGGTTCCCGAATTATTCCATAGTTGACACTATCTGTAGAAACTTCACTGGAACTGCACGTAGCAGTTTTTTCACCACATAGGCTTCCTTTACTTTTTCCCCAAGTGCACGAATATTTGTTACAATGCCATTGAATTTCATACAGAAGTCATCCAACAATTCTGTATCCTCCATGTTCAGATTCTCGAATTCAGACTTTAGCGTCTGAATTTTGGCCGCTTTCACTCTATCTGCACCTTGGGTCATCGTCTTTATTGCCACCCAGGCATCTTTTGCCTTCTTCTTTTCCGCGAGAGAAAGCAACATCTCCTCAGGTATGCTCTGGTAAATCATGGCCAGAGCTACCTTATCTGTGCGTTCGTCCACTCCTTTTGGATCACTTGACTCCACCGCGTCCCATACTCCATGAGCCTGCATGAAAACCCTCATTTTCATCGACCAAGCAGTGTAGTTCGTCTCGGATAGCATTGGGTAACTCAACCCCATCGTGCCACCTTTAATCTTACCCACATCCATCGTCAACTTTGACATATACTTGTGTAACCAACGATCACCTAGCTCTGATACCAAATATTGGAATTAATATGTATGTGTGTATATGCAGATAACTGAAAATTAAGGTATACACCAGTATATGCACGTCCAGAAGGGATAGTTTTATTATGATCATGCAAACAAGTTGTAAACTGAGATACATCCACAAAGGTGGCTAAAAAATAGGAACATTACTTACTGACTCTCCTATAACTACTCCACTACAGCTTTTATTTCTCCTCACGAATCTGCAAACTATCACCTGAATACTGACTAAATCAAATACTAATAAAACACAAATAAATAAATAACAAGTTTAAGATTAAATACAATATATATATCCTTATGTCTTGAACAAATCTAGTGAGTAATTAGATTTTTCTACATCCACCATCTTAAGCATGTATAAGTTTGAATATATGTGTATAAAATTTGTAATAACTAACAAGTAGTAGTGTCAAAATTAGCTTTTTCAAAATTTTAAAAAAAAGCTTCCATTATCCTTTATATATCGTTATGTCTTGAACAAATCTTGTGAGTAATTAGATTTTTGTGAGGAAATGCTATGTAGGAATCGAACTAACATTTTGAATCATAGAAAAAGATATGTAGCTTAGGTTGTTTATTAAAAGGGTATCGTTCAAAAAAAAAATCATTGCATAGAATACTGATGTCCTAGAGCAAACTCTTCCCTCCCACATATGTTTCCTGTCAAGATAATCAAAATATCAATATACATGTTTCCAAAAACAGCAAAAGAAGAAAAATCTTCAAAGCAAATTTCACTACCAGAAAACCTTGTATCATGCTTACTTGAATTTTACGTGAATTGAAGTTGTACGTGAATTTTACCGCAATCCCCACTAAACTTTTGTAGACTTACTATCGTGTACACCAGTATATGTCATCCAAAAGAATTGAATTTATCTTTATGGTAAAAAATCAACTCTTTTGGATGAGTATATTGGTGTGTACTATAGTGCCTAATTACAGAAATGAGATAATTATTTGAAGAATATCTAAAGCTTGGAAATGAAAGTGAACAAAAAATATTTTGGACAACTATATTTATAGGTTAAGAGCTACAAAGTAGTAGCAATATCTCATTTCATGTATATATCTTCAGATATATTATCTTATAAATTCTAATAATAAAAGATATCATATATTCACATATGCATCTTATATATTTATTACATAATAATAAAAAATATCTCTGTTGAGAATATATGTTGAGAATATATTTTACATATTTGATTCATGTCGTTGAACATCTTCACGATGTTAGTATTCATTAATTTATATATAATATACAAAAATATCTGAGATCAATATATAACATATGTATACAATCATATTTAGCATATATAATATATGCATACAAGATTATGTGTATTTTGCATTCACAAAAAATCTTATCATATTGCTTACTTATTGTATGTATATGTCAAAAGTTAAACTCCACACCTCATTAAAAAAAACTGAGCTCCACACCTAAAAATTGATTTACTAATTTTTTGTTACATTTTCACATATCTAACAGAAAACCATAAAACCATATTCTTACTGCAAATTACACAACCTACAATCTAGAAATATTCTGGTCAAACACAACCTGAAACATACATACTTCAAGATAGCTCTAAAAAATAAAAATATTGTTGGCTCCATGAAGAGATTAATTGGTTAAAATTCTAGCACTTTGCTTATTTGTGGGATATTATTTCACTTCCATCTCTTATTTTTGTGACCGCTAATAAATTGATAGAGATGTCCATATTTGTTGGTTGGACTTTGAAAAACCAGATTCTTTAGTCATTTGTCTTATTACAATATTATCACTAACACATTTCTATTTGCACCATTGCTTTGCACCATTGCTTGCATCTCTATATTCTAATTTCCACCAAAATAATGCAACCACTTAATTGCTCGTGCACAATCAAGTACCCTCAACCTAAATGTTACTAGGTCGGACTATGCACATATTTGAACAACATACACACAGAGTACATGATACTTGTACATGTATGTACCTAATAATCACCCACCATTTTAAGCCTGCTAGATGTTATTTTGCTCCCTTATTTGCGCCTCTAACAACAAATGAGGATCCTTGGAGGAAATTTGGGTTCAATTATTCTTTTTTGATTATTTTATCATCTTTTATAAAATATTTTTGAACCAAATTAATTTGATAAATTATGACATGTAATATGAATTTTGAATTTATTTAATATTTTAAATAAAAAATTGAAATAATATTTATTTATAATAAAAGATTAAAAAAAATTAATTAAATTAAATCTACTATGAAAATTTTAAAATAAAGAAATTGAATAAAATTTTAAACTATAACAAAACATATAAATTATATTTATTTATAACAATATAGTTAATATATATAAATATATATTATTTATCTTAAATATAGAGACAGTGAAACATCATCCTGCTGCAAATAATCTATCAAGTCTAAAATGCACATCCTTGTATATATATGAGTATTTTTTAATGGCACATAATATAGAACTATAACATTTACCTATAAAAGTCATAAAATGGATAATCAATTGGTCTCACTTTTCGCTCAATCTAATTATGTTGCTCCATTGCAAACTATGTTTCTTAGAAGAATACATTATATTTTGAATTCTAGGTCCATTTAAGCATCTTTGGACTTTCAAAGCTAATTTTCTTGAATATTGAGTTCCCCCTGTTTGTGGAGGAATTTGATGATAACAAAATTCGAGGTTTGTCGCTTGGAATCAAGATCTATAACGTTGGTTGGTAAATTCATGTGGTTGTCATCAATTGGGGGTTGAGATTGTAAGAGTTTCTTGGTGGTGACTCGCAGAGCTCTTCACTATATGTTATTGAACACATCAAAAACACAAGAAACAACTTAGTATTTTATTGAACATCTTTATTACTTGAGCTCTAGTGTTTAAATACATTTATATCTATGTTATTATTTGAGTTGTAATTATGTTTTGTTGTGATTAATCTTGTAATTATGGTTTGTTGTGATTAATAAAATATTCTTTTACCAGGTTGGTAGGGGATGAGTACGTAAACCATTAGTGTTAGAGGTCGAACCTAGCTAAAATTCTCTTACGAGGTTATTACATACCTGTGCTAGATGACAATCTGTAATTCACTGATTTTAGCTGGTTAGCAGTTTAGTTATCCAGAAACGTTTTAAAATTGAACTTAATTGGCCAAACACCGATTCACCCCTCTAGGTGTGCAAGTTTATGATTCTTTTGTGCTTTAACTACATAGTGGAGTATTGTAGTGTACACTGAAATTGCTTTTTTCTTGCATTTACTTAAGACACATGGTGTTTGTTAGGAACTATGTTGTTTCTTGATGATAACTAAACTAACTTAGTGAAAATTGTATAAGTAAAAATGTAGCCTTCAACAGATAGCATGTGTTTGCAGTATCCGTACAAGGGTAGTTATCTATGGATAAGACTCAATGTAACATGCTTGTGTAATTCTAATATAGAAGTTGGAGTATTAGTTTTAGGCTGAATAAGTCATGTTGAAATTTTAAATAGACTATGCCTTGTAATTTTACATAAGTGAAATTGACTGTCTACGGATAGCAATACTGCCCTTCTACGAATGTTGTCAAAATACTCTCAACGGATGCATCTCAAATAACCTCTACGGATGCAGCTCAAATAACCTCTACGGATGCAATCTGTACTTGGTGAAATGGACAGTTCTGACAAAGCACATGGGTTGACAGATTTCACAGAGCATGAAAACCAGTATTTCTGGTAAACTCACGAGAAGAAGAAGCATTATGTTTTGTCTGGTCAATTTTAGCAATTCCAATCAGCCAAAAAGGGCAAGCTACCAACACAAGGACCACTAATCAGAATTGAGAAGCAAGTGTCTTGGACAAAGTTCTTTTTTGTATTATTAGATGTTCAAACTATCTTGTAATCTTGGGTTATATAACCAAGTGTAGCACTATTTTAGAACTCAAGAAATCAGTTAGGCAATTTAGAGAGCACAAGGCAATATCACTTGTAAATTGCCGAAGCTAAAATAATGTGTATGCAGTTGTGTGTTTATTCATAAACATCACAGAGATTTCTTCTAATAAAAATCTCTCAGGTGGAGCAATCAATCCACCTGAATTTTTAATTCTTGTATTAGTTTTATTTTGTTTGTTTTTCTGTTCTTGAATTTACTATCATATCTTTTCCATCAAGATCAAAGAAATTTTTAAAGATTGTATTCAACCCTCCTTCTACAATCTTGATTCATTGTCTGGGAATAACAATTGGTATCAGAGCAAACTTCTAACATACAAGAAGTTTAAAGATCAAAAGATATCAGAATCATGGGTCAGAATGATTATGGAGTTAAGATACCAGTTCTTGATAGGGAAAATTACTTTCATTGGAAAGTAAAGATGCATTTACATCTTATGTCTATGGATGAAGGATATATGGAATGCATCGATCATGGTCCTCATATTCCAATGAAGCCAAACACCTACAGGAACCCCAAGCACCATTCCAAAGTTATCTTCAGAATGGACTCCTGAGGACATCATTGCCGTTCACAAAGACAAAAAGGCTATGAATATTTTGTTCAATGGTCTTGATTCTGACATGTTTGACAATGTTATTAACTATTCTATAGTTAAGGAGATTTGGGACACAATCCAAACCATATGTGAAGAGACTGACCAAGTTAGAGAAAACAAGATGTAGCTTCTCATACAACATTATGAACACTTTTACTTTAAGAGTGGAGAATCTTTGAATGATACTTTTAGTAGATTTCAAAAATTGCTGAATGGATTGAAGTTGTATGGGAGGATGTATCAAATCAAAGATTCAAATCTTAAATTTCTCAGAGCCTTGCCAAAGGAGTGGAAGCCTATGACTGTTTCCTTGAGAAACACTCAAGAGTACAAGGATTTTACTCTTGAACGGCTGTATGGAACTCTAAAGACATATGAGCTAGAAATGGAGCAGGATGAGGAAATTGAGAAGGTCCAGAAGAAAAATGGATATGTTGCTTTAGTAGCAAGTGTTAACAAGGCTGAGGACATGAAAGAAGAAACTGTTGAAGCTACACCAAGCCCAAGTGCTTGTGAAGGTAGGGTTGAATCAAGAAAATTCAAGGGAAAGATGATTGAAGAAAGTGAGCCTTCTAACCAAGATGAAATGGATGAGCTAGACTAACATTTAGCTTTTCTGTCAAGAAAATTCTCAAAGCTCAAGTTCAAGAAAAACCCTGAGGTGACCAAGCCATTCAGAAAGGACTTTCAATCAACCAAGAACTATGTTGAAAGGTCCAAATTTAAATGTTTCAATTGTGGAATGGGATGACACTTTTCCAGTGAATGCAAAAGACCAAAAGCTGAGAAGAGTGACAGGAAGTTTGAGGCTGTTGATTATAATTAGAAGAAATACTTTGAACTTATCAAACAAAAGGGAAGGTTATTCATAACTCAGGACTATGACTGGGCCAATAATGGGAATGATTCTGAAGAGGACACTGAGTTTGTAAACCTTGCACTGATGGCTGATTCAAATGAGCATGAGGCCAGTTCATCAACCAATCAGGTAATCACTACCAACCTCACTGAGATTTCTACAGAGGAATGCAATAGTGCAATTAATGATATGTCTACTGAATTGTACCATATGCGTGTTTCTCTTAAATAACTTATAAAAGAAAACACTAGGATTAAAGATGCTAATTAGTTTTTAAGTGATAGAAATGTTGTCCTGGAAACTCAATTAATTGAGTTTGAGGAAATGAGGTTAGAGTGTCAAGTTGCCAAGGATGAACTAATAGCTGTACTAAAAAGAGAAGAGATTCTCAAAGCACAGTTAGGTAAAGAACCGGAAACAATTGCTAGATGGACTGATTCCAGGAATGTTGCCACAAATATAATTAAGGCTCAAGGTGTGGATACATTCTACAAGGAATCAGTAGAAAAAGAAAAAGAGAAACTAGATGTTGAGAATCTAGGAGCTGATGATGCTTCTACGGATAGTGACCATCCGTTGATAGGTAACTCCTCAACGGATGAGACTCATCCTTTGAAGCATACAGCAAGTGTTAGTAAAGAAAAATTGGAGAAACTGAACAAAAAGTATGGTCCAATCAGCAAAAATTTTGTTAAGGGAGAAAGTAGCAAAACCAAGAATGTTGAAAAGGTAAACATAGGTCACTTGTCCAACAAGAAATTGAAGGACAATTAAGTTAGAGAACATAGAGGTCAAGGCTGAGGTTAAAAAGAAAAAGAACAGAAATGGAAGGTAGGTATTAATAAGCATAACAATTACACACTTGACAAATATGCTCCTAGAAAGACATGTGTTAAGTGTGGAAGTGTTAATCATTTGTCTACCAACTGCAAAGCTGTTAAGAATTCATCTGTTCAAATACCATTGCATGTACCCAATGTGCCTATGCCTGTTATGCCCAACATGTTTGCACACAATGTTCCTGCATCAAATTTGTATGCTAATATGCCATTTGTTCCAAATCTTTATATGAATGCATTCACAATGCCACAAATGACATGGAGCATGCCACACATGAACACTATGTATGCACAACATCCTCAAATGCCTACATCAAACATGTATGCATGAACATTCTCAACCTGAGATTAAGGTGCAAAATGTCAAGAAAGGCAGAGTAAAGGCTAACAAGACAGGACCCAAGGAAACTTGGGTACCAAAATCAACTTGATTTGGTTTTGTTGTGTGCATGAAAACAGAACGAATCTATGGTACCTAGACAGTGGTTGTTCTAGGCACATGACTGGAGATTCTACCATGCTCACAAGGTTTTTGGAAAGAGCTGGACCTAGCATTACCTTTGGAAATGACAACAAAGGTTACACTAAGGGATATGGCTTGATTTCAAAGGAAAATGTCAAGTTTGAGAATGAGGTGGAAAGTCTATTTTATGATGATGAAGATGATGAAGATGATGATCATGCGGATGAATAAGTCCCACCAAGAATGATTATTTCAAACATGGACAACTCAAGTTCTATTGTGCCATCCATAGAAGGGACAAATGGTGCATCAGTAGGAAGTCAAGATGGTGCATCCGTAGGAAGTCAAAATGGTGCATCCGTAGGAAGTCAAAATGGTGCATCCGTAGGAAGTCATTTTGAGGCATACGTTGGTGGATCACAACACAGGACAACCACCCCAATAAACTCCGGGGGAGTTTCTCTGAGCCAAGGATCAATTTCAACTCCACATGATCATGCTCATGAGAATGATAATACATCTTCAAGACCTACACCTGCAACAAGGAGAAAATGGACTAAGGACCACCCATTTGAACTGATCATTGGTGATGCATCCTCAAAAGTCCAAACTAGAAGAGCTACTCAAGATGAATGTTTATACAGTAGCTTTCTTTCACAAGATGAACCAAAGAAAGTTGAGGATGCTCTACTAGATCCACATTGGGTGTTAGCTATGCAGGAAGAGCTAAACCAATTTGAGAGAAACAAAGTATGGAAGCTGGTATCCAAACCTAAAGACAGAAGTCTTATAGGAACAAAATGGATATTCAGAAATAAGATGGATGAAAATGGCATAGTCACAAAGAACAAAGCAAGGTTGGTTGCTAAGGGTTGTTCTCAAGAAGAAGGAATAGATTATGATGAAACATTTACCCCTGTTGCTAGATTGGAGGCAATAAGGAAAAATCTATGGACATTACAAGTTATAGAGGAATGGTAGGCTCACTTCTATATTTGACAGCTAGTAGACCTGATATTATGTTTGCTACATCCCCATGTGCTAGATTTCAGGCTGATCCTAGAAAGTCTCATTTAATTTCTATTAAAAGGATTTTTAGATATCTCAAGGGAACACCAAACCTTGGCATTTGGTACCCTAGAGAATCTGGTTTTGATCTAATTGGTTATTCAGATGCAGACTATGCATTTTGCAAAATTGACAAAAAAAGTACAACAGGCACCTGTCAATTTCTAGGAAATAAGCTTGTCCCTTGGTTCAGTAAAAAGCAAAATTATGTCTCTACTTCTACAGCTGAGGCTGAATATATTGCAGCTGGAAGTTGTTGTGCACGGATTCTTTAAATGAAAAATCAATTACTAGACTATGGTCTAATAGTTAATAAGATTCCAGTTTTCTGTGACAACACAAGTGCAATTGCCATAACTAAGAATCCAGTGTAACACTCAAGAACCAAGCACATTTACATAAAGTATCACTTCATCAGGGAACATGTGATGAATGGTACCGTGGAACTTCATTTTATTCCAAGTGAACAACAAATTGCAGACATCTTTACCAAGCCACTTGATGAATCAACATTCTCAAGGTTGGTAAGTGAGCTAGGTATGCTTAACTTCTCATAATCAATTTAAATGTCTGATAATTTGTAATGCATCCAGTGTCAAAATGATTTTCATGAGAATTAAAACTCTCAGAAAAAGTAAGAATTTTGTCTAAGTCAAAATTACTCCTTTGACGGATACCCTTATCCGTTGATGGTCATTTTTGACACTCAGTTTTCTATACCTCTATGGATATTACTCTTTGTTCCTTCAACGGATGCGTTGAATCTCAAAAGGTTGTAATCCTATCCATAGATAGTACAGTTATAATCGTAACCGTTAAAAGCCACAATCCCATCCGTTGTTACATGCGTACAGCAGTATGTATGTAATTGCAGTAAATTCGTGGCTTTACTTTTTAAGCTCATTATTTTCAAACGGCTATTTCTTGCACCAATAAAATAATTTCTTTCAATTATTTTGATTTTCTTAGTGAATTATTTGGGGGGAGTATAAATTGATTTTTACTCCCAATTAATAATTTTCTATTATTACCCAAAATTCTCTAAGGCAAAAGCTCATCTTTCTCTCTCAAAGCAAAACCTCTCTCTGTAATTCAAGCTCTATAACAATGGCACCAACCAACAAAACAATGTCTCTTACTAGTTTCACTTACGAGAAGAACATTTTCACTGCACTGGTGGACTTTGATGAGAAGAACACATCATATCACAAGATGATGAGGTTTTTCCAGAACTGTAAGCTCTCCAAAGCCATGTCCGAAGCCCCCAAATTGTACTTTGAGGTGATTGAAGCTATCTGGGAATCTTATGTGTTCGATTCTGTCAACACTACAATCACCTTCACTCTCCAAGGTAAGGAACATGTAATTAATAGTGATGTCATTACAACATGCTAGAACTTACCTAAAAACAATAGATTAGAAAAGCATAATGATAGTGATGTTGTTAACATGCTCAATTCCATGAATTATGCTTTATCTACTGCTAATCTAAGCAAGATTCAAAGAATAGGTATGGTAAAAGAATGGAGATTTTTCTTTGATGCCATTATTAAAGTTTTCTCTGGTAAGATTAGCAACTATGATGCTATAACTTCTTCTATGCTAGACATTAGTCACATGCTTTTAAGTGATAGCTATTATAATCTAGGGTCCTTAATTCTGTTTGAAAAAGGATGTAACAGGGTGGGTAAGCAAATGCTTGACCTGCCAAAGAGTAAAGGCAGAACACCAAAGACCCGGTGGACTCTTACGACCCCTAGAGATTCCAGAATGGAAATGGGAACAAATAGCCATGGACTTCGTAGTAGGATTGCCACGAACCAAAGCTAATCACGACGCCATCTGGGTAATCGTAGATCGGTTGACAAAGTCAGCTCACTTTCTTCCGATTAATGAAAGGTACACTGTCGATAGGCTAGTGGATATTTACATGAAAGAAATTGTGGCGCGACATGGAGTTCCAGTCTCCATTGTGTCAGACATAGACCATAGATTTAACTCCAGATTTTGGAGAAGCTTTCAAGAATGTGTAGGAACCAAGCTAAACATGAGTACCGCTTACCATCCCCAGACGGATGGGCAAAGTGAGAGGACTATCCAAACCTTAGAGGATATGTTGAGAGTTTGTGCCATAGATTTCAAAGGAAATTGGGATGATCACCTACCCCTGATTGAGTTTTCCTACAACAACAGTTTTCATGCAAGTATCGGGATGCCCTCGTATGAGGCCTTGTATGGAAGAAGATGTCGATCCCCCTTGTACTGGGATGAAGTTGGAGAGCGAAAAATGCTCGGACCCGAAATGGTCCAACAGACTAAGGATGCAATAGACCTTATCAGAGGACGGCTGGTAGCAACCCAAGATAGACAGAAGAAATATGCAGACTTGGCCCGAAAGGACAAGGAATATGAAGTGGGAGATCTTGTGCTGTTGAAAGTATCTCCGTGGAAAGGATTGATGAGGTTCAGAAAGAAAGGGAAACTGAGCCCCAAATATATTGGACCGTTCGAGATCTTGAGACATATCGGGGAAGTAGCTTACGAGCTAGCCTTGCCCCCAAACCTGCAACAAGTTCACAACGTGTTCCATGTGTCCATGTTAAGGAAGTACAATCCGGATGCCAGACACGTGGTGGAATACGAGCAAGTAGATATACAACCAGACCTGTCATATATAGAGCAACCGGTGGAAATCATTGACCGCAAGGATCAAGTGCTAAGGAATAAGGTTATAAAGCTGGTAAGAGTTTTGTGGAGAAATCATAATGTTGAAGAATCCACTTGGGAACTAGAAAGCGCAATGCTAGAAAAGTACCCTCATCTATTTTTATTTGATTCCGGGACAGAATCCTTTTAAGTAGGGGAGACTTTAATATCCCAAATTTTTGTAATATTTAAAACCTTGATGAATAGTAAATTTGCCACTGATGAATAGTAAATTTGCTGATGAAAAGTTTTTCAGACCACACTATGTGGATGACATGGAATTAATGTTTCGAAGTTATATTATTGATGTATAAGGAGAATAAGTGAATGCAAACGCAATCAGAATCAGAAGATTTCCATTCGAGTTTTAAATCACTATTCACTGGACAATCAAGGATGTATTGATTTGATCGTTTTAAGAAAGTATGTGGAATGAGAAATCCAGGATCATATCTTAAACCAAGGTGAGAAATCTAGAACCATATATTAAACCAAGATAATGGAAAGATCAAGGAAGTATCCCCTAGCTTTGGTACAGAGAAACGTTTTTAAAATCACTTGAAACTATCGCGAAACAAAAGCGTAACAAATTATGGAGTAAACCCTAACCAAAGGAGGAGTATTACATAAGATCATCAAGTTCAATATATAAGAGGATTGAGGATACAAATGATGACATAAGCATGATGCAGAGGGGTGACAAATGGATGACAAAGTGATGACAAGGTGATGAATCACCACCTTGTCACCACTTTCACCACCACCACAAGTTCAAAAAGAGGCTTGTCATTGGTGACAAGGCTTGTTATTAGCCACACAAATAAAATGGCAAAGTATTAAGTGTAATTAGACAAAAGAAAAGAAAGGAAAATCAAACAAAACAAATCAAGAAAAGATGCATCTTGAAGAACAAGACCATTCGGCTTTTTCCATTTCTTCAAACCCTTAAGAAATTTTCCTCCACTTTTACTGAACCATAAATCAAGTTCTTGGGCTCTAAATCACCCTCTTCCATAAACTAAGGTAGATCTTTAATCTTAGCTTCATCCATGGTTGATATCTTGGTCAAAAATGGATTCAAAGTTGATGATGAATAGTGATGTGAATAGTAATCTCATAAGATCTTGTTTTGTTTTGAAGTTTTTAGGTTTGATTAGCATAGTTAAGGAGCAAGGAAGGATATACCATCCATATATAGCTTTTGTTAAGTTCCAAGGAAGGTATAAAACTTCTCCCCTTTTTGAGATTATGCTTTGATTTAGTAGTTATAAGTGATTGTTTAGAACTATGTTGTAATGAAGCATGTATGCATGATTTAGAGTATGTTTAATGGTTAATTTGTGGATAAACCTATGAACTAGGGTATGACCATGTTTGGACAGAAAATTGTAGTATTAACTTGAGGTTGGATTGTTGGATGATTGGTTGTTGATTGGTGGTGGATTTGAGTGTTTAAAACGCGGGAATCGCGTTTAAGCGTCGTTACCATGTCGAATTTTACTTAGGTAGTTTGGACAGAAACCACGGTTACATTAAAGGGCATAAACATGAAGTTTCTGCCCATGAGCATGTAGGCCCTGTTTCCTAGTTTGTTTTAGCGAAAGAATCGTGTCGTTTCGATTTACGGTTTAGGAGAAACGTCTGTTTTAGTGAAAGCGGTTTCGCGTAACTAAGTAGTTCATTGCATGAACTTTGAGATAGGGATCAAGCCCTTTCAAAATGGAATTGGGTTGAGATATTAAAATGGATACTAGCATGGATAGTCTAGAAAGGAACCTAGAAGGTTTCGAATTAAAAAGATAAATTTGTGATTTTATAAAAATGCGAGAACAAAGGTTGCGCAAGTGAAATACCCTTAAGGGGATGGTTAAAAACAAGGAGTTAGTAAAGGAAAAGTACTTGGGTTTTGTGAATAGATTTTCACCCAAACTTGTGACTTAAGAGTTACGGAATGTCATGAGGTTATAGATGACCGAGAGCGAGACGTTTGATTTTTATTAATAGAACTAAGTGCTTAAGTTATAGCACATTAATTGGTTCTAGGGGACTGACGGTGAATTGTATATCTTGTTATAGATCGACGAGCACACTCTCAAGCCCCCACTACCACACCACCAAGACACCAAGGCAAGTTTTCAAACCCAACATCATATAAGTGATGCTGTTGTGATATATGTTGTGATTATGATAAATATTCTGCTTTAATGCTGTGAAATGATTTATAAACTGTTTACGCTTTTAATAAAAAGCTGTATAAGATATAAGGTTTATATGCTAGGTAAATACAAGATATAAACCAAGGTTTAAAGGTTAAAGACTCTAAGTATAGAGTACTTGTATGATAGTTTTAAAACTTAGACCGAGAGTCAAATTATTATTTTGTTTTGATCATTCTGTCAAAAGCTGGAAGGGTTCCAGGGACAATCATATTTTTAAATACTGATTAAATATTCCAATATCTATATATTATTGGATATTTAATGTGAGATATTTTAATAATATTATAATACTTATTAAGTGAATATTATTTAATTAAGTGAATATTATTTTAAATATTCACTTAAGTGGATTATTATTGAATAATAATTCAATATTTATTACTTGGGTATTTATTAAATATTCCACATAGGATTTAAAAATCATAGAACCTTATTATATGATTAAAGGTTCTACTATTTACACAAAAATATAAATTTCTGATTTTCAGAAAAGATATTAAAACAGAGATTCCCAACTATTATCTTAAGATATTTAAAGATATTTAAATGCGAATAGTGTTTTCTAACTTATCGAAAGTTGGGAATCTAGTTCAAGAGTTCGAGGACAGAGTTTTACTTCCACTGTTCCTCTAGAATATCTATAGCTGGGGATGGCTCCCCCATTCAAGTAAAGGATTTCAAACTGGCCAAACTCTGATAAATTTCAATAAACTCCCTGGTCACGATTTCAAAATACGTGGTAATCATCGGTAGTTTCGTTGACTAATGTCAACCCACACTTTGACTTACTCCCTTCAAATACTCTGGAGTAAGGAAATTCTGAACGGTTACAAAGTTTTTGACAAGTATTTATACTTGGGGAAAATAGGATTAAATTCCGATTTCCGTTTCATTGATATTTTCATCATGGGAACTGGAAGGGCTTACACGGAAATGAAACAAGTGCCGGGGTAGTGCCAAAATTATCAAGGCTTACCCGGTGATGAAATAGGCGCCGAGGTAGTGATCTCTTGCGTGCTAAGGCTTACCTGGTGATGAAATAGGCGCCGAGGTAGTGATCTCTTAGCACAGTGACCCATATGCGGTCAGGGTGATAACCGAATAGGAAGTCGTCCTTCTACTAGTGGAAAAGAAAAGTTACGATACAACGGCTGATCACCGTGTATCGGGTGTACCCAGTATATTCCCTTCCCTCCAATTGGAGTTGTGCTGCACATTGTAACAAAAGCCTAGGCGCTGAGTTACTGATAATGTGACAGTGATGAGTAATGATGTTCCTCATACAGTAGTCGTACTGTAGGGCATGTTTTGACGAAAAGAAAGATAAATATATCATTCTGTATACGAATGAAGTTTTAAAGGTTTTCCTTTATGATATAAGCTTACTTATATGCTTATGCTGTATTATATTATTGTTGGGCTGAGTGCTCACTCTTGCTTTCTTTTTATATATATATATATCACAACACAACAGCTAGAGTAGATGGCCAGGATTTGTCGTACCACTCAGAAGCGCGTATGGGCCGCGCAGACCGCCCATAGGATGGCAATTGCAGCACCTCAGGTAGAAGTACTGAGTTGGTTCGGAGTGTAACTCTGGTTGCTCCGGTTTAGTTATAAGTATCACTTATGTATATTAATGAACAAGAACAAACTTTTGCGCTGCCTTATGGTTTCACATAGAAATCATACTGGTAGTAGGTTGCAAGCATTACTTTTGGGTTGTAATAACTTTAAATTTATGGATCATATGACTACTGTTTTTGTAAGTTCGTTTCTGAGACATAACTGGCGTGACTATATTGATGGTGGGGTCACCATGTGTGTTGATTTATTATATTATGATTCAAGTATTAAGTGTTTGTGACAACCTAGATCTCCGACCCCGGATTTGGGGGTGTTACATGTGTTGTTCTTGCACCGAGATGTCCAGCATAAGGTTGGTCCAAGTGATCTCTCCTTTCTGTCTTTTCAAGGAGAGAGCGAACTCTTCCCAAGATTTTGGGAGTTTTTCAATCATGCTCATAACCTTGAACTTTTCAGGGAGGTCCATTCCGGACTCCTTCAAAGCATGCACTATCATCTCGAATTCATGCACTAGCTCAGTCATGGACTTATTGTCCACCAACTTGAATTCAAGGAACCTAGTCACAGAATACTTTTCCAGACCTTGTGAGTCAGTATTATGTGTCTGGTCTAGCTTTTCCCATAAGAGTTTTGCGGAGTAGTCATCTGATGAGTAAACATCAAACAAGGTGTTCGTTAGAGCAGCCAAAATAGCCGCCGTAGCCACCCCATCCTTCTCACCCCACTTTGCAAAAGCCTTAACTGTGTCAGCCTTTTCTTGATCCACAACCGGCTTCTCATACTCCACAACAGGCCACAAACCCTTTACAGTCAACCACAACTTCATCCTTTTCTGCCAACGAGAAAAGCCGATGCCTCCATTGAATTTATCTGGCAAGCCAGTTAATTCAACGAGTTGTGGAAAATTGTAAGTGGTCCAATCAATGACCCCAGCAGATGCACCAGAACTACCACTAGCAGGAACTTCACTCTCGTTAACCATTATGCTAAATAATATATAACAAATTATCTCTTCAAGAATGTTGGAAATATTAACAATTACAGCAACATAGAGGCAGTTATATAAATTATTTAACAAGTCCAGGAAAAGACAACAATTAACGAAACAAATCATGAAGGTAAATAACATGCATATCACTGACTAAATAAACAAAGAAAAGAAGAGAGGTGTACCAGGAGCCATAGCCATAACAGTGTACAAAAGAAGTTTAAAAAATCAGCTGAGTCGCCAGTCCTTGCAAGAAGTCCTGACTGCTCTTGAAGAGATAATTGCCCCCACTTACTGTGTTAGGATGCTTGCAACACCTCCTCCAGGATAAAATAGCTCTGAGCAATGGTTCCACAGCAACTCCAATGCTCAACTTCGACTGGCACCTCAGTCGCCGGAGAAACCACAAGAAGACAAGCTTCAAACTAAATATTGAGGAAAGAGCAGAAAGTGTAAAGAATGTAAGGTGTGGTGCAAAATAATCAGAAACTTAGCTCTCTATTTATAGTAGAGGCTAAGCGTAACTGATACCACCCTAATTAATATTAGAATCGTAACTGCAACTCCTCCAATTAATTTAGAGATGAAACTGACGATTTACATTTAATAAAAATAAAAAACAGACGATTTTAAATTAAATAAATCGTAACAGTGACTTCATATTTAATCCACATATCAGTTTAATATTTTCGAATATATCTATCAAATCATGTCTAGGTTCATTCGAATAAATATCAGTTACTGTCCCACTAGGTCCATCATATTTTAATAATTAAATTAATATCCGACCCAGCTCAGCCCAACTGATAAGATAACCCAGCCCAATTTTGATAAATTAATTCTAATTAAAATATTAAAACACGTAAATAAAATCTCTCGCCCAGGTCGCCTCGCGTGCGCGAGACGCCGAGACATTCGTCCAAATCACCCTTCAACCGAGCCGAGCCGACCCGAGTCGAGACGAGACGTGGCGAGGCGGGCGGCGGTGGCGCACGCGTGTGTGTGTGCGCGCGTGAAGCACATACTAACACCATGCACCATCACACACCTTAGTAGTTGTATACTACCCATGTGTGTGATACTATATAAAGCCAACAACCCCCTTTATTTAGTTCAATGTGGGACAAATACACATTCTCATTTCAAGCTCTTTCAAGCTACTAACTTCAACTCTATTTCTCTATGGATTTCACTAAGAAAATTACTTAGATCCATATATGAAAATTTAAGTCCCCGTAACAAGGAACAATTTCCAATCGTTAAAATTCGGAATTAATATCAAGAACATATAAACACTTATGCTCCAAAACTCCATTTTCTAACACAAGATTCGTGGAATCCAGTACCTGCATATTACATTTTCCCAGAAGAACTGCATTACGCTTGGTGGTTATCTTGGCTAAAGGTTTAGCCGTAATCCACTTGGTGAAGTAGTCGATTGCCACTATCAAGAATTTTCTCTGTGCACTTGTCACTGGAAATGGTCCTAGTATATCCATTCCCCACATGGCAAATGGAACAGGTGAATTTATAGACGTTAACATCTCAGGTGGTTTTCTAACCACTAGTGCATGCTTTTGGCATCGTTTACACCTTTTCACGTAGCTTTTAGCATCTGCAAGCACATTTGGCCAATAGAAACCTAGACGAGTGATTTTATGAACAATGGCCCTGCCCCCAAGTGTTGCCCACAAATCCCTTCATGGACTTCTTTTAGGACCAACTCTGCCTCCTGGGGTCTCAGACACTTCAAGTAGGGGATGACGAAAGACTTTTTATATAAGATTCCTTCAATTAAGGTGTACCTTAGTGCTCTCACATATAACTTTCGTGCCTCTGAAGTATCGTTAGGTAACCAACCAGTTTCTAAATGAGATTTGATGGGATCCATCCAACAGCTAGCAATATCAATGGGTGCTATTAACTTTCCATTGATGCTTGGGGTTCTTCAAGACTTGGAAGTACACACTTCCTGCATAGTTCTCAATTTCAGAAGAAACAAACTTGGACAAGGCGTCAGCCTTCATGTTTTCTTCTCTTGGAATGTGTTCCACATAACACTCATCAAACTGAGTCATAATGGCTTTGACAAGTTTCAGATACTTAGCCATGACTTCATCTCTAGCGCTCAAACTCTCCATTCATTTAGGAAACTACCAACCTTGAGTCTCCACATACTTTGAGGGTCTTAACTCTCTAGGCTCCAGTCAGCCCTAAGCCAGCTATCAGGGCTTCATACTCAGCTTCATTGTTCGTTGTTGGGAAGTCCAACTTTAGTGCATACTCTATGAGGAATCTATCGGGACTTTGCAGCACTAAACCTGCTCCACTTGATTTTGTTTTTGATGCCCCATCAAAATAGAGTACCCAACATTCTTTGGACACCATGTGTTCATCTTGCTTGTCTTCTTCTTTTCCTTCCAATATTACTTCCTCCCTCCCGACTTCTTGGTTGTTAATGGTGCATTCAACCATGAAGTCAACAAGTTCTCGAGCTTTTATTGTCGTACGAGGCTTATACTTGATGTCAAATTCTCCCAACTCAATCGCCCACTTGATCAACCGCCCGCTAATTTAGGACTATGCAAAATGTTTCTTAGAGGTTGATTAGTCAAGACATCTATCTTGTACGCCAGGAAGTATGGGCGTAGCTTTCTAGAGGCCATGACTAGGGCTAATGAAAACTTCTCTATTATAGAGTAGTTTATTTCTGCTCCATGTAGAATCTTGCTCACTTAATAGATGGGTTTCTGAACTTTTAATTCTTCCTTAACCAAAACAGCTCTAAGGGCAATGTTAGAAACTGCCAGGTACAAGTAGAGAATCTCTCCTGGTTTTGGTTTTACCAACAATGGTGCCTCGGCCATGTATTTTTTCAAGGCCTCATGGCTTTCTGTTGTCCACTCAAAAATTTTCACGTTCTTCAGTGCTTTGAAGAAAGGCAAGCACTTCTCCCCTGATTTGGAGATGAATCTCCCCAATGCTGCCACTCTTCCCGTTAGCTTCTGAACATCCTTGACAGATCGTGGTGGCTCCATGTCCAGGATTGCTTTGATTTTATCTGGGTTAGCCTCAATTCCTCGTTTAGAAACCATCAGGCCTAAAAACTTTCCTGACCCTACGCCGAAAACGCACTTAGCTGGATTTAACATCATCATATGGTGCCTCAACACTTCAACTGCTTCCCGTAGATGGTTTATATGATCCGCCTTATCGAGGCTTTTAACTAACATGTCATCCACATAGACTTCCATGGTATTTCCAATCAGGTGTTCAAAAATTGTGTTCACCAACCTTTGATATGTTGCACCTGCATTCTTGAGTCCAAATGTCATAACCAAATAACAATAAACACCAAAGTCAGTGATGAAAGATACCTTGGAGATGTCATCCTTGTGCATTTTGATTTGGTTGTATCCGCTGAAGCCATCCATGAAACTCAACATCTCGTGCTCAGCCGTGGAATCTATTAGAGTATCAATTCTTGGCAAGGGAAAACAATACTTTGGACATGCATCATTCAAGTTTGTGAAATCCATGCATATCATCCATTTTCCATTGGCCTTCTTGACCATTACCGGGTTAGCCAACCATTCAGGAAATTGAATTTCTTCAATGAACCCTGCTTCCAAGAGCTTATCCACTTCCTGCTTGATAGCCTCTTGCCTCTCTGGAGCAAAGTTTCTCTTCTTTTGCTTCACTATCTTCCTTTCAGGATCTATGTTCAACGTATGAGTTATTAATTGGGGATCAATCCCTGGAATATCTGCCGCTGTCCAAGCAAAAATATCGTTGTTTTCTTGAAGAAGAGATATGATTTTTCCCTTCAAGGGTGTTCAGGTAACAATGCTCCAATGTAGGTAACCTTTTCTGGTTCACTAGGAACTAAAGGTATAGACATTAAATCCTCAGTCGGTTTCCCTCTTCTTTCTTCATTATCTCTAGTATCCATGTGCTTAATGGGGAGAATCTGCCCACCGACTCCATCAGGTCTCAATGCAGCTACATAATAACTTCTAGCCATTTTTTGATCACTTCGCTCCTCACCAATCCCATTTCTTGTTGGAAACATAACTTTCAGATGGTAAGACGAGGCAACAACCTTGAATGCACGCAGACCCGTCCTTCCCAGAATTGCATTGTAAGTTGAAGTTGCCTTTATAACTATAAAGTTCAACATCTGAGTAGTCATTTTCGAACCTTGCCCCATTGTCATAGGGAGTTGGATTGTACCTTCCACCCTCGACTCCACTCCATTGAATCCATATATGGGCATATTCGAGGGTGTCAATTGAGAGTCAGTGTAGCCCATCTTGATAAAAGCATCATGGAACAAGATGTCCACTGAAGCTCCATTATCAACCAAAACCCTCTTCGTCTCAGAATTGCCTATCACAGGTATGATGACTAGAGGATCGTCATGGGGAAATTTCACTCCTTCCAAGTCAGAATCATCAAAACTGATGGCTATTTCCGTTTTGGCACGCTTTGGGGCTTCTCCTACAACAGTCATTACCTCTCGGGCATAAACTTTCCTTGAGTTTCGGGAGGACCCAGCTGCAGTTGGACCTCTAAATATCATGTTGATGACAGGCCCTCGGGGTTTTGGATTACGATCTTGATCATTGTCCCTTTTGTCATAATCTTTCCTTTGATAGTTTCCTCGTTGATTTCCTCGATTCCCATCCTTAGTGAACTTATCGAGTTTTCCTCTTCGAATCAAGAACTCGATCTCATCTTTCAATTGTCCGCAATCATCTGTATCATGACCAACCTCTTTGTGGAATCGACAGAATTTATTCTGATTTCTTTTTGACAAGTTAGTCCTTAGTGGCTTCGGCCATCGAAGATCTTCTTCCTTCTCAATTTCCATCAGAATTTGGCTTCTTGGGGTGTTCAACCTTGCATACTCTATGAATCTTGGTCCAAAATTATTCTTTTTGGGTGGAGAGTCAGAATCCTTTGTTGTCTCCTACGATACTTATAGTATCATATTCTTGAGTCTCCTTTCTCTTTTTCCCGTTTCCATTTCCCCCAGCAGTGGGTTCATACTTCCTCATGCTTTCTTCAGCTTTGATATATTTCCCAGCCATATCTAGTAGCTTCAACATGCTTTCGGGTGGATGTTTTGCCAGAGACCTCTTAAAGTGGTCATCAACGGGACCAATCAATATTTAATGTATAAAGTGGTGATAGTGGGGAAAATAAGTGAATGTAGTTAATTTTTGTATTATAAAACTTTACTATTTTAGGAAACTTTTGGAATGTAAAGAATTGAGACGGACATCCAAAATGTAAAGAAATGAGAGGGACAGAGGGAGTATTTGACCAATTTCTTATTTCACTTATAATTATCCCTTATAGTTATGCTTTCAAAATTGGAATTGTACAGATCTGTCGAAAGAGAAAGATATAGTCAAACAAGAGATTCTGAAACTATTGAGTAGTAGAATAAACAAAACGAGAAACGTCACAAAAAATATATGTCACAAGTAATTATCATAAAGTTTTTTTGTGTAACTTTATATAATTTTTCAATTCAACTACTGATCTTTTACGTTTCTAAATAATAGAAAGTTGTTGATGAAAATAACGAAATTAAATTGGATGGGAATCTTTTGGATCAATATACATGTTAATGTTTCATTTTTAAAATTAATTTGATTTAATTTGTGGTTTCTATATAATAAAAAAAGTTGTTTCTAGAAATAAAAAAACTCAATTGGACCAGAATCTTCGAGATCTTATCCCAGGTTGTATACACAAAATTTTAATTATATGTATATATACATAGTTTACACTATATTTGGCTGATTTGTTAGTACCATTATAATTATCCCTTATAGCTACGCTTTCGGAATTGGAAGTTAGAAGAAGCTCTGCTCGAAGAGAAAGATGCCATCAAACAAGAGATTTTCTGAACTAATGAGCAGCGGAATAAACGTAATGAGAAACGTCGAAAAATATTTATAGCACAGGTACGGGTGACGTAGTTTCTTTTGCTTAATTATTATATATATATATATATATGCAAGTGCTCATATGAGACCCCAACTAAAAATGAGAACTGAGACTAAATCCTAACCCCACATTTTTATATGTACATTAAACCAGAGCCACAAAAATATTCTAGATCTAAATTTTATTTCTCCCACCTTCGTCTCTCTCCACCACCCCCATTTCTATCTTTCTTACATTTATCCCTAGCCACCTATCTTTCTTCTCACACACTTCTACCATGTATTCCTCACAAAATGAACACCGCGATTTCTCAATCACCATCGCCACATGTTATTGTCGTCATTTTCGTCATTGCTCCGATTTACAATCATTACTTTGATATGCTATCGTTGCTGCTATTGATTCAGCCATCTCCAATTGCGATCTTCGATTGATAGCCATTGAACATACATATCAGGTAGACATATTTTACATTCATAAGTCAAAAGATCTAATTTCTTTCTTTGAGTGGTGGTTATGGCGGTGATGGTGGATACGGTGACGGTAGTGGTAAAAAATGTATGGTGGCGAAGATTGTGGTGGAGATAGTAGTGGTAGTCATGATAGATGTAAATTTTTTTTCAGTGATTTACTAAAAAATATTTTGGTGATTTGTGTAGAAATTTGGTGATTTCTATTGAGATTTTGTGATTCTGGAATAAATTTGGTGATTTGTGTTGAAATTTAGTGATTTCTGTTGAGAAGTGATTTTGGAATAATTTGGTGATTCATGATAAAGATGGGGGCAATCTATTTTAGTAATTTTGTATGTGGAAGAGGTGGTAATGTAGCTATAAGTGGTGGATAGCAGTTAATGACTGATGGTTGTATAATTGCGCTTGTGGAGCTAGTGATTATGGGTCTAGAGAAGCTGTGCGTGAAACGATGTAGTTGATATGTATAACTGTATAAGTTTGTGCTTCTATTTTACGATTAAGATTTTTGGTGATTGGGACTCAGTTCTCATTATAAGAGGGGTCTCAGTACAGCAATCCCATATTAATATATATATATATACACACACACACACACACACACACACATATATATATATATATATATATATATATATAATTCAACTATTAATCTCTTACATTTTCTATGTAATAGAAATTTGTTGGTGAAAATAAAGAAATTCAGTTGGAGAATATTTTGGATCTAAATACAGGTTGGTGTTTTAGATTTTAAAACGATTTTATTTTTGATATTAAAATATAAATAATCTATCATTAACATTTCAGTTATTTTTGATATTGTTCCACACTTAATTAAAATTTCGTAATGTTGTAAAGGGATAACATATAAAATTTTATCCTAGCACCTTCGAGTAAAAATAAATTTAAATTATAAAAGCATATACTAGCATAAATCCTTTAATTTTTTGTATATATGTGTGTATTGTTTGTAGCAAGTGAATGAATGCTCCTCCTTTTTAATCTCAAAGAAGCTTTTATTTACGTGTTTGATTCGTTGATGTGACGTATATATACTTATTTCACAAGAGAATTTCTCATTATTCACACCGAGGTTCAGGTATAATCTACTTAAAATATACATTTAAATTCCTTCGCTTATTTATTTTTTGTACTTAAATAATGTTGATTTCTTCGTAGTGTCCTCAACAAAAATGAGGTACCGAGTGTGGTATTTTTGTTATGAGGTACATGCATGACATAATCCTGCATTCTCAAAAAACACGGGACATGAATTAGAAAATGGTAAGAGACAAAACTAGTTAGAATTTTTTTACAAATATATGGGACTAAAGATTTTTGTTTAAAATATGTCATCTTCTAAATTTTGAAGGGTCTTGGTTCAAAAAGCTATAGCAAAAAGGAAATTAATGAGATATGAGAGTTGTGGGAAATTTTTTTTATCCGAGAATGTCTATAATCAGGTACGGCATCTATTGATTTAAAGAGCAACAGTTCACTGCATCTATTTGTCAATGCGTAATATTAAGCCTTGTTTCAGCTGGTGTAGTACTGCCATTATTATTATTATTGTTACCATACTTGCAAATTATGAGGCTGGCAGTAGAGTAGACTGAATTTTATATTAGAAACAACAATCTGAAATGAACTATGAGGTTAATTGAAGGATCTCCCATGTTTGGTGCATACTTTACTAAATTTAGAAATTTCTTACAAAGTCTGTCAATAGGTTCGAATGATGTCTTGAAATGTGTATTAATTGTAAAAAGAACAATACGTAGTGTGCTTTCAAGATGCACATGAATATTAAATGCTTCAATATTTCTAAAAATTAAGCAGCATGTGAACATATATAAGGTTTTTGATTGCTCCGTACTGATTGCTTTCTGTTATAGAGTTGACCAACATTGACTTTTTCTGCAGCCTTATCCCACGGACCAACACCAAGATTAAAGTCTTCTCCTGGACAAGTAAGAAAAAAAGAGCCAAGTAAAGCAGGTCCATGGCAGTCTAAATTCAAGAAAAATATCAAAATCAGAATCAAAATTGAAGAACTTGATTTTTTACACTAGAAACAATTTCTATTAGTATTTTGAACTAATGTACTGTTTATTCCAAGTGTATACTAGCAATAATCTTTTAAATTTATTTCAATCAAATTTGTGTTATAATTTTACTTTTTGTAATTCATTTTTGTTGACGTGGTTGTACCAGTGTATATAAGTGAAGCATGTTGAAATTAATATTAATAAATCAGGTTAAAATATTATACAAAAATGACCTGGATTTTTTGAATTTTTTTAAGACTTTAGGCGTCGGTTAATGGTATGTGACGTTATTGTGTTACACTTAATGCGTCGGCATTTGAGAAACCAACGCTAATGGGATCAACCAATAGCGTCGGCATTCTAGATAACCGACGTTAATGTCAGTACCAATAGCGTCGGAATTCCTCATAGCCGATGCTAGTGTCAGTACTAATAGCGTCGGTTGCATTCCAGATAACCGACGCTATTGTCGGTAACAACAACGTCGGTTATTGTACATCTTGGGTTGGTTTTTTAACCGACAACAAAGAAGTTTTAGCGACGCTGTTTTGACCGACGCTGTAGGCCTATAGCGTCCCCTACATATACTATGCCTTTTAACTGATGTTGTAGCTCTTTTTGACAGACGATGTAGGCCCATTCTGCAGTAGTGTAAGGCCTTTTTACTAGTTTAGTTGTAATTTTATTAGGCCTAACCCATAATAAGGGTGATAGAATCATGGACCTAATTCAATGATCTTACTGTCATGGCCCAGGGCTAGCCCTCTCTTAGATGATAAGGCTTTTTTACTAGTTTAGTTGTAATCTAATTAGGCCTAACCCATAACAAAGGTGATAAGGTTTTTTCATTGGTTTAGTTTTGGCCTACTGCTTTTCTAAAATTGATTATTTTCTTAGGCCGAATCTAGTCTCCAGACATGTTTAAAACAACACACAGTTTTTTTTTAATATATATTTCTACATTTATAAACCAAGACAAAGGTGTAATGACTTTGTAAACTTGTTTCTTGTCCCAGGTTAATATATTATCTAAGTCCTATTCATCTCTAACAAAATTTTGAGAACTAATACATAATTTTTTAGTAAATATACAATTATTTTTAGAAATTAAATAATTTAACCATATAATTACAACTATGTGTATTAAAATGTAGTTAAAAGAATCACTAAGTACCTACTAAATGAGGGGCAGTTTTCTCTCAATGTAAAAAATTTGACAACCTATTTTGGTTAAAAATGTATACATGTACAGATCTGTACATACATAAACATGAAACATAAATATTTTAAGAAGATTTTAGTAATTTTTTAGATATTATAATAATATTATAGGAAGATTTTTATTATCTTTGAAATATTATAATTAACACAATCTTAAAATTATATGTTAATATTTTAATAATCTTGAGGATATTATATATATTTTATAGATAATTTCAAGGATATTGTATAGATATTATGTAGATATTATAAGGATATTATATATCTAGATAATATATAGATATAATCTCATGGGGATATTATTGAAAAAGATATTCTTATAATAAATTATTTGTTCAATTCATAGAAACCCTGCCTATATATACACCTTGTAAATGCATTCTAATTATACAAAGCCTAAACCTCTCAATTTCTCTCGATGATCATAGGACACACGGTTCATGGTTTGTCTGGTCATTGTGTGGATGAGTTATGTTCCCTACCTAGTCTATTTCAGTCCCATATATACACAGTATATACATATCAGGTACAGTCACTTGCACCAGTATATGTCATCCAAAAGAATTTGATTTGTGCAGCCATGCTCGTAATGGGAGGTAAATATATTGCAAGCTTATATACTTCTCTTGAATTTTATCATTGATACAATTAGCCCAAATATGAGAGAGAGTAGATAATTGTTTTTGGGATTCCAATGATGCTGACAATATTTTTCTATATTTTCTCAAATGGTGTATTTCACAATATATGGGCTTCCTCAACACATTTACATCCCAAAAACAAAACTGCCCAAGTAATTAATATAATTAATATTTGCCATACATTAAATACATATATTTTGTAACTCCAAAATATTCAATACAATATATTCCTTTATTTGAATTTGAAAAAAGAAGTCAATTATACAACATCTCCCACTTGACTTCTTTGTCAAACACTTCTATTACTCCCACATTTCTCGGAGCCTCAAACTTATACATTTCTAAGTCCCATCAAACCAACATGTTTAACAAATGTTCCCGCAGGAATGCATTTTGTCAAAGGATCTGCAATCATATCACTAGTAGGAATATATGTGACTTTTACTTCCTTCTTCTCTACCACAATATCATGAATATAGTGATATTGTATATCAATATGCTGACCTCTTGAGCTATTTGCACCACTATAAATCAAATCAATAGCCGATGTATTATCGCAAAAAATCTCAATGGGTCCATCTACTAAATTAAGATTTAACTCAAGTAGAAATCGTCTTATCCAGACAGCATGAGTAGCAGCCATGCTACAAGCTACATACTCAGCTTCCTGGGTGTATCTTGCAACACATCCCTGTTTCTTACTTCCCCAACTTACGGCAGCTCCACCAAATACAAACAAGTGTCCCGAAGTTGATTTTCCATCATCTTTGTCACCTCCGAGATCTGAATCGGAGTAACCAATAATTTCAGGCTTCTTCGCGTGATAGACCAATTTATGGTGCAATGTACCCTTCAAATACTTCATTATCCTCTTCACAGCCTCCCAATGGGCTTGGTTAGGATTGTTTTGGTATCTACTTACTAGACTTACTGGATATGCCAAATCAGGTCGAGTACACAACATTGCATACATCAAACTTCCGACCGCTTGTGCATATGGTACATCCAGTGGTTTTTGTCCCCGTTCTGGATTATTACTACGTGTTAATCGTTTACCCATTACCAATGGGGTTGGCGCCGGACTGCAATTCTGCATCCCAAAACGATTAAGTACTTTACGTAGATACCTTTCTTGATTCAAACTTAATGTTCTATTTTTTCTATCCCTTATAATCTGGATTCCTAGAACATATGAAGCTTCACCCATATCTTTCATCTCAAACTCGTTACTAAGTTCCAACTTGACGTTGTTTAACATGTCTTTGTCATTTCCCGCAAGTAATATGTCGTCCACATATACTGATAATATTGTAAACGAACTCCCACTTTTCAAAATGTATACACAATTGTCTAATTTATTCTTGACAAAACCAAGTTGAACTATAACCTCATGAAATTTGAGATTCCAATCTCTAGATGCTTGCCTTAGTCCATATATTGACCTTTTTAGCTTGTAGACTTTGTCTTCTTGTCCTTCAATCTGAAACCCTTCAGGTTGATCCATGTATATATCCTCCTTTAACTCCCCGTTAAGAAAAGCTGTCTTTACATCCATTTGGTAAAGTTCTAAATCAAGACAGGCTACTAAAGCCAAAATAATTCTTATTGACGCAAACTTTGCCACTGGAGAATACGTCTCCTGATAATCTATTCCCGGTTTTTGTGTAAAACCTTTCGCAACTAGGCGGGCCTTAAACTTGTCAATAGACCCATCCGCCTTATATTTTCGTTTCAAGATCCATTTACAACCAATAGATTTTCTATCTTTAGGCAGATCACACAACTCCCACACTTGATTCTTCTCTATAGACTCAATTTCATCTTTCATGGCCTCCATCCATAATTCAGATTCTTGCGACCTCATCGCTTCTAAATAATTAGTGGGATCAATAGGATCACTTACATCCATGTCTACCGAGAAACAAGAAATCTCACTATCATATATATGATAGTCATTCATCCACTCAGGTGGAGCTCTTGATCTCTTTCTTCTGATCATGTCAATCGGTTCATTACCAATATCCTGATTCGGTTCACTATTCTCGGTTGGATCTTGTTCCATATATGTACTAATATTTTCTAGAGGAAACTCATTATTAGTTTCATCATCAACAATACTCAGAGGGTGTGTGTCTTCCACCACGTTCTCTTGTTCCTCAATATTTTCTATAAAAACAGCATCTCTACTTTCAATTATTCCCAATTCTTTGTTATGAAATTTATAACCCTTAGAATTTTCAGGATAACCGATAAAATTGCACTTCACTGTTCTGAAGTCTAATTTATCTCTATTCTGAGACGGGATCATTACATGTGCATTACATCCCCATTTTCTCATAAGACTTAAATCTGGTTTCCGTCCAGTCCATATCTCATAGGGTGTTGATTCAACTGACTTTGTGGGAATTCTATTCAATATATAATTTGCAGCAATTAATGCATCTCCCCAAAAATTTTTAGAAAATCCAGAATGTGACAACAAACATCTCACAACATTTAATAATGTTCTATTTTTTCTTTCTGCCACACCATTTTGTTGCGGCGTATAAGACATAGTCATGTGTCTTATTATTCCTTTTTCTTTGCAATAATTTTCAAATTCTATGGATCTATATTCACCACCTCTATCGGTTCTCAACACCTTTATATCTCTTCCAAGTTGTTTCTCAACTTCCATCTTATATCGCCTAAAACATTCAAACGCTTCAGATTTTCTTGATATAAGATACACTTGAGCATACTTGGAGTAATCATCAATAAATGTAATAAAATATTCTTTATTACAGTAGGTTTTACAACTCAACGGACCACATATGTCCGAGTGTACCAAACTCAAAAGCTCTTTAGCTCTTTCCCCTTCTTTAAAAGGTTTTCTCGTCATTTTTCCTTTTACACAATGTTCACAAACTGATTTGCTAATAACCATTTGAGGCAACAAATTATCTTTAATAATGCGTTCCATCTTGTTAATTCCCGGGTGTCCCAATCTTTGATGCCACATGTCATACGTAGATGTATTATCAGACAAAATTTGAGTGGAAGTGCCAACATCATTATTCTCAATATTTTTTGCAGTCGAAAGTTTAAACAATCCATGTTCGCGTTCATATATGCCCATAGCAAATATTTCATTATCCTTTTCGATTGAAAATTTATCATCATAAAACCGCACTTCCAAACCATTTCTAGTCAAACAAACAATTTTAAAAATATTAGTGGACAAAACAAAAAGAAACAAAAACAAGTACGGAGGGTGGATACAGATCAATTAAGATCGAAGACCAGAGGCACAAAAAGATTGGCAGCGAGCACGAGATCGAAAAAAAAACACAGGCCGGCTCTGATACCAATGATACAATTAGCCCAAATATGAGAGAGAGTAGATAATTGTTTTTGGGATTCCAATGATGCTGACAATATTTTTCTATATTTTCTCAAATGGTGTATTTCACAATATATGGGCTTCCTCAACACATTTACATACCAAAAACAAAACTGCCCAAGTAATTAATATAATTAATATTTGCCATACATTAAATACATATATTTTGTAACTCCAAAATATTCAATACAATATATTCCTTTATTTGAATTTGAAAAAAGAAGTCAATTATACAACAATCATATATATTGTAATTTAGTTCGAATCTATTTGGTGTCACCTTCATCCAAAGATTTGTATACCCCCAATGAAACAGAAAGTGTATCTGATGCAGAAAGAGTTGGACAAGTTCGAATCCCGGGACGTCCGGGCTCTGTCAATGGAAACCTTGAAGGAGGTGTTCGAACGCAAAGAATTCGACCCCGGAGACATAGGCATATGGATGTAACCCCGAGTGACTTTGGATCAGGTAATTCTTTTGTCTCTCTTTTTTTTAGCTAAGTGTTTATTTGGTAATTCATTTACACCATGCATGGAGGAAGCAGAAGGACCCGGAGAAGGAGGAAGAAGAGGGCAAGTCCGAGGGCGCGGACGAGGAGAGCACGCAGACGATCTACCATGTTATGCAGCCTTGGATTATGAACCATTTGTGGCAGCTGGATGGGTTT